>CM051237.1:139956187-140556187 GCA_027917425.1 Gastrophryne carolinensis
TCTAGCTCAATATTTGTATTCACTTTTTTTATTTTACTTGCTTCAAGTGGACTAAATCTACGATTAAGGATGCACTGTGTCCGAAACGCGTCAGAGGATTTTGAACCCTTCTGCTTGGGTCTGGTAATTTTATGGAGATGTTTGTTTTTAATTATATTTGAATAAAGGATGGACTTTTAAGGAGTGCAGACCCTTTTCCTTGTGATACTGCTTTGTATATGGATTTGAGACTGTCCTGGGCCAAGCACCCTGCTACTATATAACCTTCGGAGTGGACCAAAACCCTGGATTTTGACTATCATGGATTTTGGTCCTTGCCCCCGGGGTACCCCGATTGGGAATGCCCCACTGTGTGAAACCCCCCCCCCCCCCCCCCCCCAGGTCGCAGAAACAAACTCGCCCCTTCCCAGTCCTACGGTGCATGCGCGGCCGCTCATCCAATCAGCACGCTCGGATCCGCTCACGTCAGCTCATCTAAGGCAAGCAGATCCAAGCGCGCTGGTGGCCACATCCCCCACTACCCTCTGACAGAGATTGTGCCACGTCGGCCATTCACAAACGCCTGACGCGTGCCCGCGCCTTGCTAGAGGGATAGCGGGGATGCTGCTGGCGCATGCGCTGTTGGACCAGAAAAGATGGTGAGTTTATGGGCGACCTAGGGGCTTTCGCACAGCAGGGCACCCCTGATCGGGGAGGGTATCGATCAGCCTGGGAATCTTATAGATTCCTGGGCCAATCTCTGTGGGTTGTGGGTTTTTGTTAATGTTGCTTATATTTATGTGTACTTTTGATCCATCATAACATATTTACTTTTCCTGGTTAAAAAATTAATGGGGTCATGTACGCCACACTGGGGCAGAGAGCGATTAATCTCACTGTCCAGACAAGGTAAAACCAGAACATAACCCTTAGGTTTCTGATGCTTCCAGTTTTACTTTAAAAACCTACTTTAGATCCGCACAGTTATTTTCAATTTCCCGGGATGTCTGCCCACAGGCTGTGAATATACTGGTATGGAGGGAGGGTTGCCTGTCGCTGGGCATGCGCTCATTCAGGGAGTACCACCGGCATTTACCTGGAAAGCTTGAAGGGGCTTTTCAGAATGATTCTTAATAGTGTCTAGATTTGTCCTTTAAACATTACCAGTGTCACAAAACACACATTCATTTCTCATTCATTTTCACAGCAAAAGAAAGAAAGATTGAATGTTTTACTGGTCAACCTTACTATAATATGTTTTTGTCTAAAGGTCCTTCAAGGTGGTATGGTACATATGGTTGATTGGCTTCAAAAAGTAGTTGCAAGAAATGATGAGGATAAAGCACACCTATACTGAACAGCTGGGTCAACAGGGAGCATGTGTAAAGAAAAAAAAAAAATAGCCAGAGCTCGGATTTGATCATTTGTTGGTTTTGGAAACAATTCACAATACTACAGCGGCTTCAAAGGACAACATTCACATTGCACACAGACATAACAACTTCTTAGAAATACAAAGGTTGTCCTGATATGAATCACTTCAGAACTAGATGGCTGTTGCTCATACTGCTTTATGCAGGGGGTTGGAGAGGGCATGGCGTAGGTTAAAGGGGTACACGGAGATATTCAGGATTGCACCAACAGGGGGAGTCTTAGGAGTCTGGTATAATATTGTATCAGTAAAACATTATTCCTTCTTGAATTTAAAGTGCTACAAGGCCCTGATCCCCCACCTTGAGGGTACCCAGTTGGAACTTTCTGTCACTAGGGGGGTACTTGGAGTAAAAAGGTTGAGAACCTCTGTACTACCTTAGTAAGAGTGTGAGGAAGAGTTTGTACATTGTATACAAAGCAAGGGCTTACATACAGTAACATCTGGGTTATTTTGCGAGTCTTTCCTCGTCTGTATTGTTGTTGGGGGAACCCTCGTGACTGGCAGCAGCAACGTGCACAGAGGTCAGAACAAGAGTGCGCTGACCTTAAAGATGTGTATCTGAGGGGTATCTTACAATGGGCAAGAAGCGGGATGAGCCAAAAGTCAGCCAGCAATTTAAACCTTTTCCTGGCTAGCCCATTACCAGCCTGCATCATCCCTTGCTCATAGATGGTAGTGCAGATTTAGTATTGTAGGGCCTGATAATATGGAGCCATGAAGCTGAGGCTATAGCACCATGGCTGCATCTGCAAGGCCAAGTGTAGTGGGGCTGGGGGGAGACTATGGAGGATGTTAGAGGTAGCAGCCCAACATCCACAAGGTAGGGTGGCCCTGCCTATAGGTCCATCTTAAAGTTGCCCACTTTTATTTGTCCTCCCCTATGAAGGTTGTTAGGGTTTATTATGTTACTCTGGGTTACTATTTGTTTATTGCAGTTTTAGGGTAAACAGAAAAAACATTATCACATGCATAATCATTGTACCTAGCAAAAACCATCTTAAACCGGACCTTCACCATGATTTAATGAAAAGCCCAAACTCTTAAAAAACGGTTCCCCAGCATCTAAAATTAATATATTTTACGTTTTTAGTCACTAACTTATTATTCTTTCCCCCACTGGGCTACAGCTCTGTTCAGGAATTTAGGATACGGGCGCCGCCATCTTGACTCAGAAGCATCACACTTACTGAGGAGAGGAGAGTGGGATAAGGTACAGGGGGCGGGTTACAGCTGTGCTTTGCTCAGACAGAGCAGAGCTGGGGTCAGGAAAAGGTCAGCAGTCCCAGAATGCAGAGCAGCACAGTCAGGAGGCACTTCCTGTTTGCAGGCTGCCTGATAAGATGGCGGCTTCCATAAGCCGCCATCTTGGATGTTTAAAGGCTCATACCATGCAGTAGATGCAGGTAGGATGATTTTTAATGTGGCCAATCTGTATGTACAGGGTGTGGGAAACATATAAGATAGACTCTTATTCAGGGTGAAGGTCCGCTTTAATATCTGTATTATATCTAGAATAACTAACTGTTTTCTTTTATATCCCCCCCCCCATGTTCCACCCTCCCCTCTGCTGTTACTATTCAATTATTTTTGAGTCACGGATAACTTGAGCTGGAACCAAAGTCCGGATGATCACCATTGTACTTCTGATTGAAACAGAGAATCAGGAGATGGAGATTCACAACACACTTGTTTGTGAATACCGAGTGTTTTGATCTGAAAGTGACTTCAAATAATTTATACAGCAATATAGATGACCAGCAATATAGGTGTTAGCTATCTATTAAACTGGATCAACTGCAGTTTTTTCTTTAACAGGTGTTGGTCCCGCAGACAGCTAATAAAAACAAGCTCGGGGGGGGGGCATCCAGAACGCTGGAGCCCTGCCCCCCCCCGCACATAACCCCCCACACACACATAACTCCCCAGAACACCCAATATCCTTACTTTCACTACGAGTCCGCATCAGGAAAGGAGTCCCACAATTGGCCGCCACGTCTATGTTTTTATTTTTATAAGCTGTCTTCAGGACCAACACCCATTAAAGAAAAAACATGTGTTGGTACGATTTAAGAAATAGCAAAGACCTCGGATGCATGGTTTTATTTGATAGGGCTTCCTGGTGACCAGTTTAAACATAGAAATTGTAGGACTAGCCTTGATGCTCACCATCTTAAAGTGGACCAAAACCCAAGGATTTTGACTATCCTGGGTTTTGGTTCTTTCCCCCAGGGCACCATGATCAGGGGTGCCCTGCTATGTGAAACCCCCCCAGGACACCGAGACCAGCACGGCACGTCTAAGAGCAAATGCCTAGCGCGGGCACGCGCCCTGCTAGAGGGATAGCGGGATGCGGCCGCTGCTCTTAGACATGCCATGGGACCGGGAAACAAGGTAAGTGAATGGGGTTACCTGGGGGGTTTCACACAGCGGGGCATCTTTGATCGGAGTGCCCCGGGGGGAGCAAGTAGCATAGACTCCAGGGTGGGTTATATACAGAGAGAGAATACAGAAACTAAGAGAAATAAGCTGTCCAGGTGACCCTGCTCTTTGCGACATGGGTTAAAGTGAAACTCTACTCTCAATACTACATGTCAAATTCACAATAACTCTCCTTCTGAAACTTTGTAACCTTTCTGCTTTGCTGTACAAGTGCTCACTAAAATGTTACTAACATTATGCTTTCTGTTTCCGTATGCTTCCATGCCTGCATGCTTGGTAAGTATTATTAAACTCTGTGTGGTCTTGTTGTATTGTGCTAGATATATTACATCCTTAAAATGACAAGTGCAAATATATTATCATTTATTTATATGGCCCCAGCAACAGCATCTTCCGTAGCGCTGTACACGGTATAATTACAGTCAAGGTAAAACATACTGTACAGAGATGCTACAAAGTTCTGATCATATGTTGTGAGAACAGGAGACAATTGGAGAAAGAGCCCTACTCTAAAGATCTACAGACCTATATGTAAATTTCATATTCATTTCTCATCATGTTTCGCCATCAAAACTGCCACCTAGAACACTTTTCATGAATGTAACGCGGTATGTGGCCATGCTATTTAGCTCCTCACCCCAGCTTTTATTTGGCTGCATTTGATTACATAGGAAGGGCATAAAACAGCACTGTTATCCTTTTTCAGCCCTCTGAGACTTTGGAGTATTCATTTGAATTTGGTGGCACGGAAGTTATTAAAGTGGACCAACACCCAGGATTTTGACTATCCTGGGTTTTGGTCCACTTCGGTGGGGCACCCCAATCGGGGGTGCCCCGCTGTGTGAAACCCCCCAGAAACCCCAAAAAACTCACCTCTCAACGCTCCCACCTGAACGCCGCAGTCAATCCCCGCCAACGTCCAGGCGGGTGACAGGAACGTACAAGCCGCTTCCGCCGCCGCCTCCCGCGCGCCACTCTCGGCGCCCGCGCGCCTGCGCCGGCCATTCAGAGGGCCGGCGCGGGCACGTCTGGAGGGGCGCGCGGGAGGCGGCGGCAGCGGAAGCGGCGGTGGATCAGGTAAGGTCTTTTTGGGGTTTCACCCCGCGGGACATCCCGATCTCTGATGCCCCGCAGGGTGGGAGGTGATCGGCCCGGGAATCTTATAGATTTCCGGGCCGATCACCCCTGGGTGTTGGTCCACTTTAAAGTGATGTGGAACTTTACTAAACAAAAAGAATGTTGAGACCTGGGGGTCGATTCAGAGCCTGGTGAGAAAATGTATTTATTTTTTAGGAGAGAAAATTGCCATTCAATTTCATTGTCTACCTTGGGGCTGATTCAGAGCTAGGTGAAAATTTACACCTGATAGACAATGAAAGTAAATGGCAGTTTTCACTTTAAAAAAAAAAAGGAGCAAGTTTTCTCACCAGGCCCTGAATTCACCCCATAGTGTTTGATGAACATAAACCCACTGAACATGTTTACCTTATGTCTCTGACCCACAACATTGTAGTTCTCTATAATGGTGACATAAAAATAAAAAAATGACCCTTACCTAGTCTGTTAAAAACAACTTTAAAAGGGTGTGACTGCAGTTCTACTTTAAAGATAGGTATGCTAAGCAGCATATTATATTCTTTCACAAAGGTGCATTTATACTTACTGATTGCACAGAGGTGTTGTGAAAGGGCTGTTTCAGAATCGGTTGTTTGGAAGGATGTTCTCATGAATCGGTCACCCTGCCCCTGCATGGCTGGCTAGGTGCTGCGCTATCATTAGGCCTTGTAATGCATTGTGTCATTACAGAAGACATGGGAGTTAGGAAAGTCAGAGACCACAAACATTTGCTTACTGTGCATTAAAAATGAGGTTAGTAATGAAAGTTTATTTTCCAGCTACGCAGTCAACTATGGTGGGAAGGGTAAGAATTCTGAGACCTTTTACATAGGAAGGCTGATACATTACTAGCGCCACGTATCAGCATGTGAGCGTCTGTATGGCAGCACTGACCGCTGGTAAGCTGTAAGCGGTTGTCGGGTGCTGTAACCTAGCGTAGCTGTACCCCCAGAAAGCTAAATGTCAACGACAAGCCAATAAACTGATCCTTGTAGTGTAGCAGAAGAAGCATTCTTTCTGGTTCCACATTTCTCATTCAATCCTCCTTGGTGGAAAGGTCAGTGCTTTTGTATGGGGTTGTGTCCAGCCCACTGGCAAGCATTGAGCTTTCTAGTGGCAGCCAAGGAGTCCCGAAGCTCCCACTGCTTCATGACAAACAGCTGATCTGTCCGGCATCTGGGGGCCAGAGAATAAAGCGCTTACCTTTTCTCTAAACTAGAGATTCGGCATTTACAGTCACTAGTAAACTGCAATGACACATTTATTTCTGCACCAGTAATTTCTGCTGGAATAGTTGGTAACTTTGGGGAAGTGCATATCTAAAGCATTGCAAGCTGCAATAGTTGAAGCATCGAAGATCATTTCCAGCTTTAATGTTCCCAAAAATTCCCCTCCCAACTCTCTCAAGGCGATATGCCCGGCTAGGGGTGCCAGGGAGGGCAAGAGGGCATTCTTTGAGTTCAAAGCTGAGCCACACCCTCCATAGGACAGACTTTCAAGGGCGGATGTAGAAACTGGAGCAAATGCCAACAGTCTGTCCTATAGGAGCATAGATAAAACAGATGTTTTTATCTTGACTTACTTTATCTGAAGCTGAATAACAGTTATTAATTGGCTTTTCTTCTCTTGTTAAAAATTGCTAGACCCACACCCCACCGTCAGGGCATCCCCAGAAACAATAAGGCAACAAGCAGCTTACCTGATGCTTGCCCTATGTTTCTCTACTCCATTTCCTGCAGTGCAGGGTAGAAGCCATAGCAGGGCTCCAAAATGTGCCCCTCCTTTCACTTTCATGAAAAAAGCAGAAAAGCTACTCTGTCACTTTTGCTGTGCTCAGGGTGGGCAGGCATGGCAAGCCACAGTGGTTGCACAGCTGTTTCAGACCACAGCAGAGCATGAGGTGAGAAAAATGGCTTGGCTTATTTACATATATGAAATTACATTTATGAAAGGATCCTCCGGGATTATGCATAAGTGAAATGTTCCTTCCTTTCAGCGATGCGCGTTTTTTTTGTATTTACTTCCACTTCAAGGTAGCTGTCGAATGCTGGCAAACATTTTAATATTCGCCACCTTTTAGTGGTGACCTCCATAGGAATCAATGTTATTTAGGGAGAGATTGTCAGTTTAGGTTTTTTATTTTTAGCAAAACCCCACATTTTTAACTTGCATCCCCTGAATTGCTCACTTCATCAGAGGACCTTTTGCTAATTTTCACTGCTCCTGCCTCACTCTAATCCCAGATAATGGCGCCTGTTTTAGCTGTAAAGCTCCGCCTCCTCCATTCATTGCCGTGGTTGTGTTTGGCAATGATGTCATCGCCACACCTATGACTGATCCCCTGTCAAATCGAAAAGTGAAAATATCCATTTCTAGGTCGACATCCTAAGAAGGGAATAGGGTCAGGGACTTTGACCAAATGTATTTCACAAGTTCAGTGAGTTTTGGTCCACTTTAACTTAATTTTCAAGAGTGAACATTAGAAAGTTACCCGGTATGTAAAAACCTACTAATAATGTTTTTATAGGACAACCCAGACACTCCCAGGATACCCCTCATATATTCTGAGACCCCTCCAATGCTGACCTATGCTATAAAAGTGTGTTTCCTAAAGAATTCTGACACAGCAAAACGCATTGCGAAAGTCTGTGTTCGCATCCGGCAAACCTACTTTTATGTCAAGTAGGAAACATTGTAAATGGCCCCCATATTCTGATATTTTGAGATGCTTTGAAATGGCTTATTGTACACTGGTGCCGGGGGAGATAAGATGGGACAGGGACATTAAAGTGAAGCCCGAAATAAGACAAAACATCATCCCCTCCATAGCAACAGATGCGTCTGGTCTGCACTCCATTCTGCCAACAACCAATAAGGTTCACGCGATGGTGCCACACAACACCATCTAGCAAACCCCATTGGCTGCCAGGGGTCATGTAGGATGCAGGAGAATGGACCCAGTATCTTATTTTGAAATTGGCTGTCTGGCTTCGTTCTAACTTTAAACTGGCAGAGTAGCCTGAATTAGGATGCCCTGTGGTAGTGGGGAGCACAAGCTCACCTCCATTGTGAATGGAGGTCTATAAAAACAATAGACAAACAAATAAGTTAAAAACGCATGTAAGAGCGTAGGTTCGACGCCAGCTTTAGAAAAGTGGAAACCCATTGGCCGGGTAGAGTGCCTGCACTCTTATATAGGCAGGCTGATTCATTACTAGCGCCAGCTATCGGCAGATGAGCATCTGTACAGAGGCGCTAAGAGCGACCGCTAGTATATGCTGTGATCGGCTATCGGGCGCTGTAACACAGCGCCTCAGCTGCTGTAGTAACCTGGCTGGCATTAATGAATGAGATGTATGTTGGGCGTTCTAAAACCAGTACAGCGCTGCAGCAAGTGAAAGGTAGCGCCAGCTCATTGCGATCGACTCTCAGCGACTCACACCATATGCAACAAAAAAAAAACACACACAGGGTAGGCGCTCTGGATCTGGTCGCTATAGCATAGAGCGCCTGGCGCTGTGTGATTAAAGTCTGTTTTTGAACACATATCCACCAGTAACAAAGCGAAAACACATGGAATGACATTGTTGTAACATTGTGACATAAATACTTTAATGCCAGACCTGTAATGACAATTCTGCATAAAAATATAAAAAATCAAAAAAGTTTTCAAATATGACTTCTTCTAGGCCAGGAGAGGTCACACAATTAATTATTTGAGAGAAAAAAAAATAAAAACCCTGTTTAAACAGGAAAAGAAACGTCCATCGAAATGTATGGGAGAGCGACAGGTAGCGACGCGTAATACCTGCTGCTCTGGAAGCTAGAGCACCGGCGCTATACGCTGAGCCACCTGTAATGATGAATCGGACGCTACATGGCGCTGTTAGAGATTCGCTTTCATACATGCAGTTTTGCGTACAGCGCCCAGCGTTCACCAGACGCTGCCTGCCGCTGCAAGACACTACCTGCCGCTATCCCTTCATGAATAAACCCCAAAGCTCTTTGTATTTGTGCCCCTGTAGAAATATGCGCAGTGATGCAGAGTTGCGTGAGAATTCTCCCCGAGCCGCTCAAGCACCTCACAGATTTTATACAGAAAACTGTTACTGTCTTTTGGATTTCCACTTTTTAAATTCTTTACAGATTTTTGGAACAAAGTTCAGGCCAAGTAGAAAAAAAAAAGCCTGTGTTTTCATTGATCTTGTTGGCCAGCTAACATTGCTTCTCAGAAATCTGCTCAGCATACATGTCTCTTTACTGGCGAGGAGGGAGAGAGGGGGCCGGCTCGGCTGATTGGCTGAGGCCTCGTCTGTACAGCCACAGACATGTGTTTCCCATCAGGCTCTGGGCTGCCTGACACCTGACATTGGACAGTGCTAGTGAGGATGAAAATGGCTCTCTGCTGAATTTGAGGCTCGCTGACACGTGTGGAATCAGCTGAACGAGATCTGTCAGGTTAGCTCTAGAAGAGAACTAATCGATCTGCCCAAATCAAGATCTAACTGGACACAGATAGGGGAAATCCATGAATATTACAACATTTACTGGACCCGATTTATGTTCTTAACGGGAATAACATCTTTTGTAACCACTCCTTCAACTGCTGACCCTGCAATGGGGGCTTTTTAACCTGATTCCACTTTCGGCTCCTATTGAACTCTGCTATGTGGGGGCATCATGACAGGTGGGAGTTGTTAGGATAAAGTGGAACCTGGAAATTCGACTTTGTTCCTTTCCCTGGGGGCATCCCAATTGTAAAACCAGGGCCAGCCGGCGCCAGCACATGGCAGAGCTGGGCAATTGCCAGGGCCCCTGGCATCTTCAGGGGCCCACTTAGGCTTACACTTGGCCATGGGATTATTTTACAGTGAACGCGAACCACCAAATGCCGGGTGTTGTGTGCAGACCTGCTCATGGCTGGCCTCAGCAACAGGGGCTGATCAGCAACAGTGGAGAAGGTGGCATGGAATGGAGGGCAATTGATGGAAGCTCAGAAAGTGGCGAGAACCAGGTGACAACAGACAGCAATGATGGAGTCTTTGGTGGCAGTGGAGCAAGCAGTAAGGGCTGTAGGATGCTTGGTGGCAGTAGAGAAGGACTAGAGGACAATCGGTGGCTATAGGGAAGGTAATAAGGACTGGAAGGCGATCAGCAGCACAAGGTGACCCATTTATGGCACAAAGGATGTAAACCTTTGCTGACAGTCAGGCCTAGTCTGGCAGCGTAGCATTTGACTGTAGATAAGTTAGAGCCTTTGTGTTTTTCTTCAAAAAATAACCCCTTTAACTTGTCCCTTTAAAGCTCAAAAAAAGTGTATTTTGGTTTACTTACCTTGTTATTTTGTGTGTTACAATCACAGAATGGAATTTTGGGGGCTTAAAAGGACTGTTAACCCAACAGCAGTATTTAGACAGCAAGCAGCTGACCTGATGCTTGTCTCATGTGCCTCTCCCGCATTTACTGCAGCGCAGGGTAGAAGCCATAGCAGGACTCCTGTAACTTTTCCCTCCTTTTAGTTTCATTTCTCCAGGACCATGCAAAAAAAGTGGTCTAATAACTATTCTGTCCCTTGGAGCTGTCAATGTGAGTGAGCATGGCAAGTCACAATGGTCCCACAGCTGTTTCTGCCCACAGCAGAGCATGCACATGGCTGCGCCATGGCAGCCCATTTTCAGCTCAGCCATGACCCAGAAAATTGTATTAAAGGAAGCAGGGTTTCTTAGAATACAAAAGATATTCACATATATTCAGAGATTTTGAAATGTCTAATCAGTTCCCACAGGAGATAAGGTTGGAGGAAGTTAGTGTGTGACTGGACAGGGACCTTAAAGGAGGACTCCATGAAAAATTGGCCCAGTGATAAAAATCCATATAAATATGCTGGATGGCGGAAGGAGGGGTCACTTATACACCCGGCATCAAGAAATATCCAGCCAGGCTTGTTTTCCTTTCTTTAAACTG
Organism: Gastrophryne carolinensis; assembly: GCA_027917425.1. Taxonomy (NCBI): domain Eukaryota; kingdom Metazoa; phylum Chordata; class Amphibia; order Anura; family Microhylidae; genus Gastrophryne; species Gastrophryne carolinensis. The sequence goes on from CM051237.1 coordinate 139,967,121, forward strand.
GACCTTCAGCACGATTTATTGAAAAGCCCAAACCCTTAAAAAACGGTTCCCCAGCATATAAAATTAAGATATTTTAAGTTTTTAGTCACTTACTTATTATTCTTTCCCCCACTGGGCTGCAGCTCTGTTAAGGACTTTAGGATACGGGCGCCGCCATCTTGACTCAGAAGCATCACATTTACTGAGGAGAGGAGAGTGGGATAAAGTACAGGGGGGCGGGGTTATAGCTGTGTTTTGACAGACAGAGCAGAGCTGGGGTCAGGAAAAGGTCAGCAATCCCAGAATGCAGAGCGACACAGTCAAAAGGCACTTCCTGTTTGCAGGCTGCCTGATGTTCCCTGAGCCGCCATTTTGGATGTTTAAAGGCTCATAACATGCAGTAGATGCAGGTAGGATGATTTTTAAAGTCAGCAATGTGTATGTGTGGGAAACATATAAGATAGACTCTTATTCAGAGTGAAGGACCGCTTTAAATGGAAAGAAAAGGACATCCGGGGTGACAGGTTATGTCACCCCACTGTCACCCCTGGATTTCAGAATATCAGAAGAAGATAACCACAAGCTTGGCGGGAGTTTTATTCAGTTCGGGTGTATAAGTCACTCCTCCCCTCATTAGCTGACATGTTTGTATGGATTTTTAATATTGCACAATTTTGCGATAGTGCTCCTTTAATTTTGCATAATTCTGTACAGAATTTTAAACGCAAATAGCTGTTGCTGAATAAGAGAGTAGTGCTCACCATCAACACAACAGATTGTTTTTCTATTAGCACCACTGCCTTTCTTAATCTCCATGTGTGTGTGCGTGTGTGTGGGGGGGGGGCATCAACAGCAAGGTAGAATCATGGCCTCACTAACCGAAAACTCAGCTTCAGAGTTTAGCTTTAGTTTGTATTGCAACTTTCCATAGAACTCACTTTGCTATTGCTTATCTTTTGTATGTTGCACATGACCTTCATTACTGAATGAAGATTGGGCCTCCATCCCTCTACCAGGGCATGAGGGAGCCGTTAATGTAGCTCTGATATATTGCTTTATCAATGGACGGCTTTTATTCCTACACTTGTTTCTACTTGGAATATAAACTGCTGCACCTTTAAGACCTTTAAGATCTACGTATTAACTTTCCATATGTTGTGATTTTTTTTTCAACTTTCCATGCTGTAGTTTAAGTTTCTGGACACTCCCAAAGATAATGTTTCAAATACAAGAGAAATATGTGGCTGGGATTAGCTGAGGATCAAGCCGTGTGTATCTGGGGTGGGTGGCCTGGGGACACGTAAAGTGTTTCCTTGCTTATTACACTGTGGCTTAATACTGCTGCGCAATCACTTTTTCTTTAAAGCTCTGCTTATACTAAAACAATCTTATTTTTGTCTGACCTGAAGTTCTTTTCTTGCTGTTAAGCCTCTACCTGAAAGTAGAATGACCTCATCATTTGATTGCGTTTCAGTGGAGTACCTTTTGGTTTGACCTATATAATGTAAGCTTGAAGCAGATCTAAAATCAAAAATGTATTCAGGGCTACTGAATGCAAGCCCCAACCCACTGGGCATCCATATTTGGGATGTGTTAATAATTACCTTTCCAGGATCCTACAGGGGGGCAATGCCCAAAACCATTGTAGCACTGAGTTTGGAGCAGCGGAGTCCAGTGGTGATCCAAAATCAGGATGCCCCAAAGGGGAAGGTGTCCGGCAGACCATATATGTTTTTTTGACATTAGGTCCATTTTAAAGGAGAAGAACCGTAGTCCAAATGCCCTTCCAGGTGAATATTCTTAGGAAACCAAAATGAGGCATTGAGTTCTGTATGAGGTTGACAGGGGGCAAGAAATAGCTGTGCACTGCAATGAAGTATTTTTCTCCTTGGAAAAGGTGTGGCTGCTGCATGTTTATGCAACTGTCACCTGTCCCCCATCAGTTGCTGCTCCAATATGAAAAAATAAGTAGCTCACTGTCTGCATGATGGGTCCTCATGACCCTACATGGTACAGAGTTGCCAGGGAGCATGAAGCACTGCAATGGAACCCCTGGTTTGTGGTCTGCTGATTTCGGATGCCTCTGTTTGTGAAATTCCCCCCAATTCTCCAATCACTTAACTCGAATCTGCAATACCAATATGCATGTGTGGACTTTTGCCAATGATCATTTCTTGCTGCACCTCACGAAGTTGCTGTGAGCATTCACTGCTGGTCACTTAGATAAGCTTGGCACACAGGAGGCCAGAATACAAGTGTTTATGTGCCGTGGGATCGCTGTATTCAAGTTAACAAGTGAACTGGAAGGTCAAAAAAACACAAGGACATCCCAAATCGGGATGTCCCTCAGCAGGGTTTTCACCTGACTATTATGCCATTAATACTCTAGTGTCAGGGATTTGGTATGTTTTAAGCACAAAGTATCGCTCACACTACCATTTGATATCTACACTACAACTGTATAAGCACCAGAAAAAAACTGTTCATAAACAAACGGGGCAATCTCCACAAGGACGCACAGGTGAAGTATTTAGTGCTCAGATGCGGAGATCCACAAAACATGACCTGTTGTTAGGCTTGAGAAGAATGTTTGGGAACTTTGTGGTAGAACTCATAAACTGCTCATCTACAAACCAACTAAAGTTAAAACGTAAAGTAAATTTTCTCTTCCTGCCTTTAAAGGAGCACTACCGCAAAAAGGAGGAGTCATACACCTGAACTGAATAAAACTCCCACCTAGCTTGTGGTTTTCTTGTCCTTGTAGGAATAAAATCCAGGGGTGACAGGTTTAGGCTATGAGGGGTGACAGAACCTGTCACCCCAGATGTCCTCTTCCTTCCATCTAAAAAAAAACAAGCCTGGCTGCTGGATATTTCCTGATGCCGGGTGTATTAGTGACCCCTCCACTTGCCATCCAGCATATTTATATGGATTTTTACGGCAATAGTGCTTATTTATAAAAAACATAGAACGTTGCTTCATAACATCAACATCCTTGTGTTTGCTAAAAAGTGAATATTCATAACCAAAATGAACACTAACTGTGCATGGGCTAACACATATTTTCTCTCTCTTCTAGTAATGAATCACCAGCATCAGCAACAGATGACACCTAGCCCAGCCATGTCCCAACAGACCCACCCTTCCCAAAGTCATCAAGGGGCATTGATAAATCTGCCCAATGCGCTTACCACCCAGCAGCAACAGCAACAAAAGCTCAGACTCCAAAGGATCCAAATGGAAAGAGAACGGATCAGAATGAGACAAGAAGAGCTCATGAGACAGGTGATTACTGACATGTAGTCCTAAGTGGGTGCTCCAATTATGAGGACTGCTAAGGTCCTCTCACTGTATATACTGATTCCAACCCCATAGAAATGGTTTGTACTTCTTCTTTACGTTCTGGGAAAACTTGAAAAAACCCATTTACTCTTTGTTCCAGGATGTAAAGACACAAATGCAAATCAATGCAGCCCCTGGGAATTGTAAAGGGACTATGTAGGCAAAGATTATAAACTCTCATTCAGCAGCTTACTTTAACATGGCTGCCCTCTCCATTCCTGTCAGAACACAGCTGCTTCTGAAAGTAGAAACAAAGCAAAGAGTAGTGGCACATGCCCTGTATTCCTTTGCCATAGACCACCAATAATAGGGCTAAGCTTGTGGTCTAAAGCTCTGCATCATCAGACAGTGGACACTGGGAGAGTGGGAGAACAGACAGGGTGATGAGAATACCTGACTTACAGACCCCACTCATTATGCTGCTTATTATGTGGCATCACAGAGCCAAGGGCCATAGCCAAATGTTTCAATGGATAAATCATAAGATGAAACTGTAAAACTTGATATCTGGGCCATTTCTTCTTCAATTTAATAACAGAAAACAGTTTAGGGCAGTGCCAAATGTAGGCCAACATAATGGTCTATCAGTTGCCTTTGCCTTCTGTATCCCTTTAACCTTGTTATGTTCCCTTCTGGTATTATTAGCCCTTATATAGCAGCGTGCCATAGAGCTGATGAGATCTGACACATTGATATTGGGTATATACTGTGTACTTGGGTTTGCACCATACAGTCCTGCAGTATGACTCTAGCATGAGACCGCCATAGTAATGGGATCCACATTAGTTTTACTACTACTTCCTTATATACAAAGGTACTTTTTCACCAGTTTCTCCGAGCCGTTTTGTTCTATATTTCTTCTGCAGACATTCCTTTATTCTGAGTCATGTGTGCAAAGACGGGTATTGTCATTGTAATGTACAACATTTCAAGTTCTCCAAATACAGATACTTGAGTGAAGTGCGGACAGATGCACTTCTGTTTGTGTTCTCACTCTGCTAAGTAAATATATGTACAAACATACAGGCCGCTGGACATACTGGATGTATGGCATCATGTAGGTGCTTCTGGTTTCTTCTATAAACCCTTGTCCCTACATTTGTGCACTCAGTATTGCAGCGTCATGCTACACAACTCTTGCAGAAAGGGGGCTGGGTCTGGGGACATCGCCATTTTACATAATTTATATGTGCCGCACCCCATTTGTGCCGATTGCCCAGTGCTGCTGTGATTTTTTTTGTGTTATTGACCAAATTGCGCTTAGTGCAGGAGGAGGGAAGAGAGGGAAGTGTGGGGAGAGTGTTACAAAAGGCTTGGGCTTCTAATTTAATGTATACCTATACCCAGATAGGAAGTTTATGCTGCCATCTTCTATCCCCAAAACAGCCTGTGTTTCTTCTTTTACTAAAGCCTTTGGCCAATATTCATAAAACATTTAACAGGAAGCTATAGGGGTGTGAATTGGCAAGAATCTGGCGATACGATACGTATCACGATACACGTATGGTGATACAATGTATCTCGATTCTGTCTCAAAGGCGATATATTGCGATTTTATTTTAGTTCAATTTTTTTTTATAAAAAAAAAAAATTAAATAGGGTCCCCTTCCTTCCCTTCCCTTTTTCTGGAATATTAAGGGTTAAAAACCCTGAAAAATCCCAACCAAAAATGGTGTGAGGTCCCCCTTACCCAGCATAACCAGCCCAGGCACCAGTTATGGGGGCTTGTAGAACAGGGTGCAGAACCCAGCTTTGGTGCCCCCTGGCCCTGCAGGCTACTAGCTGGCATAGCCTAATGGCCACAGGCTCTTCTACCCCCCACGGCCTTTGGGGAGGCAGGTAATGGGGAGGCTCTGGGTTAATGGCAAGTCATCTGCTAGTCGCAGGTCATCTGCCCTGCCCCCAAAGTCAGAATCGATACCAGAAAGAAAGAATCAATTCTAGTATCGTCTAATGAAATATCGTGATATTTGAGAGAATCAATTTTTGGCAGTTAGGTTGAAGTGCTTTCAGGTTTATTGCAGTTATTATAACTGATCAGGCTGACCCCCCGATGCTGAGCTGTGTGTACTGTAACTCAATGTATCTCCGCTGGTAAGCATCAGGAGGCAGGGCTGCTCGGCCAGGGAGCAATATGGCCAACTAGAGGATTACAAAAAGCTTGGACTTCTTTTTTAAAAGCAAAATGAGGGGTTACTTATATACCACATGTGTTTAAAAATCCAGTGAAGCTTGTTTTTTCTTTTGCTAGAAGAATTAAAAAAAAAATAAAACAGTTGTATTCTAAGTATGTCACACACCCCGCTTCAAGATATCCATAACATGTGGGTAATACCGACCTGAAGTTGGGCGTTCCTGCAGAGATGATAGCAAAAAAGAAAACCCCTCCCTGATGCATAAATACCTGGGACCTCCCACTCATTACCCAGTTTTCCATCTCTGCAGACGGCGAGCAAGTCAGAAGATGATGGCTCCTCCTTGCACAGGGGGATTTCAGGTAGCCGGGATGACTCCCGCCCACTATTCATTATTTCCGTTTGGACCTTTTTCTCCCCAGAAATCCATATGCCTCCCAGCCTCGGCTGAGGGTCCAGGCGAGGGTATATCGGCACCTTAGGTGCTCAGGAGCTATGCTCCACCGTGAGACCCTATATGAGAGGGTAGGCGGTTGTTCCGGGTTGGTGACCCCGGTTTGGGATGCCCTGTCCCTTAATTAACTTTCAGTGGCCCTCCCAGGATCCCCTTTCCACAGGTGGGGTTGGGGAGTGTGGGTCCCTTCTTTATTTAATCCCTAACTTGTTCCGTTTTGGGTGTTGTGTGTCTCTTTAATTGTATCACCGCCGCAGCCGTTTTACAGGGCCTGTGCGGTGCTGTACCTGTCTTTTTTCCCCCCTTCTTCCCTCAGCTGGTGTTTCACTGTTATAATGGCGGAGGTATTTACCTCACGCCATGTATACTGTCCGTCTGGAGGGGGGGGGGGGGCGGGTCCGGACCGTCGCTGCGGGGCCGGGGCTCGTCCCTCCTGTTTCACATGTTTAATTGTGTGTGTGCCTGTGTCTTATTTGAGCCGGGCGCGGCGGCCGCACTTCACACTGCGGCGCCGGCCGGCTCTTGGCGCCTTTTTCTGTGAGGTGATTCTGAGACATTGGACTCCGTCTTCGCGCTTGACTGGGGGGGCGGGGCCGGTGCGGCGGCACGTCACCGCTGCCCGCCCCCATCCTTCTCTGGTGCCGCTGCGGAGCTCTGCCTGTGTGAGAGAGGGGAAGGGGGGCGTTGCTCGGCGTCACGCGCATCCCGCGCTGACCACGCCCCCTTCTCCCCTTCTGGCTGCAAACTCCTGTGGATTACCTCACGGTCGCCATTACTGGCTGTCGGTTCTGTAAGTGGCCTCTGGCCATCTCCTTTTTGCTCATCCTCTGTATGTAAGAGTGTCTGTGCTTCATTAGTCTTATTAGCCCTTCCTTTCTGTCTTCCAGGTGGTGGTTCAGGAGGTTCTCCATTAGCATTTAGGGGGTCTCTCCCGATCCTTAATCACTGGGTTCATTATTGTCCATAAATCCTCCCACTCGGGACATTAAAGGGGCATCCCGGGTTGTCTAGTGGCGTAATTCCCTGGGTCATTGCGACTATACCTATAAAAGTTCACCTTATGGAGGCATCCCCGGATACTGGGCTCGGGGCCCCCTCGGGGCATCCACGAAAGTGTATGTTGTGTGGGGTATCCATTTCTGGGGACGATGTACTTCTGTGTATTCCATGTGCACAGCAGACTATTACGCGGCAGTCCGAACCCCAGGCGTCTGGGTCTGCACCGCCGGTCGCTTCATCTCCTCCTCCAGCCTTGACACGCAACCCATGTGACGTTGTCATGGGCCGGGAGCTGCAATCTGAGATGTGTGCCAGATTGACTAACCTTGAAAAAATTATCTCCAGCTCGGTTGCCCGTAAGGCTCCGACTAAGAGAAAGCATTTGTCGCTGGCTCCGCTGGTGGAGGACCAGGAGGATGTTAATAATCTGGATTGGTCTGATTATTCCCCGCTAGAGGAAGGGGAAGTTTATGAGGATTCTGATATTTCGGACGATGAGCAGTCCTTTGGTGCTGATCCTGAGCTTGGTGAATCGGGGAGATCCTCCGATACTCCTCACGCTCTGGCTCTTATGTTAGAGGTTCTGAATATTTCTCCTCCTGAGGAGGTGTCACAGCAGAAGGGTGAATTGTTTGAGGAATCCAGGCCGCGCTTGGAGTTCCCTACACAACGGCATTTTGACAAAATCATTGCTAAGGAATGGGACAGGCCGGCTCGGCTCCCTGGCATCCCTCAGGGGTGGGATAGGAAATATCCTTTTCCTTCGGAGGCGATTAAGCGCTGGGCATCTCCCCCCGAGGTGGATGCCCCGGTGTTGGGGTTGTCCAATTCCTCGGTTTTAAATAGACCTGATTGTTCCATTCTCAAGGATGGAGAGGATAAACGTATTGACCAGATGGCTTGTCATGGTTTCGCTAGTGTTGGGTCAGCCATGCGGCCCGTGTGCGCCTCGGCTCTAATGGTGTTGGCTGCCAGGTCCGTGGTCAGGGACCTGTTGACTTCTTCCGGGCTGCGTCCTGCTAGTGCTGAGTTCCTTAGCCTTAAGCGGTGTGAGTTGTTTTTATCCTTTGTGTTGACAGCCTTGGATGACACTTTGATGATGTGTGGTAGGACATCGGCGCTGCTGGTCACTATTCGGCGCTCGGTTTGGCTGCGCCAGTGGGCAGCAGATTTTATGTCCAAGAAGTCGCTAACGGCTCTGCCTTTTGTTGGATTACGGCTTTTTGGAGAGACATTGGACTCCGTTACCAAGGGTGGTAGGTTACCCCAACGCAAGAAACAACGCCGCCCCTTTCGAGGGGCGCCTTCCTTTACCCCCTCCTTTCGTGGGGCCAGACCTGCAGGGGATTCTTCCAGAGGAGATTCTGGGAGCAGGGGCAGAGGACGTGCCCGTCCAGGATACAGTTGGGGCTCTAAGCCCAAGCCGGCTGCCAAGCCGGCTCAGCAATGAGGGGGCGCCCTCACCCATGCGGGTGGGGGGACGGCTGCGACACTTCTCCCAGATCTGGGATCAAGAGGTCTCGGACAGATGGATCCGGGAAGTGGTGTCTTCCGGTTACAAGCTGGAGTTCGAGCTCCGCCCCCTTCCAGATTTTTCAGGTCTCGGATGCCTTCGGAACCTCTAGCGGCGCAGGGGCTCCTGTTGGCAGTACAGAACCTTCTGGATATGGCTGTCATTTGCCCAGTGCCCACTTCGGATCAGGGCAGGGGTTTTTATTCCAATCTGTTCACGGTACCCAAGAAGGACGGATCGGTCCGACCCATCTTGGATCTGAAGTTTCTCAACAGGTTCATCCGGCCACGGAAATTCCGCATGGAAACGCTACGTTCGGCCATTCACTCTCTTCGTCAGGGAGACTTTCTGACGTCCATAGACATCAAGGATGCTTATCTACACGTTCCAATTTTTCCAGCACACCAGAGGTTTCTCAGGTTCGTGGTGGAGGATCGGCATTTTCAGTTTGTAGCACTCCCTTTCGGTCTCACCTCGGCCCCTCGGGTGTTCACCAAGGTGCTAGCGGGGGTGATGGCTCTGCTAAGGGTTCAGGGTATCCGCATCGTGCCCTATTTGGACGATCTTCTGATCATGGCCTCTTCTTTCAACCAAGCGGAGTTGGACACCAGAATGGTGGTGTCCACCCTGGAGAGGTTCGGTTGGGTGGTCAACCACCCCAAGTCTTCTCTTTCTCCGTCCAGAGTAGTGACCTTTCTGGGAATGTCTCTGGACACTTCGCAGGCCAGGGTATTTCTGCCCCAGGCCAAGATTCTTTTGATTCAGGAATTAGCTCGGCTTCTCTTGTCAGCCCCTCGTCCGGCCATCCGGCTAGGGATGAGGCTGGTGGGGTTAATGGTGGCCTCATTCGAGGCAGTTCCCTTTGCGCAGTTTCATACAAGGACGCTTCAGCTCCATCTGTTGAAGGTTTGGGACAAGTCTCCTCTATCGTTGGATCAGTCCTTCCTGATGACTCCCCGAGTTCGTCGATCCCTGCAATGGTGGCTGGGGTCGGTCAATCTGTCGAAGGGCAGATCTTTTCTGGCTCCGTGTTGGGAAACAGTCACCACGGATGCCAGTCTGTCAGGTTGGGGGGGGTGTTTGGAAGGACCTCCAGTTTCAGGGTCTGTGGGGCCCGCAGGAGGCTCACGAGCCCATCAATGTTCTGGAGTTGAGAGCCATCAGGTTGGTTCTGTTTCGCTTGACTCATCAGTTGAGAGGCCTGCCAGTTCAGGTCCGGTCGGACAACAGGACGGCGGTTGCTTACATCAATCACCAAGGGGGGACTTGCAGCAGGAGTGCCCTCAGGGAAGTGTCTTTGATTCTGGACTGGGCGGAGAGTCACGTCCCGTGTATCTCAGCAGTCTACATTCCGGGAGTGGAGAACACGGAGGCGGACTTGCTGAGCAGAGCCTCCTCTCGTCAGGGGGAGTGGCCTCTCAGTCCCACGGTGTTTCGTTCGATATGTCTCAGGTGGGGGTTCCCAGCGGTGGACCTCTTTGCCTCTCGTCACAATCACAAGCTTCCAGTCTTTGTGTCTCTCTCGCAGGATCCTCTGGCTCTGGCAGTGGATGCCATGTCTCTGAACTGGAGGGATCTGGGGTTTCTTTGCCTGTTCCCTCCGTTTCCAATGGTAGCCAGAGTGGTGCGCAAGCTGACTCTGGAGGGCGCGTCGGCGATTCTAGTGGCACCAAGGTGGCCAAGGCAGGTTTGGTTCGCAGACCTGGTAAGACTGGCAGAGGATCAGTTCGTTCTGCCTCTTCTGCCGGACCTGCTCACCCAGGGTCGGCTGCGCTATCCCAATTTACCTTCGCTGGCTTTGACGGCGTGGCTGCTGAAACCGCCATCTTGAAGGAAGAAGGTCTTTCTGACGCGGTGGTTCAGACTCTTATTAGCACCAGGAAGCGCTCTTCCTCTACTATTTACTATAGGACTTGGAGGTCCTATATTGACTGGTGTGAAAGTAGGTCTCTCTCTTGTCGGGAGTTTTCCATTTCCAGAATCCTGGAGTTTCTTCAACATGGTCTGGATTTGGGGCTTCAACTTAGTACCTTGAAGGGGCAGGTTTCTGCCCTGGCAGTGTTCTTTCAAAGGTCTTTTGCACTTCATCCCTTAGTCAAGACCTTTTTCCAAGGAGTTACGCATGTACGGCCTCCTAGGAAGCCTTTTGTTCCAGTTTGGGATTTGAACCTGGTTCTTTCTGCTCTTCAGGGTCCTCCGTTTGAGCCCTTGAATGAGGTTGCTTTGTCTTCTCTTACTCAAAAGGTGGCCTTTTTGGTGGCTATCACTTCAGTTCGGCGTGTTTCGGAGTTGGCAGCTTTATCCATTAAAGCTCCGTACTTCGAAAGGCATCAGGATAAGGTTGTCTTTCGTTTCAAGCCGGATTTTCTTCCTAAGGTGGTCTCTGCTTTTCATCTGAATCAGGACATTGTTCTGCCTTCTCTATGTCCTAATCCCAGCAACGACAAGGAAAGGGCGCTGCATTCTTTGGATGTGGTTCGTGTTGTGAAATATTATCTGGTGGTTACGTCTTCCTTTCGTAAGACTGATGCTTTTTTTGTGGTGCCTTTTGGGCCTAGGAAAGGTTTGGCTCCTGCCAAATCTTCCATTAGTAAATGGATTCGTCAGGCCATCATTGGGGCCTATTCTGCCAAGGGGAGGAGTCCCCCTTTTCGTGTTACTGCTCATTCTACTCGTGCGGTTGGAGCGTCCTGGGCTTTTCAGCACCAGGCCTCTGTTGAGCAAGTTTGTAAGGCCGCTACTTGGTCCTCTGTTCACACTTTTTCCAAGTTTTACAAGGTTGATGTTCGGGCCCCAGCGGACGCTGTTTTTGGCAGCAAAGTTCTACAAGCTGTTGTGGTTTAAGTTTGTGCATTGTTGCCTTGTTTTGGATCCCCGCCCTTTTTTATGGACACTGCTATTGGATGTCCCACATGTTATGGATATCTTGAAGCGGGGTGTGTGACATACTTAGAATAATACCATTTTGTGAAATACTCACCTGTAAAATGGGTATTATAAGTATGTCACACACCCCGCTTCACCCGCCCTTCTTGTATTCTGGATCCTTTATTTTGTGAACTTTGCGTTGTTATGACTTATATTTGCCTCTTCCTGGTCCCTTACCTTACTGCTTATATATACTGGGTAATGAGTGGGAGGTCCCAGGTATTTATGCATCAGGGAGGGGTTTTCTTTTTTGCTATCATCTCTGCAGGAACGCCCACTTCAGGTCGGTATTACCCACATGTTATGGATATCTTGAAGCGGGGTGTGTGACATACTTATAATACCCATTTTACAGGTGAGTATTTCACAAAATGGTATTTTTAAAGAGGCACAAAACCGTTTTCATGTAGAAGGTATAGGTAAGCGCTCGATCACTATTTTTGCATTAGTGGTCATCTATGGTGGCCAATTGCAAGCCTTGCCTCTTGGCAAAAACATGATTGGTTACTGTGGACAAGTCTGTTTTGCCATCAGTGTCGAACACTTTTCAAAACGGCTACCGCTCATAATCCACTACAGAAAAGGTTTGGGTTTTAACATCGTTAAAGTGGACCAAAACTCAGCTTGATCTACCCGGGAATCTATAAATCCCCCCCTCCGGGCATCCAAAATCGGGATGCCCCGCTGTGTCACCCCATTCACATAACTCTTTTCTCTCTCCCATGCCGCGGTTAAGAACAGCGCCTGCATCCCGCTCCCCTTCTAGCAGGGCGCGTGCCGGCGCCAGCCATTTGAGAGTTGTCGGCGTGGACACGCTCCTTATTAGAGAGCGGTCGAGGATGCGGCCGTCAGAGCCACTGCTCTTAGACGCACTGTGGGACCAGGAAGAGGTGAGCTGGTCTTGGCGTCCTGGGGGGTTTCACTCAGTCGGGGAAAGGAACAAAATCCAGAATAGTCAAAATCCTGGGTTTTGGTCCACTTTAATCTATCTCATAACATTGTGCCCATGGCTGCATAAAATTATTAAAACCCGCTTAGTAATCCATGCCAATCCTCTCCTTTTGCCCTAAATTTAACTTGCATCCGGAGAAGTGCGGAGTTAGTGGCGTTACTAGGTAACAAGAATTAGGAGGAAGAGCAAGCGGCTTTGGAATCCCATTGGCAGGTCCCTCCAGTCTGTTTTTAACCTGACAGAAGTTCCAGGCTGCCTTTCCAACCCCTTTAAACTTGACAGCTGCTTTGGTGTGAAGCCGCCACACCCTTCTGGGAGAAAATACCAGTTTCAGGGAGTTCTCCTGTTGCCGTTTTCTTAGGTGAAACTGTAAGACTCCTTGTGGAGGAGGTAATTGTGAAGGCAGTGAAAGCCGGCTCTTCCCTGGGAGTGTGCATTTAATAGTCATATATTGGCACTAGCCTACACACTCTCTCTGTTTTACAAGGCAATTTTATTAATTATTTTAAACTTACTGTAGGGTTGGCAGCTTACCCTTTCCAGTATGACATTATGGGCCTGATTTCTCACTTCTGCCAGACAATGCCATTTCTGTGCAAATTAGAGTAGTGCAATATATGATTTATCCATTTTTCAGCTAATGTGTTAGTAAATGAGCTTTTTGTAGTGCAGCAACATGTGTGAAAAAAAATATTTTATTATACTTTTTACTACTCTAATTTACACCGATGTGGCACAGCCTGGCAGAAGTGCTTAATAAATCAGGCCTTATGTTGTGTCACCAGTATATGAGAAAAAGAAATGAATGAAATCTCATACTGTTGTATATGGTATTTAAAGTGCCCAACGCTCAAAATGACACCTTCTTTCCCCTCTTTGCTTTCATACATAGCCCTAGACCTCCAGATTAGCTGTGTATGCAAACCTTTCTGTAGGACTGTGCTCCCCCCACATCCCACCTTCTTGATGATTTTTTAAAATTATCTGCACAGTGATTCCCAGTGGGAGCTCAGTGTCTCTTCAACCTCTGCTTCCACTGCTGAAGCTGTTGCACAGACAGTGACTGACTGCTCAGTCAGCCAATCAGTGCCGCAGCATAATCACGTGTTCGGTGCAACAGCAAGCGGACCTCGCCCATTGCCTCGCCTCCCTGCTTCCTCGGGTCATCTAGATTGCTGGACCCAATTTCTTGGGTCGTGGTCACGTTCCCAGCCGCAGAAATGGCCGGCCCACCTGAAGCGTCACATTCTGAGGAAAGGAGAGGGGGCAAAAGTACAGGGGGTGGGGTTATAGCTGTGGTTTGCACAGACAGAGCAGAGCTGGGGTCAGGAAAAGGACAGCAATCTCAGAATCTGCCTGATACCCCATGAGCTGCCATCTTGGATGTTTAACCCTTTAAGTGCCAAGCCCGTAGGTACTATGGGGTTGCTTCTCTGACCGTTAAGTGCCAAGCCCCTAGTACCTACGGGCTGGCTTTCCCCCCTTCTAGAGTAAAAAGTAATGTAAATTAACACTCACCTGGCCCCTCATTCGGGTCTTCTCTTCACCCTGGGGGTATCCAATTTCCCCCAGGGGCTCTTCTGCCTTCAGGAGGGGGCAAAAAATAGCCCCCCCCCCCCCCGGCCACGGCAGCCACTGCTGCTAAGAATTGAAAAAAAAAAAATGACAATTACTCACCTCAGACGTTCGCGACGCTAGCCACGCCCCTTGTGTGACGTCATCCCGCTGCTGCCCAGCAGCTATAAAAGGCTTCCAGCAGCAGCAGGAGAGCAGAAGCCAGATTGATCAGTGCCCAGTGCCATTTTTCTCCATGTGTCTGTGTGTTTTTTTACACTTAACCCCTTGTGAACTGGTAAGGGATCCATGAGACCCGTATATCAGTTCACAAGGCTGGGGGCTGGCAAGTCACCTGCGGCTAGCGGGTGACTTGCCATTAACCCCCGGCACCCCCAATTACCTGCCTCCCCAAAGGCCGGGGGGGGTAGAAGAGCCCGGCAGGGTGGGGGGCCACCAAAACTGGCCCCTTCGCCCTGTTCCTACAAGCCCCCATAGCTGGTCCCGGGCTGGTTATGATGGGTAAGGGGGACCTCATGTCGTTTTTAACCCTTAAAATTCCCCAAAAAATCATTTTTTTTTAAATTAACCCCTTATGTTTATAGTGTGGATAGTAGTATTTTATTTGTAAATGTTATAAAGTGCTCTTTTCTGTATGGGGGGTCTCCTGGGCAAGAATGGGGAGACTAACAATACATATGTGGTAACGTTGTGATCGGGAGAAATGGGGTTTTCACATGCAATATGGTTTTCATTAATAAAACAAACTTTTTATTTAAAATAAAGGAGATAATTGTCTAAAAAATATTATTTTATTTTTTTTACGCAAAAATATTTAAAAAAACAGTAGAAAAATTACAAACAAGACATTTCATGTTAAAGCCTAAACTCTGCTGCAATATATATATATATATATATATATTTTCCTGGAAATTCCGGCAAACTGACCTGTCAACAGAGGGTGACAAAACTTCAAGTTGGCTGCCAATTAAAAGGGTTAATAGTACCTATGCATGTTGGGTATTGTTCTGCTCGAGGGACCTTGCGCTTTCAGATTTAGCTTGTTTTTTCTTGTTTGCATATTGATATTTTAGGAAAACATGTTTTTTATTCTGCTTTTTTATCATTTTTTTAGAGAAACCCTGTGCAACCTAAGAATTCTTCAAGGGATTACTTCCAGAAAGATGAGCCCACTACAACAAGCTGGGTACGCTTATAAAGCTTAACATGTGTACTTTCAGGGAATATAGGGGCTATTCCAAATCTAAAGGGTTGTTTTGGTTGAAAATTTGCAAGGTGCGCACTTTATCTGCAGAGCTGAAATTTTCAAGTAAAATTACCGTTACGCACATGCTTTACTTTGGGGTGTTTGCCAACTCTTCCCTCGACAGTGGCTATGCATGTTGGGTATTGTTCTGTTCAGGGTACCTTGCTTTTTCAGATTTTACTTGTTTTTTCTTGTTTCCATATAGTTTCTTTAGGAAAATGTGGCTTTGATTCTTCTTTTTTATTATTTTTTAGGGAAACTCTGTGCAACCAAAGAATTGATTGAGGGATTACTTTCACAAAACTACACCCACATAAACAAGCCCGGTAGGCCTAGAAAGCTTGTACTTCCAGAAATATAGTTTGTGGGAAGTATTTCAAATGTAAATGGTTGTTTTTCTGAAAAATCTGCAAGGTGCGCATATCGCAGCTGTATTTTATCTGAAAATCTCCTAAAGCTCTGTTTCAGTTTGGGGGAGTCTCCTGGGCAGGAAAGGGTGTCTACCTATACATATGTGGTACCGCTGTAACCAGGAGAAATTGGAGTTTCACACAAAATAAGATTTTATTGACAAACTTACATTTTTTTATTACAAAAAAACACTACAAATTGCAAAAAATAGATTTTTAAAAAATATTTTGCACATGTTTCACCCAAAAGTATTGAGAATACACTAAAAAAAGGCCAAACAAGACATTTCATGTTGAAGCTCAGACTCTGCTTAAAAAAAACAATATATAATTTCCCTGGAAAATCCCTTCAAAAATCAAGGTTTAACATATGTAGCGCAAAATAGTGAAAAGTGGTCTGGCAACAAAGGGTGACAAAAATTTTAGGAAGGCTGGCACTTAAAGGGTTAAAGGCTCATAACATGCAGTAAATGCAGGTAGGATGATTTTTAATGTGAGCAATCTGTATGTACAGGGTGGGGGAAACCTATAAGATAGGCTCTTATTCAGGGTGAATGTCCGCTTTAACTACCTAATTAAGGCTTACTATGGGGGGATGTAATTTAGAGGGAGGCCCATTTTAATAACTCCTATATCGACAGCTCTGTTCCTTCTTTTAAAGTGCACCTATACTCATAGGGAAATTTATGTCATCACCTTCCATCCCCAGCCCAGTGCCCTAAAACAGCCTGTGTTCCTTTTTTTCTTTTACTAAAACCTTTGTGCAGTATTCCTAACAACACAACCTAGATGCAGTCGGCCATATTGCTTCCTGACCAATATTGGGCAAAGGCTTTAGTAAAAAAGAAACATGAGCTGTTTTGGGACACAGGACTGTGGTTAGAAGGTGACGACATAATCTTCCTTTTTGAGTATAAACTAATGCAGTTGGCCAAATCAAAGGAACACCAGTTACCAATCATGGCCAGTTTGATACAATAAAATGTTACTTGATTGGTTATCAGTCACTTTTGTTTTAAAACAGGGCCCCTTCTTATGGTTGGTTTAAACTTAAATTAGACATGCACTTCACATACCTGATGGACTTGCACCAGAATTTTTTTTTTTTACTCTAAAGTGTGCTTTATGCACTCAGGGCTGAACTGAACCTTTTTTTAGAAAAAAAGTCAGACCAGCCAATAGCTTTTATCTCATGCACAGAGGCCTCTAACTGACATTCTGGGCCTAAATACAAATTCATTACAGTATTCTGATACCTCAGTATGTGATATAAAGCTGCACTGAAACCATATGAATTATGCTATAACATAAGAAATTTGCAGTTTCAGAAAAGCAATAGATGTTATTTGGACTTTTGGCTGCTTCATTGGGAGAGTGAACCATTTTCTTAACCAAGCAATACTGCACATGTTATACACTTTTGCTTGTTTTTAAGTCATCCCTGATATCTGTAAGTTGCTCGAAGTAGAATCCGGAAGGCACCTCCTCACAATGAGGCAAAAATGTATCCCAGCTGCCACAGAGTCCAAAATAGAAGCCTTAAAACATGTTTGAACTTGTAAAGACCTCTGGTGCATTTTTATCTAAGACACTCATGAAGTAAATTGACAGCGCAATCCAATGACACCAAGACATTCCCTGAACCTGCTGGGCTTTTAGTGTTTTAAAGCACTAGAGACAGCTGGGAAGAGCTACTGTAGCATGTGTATAAACACTTTTTATGTTTTTGTACTGCTTTGTGCTGTCACGAATGGTGGTTGCTGTAGAACTGTTAGCAAATATTCAGTATAGTATATTGTAGATCATGGGAGACCTAGGCAATGGCTGCAGATGAGATCAAGAGCCGCAAAGACTGGTGTCAATAGCAGAAGACACAGCAAAGGTGGTAGCAATGAACCAGGAGGTCCAAACTGTATTGTGAATCTGGCACCGGTAAAGCGCAATACATGTGCTTTCTCTGCACTGGCCAGTCATCTGGCTGGGTGATCAACCACCCCAAATCTTCCCTGTCTCCTTCCATGGTGAAGTCCTTTCTGGGCATGATTCTGGATTCATCTCAGGTCAAGATCTTTCTTCCTCAGCTGAAGGTGAAGAGTCTTCAAGAGAAAGCTCAGCTCCTTCTTTCTTGTCCTCATCCATCCATCAGGCAGGGGATGCAGCTGGTGGGCCTGATGGTGTCCTGCTTCGAGGCGGTTCCATATGCTCAGTTTCACATGAGGCCTCTTCAGCTTCACCTCAGTATGGGATCGGGACCCTGTGTCCTTGGATCAGGTGTTTGTCCTGTCCCCTCTGGTCAGGCGGTTTCTATCGTGGTGGCTGGACTCAAGGAACCTGCTGGGGGGCAGATCCTTTCTGGCCCCCTGCTGGGAGACTGTCACCACTGATGCCAGTCTGACAGGTTGGGGGGCTTTTGGAAGTCCCTGAAATTCCAGGGTCAGTGGGGCCCTCAGGAGGCCCATGCCCCTATCAACATTCTGGAATTGAGGGCGATCAGGTTGGTTCTCACCCACTTAACCCCACACCTGCGGGGTCGGGCTGTTCAGGTCCGCTCGGACAACCAGACGGCGGTTGCCTACATCAATCATCAGGGAGGGACCCGGAGCAAGAGGGCCCTCAAGGAAGTGTCCCTGATACTGTCCTGGGCGGAGAAGAATGTTCCCTGCATCTCAGCTGTGTACATCCCGGGGGTGGAGAATCTGGAGGCAGACTCTCTGAGCAGGGGGACCTCTCGTCTGGGAGAATGGTCCCTCAGCAGCAGGGTGTTTCGCTCCCTGTGCCACCGCTGGGGTCAGCCGGATGTGGATCTGTTTGTGTCCCATCACAATCACAAGCTTCCAGTCTTTGTTTCTCTGTCCCAGGATCCTCTGGCCTTGGCCATGGATGCCCTGTCTTGGACGGGGTTTCAGCTTCTGTATGTGTTTCCACCTTTTCCCCTGGGCAGGGTGCTGTGCAAGATAGTTGGCCAAGAAGAGTGTGGTTCACAGACATCGTGCAGCTGGCAGTAGATCATTACGCCCTGCCCCGGGTTCCAGATCTGCTCACTCAGGGGCACCTACGCCACCCCAATTTACAAACGCTGGCTTTGACGGCCCGGCTGTTGAAACCTCCATCTTGATGGGAAAAGGGCTGCCTGCCTCGGTTGTAAATACCATGATCAGGGCTACTACAGGGTTTGGCGTACTTACATTGCTTCCCTGTCGTGTGTTTTCCATTCCTAGGATTCTGGAGTTTCTGCAACATGGTTTGGATCTGGGTCTTCAGCTGAGTACTCTGAAAGGTCATGGTTCTGCTTTGGCCATTTTCTTCCAAAGATCTTTTGCTCAGCATCCCCTGGTCAAGACCTTCTTCCAGGGGGTTACTCACGTGCGTCCCCCACGTAAGCCTATGTTACCAGTCTGGGACTTGAACTTGGTCTTATCTGCTCTGCAGGGGTCTCCCTTTGGGCCCTTGCAAGGAGCCCCTTTGTCAATTCTTACGCTTATGGTGGACTTTTTGGTGGCTATCACTTCTGTGAGGCGTGTTTCTTAGTTGGCGGCGCTTTCTATCAAGCCTCCTTATTTGGAGAGACACCAGGACAAGGTGGTGTTTCGTTTTAAGCCAGATTTTCTGCCTAAGGTTGTTTCTGCCTTTCATCTCAATCAGGACATTGTTTTGCCTTCTCTGTGTCCTAATCCTAGTACGTCTAAGGAGAGGGTTTTACACTCTCTGGATGTGGTCAGGACTCTGAAGTTGATCTTGTGGCTACTGAATCCTTCAGGAAGACTGACGCTCTCTTTATGCTCCCGTACCTAAGAAGGGTCTGGCTCCTGCTAAGTCCACTATCAGCAAGTGGATCCGTCAGGCTGTGATTCAGGCCTACTCTGCTAAGGGGAAGGAGCCTCCCTTCCGTCTTACTGCTCATTCTACTCGTGCTATTGGTGCCTCTTGGGCTTTTCAGCACCAAGCTTCTGTTGAACAAGTTCGCAAGGGCGCCACTTGGTCTTCTGTTCATACTTTTTCAAAGTTTTACAAGGTTGATGTTAGGGCCTCAGCTGATGCTGCTTTTGGCCGCAAAGTTCTGCAGGCGGCAGTGGTTTAAACCATCAGCTGTTACTTTTGGGGATCCCACCCTACCTTACGGACACTGCTATTGGATGTCCCAAGAGTAAGGAATATCTTCTGGAACAGGACATGCTTTATACTTAGAATATTACAATTCTGTGATTACTCACCTGTAGAATTGGTATTATACATATACAGCACGTCCTGTTCCACCCCACCCTTGTTATCATTATCTTTAGTTACCTCTTTATGGTGATTGTTCTTATGTTCAATTTTTTATATAATGGTTATAGTTCTCCCGGTCTAATTTTAACTGCTTTTCAATACTGGGGATTTTGTGGGAGGTCCCTGGTATATATGGGGCCGGGAGGAGCCACTTTTCTGTCTCTGCAGTCCAGCGCCATCTAATGGATGTATAACCCAAGAGTAAGGAATATCTTCTGGAACAGGACGTGCTGTATACGTATAATACCAATTCTACAGGTGTACAATCAGATTGCTCCACAAATGCCAAAGCCATATGTGAAACCACCCCAAGATTACTGTGGGCAGCGATTCACAGGTGAATTGAGGCCTGAAAGCGTTAGCGCCTGCAATTGCATTGGTCTGAAACCAGCCTAAGTGTTAATTTGGACCTCTGCAGCAAAATAAATTAAACAAGACAACCAATCAAGAATAGGAAATTCATTCTTTGATTATTTCCCTGCTGATTTCTTTATGGTCTGGTAGATTGGTATCTATATATACAGCCATATTATGTACAGGCAAAGACTTTCCCACCATACTTAGTGGACCTCCAGTCTTAAAGTTGCTGTCTGTGAAAAAGTGTAAAAAGTGTAATACATAAGGGGACATGCTAAACATGAAAATATTTTACCTAGGCTGACATTTGTTACATGACAGCTGATGGAGCTGACCAGTATACAAGTTGGTGGCGGGGGTAGAGTAATTCGGTAAGCATGTTAGTAATCCATGTCTGCTTCATCTGTTGCTGTCAGCTGTAGCTTCACAAAGTCTATCAATACAGGTGCTCTGGGCATTTGCCTTTATTTTTATCTAAAGCCCATCCCTCCATACTCGGGACAGCTGATGTCAGTCAAAGCAATGCAAATAGGGACCAACTGGCATCCACATTATCCTTCTGGAATAGTAGGTAAACCTACCAAATCAGTATTACATGAAATAAAAAGGTTTTAAAATTAGGGTTAGGTAGGCTTCATACTTCTGTCTATGGCTTTGTTTAGGATCAGTGTCACTGATGATGGCTAAGACAGTGACTGCCACCACATTTCAAATACTATCACAGTAACTATAATTTATATTCTAATGGTCTTTTTACACTTAATTGTTGTTTTCCCAAAATATTATTTCATTAGTATTGTTTGTCTTTCTATTTTGTTCAACTATCAATTCAGTTCTGTATTTGTACAAATCTTGGTATAAAAATAAGCTAAAGCCCAAAATCATTAGTTTATGTTGATTATTCAAGTTTAAGCCTGTCTCTGAGTGAAATGCTTGTGATCTGTTCTAATGTATTAAAGCTCCACCCTGAATTTGCATCGAGTTCTCGTGAGTACAGACATGCAAGTCTTCATGATAATCAATGATTCATAGATGTCAGTGTGACATGTCCTTGCATCACTTGTGGATCAGCTAACAAAACATGTCTTTTTTTGACCCACCCAAACAGTTCACCAGTTCATATAATTAAGACCTTAACAACAAGGAGAGGACTGTTTTTTCTTGATTAGCAGCACAGTGGATGAATGCCACTAATATATGTTTATGTGATAGTGAACCACAACTATGTATTCTTTACTTGCACCTTCATTGTGTTGGGTGCATACAGAAGAATCAACCCCCACCATAGACACGTTACTGAAGATCTCTTCTCTTCTATTACATCTATTGACTTCTACTTTGTTTATGTTTTAACCTTCGATGCAGCCCACTACTTTTTACTAGTTTATCACAGGACAATGAAAGATCTTTGGCAGCGTGTTAAGTTTTAAAGACACATAAGCATACTTCTGGTGGAAAAGAAAGGAGCACCTGCACTCCTAATCTTGCAAATAGGGATGTGCCCACCCCCCGCCCCCAGCAGAAATCTAAATCCAGGAACCAGCATGCAGTCATATGCCCCCAATAAGTAGAGTTTTGTGTGCCCCACAGACTTGATGGTGGAGCACATTGTCCCCTCTTGTCCTATGACATGGCTGTCCCTCTGGTCTTACCACCCTGCCGCCTCTTCCTGTGTATTGCCATCTTGCAAACCCCAGATCTTATTGTCCTCCCCTCAGGTCTTACCACCCCGCCTCACAAGCCTCACCAGCATGCAGCTCTACCCCTCCTAATGTTTCCCCCCCCCCCCCAAGAATCTGTTAAATGCTCTCCCCCAGTATCTCTGCCACCGCTTTCCCCCTTAATATCAGGCAACATTTCCTGAATTCCTCCCTATTCCCTCTATAATTTTAAAGATGAACAGCCTGTTCTTTTTAGGTAGGGCATCCCAATTTAGGATACCTCGCTGTGCATGCATCAACCACAACCCTACTCACCTCTGGCTGTGGGCTTGCCCACGCCAGCCATTCAGAGAGGCCCCCCAGCTAGAGGTATGCTTAGGATGTGGCCGCAGCGAGGGCTCCAGGAACAGGTGAGTGGACCAAGCGATCGGGGGTGGGGGGGGTTCACAGAACGATTGGGACTCAGACGGCCCTGGAGTCTTTTCAGTAACTAGCTACCCTTTACTTTCCTAGAAAAGGAGCCCCTCCATGTGGCATCTGGAATGGAATAGCTGCCCGCGCAAGAGCTCCTAGTTCAGAGAGAAACCCTCTTGTTTCTCTCAACTTCCCTTTGTTGGCCTGGTCAGCAATGTGTGGCACCATGGAATGGCTGCCTCGAGAGGTCCTTCTCCTAATAGTAAAACATATTTTTGTTTCTGCGCTCTTCAATTATGTACCCTACTTGTTATACTCCCTGCAGCCTCTATGTCACAAGAAATTCCTAGTATGTGATGTATATATCTGCTAAAATAAATACGATATGAATCGTCATATGACTACTGCTGGATCTCAGAACTAGTTTTACAATGCAGGGTACCCCGGTTTGGGATGCCCTCTAGAGAAGGGTTTCTGCCATAAATAAATTATTCTAGACTTTAGGTTGGGTTTTGTTTCTCTTTACCTAAACCACCAGGTTTTTATACAGAGTCAAAGGTAATCTTAAGTAAAGCATTTCATGTTTATGTAATTAAATTAATGGGCAAAACGTGACATATAGTACCTGTGAGCTAAGGAAGACAGAATGATGTATAGGGGGATCAACTAGAAGAGTCATGCATCATGAGCTGGCAACAAGTACACCTATAGCTCGTGCTTCAGTTCCTTCCTCCCTTTACATGACTCATATCTCTTCCTCGTTGTGCATAATCATGATAATTCTAAACTTTCCTACCCACCCATTGACATCAGGCTATTGGGACATGTAGAGTCAGCCTAATTATACTGCATTTAGCTTCTGTAAGGGATAATTACTAGATTCAGATATTGTCTTATACATTACAGACTAAAATATTGTGGCTCACAGCCATTCAGTCACGTTTTACAAAAGTTGACTTCACAGCATCCTTTACCCAATTAGCTTCTCGAAACCTTTGCCATGATTTACTCATCTATGTAAATGTCTTGGGTTGAGAAAGCTATGCCCTCCGCACGTGTACTAATTTTTCAATTTTTTTTTTCTGTTTAGGAAGCTGCACTCTGTCGACAACTTCCTATGGACTCTGAACCCATAGCTCCAGTTCAGACTGTTCAGACCACCGTGAGCCCCCCTGCCATGACCCAGGATATGCGGTCCATAACAAACAATGGCTCTGACCCTTTTCTAAATAGGCAAGTTCCAAACAAATGATCTGTTGTATAGTGACTGGTGGATTTTAGGTGTAATGTCAAGTTTTCAATCTCTAATACTAGTAACACCTTTTTAAACATTTTTTTTTTGCATTTGCCTTTACAGTGGGCCATACCACTCCAGAGAGCAAAGTACAGACAGTGGACTAGGCCTTGGATGTTATAGCATACCAACAACACCAGAAGATTTTCTCAGTAATATGGAAGAAATGGACACAGGTATTATACTATACATTGCCCCTATTTTGGAAACAACCAATAGTAGACTACTACTCTGTAGCATTGTGTATGTAGCCAGTATACCTGCTCATATTCCCTGAACCCATATGTCAAAAACTTACTGGGCTAGACTTTAGACACTGAGTGGCTCAGTACCATAACCAATCTTTAATGCTAACTGGTCATTCTTTACTAGTTCAAATATCGGGCAGCACTAGGTGTGTGGAAATATGCACTAAAATGTGGTTTCATTAGAATTGGCTGTTGGTTTGAGATTTTTATACATGTCCATAGATGGCTTTGCAGCTCAGAAAAGGCTTTGATTGACAGCAAACTGGGAACCTACAACTTTATCTGAGGAACTGCTTCTGTAAATTTAGGTAGAGGTTTGGTGGGAGCACAAGGTCCCAGACCTACATAAGTTCATTTTAAAGCAGGTCTTAGTTTATATCTGTTTAAAGTGGACCAACATCCAGGATCGCCGCCGCCGATGAGGTGAGTTTTTTGGGGGTTTTGGGGGGGGGGTCCCTCACCGTGGGACATCCCGATCTCGGATGTCCCGCGGTGAGGGAAGTGATCGGCCCGGGAATCTTATAGATTCCCGGGCCGATCAGGGGTGGGTGACAGTCCACTTTAAAGTGTCTACATTGTACTACTGGAAGGGGGGTTGGCCATAGTATAGGTCCACGATTGTTGCTGTGTTCCCCTAATGTGTCTTATCTAACTGATATCAGACCAGCCATACAGTTATTTGTACTGCATTGATGTACAGTACTTTAGTATTTAAATTAAGTATGTCTAATTAGCTGCTAATAAATGGTTTATTCCAAGCCTAATGATCATAGCATTGCTGTAAAGCAGGGGTTCTTTACCCAGTGTTATGGTGGGACACAAGATGCTCTCAGGTGGGGTTCGGCAAGGCTGCAGAATAATGATGTCTATACGTTTACCAAGCCAGAATTGCATCATGAGCACAAGATGATGTAGGCACCTTTTGTGTGCTTTTTGGGGCAGTTAATGCAATGTAAATGTTTTTGTATATTTTTATTATCCAGAAGTAGGTTGCCCCCTTGCTGTAGGTATTGGTGAAGTAATATCTTTTAGACTTTACTTCCTATATAACACCTTTGTTTATTTACATTTGCTGCAATAGCAGGGATTTTGCAAAGATACTTTGGTTTGTACAGTTAGGTTACGGTTTTCGTATATATTTGCTTAATTTACCAGCAAAACGCAAGGGCAGATATTTGAACGGGGTACAAAAGTCTATTGCATGGTCTGAGAGACAGAGTAAGAAACAAAAAAGACGCCCACCCCTACACCTCATACTATATGAGACCATGAGCTTAGGTTGCCATTTAGCCGGTTTCAATGACATATTGTCTGTTTTGTCTACCAGGTGAAATTCTTGGTCAGCCAACCTTGAATCTGAACCCACAGTCACGTTTCCCAGATTTCCTTGATGCTCTTCCAGGAACAAATGTTGACCTTGGAACACTAGAGTCTGAAGATCTGATCCCCAGCCTAAACGACGTGGAGTGTGTGCTAAACAAAACTGACACCTACCTCACCTGGCTGTAGAATGAGGATGCTCAGGCTGCTTTGGGTTTTGTCTTCAGTAACAAAGCGTATTCTTCTCGTATGAAAATACGATGAGCCGTAGAAACAGTTTTATATCCAGGTGTTGCCATATTGACTTTGATCTGCAGTAATAGAGCTACATTGATCATTGTCTGAGTTCATATATCTATATGTTTATTAGAATGCATATTTTATTTTCTTTATCTTGCCCCCTCTTTGCTGCAACTCTGGTTGTGTATAGATTTGCAGCACGGCAAAGTTGGGGGGCCATCTTACAGGTCATGATTCTTTGTTTAGATCTGTTTAAAGACTTCAGCTTTGAAGAACAAAAGTTATTAATTACAGACGGAGAATCAAATACAGCAATGCAGTATAAATGCATACTTTATTTATAACTATAGAGCCTAACACATTTTTTATGTTTTAATATAAGCTTTTAAAATCATTGTGATATTAGAAAATTTGTGCTGGAAATTCTTTTATCTTTTCTTTTTTTAAGTCAAGCTACCTAGAATGTTTAGTTTATTTTTACCCCTCCCCCCTTTTTCTTTTTTTTTTTTAGTAAGCACAAAATGTATGTCTAGAAATGTTCAGTATATTACTGTATAGCTTTTAGGAGAAAGCGCTTCCAGTTTGAAAGTAGCATAATATTCATTAATCGTACAAACACTACAACATTTTAACATCGACCAGTTTGGTACTAACTACCACTTTTTCTTTTTTTAAATGTGATTTTTTTTTTACTGGTATTTTTTAATGCATATTCAATTTTATTGTTTATTTTATTAAGCACTATTTTTTTAACTAACTGTAACTGACAATTCTGTCTTTTTATAACATAAAAGAATGGTATATGAGACACTATATCAAAGGGAGTATTTTGAATACAAAATTGAATATTGCCATTAATGGGTTACCCGTAGGGTCACACCAAATGTCAGGCTTTTTACAAGAGGCATTACAAGAAAGATGTGATGTATGTTGGAGCCCACTTTTTGCATTTTTTTTATTATGATATTTGTAAGATAAAAAGATTTCTACTCTCTCTTCTGACCTGCCATTCTGGTGGCGATAGTATACTCTTTAACCACATTGGAATGCAGGGTCTGTCTGCAGTATATTTTGTAGTATTACATTGGAAACATGGGACTGAATAAGCATTAAAAGTAACTGGTAGGCCACTTAGTCTAAAATGCAGATGACGTCCTTAAAATATATTGAAGCAATGTAATATTTATAGCAGAAGACTAAGCTTTATTTTATAATACATATAACAATTTGTTAAAGGCATTAATTCAGATCTCTTGGTGTAACTTTGTTTTTTAATCCACAAGAGATATTCTTTGCACTTACTGTTGGTAAATGGACTTTTATCCCTCTGTAGGGTCTTGCAGTTTGCCAGTTTAAATGGTGGGACAAACCTTCTGTTTTCTTTTGGGCAGATGAAGAAAATTAAAAATTCAAGAAGTGCAATGGCTGGAATCTAGAAGGTTTAGAATAATACAAAGATGGAAGAAGAGCAACTACCAATTGTTGGTAGATTTATTGTTCATTCATTGGTGCACCATACTGCATGTGGGTGTAGTTTCATTACAAAAGACCTATAGGAGGGTTATTATATTTTTTTATCTTAAATCAATTTTTACTCACCTTCTTAACTATGACCTGGTGCACTGGTGACATGCACAGGGGTGGATTTGAGGAAGCTGCCCTATTGTCAGGCCGCCAACTTCTTTATTATTTATGCTAGCAGGGAAGGCAATGTATGAGGCAGGGCATTACAACACATTGCTGGCCGTGCATTACCCAGTCCCATCAAAAACGTCGGGCACAAACCATCAAAAGAGGTCCAGGGGTTGGGTAAGGCGCTCCCCTTAATAGTGCCTGTTCTAGATGGAACAAATGGCACAAGAGGGAGCAGGATTCTGAAGCAGTGGACAACAAAGTTGTAAACCCTGCTCCAGATAAAATGTTCATTAACAAGAAAGGTTTGGGGTTAATATTCTTTTTCTGTCTGTAACCCATTGGGCCAACATTTTGCTTTCTATCTGCGGAGACTAAACACAAAGCGGATCTCTTGGAAGAGACATTTTGTTCAAGTTGTCACTTTTTAATCTTAATTTGACCTGTGGAACTTGTGTTCCAAGGCTTCTGTCTTTGGTGACCATACAGGGAATGCAAATACATGCCTTCAAATAGGTCATTTATATCAGAAAGACAATTAAAGCAGACATAGGGCCATTTTTCGGCTGCCTATCCAATGAAAGCCCCTTGAAAATTCAGCATCACCCTTTCATTACCCTTGTCGTCAACAGGTTTTTCCAGGCAGGTTGTATGCAGGAGTGCTGATGCCATTTTTGTTGGCCAGATAGCTGACACATGCCAAATCAGGATGGTTGGGAGGAAGGGGGGGAAATAATCCTCTTACAAATAGAAAAATTAAATTGGTAGCTGGAGATTGGCTTTAGCTTAAAAACAATGGCGGCTGCCATTTTGTTGGTTTCACCGTATCCTTGAAACTACAACTACATGTACTTTGTGGGCCGCATATACACTTTAGTTGCTACAACAATGCAGCTTGTATGGAAATCATAACAGGTTAGTTTAAGCAGATTGCGTATAACGTGCTATATTTCAGGTACTTTCCACGTATTGTTAGAACCAAAGCAGTGTTTTAGAGTATATTACTGGTCAGTTGAAGGTGATTAGCATCTTGTAGTTTGCTGAGGTGATTTTTTTTTCCAAACAGTGGCTTTATTATTAAGTTTCAGGTGTAGTTTTAACAGTTGCTTTTAGAAAGTGGATTGCAGTCTTAGACTATATGACGAAAGGGTGATGAAGTTTTAGTTTAGTGCATTATTTCCTGGCATTCTATAAAGGTCATGTATGAAATAAGCCTTTTGTATCCAATGTTTGCTACTTTATTTTCATACTCTATTACTTTATTTTGATTCATGCCGGGAGTTAAGAGTTTTTACAGCATGTTGAATGACGTTTAAGCAATATGTATTTTGATGGATTAAACCTTTAGGAAAGTTACTGATGTCTATACCAATGAATTTAAAGGAAGGTATTTATAGTCGTGCAATATGAGAAGTCCTAAAATAGGTCTGAGATCATTTACAGTAGGCTTGGCTCAGGCTGAAAGGCAGACCAGTCCATGCCTTGCTATATACCAATAGCAGGAGGCACATTTGTACGTTGACTACAACTGAACAACACACAAAGTCAAACAGCAACCAAGGAGACACTGCAGGTGGTGAAATGCAATAGCAGTTTGTTTAGTGTTCATTGCACCACTTGTCTCTACTGATGGTGTTATACAGGGTCATCTGTATAGGGTGATGCAAACTGAAAACTCAGTGGATATTCGCACATATATCGATGACCTCTCCCTGTCATCCAGTGGAAGACACAGAGCACTAGAAAACTGCATATGATTACTATACAGTGACATGTTGGATTAGTGGGAGCCATCTCACTATTAATGCATCGTGTAATAATTACAAACAAGAGTTGTCCAGGCACTACGAGCACTTGAACAATACATAACATTTTACAGAAAAGCGTGCTCAAATAGAGAGAGAGCACTGTGCTTATAACTAGCAATCTAAAGAAATAGGTTGAAACAAAAGTAAGGACAGCTTCACAAATTTCTTAAGCTGAACTGTCTGTCTGGGCAAAAAAAAACTCACATTTTCCCCCACAGCTGTTTTACCTTACTGCTATTAAATAATACTTACCGGGTTCTAAAATCCTGTGATGTATAGGCCCCTCTTCCATTCACCAGCGACGTAGGAGATGAACAGTCTCCTGCTTCTGTCACAGTGTCCAGAGTACGGCCACTCCATTCATTGCAATAAAGGGGGAATGCCAGGCCTTAGCACGTGGGGGAAATAGGGCTTTGTTATTTTAGTTGCCTGGACATAGACATTAATTAAGAACACACTGAGATTATTTGATAAAGGCCATCCATTGCCACAAAATGAAAAAAAAAACTCTACTTACCTTAACCTGGACAGTATATTCAGCACAATATTGGCTGTTCCAATTGCCTCTTTCTTCAGTTTTTGCTCGACAGAGAATCAAAAACATCACAAAAGAAGCATGTAACAGACAAAGCTGTGCTGAAGATGCTGACTGGAGAGAGAAGGCGAGTATAGTTTTCCTATTTTATAAACACGGTTAGCCTTTTAGCAAAAGTCAATGGTAATAAATGTCAACCACACACTACACTTACAAAGTAGCCCACTAACAAAAAAGACCTGGTTAACCATAAACATGGAATATTGAAGTTGCCTGAATTTTCCTAGAAGTGAAAATATGGCTGTTTATGTCACAAAAGCTTATCATACAGTTTCCCAACATATAAAACTGCTTTCTCCCCAGATAAGCCTAGATCAGTATTCCAACAAGCCTAAAAGGATTTTTTAGCTAGACAATCCTATAATTTCTACAATACTTTAGGATACTAAAACATAATATCTGGTTACCTTTATAGTGTGTGTACACACACACGCACACACTATATCAGTTACCCCAAGGAGGTGCACATCTACAGTATGTGACCTCTAATGCAGGCAATTTGGCATTTTCTGGGTGATGTGATCACTTTAAGGTAATAATTGTTCACAGCCAGTCAGGTGAGATCAAACTGTTTGGTTTGTAGAACATTTTAAATCAACTGTTAAGTTTAAAAATTCTATATTATATAATTCTATTAATGTGAAACAGAGTTATTTGTGTTTACATAGTCTTTTAAAGGTTGACACGTGAAACAGGCATGATACTTGTTGGTTGACAATGCCACATATGTAAAGAGGGATAGACATGGCATTTTGATAGATGGGTATGGTTATATCACTAATACAGTTTGGTAATAAAGAGATGCAGACAGGTGTTGATTTTCTAAGACACTATATTATGTAGATGTACAGTCAGTTGCCTATCCCCAGAATGGTCACGGTGGCCCCATTGTAGTTGTATTAACTGCATTATCCTTACCTACATTCAACCAGTTAGCCAGCATTTCTGGAGTTACCCTTTAGGTTGAGCGACGTTTACAGTAATGTGAATTACATACATGGTATTGATGTGTAGATGGTTAGCTTGACTAGATTTCCGGAACTCTTTGTCATCAGATTCATTGCTTTGAGTTACTGCCTTCTTGGATATTGAAGATACTAAACACCAATTGCTTGGCTTCCCTTAGCTGTTACAACTCCTGATATACTGTAGCTTTCGATAGCATGGTGAGGAGTTAAATCTAATATTCTTCTTATTAATGAAAGTTTACCAAGTGGACCTGTAGCGGGTAAGTTGCTTTAGAAGGCTGAATTTGGGTGATTTACACCTTTGCAACATGTTGCTTCAGTCCACCATGTGACCTACTGGCAACCAGTGTGGTGTGCTAGCAGAACTATCATGGCACACTGCACTGTCATCTGCCAATCCCTATTGGTCAGGTCATATAGCCAAATTTCATGCTGTGGGGATATGAAGGAAATGAGTAAACCTTAGTCTTTTGGCCATTTCCAACAGCTTTCTTTTAGACAGCATTACTAATGGTCAAAGATGGGGGAAGGGCTTACCGTGCCCAATCCTGAGGCCACTGCAAGTTGGTACTAGTGTAGGTCCACTTTAACATAATCTATAGGTATCAGGACTGAAAGGGGGGTTACCAGCACCAGATCTGAATTAAATTTAGTATTTTGTCACTGGTAGTCATGTCAAAACTAAGACTTAAAATTTAGTTGGAGTTAGACTTTAAATGAGCCATATCTTTTTTATTACCTGTTCTTAAAACAATACTGTCTTTTAAGCCCAGTACTGACATAAAGAAAAGTCAAATTTTAAAGTGTCCAGAGAACAGTAACATCTATATTTTGGTTACTGTAAACCGGACCTTCAGCAACATTTATTGAAAAGCCCAAACCCTTAAAAAACTATTCCCCAGCATCTAAAATTAATATAGTTTACGTTTCTAGTCGCTTACTTTTTATTCTTTCCTCCACTGGGTTGCAGCTCTGTTCAGGTCTCTAGGATATAGGTGCCACCATCTTGCCTCAAAAGCATCATATACACTGAGGAGAGGAGAGCAGGGTAGCAGAGGGACAGGTCAGGAAAAGGTCAGCAATCCCAGAATGCAGAGCGGCATAGTCAGAAGACTGTCCCTGTCTGTAGGCTGCCTGATGCTCCATGAGCTGCCATCTTGGATGTTTAAAGGCTCATAACATGCAGTAGGTGCAGGTAGGATGAATTTTAATGTGAGCAATCTGTATGTACAGGGTGTGGGAAACATATGAGATAAGCTCTTATTCAGGGTGCTTTATCTTTATATACTTTAAGCTAGGATATCATAGTCCACCAAACCATGAAATAAGCAAGTCTTCCGCCAGTTTAACGTGTGCACAGTTCAGTAAAACACCAGCATCTGCCATGTTGCAGCCATGTGATGACACTACATTACTGTGGTGCATGAACTTCTGTTTTTATTACTGTAATATCAATCTTGACACTACAAGTATGCAACACTGTTTTTAGTATGCACCATATTTGTATGTACTTTGTAATCAATGTGAGTGTTTTTTTTTTTGTTTCCTTTGGCTGTTCTGCATATGAACATATGCTGCCTATGAAGCTGAGCAATGCATGGGATGGACTTTATAGTAAATACTTATTGTATTTCTTAACTTTGCTAATGACATCATATTGAATTTATTAGCCGACTCTGCTTCTTTGTTTGGGCAACTATGCAATAAACCCTCCAGAAGGTATTGCTGTCTTGGTGTTATTATTTACATTTATTTGCAGGTGAAGTATCAGAATTAGTACATCATCATCATGGACCACTGGCTACTCGGCTCAGAGGCCTAGTCAGGATAAGTTTGTATTATTCTAAGTGTGCCATACACTCCACTTCCTTCTTCATGACATCTGGGTAATCTCCAGTAGAGGTCGAACTTCTGCAGAGATGAATATGCAAAAAAGAAAGCCCCTCCCGGTCCATATATACCTGGGATGTCCCACCAATTCCCAGTTTCTTCTCTGCAGAGAAGGCGACAAGACAGAATTACCTTAGGCTGCGGGTCCTGGTGAAGGTAGGAGCACCCTATGGGTGCAGCAGGAGCACTCACTATGGGGTAGGCGGTTTCCAGGTTTCTTGGTGATCCTGTTGTGGGATGCCCCGTCCCGTTAGGCTTATGGCCCCCTTATTTGGCGCGATTACAAGCTCGTCTAGGGGTCCGCGTTGCTGGTAGGGGGGTGTGGCCTCGGAAAATGCGCGTTCTGGGCTGGCCCGCCCTCCCCCTGCTCTCCCTTCCCAGGCATGAGGCTGCGTGGGGGCCATCTTCCCTGGCAGGCTGCTTTGCTCTCGGGGTGGTAAGGGCCTGATGGCCATCTCTTTAGCTTGTGTGTGTGTGGGGGCCCCTATTTAGCGGGGGCCCCCACTGGTCTCTAACATGTGTGTGTGTGTGTGTCTAGGCCTTATTTGCCTGTTGGCTGTGTTGTGGTATATATAATATATATATATATATATATATATATATATATATTTATACCTATATTTATTTCCATTGTGTGGCTGTAAGATCAAGTGCTATTGCATTTTTTACACTGCTCTTATGTGGCTTATTATGTGCGTTACAGGTTGCCCTGTATATGTGCATATTAAGGGGTCCCTCCTGGTCCTGGGGTCCCTAGTTATAAAAATTGTCCACCCAAAAATCCTCCCACCGGGACTTTTAAGGGGCATCCCGGGTTGCTTATGAGTAATTTCCTGCGGTCTTGCGACTGACCACAAAAATTCACCATATGGAGGCTCTGCAGGATACCGAGCCCGGGATCCCTTCGGGACAATCCGGGCCATGTGTGGGGTGCGGGGTATCCCTTACGGGGGAGAATGTGCTGATCTGTATACCATGCGCACAAAAGGCCATAATGCGGCAGTCTGGTACCCAGCCTTCTGGGTCGGCTCCTCCCGCTTCATTGCCTTCCCCTCCCCACCTTATCCGTACCCCAAGTGACGTTGGTACCAGTGGGGAGTCGCTTTCTCATGTTTGGGCTCGGTTGGCCAGCATAGAGAAAATTATTTCTAGCACGGTGGGCAAGAAGGCCCAGGCTAAAAAGAGACAGTTGTTGTCGGCCCAGCCTTTGTGGGATATTGACGATGAGTCTGCTGATTTGTCCGATTATTCCCCGTTAGAGGAGGGGGAATTGTATCAGGATTCAGAGGCTGACGATGGTCAGCCTGGGAATTACAATGTCGGGCAGGCGCTGGGGGATGCCGTTGATATGGCCACTGTTTGTCACATTTATTGGAGGTGTTGGATATTGATCCACCTGAGGCGCCCCCTCTTAAGAAGGGGGAATTTTTTGGGGCCCACAAGCCCCGTCTGGAATTCCCTACCCAGGGTCATTTTGATGCGCTGATACTTAGAGAATGGTAGAGGCCCAGCCGGCTTCCTGGGGTGCCTCAGGGATGGGATAAGAAGTATCCTTTTCCGGTGGAGGCGGTCAAGCGCTGGTCTTCTCCTCCCGAGGTCGATGCGCCTGTTTTAGGTTTGACCAACTCTTCTGTGCTGAACACCCCTGACGCCACCTCCCTTAAGGATGGCGAGGATAAGCGCCTTGATCAGATGGCGTGCCACGCATTTGCCAACGTGGACTCGGCCCTGCGGCCTGTTAGTGCATCTGCCCTGGTGTCGCTTGCTACCAGGTCTTTTATCAGGGACTGGCTGAATAACGCTCAGCTTGATCCAGATGGCGCTGAGTTCGCTATACTTAAGAAGTGCGAATTGTTCATGGATTTTGTCATGGCTGCGATGGAAGACTCCATTGTCGTGTGTAGTAGGATGTCAGCCTTACTGGTGGCCATGCGCAGACTGGTCTGGCTCCATCAGTGGACAGCGGACGTTGGAGCCAAGAAGTCGCTCACAGCTCTCCCCTTCTTGGGTGCGCGGCTGTTTGGAGAAAAATTGGATGCTGTTGCTAAAGGAGGTAAGTTACCTCAGCGGAGAAAACAGCGCCGTCCCTTTCGGGGGGCGGGCTCGTTCACTCCTACCTTTCGAGGGGCCAGAGCGTCTAGGGGTCTGGCCTTCTCAGGTGTCAGGGGCTCGTCCTGGAACAGAGGCAGAGGTCGGGCACGTCCCGCGGCTGCCTGGGGTTCCAAGCCCAAGCCTGCCGTCAAACCGGCTCAGCAATGAAGGGGCGCCCTCACCCGCAAGGGTGGGGGAACGGCTACGGCTCTTCTTCCAGGTCTGGGCGCGGGAGGTCACAGACAATTGGATCTTGGAAGTGGTCTCCTCCGAGTACAAACTGGAGTTCGAGTACTGGCCGCCCCCAAGATTCTTAAGGTCTCGGGTGCCCTCGGACCCTCAGGCTGCACAGGGGCTCCTGTTAGCAGTAAAAAACCTTCTGGACATGGGGGTTATATGCCCGGTGCCACCGTTGGAAAGAGGCAGGGGTTACTACTCCAACCCACTGTTCCCAAAAAGGAGGGTTCGGTGAGACCCATTCTAGATCTCAAGGTTCTCAACAGGTTTATCAGATCCAAGAAGTTCCGCATGGAGACTCTGCGCTCGGCTATCAATTTCCTTCGCCAAGGGGATTTTATGACATCCATAGACATCAAGGATGCGTATCTGCATGTTCCGATTTTTCAGGCACATCAGACATTCCTCCGGTTTGCGGTGGAGTATCAACATTATCAATTTGTAGCTCTTCCCTTCGGGCTGACCTCGGCACCGAGGGTCTTCACCAAGGTTTTGGCGGGCGTAATGGCTCTGCTCAGATCTCAGGGCATTCGCGTTGTGCCTTATCTGGACGATCTGTTGATTTCAGCTTCTTCCCTTCAGCAGGCGGAACTGGACACCCACCAGGTGGTGTCGACCCTGGAGAGGTTCGGGTGGGTGATCAACCGCACCAAGTCTTCTCTCTCCCCATCTCGAGTGATTTCATTTCTGGGCATGAATCTGGATACCAGTCGGGCCAGAGTGTTTCTGCCCCAGGCCAAGGTGCAGGGGATTCAGGGCCTGATCCGTCTTCTTCTGGCCAGTCCTTGTCCCTCTATCTGACAGGGGATGCAACTGGTGGGTCTGATGGTGTCCTCCTTCGAGGCGGTGCCGTTTGCACAGTTTCACATGAGATCTCTTCAACTTCTCCTATTGACGTATTGGGACAGGAGCCCACAGTCATTGGATCAACCTTTCAAGATGTCTCCCAGGGTTCGGCAGTCCTTTCGGTGGTGGCTGGACTCGAGCAATCTGGTGAAGGGCAGATCCTTTCTGGTCCCTTCTTGGGAGACGGTTACCACGGATGCCAGCCTGTCGGGCTGAGGAGGTTATTGGAAGAGTCATCAGTTCAGCGGGGTGTGGGGTACCCAGGAGGCTCACACCCCCATCAATGTATTGGAGCTCAGAGCCATTCGACTGGTTCTGGCTCGGCTGACCACACAGTTACGGGGTCTTCCGGTTCAGGTGCGTTCGGACAACCGAACGGCAGTGGCTTACATAAATCACCAAGGAGGGACTCGCAGCAGGAGTGCCCTCATGGAAGTCTCTCTGATCCTGCACTGGGCGGAGAGCAATGTTCCTTGCCTTTCGGCAGTTTACATTCCGGGAGTGGAGAATACGGAGGTGGATTCCCTGAGCAGGGGATCCTCTCGCCATGGAGAGTGGTCTCTCAATCCCGAGGTTTTTTTGGATCTTTGCCGCAAGTGGGGGACTCCGGAGGTGGATCTCTTTGCCTCGAGGCATAATCACAAACTTCCGGCCTTTGTGTCTCTTTCTCAGGATCCCCTTGCTTTGGCAGTGGATGCCTTGTCACTGGCTTGTAAGGACCTGGCTTTTCTGTACCTGTTTCCATCTGTCTCCATGCTGGGCAAGGTAGTTTGCAAACTGGTTCTAGAAGGGGCACCAGCGGTTCTGGTGGCTCCAAGGTGGCCAAGAAGGGTTTGGTACGCAGACGTTGTAAGGATGGCCGTAGACCAGTACCGGCTTCCCTTGCTGCCGGACCTGCTATCTCAGGGTCATCTACTTTACCCCAATTTACAAACGCTGGCTTTGACGGCTTGGCTGCTAAAACCTTCATCTTGAAAGAGGAAGGTTTGTCTGAGGCTGTTGTTCAGACCTCGATTAGGGCTAGGAAGCGGTCCTCTTCGGGCATTTACTATAGGACTTGGAGGTCCTATATTGATTGGTGTGAGGCTAGGGCCTTGCCTTGCAGGGCTTTTTCTATACCCAGGATTTTGGAGTTTCTTCAGCATAATCTGGATCTTGGGTTCCAGCTTAGTACTTTGAAAGGGCAGGTTTCTGCTGTGTCGGTTTTCTTCCAGAGGTCTTTTGCTTTACACCCGCTGGTTAAGACCTTTTTCCAAAGGGTATCGCATGTGCGGCCCCCTCGGAAGGCTGTAGTTCCTGTTTGGGATTTGAATTTGGTTCTTTCGGCTCTGCAGGGTCCTCCTTTTGAGCCGCTACAGGATGTTGCTCTTTCGGTTCTCACTCAGAAGGTTGCCTTCTTGGTGGCTAT
This sequence comes from Gastrophryne carolinensis, assembly GCA_027917425.1. NCBI lineage: Eukaryota > Metazoa > Chordata > Amphibia > Anura > Microhylidae > Gastrophryne > Gastrophryne carolinensis. Next base: position 140,003,929 of record CM051237.1, read on the forward strand.
TACCTCTGTTCGGCGGGTCTCTGAGTTGGCGGCCCTGTCGATTCAGGCCCCTTACTTTGAGAGACACCAGGATAAGTTGGTTTTTCGTTTTAAGCCGGATTTTCTTCCTAAGGTGGTTTCTGCTTTCCACCTCAATCAGGACATTGTTCTCCCTTCCTTGTGTCCTAAGCCTAACATTGACAAGGAGAGGGTTTTGCACAATTTGGATTTTGTTCACTGTGTGAAGTACTATTTGGAGACTACTTCTTCCTTCCGCAAGACGGACGCTTTTTTCGTGGTGCCCTGCGGGCCTAGGAAAGGTTTGGCGCCTGCTAAATCTACGATTAGCAAATGGATTCGTCAGGCCATTGTTGGGGCCTATTCTGCTAAGGGGAGGACTCCCCCTTTTAGGGTCACTGCGCACTCTACTCGTGCTGTTGGTGCATCCTGGGCTTTTCAGCACCAGGCTTCTGTTGAACAAGTTTGTAAGGCTGCTACTTGGTCTTCCGTTCATACCTTTTCCAAGTTTTACAAGGTTGATGTGCGGGCTTCAGCGGATGCTGTTTTTGGCCGCAAGGTTCTGCAAGCTGCAGTGGTTTGAGTTGGTACATTCTTTACTGTTTCTGGTTCCCACCCATGACGGACACTGCTATTGGATGTCCCAGATGTCATGAAGAAGGAAGTGGAGTGTATGGCACACTTAGAATAATACCGTTTTGTGAGTACTCACCTTTAAAACGGGTATTATAAGTGTGCCATACACTCCACTTCACCCCACCCCTTTTTTTTCCGGTATTCTGGGGCTTTTATGTGGTGAACCATTGGTTTTGATTGTTAAGGTTATAATTGGTTCTTCCTGGTCCCTTTACTGCTTTTATACACTGGGGAATTGGTGGGAGGTCCCAGGTATATATGGACCGGGAGGGGCTTTCTTTTTTGCATATTCATCTCTGCAGAAGTTCGCCCTCTACTGGAGATTACCCAGATGTCATGAAGAAGGAAGTGGAGTGTATGGCACACTCATAATACCCGTTTTAAAGGTGAGTACTCACAAACGGTATTTTTTTTACATACAAATTTCCTTAAAGTAGTGGTTTCACCCTAGAAACCACCAAAAAGTGGTGATTGTGGCTTTTTTACACAGGCAGCTCTATAGCTGGGTTTGAGCCAGGGCTCGAGGGCAAGCAGGGCACCAATGCCATAGGGGGAGTCTTTATTCCTAGCCATCCTGTTTTCTGCAATTAAGTCTGGGTCACTGTTTGTGGTGCAAGCCAAAACACAGGCCCCTCATTCCCTTATATTGGGCTCAGTCATGGGCAGGTGCACTTCCTGCTATGGAAGAGGCACAACATGGTACATACCTCTATGGGGCAGTAGCAGCACCATGGGATGGGTAAGGAGGCATCAGAATGTTTCCTTCTCACACTGAGCTTTGAGGTTTTGTTGCCTAGAAAGTGCCCTGGTTTAAGCATTAGTTACCTCACCTGACCATCAGTGGTCAGATCGGCATAACAAGACATGTTAGTGGCATTTGAGGCAAGGGTTGAGGAACACTGCCATAAAGCTAGGCACACATCACATGGGCGTGCCACAGAACTTGCACTCTTTCAATGCCAGCATTTTTATTTAAGGCATATAATTTTTTTGAGGAGTGCTGCTCCAACCGCAATCCCTACACCTACACGAGTAGGCGGTTCAGGCTTATGGTGAGCCTTGTGGGATGCCCCTTCCTGCCTTATTATTGTGGGCCTTCCCCCCTCCCTCCACTGCCACCCCCCTTCACCCCTAGCTAAGACATGTCTGGGTGCACCTGCGGCTGTTCTTCCCCGCCTCGCTCTCTTCCTGGGGTAGGCGGTGGTGTCCGCATTAGTGTTTTCCTCTGTTTTTTACTTGTTTGTGCGCGCTCGCCGCCGCACCACTTGTACGGCGCTCCGCGGCTGGCGGCGACATTCTCCTTGTGTCTTACTACGCTGTCATTGGCGCTGGTGGGTCACGTGGAGCGTGATTCGCGCTCTTCAGGGGGGGGGCCGGGTCCTGCGGATGACGCCTTTTGCGTCATTCCTCCGCGACCCGCCCCTCAAGGTCCGTGCGGGTTTGAGACTTCTCCTCTTGTCCTGCCATACTGCGGTGTGCTGCTGGCCTGCCTGGATTGTGTGATCGGCTTATTGGTCCGTGAGTTCCCTTCGGGGTTGTATTTCGCTACTCTCGCCACATTATGGGATTGTTATGTGTGGTTTTCTTATGTCTTTCAGGCGGGATAAACGTGACTGTGGTTTTTCCCGGCCCTCTTCCCTTTCATCTCCCACCTTCCCCAGCGGGGTTTGGGGCATCCCGGGTGGCTCTTGCTAGCCTTAACACTATACTGGCCTGTGTGCCCACTCTAATCACCATATGGAGGCTTCTGGGGATAATGTGCTTGGGTTTCCTTCGGGACAAGCCCAGCTGTGTGCTGCATGTGGGGTATCCCCTGTGAGTGACGGTGTCAGGGTATGTGTGCCCTGCGCCCAGAAGGTACTTGCGCTGCAGGCTGAGTTACCTGCACTGCTCAGCTCTGCGCCCCTTCTACATCACTTAACCCCCCGCGCCTGCATTTGTCCCCTTGTGAGGGACATGCTAGTGGGGAATCACATTATGACTTGGCCTTGCGGGGGGCCAGCCTGGAAAGGCATATGGCTGGGCCAGTCCCCCGTAAGGCTTCTGGCAAGAAGCGGCATTTAACTCCCGCTGTTTCCCGTTTTCCTGAGGAGGATGAGTCTCTTTCTCTGGCCTGTACCCCCTAGAAGAGGGGGAACTTTTCTCTGATTCCTCTGAGGAGCAGCAGGAGGTTTATGGTGGTACTGGGTCTCCTTTTGGGGAAGACCCATGGTCTCCTGAGGATACTGACAGGCTGCTGGCTCACATTTTTGAAGTACTGTGTATTACACGTCCTGTCCCGACTAAAAGGCAGCAGGGTGAGCTTTTTCACATTGTTCAACAACGATTGGATCCACTTCAGATCCACTTCAATAATTTGGTGCTCAAGGAGTGGGAACGTCCTAGCAGATTGCCCGCGGTGCCTAAGAGTTGGGACAGGAGGTATCCATTTCCTGCTGATGTGGTTAGGCACTGGTCGTGTCCCCCCGAGGTGGATGCTTCCGTGCTTGGGTTGTCCAATACCTCTGTCATGCATTCCCCTGACACTTCTACTCTGAGGGATGGTGAGGACCGGCGTGTTGATCAGCTGGCCTGTCACGCATTTGCTTGTGCAGGGACTGTGCGCTTCTGCCGTCACAGCTCTTGCTATTAAATGGCTACTCAAGTGCCTTCTGGATAATGCCTCGGATGCCAATAGGGGGGAGGAGTATAGATCCCTCCTGCTTTGCTATGAATTTGTGGCATTTATTCTTTCTGCTATGGATGATGCGGTCAGAATGTGTGGTAGGACTTCTGCCCTTTTGGTGGCGTCTCAGACCGGTCATGTCTCAGACTGGTGGATTCAGGAGGTGGTGTCCTCCGGGTACAAGATAGAGTTTGCAGCCTGGCCGCCCCCAAGATTCATCAGATCCCGGATTGTTCAAAGCCCCCTGTCAGCTCAGGGCTTGCGGTCCAAAGCCTTTTGGATTTGGGTGTCATCTGTCCTGTGCCTTCCCAGGAAAGGGGCAGAGGCTTCTACTCCAATCTGTTCACGGTTCCCAAAAAGGATGGGTCCCTGAGGTCCTCAACAAATTTGTCAGGTTCAAGCATTTCCGCATAGAGACTCTGCGCTCGGCGGTCAGTACCTTGCGCCCGGGCGATTTCATTACTTCTGTGGACATCAAAGATGCTTACCTTCATGTTCCAATCTTTCCAGGTCATCAGAGGTTTCTCAGGTTCGCTCTGGAGGATCAGCACTACCAATTTGTGGCCCTACCGTTCTGTTTTACCTCGGCTCCTCGGGTCTTCACTAAGGTGCTGGTGGGGGTGATGGCTCTGTTGAGATCTCAGGACATTCGCATCCTTCCTTATCTGGACAACATTCTGATTGCATCTCAGTCCTTCCATCAAGCCGAGCTGGATACCCAGATGGTGGTCTCCACACTCGAGTCCTTCGGTTGGGTGATCAACTAACCCAAGTCTTCTCTGTCTCCGTCCTTGGTGAGGTCCTTTCTGGGCATGACTCTGGATACATCTCAGGTCAGCAGAAGGTGGAGAGCCTGCAGACGCTGGCACGGTCTCTACTTCCTTGCCCTCAACCCTCCACTTGGCAGGAGATGCAGCTGGTGGGCCTGATGGTGTCATGCTTCGAGGCGGTTCCCTATGCTCAGTTTCAAATGAGAACTCTTCAGCTGCACCTCTTGTCAGTTTAGGATCGGGACCCTGTGTCCCTGGATCAGATATTTGTTCTGTCCCCTCTGGTCAGTCAGTCCCTCTCGTGGTGGCTGGACTCAAGGAATCTCCTACTGGGCAGGACCTTTCTGCCCTTGTGTTGGGAGACTGTCACCACAGATGCCAGTCTGACAGGTTGCTGGGGTTTTGGAAGTCTCTGAAGTTCCAGGGTCAGTGGGGCTCAGGGGGTCCATTCTCCCATCAACATTCTGGGACTGCGGGTGATAAGGTTGGTTCTTTTCCAGTTGACTCCGCACCTTCGGGGTCGGGCTGTTCAGATCCGCTCGGACAACCAGAAGGCGGTTGCCTACATCAATCATCAGGGAGGGACTCGGAGCAAGCGGGCCCTCAAGGAAGTGTCTCTGATACTGTCCTGGGCGGAGGAGAATGTTCCCTGCATATCGGCAGTTTACATCCCGGGAGTGGAGAACCTGGAGGCAGACTCTCTGAGCAGGGGGATGTCTCGGCTGGGGGAGTGGTCCCTCAACGACAGGGTGTTTCACTCTCTGTGCCACCGCTGTGCCACCGCTGGGGGCTGCCGGATGTGAACCTGTTTGCTTCACGTTACAATCACAAACTTCCATTCTTTGTCTCTCTGTCTCAGGATCCTCTGGCCTTTGCCACGGATGCGCTGGCAATGTCTTGGAAGGGGTTTCGGCTCCTCTATGTGTTCCCTCTGTTTCCTCTGCTCACTCAGGGGCAGCTGTGCCATCCCAATTTACAAACTCTGGCTTTGACAGCTTGGCTGCTGAAACCTCCATCTTGATGGAAAAGGGGTTGCCTGTCTCTGTTGTTGATACCATGATTAGGGCTAGGAAGAAGTCCTTGTCCTTTATCTACTACAGGGTCTGGCATGCTTACATTGCCTGGTGTGAGTCCAGACCTCTTGCCTGTCGGGTGTTTTCTATTCCCAGGATTCTGGAGTTCTTGCAACATGGATTTGGGCCTTCAGCTTAGTACCCTCAAGGGTCATGTTTCAGCTCTGGCAATTTTTTTCCAAAAATCTTTTGCCAGTCACCGTTTGGTTAAGACTTTTTTTCCAGGGTGTTTCTCACGTGCGTCCGCCATGTAAGCCTATGTTACCAGTTTGGGATTTGAATCTGGTGTTATCTGCTTTGCAGGGTCGCCCCTTTGAGCCTCTCCGTGAGGCTGCTTTGCCCATTTTGACTCTTAAGGTAGCCTTTTTGGTGGCTATCACTTCTGTCAGGCGTGTTTCTGAGTTGGCGGCGCTTTCCCTCAAACCTCCTTATTTTGAGCGACACCAGGACAAGGTAGTGTTTCGGTTTAAGCCTGATTTCTTGCCTAAGGTTGTGTCTGCTTTTCATCTCAATCAGGACATTGTTTTGCCTTCCTTGTGTCCTAATCCTGCTAATTCCAAGGAGCGGACTCTGCATTCTTTAGATGTGGTCAGGGTTCTGAAGTTTTACTTGGTCGCTACTGAATCATTCAGGAAGACTGATGCTCTTTTTGTTCTTCCTTCTGGACCTAGGAAGGGTTTGCCTCCGGCTAAGTCCACTATCAGCAAGTGGATCCGTCAGGCGGTGGTGCAAGCCTATTCTGCTAAGGGGAAGGAACCTCCCTTCCGCCTTACTGCTCATTCCACTCGTGCTATTGGTGCCTCCTGGGCTTTTCAGCACCAGGCTTCTGTTGAACAAGTTTGTAAAGCCGCAACTTGATCTTCTGTTCATACTTTTTCTAAGTTTTACAAGGTTGATGTTAGGGCGTCAGCTGATGCTGCTTTTGGCCGCAAAGTTCTTCAGGCAGCAGTGGCCCGCTGTTGTTCTTGGGGATCCCACCCTACTTTACGAACACTGCTTTTGGACGTCCCAAGCGTAAAGAATTTAGTGAAACAGGACGTGCTGTATACTTGGAAAAATAAAATTCTGTGAGTACTCACATGTAGAATTGATTTTGTAGTATACAGCATGTCCTGTTTCACCCCTCCCTTGTTATAATTTTTCTTGGTTACCTCTGTATGGTGATTTGTTCTAATGTTTGGTTGGGGTTCCTTCATTTTTATTATCCCGGCTTCTTGTCTAACTGCTTTGTAACACTGGGAATTTGTGGAAGGTTCCTGTCCTTTTATAGGGTCGGGAGATGCCACAAGTCTTTCTGCAGTCCACTGCGCCACCTTGTGGCGGGATATCCCAAGCATAAAGAATTTAGTGAAACAGGACATGCTATATACTGCAAAATCAATTCTACAGGTGAGTACTCACAGAATTGTATTTTTTGGCTGTCCACGCACATTCACATGTCAGCTTTCACCTTAAGTATAGCTTAAGTATAGGGAAAGGTTGTTGGGACACAACCTTCCTCTCCAACACATGATATAATAATTACATCGTGTGTCGTAAAAAATGTTCAGAAACGGAGGAAGAAGAAGCCCCCAACAATGTCCCCTCCTACACTAAAGCTTGGCACTGGCACTTTGCCCTTCCAGTGTAAAGAGCCAAGCAGGAGCAGTATAATGTGCAGGTTGGGTTTTGTAGTGTAGTCGTGCAATATCTCAATCACATGGAGGCCTAAAAGCAACAGTGTTTGGGGGAAAAACAAGCCCACAGCAATCTTCCTTTACCCTGTCCACAATTTGCACATGGCGCATTCATTTAACAATTGCTTTACTATACAGGCTATTACATGACTAGCGTTGGACTGTTTTACTGGCATCTAGTGGCAAAAAAATAAATTACGCATAAAGTGAGTATCTGCACCATGTTTGAAGGTCCTGCACGCTAAAGAAATCATGCAGCATATAAGGTCTTTCTTCAAAGGAGCAAAAGCACAAAATGACCTTATATTAACAATCCATATAAACATTCTAGATTGTAGGAGGAGGAGTTACTTATACACATATATACCTAAAAAGTGTCTGGTGTTCTTCTACTGGTAGGAATAAAAAGTATGGAACATACTATTCAACTGACACTGGTGATCTGCTCCAACAAAGTAACTCTCCAAAGCATTGCACCATGGGTAAACAGCATGGGTAAACACATCTACACACTTTAGAAGACATGAAAGAAAGGAATGTTCAAAAAGTTTTACCCCTGTTTCCTCGTCCTTCCAGTAAATAAAGATAAAGCTTTGGCTCGAATTTTTTCATGGGGGGGGGGGGGGAGTAATCCCCCCCACTTGCTATCTAACATATTTATGTTGGTATTTTAAAATATTGTTGGCTCCTGATGCCCTTAAGACTACCAGCCTCACACAGCTTTCTGACTACTACCAATATAGTAGTATTGTAGTAGAGTCCAAGTGGTATACAGCAGAATCGGTGAACTTTCTTGTGCATTACCAAGCCAGGTACAGCCACTAACTGGAACGACCCACAATTAGTAGCCAAACTACGCTCATATCCCCCTAAACAAACCTCCTCCCGAAAGCATACATTCAAAAGAAACAAATGCACATAATGTGCTACTATTTTAAATCTGTCCTACTTGTCAAATAAATACAGAAAACAGTTTTTTTGTCATAAGCATAGTCTTGCACTAGAGAGGAGAGATCAATTTGAGTACACTTAAGAGTGGCTTCCTGCTCAAACCTAGCTCCACTTCAGCTACCACAAAAGCATATGCAGTGCCACACCCGTAATATGGTGTCTCATCCATGGACCACAATGCTTAACTGTGTGCTCACTTCCTCCTAAATGTACCACATGAGGCATTTCATCATTCTGTTGACTTTTTTCACAGTTGGAACACTGCAGCTTGATGTAGTCTGTGAATGAGACACTGGGCAACAGCAATGTGTACAAAGTTTGAATAAGGTTTGGGAAGAAGATACTTAATCATAGAAAAATCCTGAGCATGTCAAAGTATTTATTTATTTATTATTGTTTATTTATATAGCGCCATCATCTTCCGTAGCGCTTTACAAAGTAGTAGTTACAGACAGGGTAGAAACATACGGTACATATGTCAAGTGCAGTTTTACAGAGTTGAGTATCATTTACAGAGTTGAGTATTATATAAAAAGTATCATTTTACTGTAGTAGTAGTAGATACTTGGAATAATTTAGATATGTTCTGTCAGACATGTCTGGACATGCAACACACACAGTAGACATTCAGTCTGATGAAAGCACTGGCATTGCTCTTTGAAGCTTTCAGAAATGCTCCCAAAGCTTTATCAAAGCTCTCTCCAACCAGTCCCCTCCCATTTAATCTCTGATCCAGCAATACCTCTGCTATGCTTTGGACGTTCTCCTGTCCTTTGGTCACCTCCTAATGCTCCCACCTCCAGGAATGCTACGTGCCTTACCACTCCTTTGGGATACCCTTCTCCATCAATTTGACACTCCCCAACACTAAAGCATTTTAAAGCACTCCCAAAACATACCTCTACAGACGAGCATATAACCTGGTTTAGTAAACCCTTATAGTGATGTGCATTCCCGAACCGCAAAATTTGGGTTCATACCAAACTCTGCAAGTTCGGGTTCTCAAACCTCAACACAAACTTCCCATGAGTGAGGACTTTTCTATTGCCAACACTGCCAGCTGGCACTAGGAGTGTCCTCACTCATGGGATGTGGCGGCCATCTTTCTTTAGCCCGGGGTGGGGCCAAATTCAAATGCCACTGCCGTGTGAGGTGAGTTACAGCAGTGCGCTTCCTGCTGCACACTCTTTACAACTCACATCTTCCACGTTCCAATGCCACGTGTGGGCACACAGCCAATGAGAGCCGTTTGCCGTTTTTACCTCCTTAGGCAAGCGGCTCTTATTGACTTTAATGTGAAGCGCACTCTGCCGCGTCCCCCCTTTTTCCATGCCTCATGCAAGCTCTGGCCCCAGCCTATATGAAGGTCTGGGGCAGGAAACAATGAGAGTCAACTTCCGAATGTCGTAGTCCCGGCACACTGCTCTCATTGAATGAGAGCTCGCGTATGTACCATTGAAGTGTGGAAAGGTGAGTTTTTACAGGTTCCCTGAGGGGCTTCACACAGTGGGACATTCTAATTCGGGGTGCCCGGGGAAAAAGCCAATACATTGGCCCTGGAATCTTTTAGACTCCAGGCCGGCCGCTGGTGGGTTTGTTTCCTGCTTCAGAGGCATCAAGAGTTTTTCATGTCGCTATCACTCACAATCTCTGCCTTTCTTGCATGTTTTTGAACAACAAAAGCCGCTCTGAATTTTTGAACCACAGACAAGTCTGCACAGACATCCATTTACCACAGTCCAACAGACTCAGACAGCTTTTATAGAAATGAGCTTTTCTATCCCAGACACATTAAATCCATGCTCTGGGATGGCCACAGAAACCACAGTGCCAGAATGAACTGCTCACAAGTTCATGTACTGCAGCCAGTGACCAAGCCCAATTTATAGGCCTGTGAAGAATGCCAACCAGCCATAAAAAGGAGGATGTTTTTATAATGTTACTAAAGCCTTCTGCTAAAGCTGGATCATATATAGTCAGCAGTAAAAAGCTAAAATGTGAATAACATAGAAAATAAGAGGAAAATCACATTAAAGATATGTAGAAGTTGGAATAACTGCAATAATTTGGCAACTAGCAGCTAACCTGATATCTGCCCCGTGTGTCTTTCTTCCATTCATGCACTGTAGTAGTCGTAGCAGGGCTCTAAAGTTTGCCCTCCTTTAATTTCCATTCCTTCAGGACCAAGCCGCTGTGTTCATTTGTGCTCTCTGTGGTCCTACAGCTGTCTCTGACCACAACAATGCATAAAGCTGTGCTATGATATGCCCTTTTCAGCTCAGCCACGACCCAGAAATGGAATCAAAGAAAGCTGCTTCACTTATAACACATAAGGTAGGGGGATAAGGTGGCAGGAACTTAGTGTGTGCCTGGACAGGGACCTTTAGGTGTTTTATATCAATAAGATCCCAGTGTTGAAACTTCCCCATAGAAGTGTCTTGCAATCAGACTTTCTGATGGTTTAATTGTTCTGCATCAGTGGTTCTCAACCTTTGTGCGCCAAGTACCCCCTAGCGACAAAAGGTTTTGGTAGGCCACAGGCCTATAAGTACTTTTAAAGCAAGAAGGGCTAATGTTTCCCTGTTAAAATGATATACCAGACCAGTCAGAGAAACAGCAAGTTCTACATTGTGGAGCATTCATGAAGAGAGAACATGTGGCATAGCATAGTGTATGACAGCTGACTGGAGCTAGGTGTTTTCTTTGTGGGTACAATCTGCATAGAGCTAAGACCCGTTTTTTTCAGTCTATTAAAGCGGACCAAACCCCGAAAAACAACTCCATTTTCAGGTACATTACCATTTGGATGTTTTCTGCTCTCAATGCTGCTTGGTATTCCTGGTATAGTGATCCTAATTTTCATTTTCCCCAGGTATGCCGTTGTATGCCTTTGGTGTCTGACAGGATTCCATTGCAAAATACATTGAGTTGTTTTTGTGGGGGTTTGGTTCTCCTTAAAGTGGACCAACACCCAGGATTTTGACTATCCTGGGTTTTGGTCCACTTCGGCGGGGCACCCCGATCGGGGGTGCCCCGCTGTGTGAAACCCCCCAGAAAGCCCCAAAATCTTACCTGTCCCCGCTCCCACGTGACTGGACGGTCCAATCCCCGCCAACGTCCAGGCGGGGATCAGGAACGTCCAAGCGGCTGCCGCCGCCGCCTCCCTCGCGTCACTTTCGGTGCGCGCGCGCCCCCGCCGGCCATTCGCAGACGGCCGGCGCGGGCGCGCGCACGCCTACAGGGGCGCGAGGGAGGCGGCCGGCCGCCGCCGAAGATCAGGTAAGCGATTTGGGGTGTCTGGGGGGGTTTCACCCCGCGGGACATCCCGATCTCGGATGTCCCGCGGGGTGGGAGGTGATCGGCCCGGGAATCTTATAGATTTCTGGGCCGATCACCTCTCGGTGTTGGTCCACTTTAAGCCCCCTTCTCACAATCTCATGCTGGGGGCAATTAGTACCTATTGAAAGAAGTGATAGAAGAAAGATAAGAGCCTAAAGAAGATTTCACTTTTGCTTTATTTTCCCCCAGTTCTTTATTTGAAGCCAAACATTTTGTATTTTTATCCTATTCATTACCAGAACACTAAGGTTGATACATGTTTTTTTTTTTAAATGTTACCTTCCACTTTAAAAGAAAAGCACAATGTTGCAGATGCCCAGGGCCAGGACAGAAGGGGAGACGTGGAGGCTGATTCATCACTAACGTCAGGTATTGGCAGATGAGCGCCTGTATAGTGGCGATTGGAGCGACCGCTAGTAGATGCTGTAGGCGGGTATCGGGCACTGTAACAGAGCGTCTCGGTCGCTGTAGTAACCTGGCCCACATTGATGAATGTGATGTATGTTGGGCGTTTTAACACCAGTACAGCATTGCAGGGAGTGAGAGGTAGCGCCAGCTCAGTGTGACCGACTCTCAGCGACTCGCACCATATTCAACAAAAAAGGACACACACACAGAGCGGCAGATGCTGTGTGATTAAAGTCTCTTTTAGGACACATATCCACCAGTAACAAAGCAAAAACACACAGAATGACATTGTTATAACACTGTGACATTAATACTTTAATGCCAGACCTGTAATGACTATTCTGCATAAAAAAACAAAAAAATCTAAAAAGTTTTCAAAAATGACTTTTTCTAGGCCAGGTGAGGTGACACAATTATTTAAGAGAAAAAAAAAAACTAAAAACAAAAAATCCTGTTTAAACAGAAGAAAAGAAACGCCAATTGAAATGTATGGGAGAGCGACAGGTAATACCTGGTGCTCTGGAAGCCAGAGCGTCGGCGCTATACGCTGAGACGCCTGTAATGATGAATCATACGCTATATGGCGCTGTTAGAGTCGCTCTCCAGATTCCCTTTCATAAATGTGGTTTCCCGTACAGTGCCCAGCATTCACCAGACACTGCCTGCCGCTACGAGGCGCTACATCATGATGCTATCACCAGTCCGACTCTGCCCTCACATGCGTCAAGTAATTGCATCGTTAGATTTCTCAACGCATATACGCCAACACAGCTTATGCCCGCTCCCTCTGCATGTGTAGCAGGTGTGTAGCCCAACCCTCCTTGGCTCCATTCATGCGAGGAGTTAGGCGGCACCCCCTTTAACCTCTCTCCTCCTGTAGGCTGCCAGGAGCAAGAGCAGCATCACCCCCCCCCCCCCTCAGAGTGGAGAACCCCTTCATCCTCTCTCCTCCTGGCCAGTGTCAGCCCTCCATCAGAGCAGGTCCCCTCTTATATTCTCTCCTCCCGGCTGGTGACAGGAGTGGGAGCAGCAGTGCCTCTGCCTCTTCATCCTCTCCCCTCCTGGCCAGTGTCAGCCCTCCATCAGAGCAGGTCCCCTCTTATATTCTCTCCTCCCGGCCGGTGACAGGAGTGGGAGCAGCAGTGCCTCTGCCTCTTCATCCTCTCTCCTCCTGGCCAGTGTCAGCCCTCCATCAGAGCAGGTCCCCTCTTATATTTTGTCCTCCCGACCGGTGACAGGAGTGGGAGCAGCAGTGCCTCTGCCTCTTCATCCTCTCCCCTCCTGGCCAGTGTCAGCCCTCCATCAGAGCAGGTCCCCTCTTATATTCTGTCCTCCCGACCGGTGACAGGAGTGGGAGCAGCAGTGCCTCTGCCTCTTCATCCTCTCCCCTCCTGGCCAGTGTCAGCCCTCCATCAGAGCAGGTCCCCTCTTATATTCTGTCCTCCCGACCGGTGACAGGAGTGGGAGCAGCAGTGCCTCTGCCTCTTCATCCTCTCTCCTCCTGGCCAGTGTCAGCCCTCCATCAGAGCAGGTCCCCTCTTATATTCTGTCCTCCCGACCGGTGACAGGAGTGGGAGCAGCAGTGCCTCTGCCTCTTCATCCTCTCTCCTCCTGGCCAGTGTCAGCCCTCCATCAGAGCAGGTCCCCTCTTATATTCTCTCCTCCCGGCGGGTGACAGGAGTGGGAGCAGCAATGCCTCTTCATCCTCTCTCCTTCCGTCTGGTGCCAGGAGCAGCAGAGGCCACCCCCATTATTCTCTCTCCTTACAGCTGGTGCAGGGAGCATCATGACCTAGAGGTAAGGAAATGGTCTTGTGACTGGAGGGTTCAATAATTAGGGCAGTCCACCACTCCAGGCATGTGTACACTAACTGCATGGATGGGTTAAATTAATAGGAAAAATTCCTATGTGTGCCCAAGCATACAATAGCCATCTACCCCCCCCCCCCCCTCCAAATGTATTGGCCTACAAAGTATTATACAGACTTCCATTAGTTCTGCTACTTTTTTTACCAATGGACTGGGGCCAGCACCACCCTCTGCTGGTGCCCCTGGTGTTTGCTGTTGAATTGTGCCCACCAGGGATACAAAACTAGGCAGCACTATTAGGAGAACTGTGCACATGGGTGGCTTTTGGGTTGTATGAGGTGCCATCCCAAACCTCCTGTAAGGGGTCCCAGGAGCTCTCAGCAGGGCCAGCAGACATCTCTTTCATCAAAATGCCATTCTTTTCTTCTTGAATGCCCTGTTCCATTCTCTCTCTTTTATTTGATGACCCCTGCACCCTCCTCTCTTTCCTAACCCCCCCCCCCCCCCACATTCCTTCTATCTTTCTCTGGTATGAGGGTTAACCTTTAAGGTTTAGCAGATGCTGTAGGTCCACTTTGAATTAAATGATAGGTAAAGGGTCTCTAGACCTGGCATCACGTTGGAGCTCTGGGACTGCCTAAAATAATTTACAAAATATTATCATAAACTTCACAGAAAAGAACACCCAAATGCTACTCCAATAATTACCACACAAACTTACTGCTACTGCTTCTGAATGAACACTAGAGGGCAGCACACTCCAACTACAGTAGTCTACCTTTCAGGTATTTGTGATTGTGATTCTTTGATCATAACATCATAGCTGATCATAAAAAGAGCAAAATCATACCAAGAGAGACCAGCTACAATGTAGAATCATTACAAACATGTAAATGTTCTATTTTTTGGTCTTGGAAGATGTACAAAATATAGGGCTCTATGACACTAACACAACTTCTGTCTCAGAGACTAGATGGATTTGAGGTTAAAAGGGCTGATTAAACACTGTGAATTTCCACATGCGAGAGTATTTCGCATGCTATTTTTCAGTTTTGCAATTCAGCACCATATTTTCCTTTGCAATTTTTATTTTTTGCAAATCAAGTGAAAACATGCATATGCATATCGGCAAATATATCCGCATGCGAAAATGTACGTGCATGTGAATGCATGTCTGCAAAATTCAACAAAGTTATCTGATGTGATAAAATGGTGCCAAGGTATTCGGATATTGCTTTCCATTTACATATATATATATATATATATATATATATACCGTATTTGCCGGTGTATAAGACGACTTTTTCCCCCTGTAAAACATGCTTCCAAGTGGGGGGGTCGTCTTATACGCCGGGTGCACCTGGGTCACATACATATAAATGTACTTACCTTCACCAAGCTGGGCAGCACGATCGTCCTCCTCCTCCTGCAGAGCGATGCTCTTGCTCAGGCAGCACTAGTTGATCAGAGCAGGGAGAGACTGAGCAGGCCAGCAGGGTGAGCGCCGAGCAGATCAGCTTTCCTGCTCTCAGTCACTGTGTGGGCAGGCAGGGGGCTGGATCCTGGCACGCACTCCTGACATCACCCTCGCTGCTCTCCACTTTGAAGGGGACTCTTCAGCATCTGATCTGAGGTGTGATTTATTTAAGATTTATTAAAAAAAAAGTTTCTATGGGGCATCCCCCAGTGTAAAACCCCCAACTGGCCCCTTTCCCAGAGCCCACACATTACACACTATGCTATTAGATGAGACACATTCTAAACAACCCGGGCATGTCCCCAGCTATAGGGGAGCAGGGATGTGGCTGCAGTGTAATGTGGTGTGGACTCTGGGAAATGGGGTCATTGGGGAAGTTTACACAGGGCACCCCAACTTGGGGGAGATTACACAGGGGGCACCCCAACTTGGGATGCCCTACTGGGTTTTGTTCCCTACATCAGGGGCAGCAAAATGGAATGCCCCCCTGTTTGAATCCCCCGTTTGGCCTTTTTCCCCAGACTCCACATTACACTGTGGCCACATTCCTGCTCGCCTTTAGTTGGGGCCTGTGCTGGCTATTCAGAATGCGTCCATCTAAAGGCATAGTAGGGATGCGGCTGCAGTGTAATGTGGTTTGGGCTCTGGGAAAAAGGCCAGTTGGGGGGTTTCACACAGTAGAGGAAACCCAATTTGGCATGCCCCTGGAGTAGGGAACAAAGCCACTGGGGCATTCCAATTCGGGATGCCCCACTGTAAAACCCTCCCTATTGGCCCTTTTCCCGGAGCCCACACCACATTACCCTGCAGCTGCATCGCCACTATGCCTTTAGCTGGGACGCATTCTGAATAGCCAGCACAGGCACTTCCCCAACTAAAGGCGAGCAGGGATGCAGCTGCAGTGTAATCTGATGTGCGCTCTAGGAAAAAGGCCAGTCGGGGGTATTTCACACAGTGGGGCTTCCAAATTTGGGAGGCCCCACTGGGTTTTGTTCCCTACTCCAGGGGTATCCCAAATTGTGATCCTCCACTGTGTGAAACCCCCCATCTGGCTCTTTTCCCAGAGCCCAAACCACATTATACTGCAGCTGCATCCCTACTATGCCTTTAGCTGGGACGCATTCTGAATAGCCAGTGTGGGCACATCCCAAACTAAAGGCGAGCAGGGATGCGGCTGCAGTGTAATCTGATGTTCTTTTACGTTTTATTCGGTGTGCGGAAGAGGGAGTAGTCTTATACGGCGACTATATAACAAACTCTGTATTTTGAGTAGAAATGTTGGTGGGTTGTCTTATACGCCGGCAAATACGGTATATATGTTGATTCTTATATTTTATTCATATTGTACATAAGGGGTTGATTCTGCACCAGCAGAAAAAGTAGGCTACTTTTTAGTAGAGAAAACTGCCATTCACTTGAAAGTTTTCTCTCCTAAAAAGTAGTGCACTTTTTCACCTAGGGAAGTATAGGAACGGCTTAGGTTAGCCAGGCACATTTCAGGGGGAATGTTGGATACGTTTAGGGGGACTCCTGTGTTAATACAAGAGAAACAGAGAGGGGGTGAGTATTGACAAACATAACACTGATGGTGAGTAATGAAGATTACATTTTTTCTCAAACCAGTGTATTTTGGGGTGTCACTTTTACTTTGAACTGTTAAGGGGTCCGGACCCCTATACCATTTCAACGCCCATTAAATAAAATGCCTGCAACCCTCCGGTCACCAGGCCACTTTCTTACCTCTAGGCCACGGCTACCCAATACCCCAACCACCAATGGGCATGGTGGTGTGGATAAGCCCGGCGGCCCAGAGCATAGTGGTGCGGGTAATTGCCATTGAACTGGTATCGGGGTCAATGGGACACCTTATCAGTTCAAAATAAAAGTGTAAAAAAAACACAACACTGTTTTGAAAAAAATAACTTTAATAATCATTATTAATGTATACTTACCCTTACCAGTCCTAGGGCTGCATCACTTAAATGTATGCTGGTGGGTTGCATCTATTGATGCTCCACCAGCATTTTGGGAAGGGGGGAGGTTCCCGTTACCATGCTTCTCTGGCTTCACTGTAAATATGATTTACAAACTCCAGCAATAATTATGGGGGGAATCATTACAGACATTTTAATCTCAGGAGAGCAGAGATATACAGTAATATTTACATATGATATGTATGTATCATGTATCATCATAAACATATAGTACTATTTAGAGTAATTAAACGATTTTCATTGGTAAATATATCTGCTAGTTTCCATACATGTTATAACAGCCGCACATGCATCACAATAAAGCCATCCTATATGAAAAGTTGGATATAGCCTTGTTTTCAACAAGTGATATTACAGCTAAAAGTTCACCAGATGGCGCCAAATAACCCCTGAATAGAATACACTTCGCCATTTTCCTGTAGCCTGCAGTGCATACACAAAAAAAAATATTGTTTATTTATAGAGATGAGCGAGTAGTGAAATATTCGAAATTTCGAATTTTGATTCGAATAGACCGCGTTACTCGACTACTCGACCGAATATCGAATCCCATTATAGTCTATGGGAAAAAAATGCTCGACACTTGGAAATCTCAATTCGACCACTTGGAGGTCACCAAGTCCACCCTGAAACATCAGAAAATGATGCCAACACTGCTGGAATGCAACTGGGACAGCAGGGGAAGCATGTCTGGGTGCATATAACGCGCCCAAGTCGCACTATTACGCCACTATCACAGCCTCTCAACAATACACTCCAAACACAATATTACTTCTACGTAAAGTGAGACAAGACAAGGAAACCTTCTTTCCTCTACATTGCCATGGACCCCAAGCCAAACTGTACAAAAAAGAAGAACAAAATTCTGCACCCCTTAAAATCACGTTGCCTAATGACAACCACAGATGGCATAGGCAAGGGGGAAAATAAATATACCCCACCCCTAATTGTCATTGTGTGTGTGTGTGTGTGTGTGTGAGATGTTGTCAGACATGTCCTCTTGTGTCATTGTGTCACCCCAGCTTTAAGGGAAGCTTAAAGGAGGAGGTTTGTTACAGTGTGTCACCCCAGCAGTAAGGGAAGCTTACAGGAGGAGGTTTGTTACAGTGTGTCACCCCAGCAGTAAGGGAAGCTTACAGGAGGAGGTTTGTTACAGTGTGTCACCCCAGCAGTCAGGGAAGCTTACAGGAGGAGGTTTGTTACAGTGTGTCACCCCAGCAGTAAGGGAAGCTTAGAGCTGAGACCTCTTAAAAATTGTGTGGAGGCCCAAGATCTGAGACCTCTTAAAAATTGTGTGGAGGCCCAAGAGCTGAGACCTCTCAAACATTGTGTGGAGTCCCACGAGCTGAGACCTCTTAAACATTGTGTGGAGGCCCAAGAGCTGAGACCTTTTAAAAATTGTGTGGAGGCCCAAGAGCTGAGACCTTTTAAAAATTGTGTGGAGGCCCAAGAGCTGAGACCTCTCAAACATTGTGTGGAGGCCCAAGAGCTGAGATCTTTTAAAAATTGTGTGGAGGCCCAAGAGCTGAGACCTTTTAAAAATTGTGTGGAGGCCCAAGAGCTGAGACCTTTTAAAAATTGTGTGGAGGCCCAAGAGCTGAGACCTTTTAAAAATTGTGTGGAGGCCCAAGAGCTGAGACCTCTCAAACATTGTGTGGAGGCCCAAGAGCTGAGACCTTTTAAAAATTGTGTGGAGGCCCAAGAGCTGAGACCTCTCAAACATTGTGTGGAGGCCCAAGAGCTGAGACCTTTTAAAAATTGTGTGGAGGCCCAAGAGCTGAGACCTCTCAAACATTGTGTGGAGGCCCAAGAGCTGAGACCTTTTAAAAATTGTGTGGAGGCCCTAGAGCTGAGACCTCTCAAACATTGTGTGGAGGCCCAAGAGCTGAGACCTTTTAAAAATTGTGTGGAGGCCCAAGAGCTGAGACCTCTCAAACATTGTGTGGAGGCCCAAGAGCTGAGACCTTTTAAAAATTGTGTGGAGGCCCTAGAGCTGAGACCTCTCAAACATTGTGTGGAGGCCCAAGAGCTGAGACCTTTTAAAAATTGTGTGGAGGCCCAAGAGCTGAGACCTCTCAAACATTGTGTGGAGTCCCACGAGCTGAGACCTCTTAAACATTGTGTGGAGGCCCAAGAGCTGAGACCTTTTAAAAATTGTGTGGAGGCCCAAGAGCTGAGACCTTTTAAAAATTGTGTGGAGTCCCAAGAGCTGAGACCTTTTAAAAATTGTGTGGAGGCCCAAGAGCTGAGACCTCTCAAACATTGTGTGGAGGCCCAAGAGCTGAGACCTTTTAAAAATTGTGTGGAGGCCCAAGAGCTGAGACCTTTTAAAAATTGTGTGGAGGCCCAAGAGCTGAGACCTTTTAAAAATTGTGTGGAGGCCCAAGAGCTGAGACCTTTTAAAAATTGTGTGGAGGCCCAAGAGCTGAGACCTTTTAAAAATTGTGTGGAGGCCCAAGAGCTGAGACCTCTCAAACATTGTGTGGAGGACCAAGAGCTGAGACCTTTTAAAAATTGTGTGGAGGCCCTAGAGCTGAGACCTCTCAAACATTGTGTGGAGGCCCAAGAGCTGAGACCTCTCAAACATTGTGTGGAGGCCCAAGAGCTGAGCACTTATTAGTGCTGCAGCTACGGCTGCTTTAGTGAGGGGTAGCTGCTGCTGCTGGAATAGGGACAGAAAGACTTCAGTGGTGTATTACCACCTATATACAAAACTATATACACTCTGCTCAAAACGGCTGCTTTAGTGAGGGGTAGCTGCTGATGCTGGAATAGGGACAGAAAGACTTCAGTGGTGTATTAGCACCTATATACAAAACTATATTTTGCACTACTGTTTTGTGTCCTCTGTGCCAACAAAACACTGTTTTATACACGGTGCGTATAGGCACCATTTCACCTTCTGGCAGTATACGGCTGTATAGCCAGGTGTTTTTCTTAAAAATATTTTTTATATTTGGCACTACTGTTTTGTGTCCTCTTTACCAACAAAACCTTGTTATATACCCGGTGCGTATATAGGCACCATTTCACCTTCTGGCAGTATACGGCTGTATAGCCAGGTGTTCTTAAAAATATATTTATATTTGGCACTACTGTTTTGTGTCCTCTGTGCCAACAAAACACTGTTTTATACACGGTGCGTATAGGCACCATTTCACCTTCTGGCAGTATACGGCTGTATAGCCAGGTGTTCTTCTTAAAAATATTTTTATATTTGGCATAACGCGTGGCCAAAAAAGTAAAACGTCTGAAATGCGGAGGGCTAGCGCAAAGGGACGTGGACGAGGACGGGGGCGCGGAAATGCTGGTGGGGGCACAAACCGCGTTGAAGCCAGTGGGGATACAATGCGTGCTGGTGAGGGGCAGCCAGCATTACGCTCATCCAGCTTCCCTGCCTTTATGGGACAGTTATGCGGGGGGCGGGGTACACCTCTGTTAAGGCCTGAGCAGCGTGAACAGGTGGTGCAATGGATGGCCGATAACGCTTCCAGTCACTTGTCCACCACCCAGTCATCCACACAGTCTCACTCTGACCCTCCTTCCTCCCAACCTGGCCAACAGAGTCAGCCCAACCTTGACCCCTCCCAGGACCTCTTTTCGGGTCCTTTTCCAGATGTGCTGCAAGAATCCCAGGAGCTAGCAGAGGAATTTGTTTGTAGTGATGCCCAAACACTTGAGTATCCGCCATCTGCTAGTGATGTGGACCCGGAACCAGCATCTGCTATCATGAGCGATGATGATGATGAGACGCAGTTGCCATCAAGGGAGGCTGTTGGAATGTCCAGTGGGCAGGAGGAGGAGCAGAGAGAGGAAGTGGAAGAGGAGGTGGTGGACGACGAAATGACCGACCCCACTTGGACAGGGGTGATGTCCAGCGGGGAAAGCAGTGGAGATGCGGTCTGCGCATCACCGAATAAGGCAGCAAAAAGCAGAGGACAGTCCAGAGGCAGAGGACAGTCCAGACAGAGAAGGCAGGCCACAGCCAGCAGGGCCGAAGCTCTTCCCGGCAGCAGGCAGTCGTGCGAAGCTCCCCCATCGAGGCCTCGTACTTCTGTGGTGTGGAGATTTTTTAACGTTTGTGCGGATGACAAACTGAGCGCGGTTTGCGCAATCTGCCACTCAAAACTGAGTAGGGGCTCTGAGAAGAGCAATCTGACCACCTCAGGCATGCGCCGTCACTTGGAATTCAAGCACTGGGCTGAGTGGGAGAGAGCAAACGCAATACAACCTGCGCCCCGTCTTGCTGCCACTGCCTCTTCCCCTTTGTTGTGTGCTGCCACTGCGGTCCAGACCTCCAGCCAGGACACCTCCACATCTGCCTCTGCCTCGGCTACTTTGGGGCCTTCTCCTTCAGCCCCACCTTCCCCCGCATCTTCGTCTGCACCTTCCATCTCCTCGTCCCATCAACTGTCCATCTCGCAGGCGTTCAACCGCAGGCGGAAGTACGCCTCCAGTCACCCCCAAGCCCAAGCCTTAACCTGCCTCATCTCCAAACTGCTGGCCCTGGAGATGTTGCCGTTTAGGCTTGTGGAGACGCAGGCCTTCCGCGACCTGATGGCGGCTGCCGCACCTCGCTATTCCGTCCCTAGCCGCCACTATTTTTCCCGGTGTGGCGTCCCCGCCCTGCACCAGCACGTGTCGCGTAACATCAGGCGGACCCTGAGGTACGCAGTCAGCGCAAAGGTCCACTTGACCACCGACTCGTGGACAAGCGCTTGCGGCCAAGGACGCTACATCTCTTTGACGGCACACTGGGTGAATGTTGTGGAAGCGGGGACGGGGTCGCAAACAGGGACGGCCTACATACCACCCCCGCCCAAGATTGCCAGCACAGGTTCTGATAGACCCCCCTCCTCCTCCTCCTCATCCTCCTCCTCCTCATCCTCATCCTCATCCTCATCCTCCTCCTCCTCATCCTCCTCATCCTCCTCCTCCTCCTCCTCCTCCTCATCCTCCTCCTCCTCCTCCTCCTCCTCCTCCTCCTCCTCCTCCTCCTCTGCCTTAACATCGCCCTCAGCCCCTAGCTGGAAGCGTTGCAGCACTGGCACGGGGAGACGTCAGCAGGCGGTGCTTAAGCTCATCAGCTTGGGCGACAGGAAGCACAGCGCCGCAGAGGTGAGGCACGCCATATTGCAGCAGACAGAGATGTGGCTGTCGCCGCTGCAGCTAGGACCAGGCATGGTCGTGTGCGATAACGGCCGTAACCTGGTGGCGGCTCTGGAGCTTGCAGAACTCAATCACGTACCATGCCTGGCCCACGTTTTTAATTTGGTAGTACAAAAGTTTCTAAAGACTTACCCCAACCTGGCAGAGCTACTGGTCAAAGTGCGGCGCTTGTGCGCTCACTTTCGGAAGTCAACTGTAGCTGCTGCTAGCTTAAAAAAAAATCCAGCAACGCCTCCATTTGCCTCAACATCGGCTGTTGTGCGACCTGCCCACTCGCTGGAATTCCACCTATTGCATGTTGGCCAGGGTGTGTGAGCAGCAGAAAGCATTGATGGAGTACCAGATGATGCATCCACGCGTGCCTCCAACTCAGCTCCCTCAGTTTGCCAACCACGAGTGGCCATGGATGGCAGACATATGCGATGTATTGCGTATCTTTGAGGAGTCCACTAAGAAGGTCAGCAGCGAGGACGCTATAGTGAGCGTAACCATCCCGCTCCTAGGCGTCCTTAAAGAATCGCTCATCGCAATAAGGGAGAACGCATTGCACACAGAGGAGATGGGGGTAGGAGGAGACGCAACGCAGGTAGACAGTCAGACCACACTTTTGTCTGCTGCTCGGTGGCAGTTGCAGGAGGAGGATGAGGAGGAGGAGGACAACGTGGAGGTGGCTGTGGAAGAGGATGCTGGCGGCGAGGGTAGCAGTCAGGCTGTGTGCGTCCCATTGGTTCAGCGCGGATGGGGCGGAGAGGAGGAGGAAGAGGAGGAAATGGAAAATGATCCTTCTGGTGGGGGCAGTGACGTCATGCCTACTCAGAGTCTGGCACACATGGCTGACTTCATGCTGGGCTGCTTTTCCCGGGACATACGTGTTGTCCGGATATTGGAGAACAAACTATACTGGGTCTTCGCACTCCTGGACCCCCGGTATAAAGATAACTTCTCCTCTTTTATTCCGGTAGAGGAGAGGACGAATCGATTACTGGAATACCAGAGGGAACTCTTGCAGAACATGATGCAGATTTTCCCACCCAGCATCGCTGGCGGCAGAGAGAAGAGTGTCTCCCAGAGTCTGACAACATCGATCAGGCCCACAGCCACCAGGGGAACACTCTCCAAGGTGTGGGACACGTTCATGTCACCCCCTCGTGCAACTTCCATCACTGCGGGGCCCGCTATCAGCAGGAGGGACAAGTATCGGCGGATGTTGCGGGACTACCTGGCAGACCACACCCCTGTCCTCCCCGATCCCTCGGCGACCTACACTTACTGGGTCTCCAAGTTGGACACGTGGCTGGAACTGTCCCTGTACGCCTTGGAGGTGCTTGCCTGCCCTGCTGCCAGCGTGCTATCAGAAAGGGTGTGTTCAGCGCAGCCGGGGGCATTATAACCGATAAGCGCAGCCGCCTGTCAACCGACAGTGCCGACAGGCTGACGCTAATCAAAATGAACAGCAAGTGGATTGACCCGGACTTTGCTTGTACAACAGTGGAAAGCAGCCAAGAGTGAAGTGCCATCTGTATGAAGTGCCATTTCCTCCTCCTCCTCCTCCTCCTCCTCCTCCTCCTCCTTAACCGCCGTAGAATTGCTGTATTAATGAAAAAAATTATGGCTCACCTCTTAGGCTTAATACAATCAATTTTTAAGAGGTCTCAACTCTTGGGCCTCCACACAATTTTTAAAAGGTCTCAGCTCTTGGGCCTCCACACAATTTTTAAGAGGTCTCAGCTCTTGGGCCTCCACACAATTTTTAAGAGGTCTCAGCTCGTGGGCCTCCACACAATTTTTAAAAGGTCTCAGCTCTTGGGCCTCCACACAATTTTTAAAAGGTCTCAGCTCTTGGGCCTCCACACAATTTTTAAAAGATCTCAGCTCTTGGGCCTCCACACAATGTTTGAGAGGTCTCAGCTCTTGGGCCTCCACACAATTTTTAAAAGGTCTCAGCTCTTGGGCCTCCACACAATGTTTGAGAGGTCTCAGCTCGTGGGCCTCCACACAATTTTTAAAAGGTCTCAGCTCTTGGGCCTCCACACAATGTTTGAGAGGTCTCAGCTCTTGGGCCTCCACACAATTTTTAAAAGGTCTCAGCTCTTGGGCCTCCACACAATTTTTAAAAGGTCTCAGCTCTTGGGCCTCCACACAATTTTTAAAACATAGCAGCCCTAATAAGGGCTCTCAATGACTCTCTTGTCTTCTGGTAGCTGGTATATATGGTGGTAAATGCGATATTCTGAGCTTCTGGGGCCCTGCCTGACTACATAGGATATGAGATATATACTGTTCAACATAGCAGCACTAATAAGGGATTAAGGACTGTCTTGTCTTCTGGTAGCTGGTATATATGGTGGTAAAAGGTATATTCTGAGCTTCTGGGGCCCTGCCTGACTAAATAGAAAATGAGCTATATACTGTTCAGCGTAGCAGCCCTAATAAGGGCTCTTAAGGACTGTCTTGTCTTCTGGTAGCTGGTATATATGGTGGTAAAAGGTATATTCTGAGCTTCTGGGGCCCTGCCTGACTAAATAGAAAATAAGCTATATACTGTTCAGCGTAGCAGCCCTAATAAGGGCTATTAAGGACTGTCTTGTCTTCTGGTAGCTGGTATATATGGTGGTAAAAGGTATATTCTGAGCTTCTGGGGCCCTGCCTGACTACATAGAATATGAGCTATATACTGTTCAGCGTAGCAGCCCTAATAAGGGCTATTAAGGACTGTCTTGTCTTCTGGTAGCTGGTATATATGGTGGTAAAAGGTATATTCTGAGCTTCTGGGGCCCTGCCTGACTAAATAGAAAATGAGCTATATACTGTTTAGCGTAGCAGCCCTAATAAGGGCTCTTAAGGACTGTCTTGTCTTCTGGTAGCTGGTATATATGGTGGTAAAAGGTATATTCTGAGCTTCTGGGGCCCTGCCTGACTAAATAGAAACTGAGCTATATACTGTTCAACATAGCAGCACTAATAAGGGATTAAGGACTGTCTTGTCTTCTGGTAGCTGGTATATATGGTGGTAAAAGGTATATTCTGAGCTTCTGGGGCCCTGCCTGACTAAATAGAAAATGAGCTATATACTGTTCAGCGTAGCAGCCCTAATAAGGGCTCTTAAGGACTGTCTTGTCTTCTGGTAGCTGGTATATATGGTGGTAAAAGGTATATTCTGAGCTTCTGGGGCCCGGCCTGACTAAATAGAAAATGAGCTATATACTGTTCAACATAGCAGCACTAATAAGGGATTAAGGACTGTCTTGTCTTCTGGTAGCTGGTATATATGGTGGTAAAAGGTATATTCTGAGCTTCTGGGGCCCTGCCTGACTAAATAGAAAATGAGCTATATACTGTTCAGCGTAGCAGCCCTAATAAGGGCTATTAAGGACTGTCTTGTCTTCTGGTAGCTGGTATATATGGTGGTAAAAGGTATATTCTGAGCTTCTGGGGCCCTGCCTGACTAAATAGAAAATGAGCTATATACTGTTCAGCGTAGCAGCCCTAATAAGGGCTATTAAGGACTGTCTTGTCTTCTGGTAGCTGGTATATATGGTGGTAAAAGGTATATTCTGAGCTTCTGGGGCCCTGCCTGACTAAATAGAAAATGAGCTATATACTGTTCAGCGTAGCAGCCCTAATAAGGGCTCTTAAGGACTGTCTTGTCTTCTGGTAGCTGGTATATATAGTGGTAAAAGGTATATTCTGAGCTTCTGGGGCCCTGCCTGACTAAATAGAAAATGAGCTATATACTGTTCAACATAGCAGCACTAATAAGGGATTAAGGACTGTCTTGTCTTCTGGTAGCTGGTATATATGGTGGTAAAAGGTATATTCTGAGCTTCTGGGGCCCTGCCTGACTAAATAGAAAATGAGCTATATACTGTTCAACATAGCAGCACTAATAAGGGATTAAGGACTGTCTTGTCTTCTGGTAGCTGGTATATATGGTGGTAAAAGGTATATTCTGAGCTTCTGGGGCCCTGCCTGACTAAATAGAAAATAAGCTATATACTGTTCAACATAGCAGCACTAATAAGGGATTAAGGACTGTCTTGTCTTCTGGTAGCTGGTATATATGGTGGTAAAAGGTATATTCTGAGCTTCTGGGGCCCTGCCTGACTACATAGAAAATGAGCTATATACTGTTCAACATAGCAGCACTAATAAGGGATTAAGGACTGTCTTGTCTTCTGGTAGCTGGTATATATGGTGGTAAAAGGTATATTCTGAGCTTCTGGGGCCCTGCCTGACTACATAGAAAATGAGCTATATACTGTTCAACATAGCAGCACTAATAAGGGATTAAGGACTGTCTTGTCTTCTGGTAGCTGGTATATATGGTGGTAAAAGGTATATTCTGAGCTTCTGGGGCCCTGCCTGACTAAATAGAAAATGAGCTATATACTGTTCAACATAGCAGCACTAATAAGGGATTAAGGACTGTCTTGTCTTCTGGTAGCTGGTATATATGGTGGTAAAAGGTATATTCTGAGCTTCTGGGGCCCTGCCTGACTAAATAGAAAATGAGCTATATACTGTTCAGCGTAGCAGCCCTAATAAGGGCTATTAAGGACTGTCTTGTCTTCTGGTAGCTGGTATATATGGTGGTAAAAGGTATATTCTGAGCTTCTGGAGCCCTGCCTGACTAAATAGAAAATGAGCTATATACTGTTCAGCGTAGCAGCCCTAATAAGGGCTCTTAAGGACTGTCTTGTCTTCTGGTAGCTGGTATATATGGTGGTAAAAGGTATATTCTGAGCTTCTGGGGCCCTGCCTGACTAAATAGAAAATGAGCTATATACTGTTCAACATAGCAGCACTAATAAGGGATTAAGGACTGTCTTGTCTTCTGGTAGCTGGTATATATGGTGGTAAAAGGTATATTCTGAGCTTCTGGGGCCCTGCCTGACTAAATAGAAAATGAGCTATATACTGTTCAACATAGCAGCACTAATAAGGGATTAAGGACTGTCTTGTCTTCTGGTAGCGGGTATATATGGTGGTAAAAGGTATATTCTGAGCTTCTGGGGCCCTGCCTGACTAAATAGAAAATGAGCTATATACTGTTCAACATAGCAGCACTAATAAGGGATTAAGGACTGTCTTGTCTTCTGGTAGCTGGTATATATGGTGGTAAAAGGTATATTCTGAGCTTCTGGGGCCCTGCCTGACTACATAGAAAATGAGCTATATACTGTTCAACATAGCAGCACTAATAAGGGATTAAGGACTGTCTTGTCTTCTGGTAGCTGGTATATATGGTGGTAAAAGGTATATTCTGAGCTTCTGGGGCCCTGCCTGACTAAATAGAAAATGAGCTATATACTGTTCAGCGTAGCAGCCCTAATAAGGGCTATTAAGGACTGTCTTGTCTTCTGGTAGCTGGTATATATGGTGGTAAAAGGTATATTCTGAGCTTCTGGGGCCCTGCCTGACTAAATTGAAAATGAGCTATATACTGTTCAGCGTAGCAGCCCTAATAAGGGCTCTTAAGGATTGTCTTGTCTTCTGGTAGCTGGTATATATGGTGGTAAAAGGTATATTCTGAGCTTCTGGGGCCCTGCCTGACTAAATAGAAAATAAGCTATATACTGTTCAGCGTAGCAGCCCTAATAAGGGCTATTAAGGACTGTCTTGTCTTCTGGTAGCTGGTATATATGGTGGTAAAAGGTATATTCTGAGCTTCTGGGGCCCTGCCTGACTAAATAGAAAATGAGCTATATACTGTTCAGCGTAGCAGCCCTAATAAGGGATATTAAGGACTGTCTTGTCTTCTGGTAGCTGGTGGTAAAAGGTATATTCTGAGCTTCTGGGGCCCTGCCTGACTAAATAGAAAATGAGCTATATACTGTTCAGCGTAGCAGCCCTAATAAGGGCTCTTAAGGACTGTCTTGTCTTCTGGTAGCTGGTATAGATGGTGGTAAAAGCGATATTCCGAGCTTCTGGGGCCCTGCCAGCGACAGCCTGTCTTTCCCTGCTGTGAGCGTCTGTCCCTCACTAAGTTCAAGCTGCTAATGCTGACGAAGAGGAAGTGCTGAGTTTTGTATATTCGAGGTCACATGGTTTTTCCAGCCAATGCGTGTAGACGCCGTTTTCGCGATGCCAGCGTCCTCCCAGGACCTGTCCCACCCCCCCTGCATGGTGATTGGTGTAAAAAACGCGCCAGGGAAGGTGGGAGGGGAAACGAATTGTGAGTGCGCCATCGCCGCTGTACTCGATCGAAATCGAGTATGACGAACAGCGTAGTATTCGATCTAATACCGGCTCGGTCGAATACTACTCGCTCATCACTATTTATTTATAAAGCGCCAACATTTTCCATGGCACTGTGCAATGTGGAATTACTTCCCGTGAAAGCTCCCTGTGTGCTGTGCATGTTTCGGACCTAGGGAGGTAGCGGCTGCAGTGAATCTCAGTTTTTCGTTTGCTTTAACCTTTTAACTGCCAGCCTAGCAAGAGATATTGACACCCTCTCTTGCCAGGCCATTTTCAGCATTTTGTGCTATATATGTGTGTAGCAGTATAGCGGCCACCACCCGGTTCAGAAGGGATACTGTGCATGCACTGCTCACTTTTGGGATACACGGCCAAGTTGCAGGCCCATACACATGAAATAGTACAGTCAGTACTTCAGTATTTACACGCTGGGCACCAGTTACTTTGGTAATGAAGAAAAACGTTATTGCACAACAGATGCTCTTTGTTGGACAAGGCAAAACAGGGACATCGCAGGAACATCAGATAACAAGCAGACTTCCTTTCTTCTAGGGCTAGAGGGAGGAAGCGGTCATTAATAATCCTCTAAGATAGTTACTGCAATGCAGGGATAGAATAATCCTGCTTTCCTTTAGATAGTTACATGAAGAAAGGAGCATATCCAAGGCTTCTTCTAAAGGGAGTTCCCCCCTTGACCAGGTCTCTGCACGTTCCAACCCAGAACATAGGGCCCCCAGGTCTCTTATAGACTAGTGCTATATCGACTACTAGAACCTTCTAGAACGTTGCGCCCCTTGGGAGTCCTATACCACTTTTGTATCTAGTGTAATAACATCTTTTATGCATTTCTTAATAAACACTGATTAGAGTGGCCAATATCTGCAATTACATCTTGTTAAGCTGAAAAGGAGCTAGGAAGGGAGAGCAGAATTATTTACTTCTCTGCGTATGTTTAAAGTAATACTGCAGGCATCCTGTACCCCAATCAGCTCAGCAGAGCGGGACAGGATTGCTGGTCCCTCCCTCCTCCTCCTCCTCCTCCTCCAGATTCATCACACTGCTGTTAGCGCAGAGAGCTGGTCATTTCACATCCAAGGGCCACGCCCACTTTTTTCATTTTCAGAAATGGTGTAACAATTACCTTTGCCTGCAGTAGAACTTTAACTTTGATTCTTGCAGGAATTTCCATGGAAAAATATATATTGTTTTTCGGCAGAGTTCTTTAACATGAAATGTCTAATTTTCCAGTTTTTTTGGGTGAAATATGTAAAAAGGCTTCCAGCCCGCATAGCCCACACAGGCCACAGGCTCTTCTGGGCTTGGAGTTGCAGATAATGGGGTGGGGGGTTATCGCAAGTCGCCCGCTTGCCGGCAGATGACTTGCCAGCCCCTCCTGCCCTTTGAACTGGTATATGGGTCTCAAGGACCCCTTACCAGTACACAAAGGAGTCCACTGCCCCAGCAACAGACTTCTGCCGACCACCCCAGCTTCTGTCCCCCACTGTTGGGAGGGGCTTTTCATAGCGGCTGATTAAGCTGATGACATGCGACTTCCGGTATAAATGGCCCCTTGCGGAGGTGAGCAAGTGTTAGATGTCCCTGGGGGGGTAAATACCAGGCTCACCGGGGGTGGTGGATCGGAGGATTGGTACTCAGAATTGTATGGTTTCTGAGTCTGGGTCCCCCGTATTTCATGAGTGGGGACATGCCGGAGGGACACGCCATTCCTATTACGTTAAATAAAGTTTGGCACACCAGGCACTGTAACTAATGCAGTGGTGAGGACAGGCCTGACTTTTCTAAACCAAGTGTTGATCAGGGGGGCAAGGAGTTCTGGGACGTGTACGTGTTAGAGGAACCAATTTCAGAAACAGAAACCCTTATAAGCACCTTTTCTAAAGCTGCTGCATTGGAGAAAATGTGTATATCCATTAGGTTTTGTGTCGTTATAGTCACTTGTTTGTAGGTAAACCAAGACTTCCTGAGATGCTGGGATAAACTACATGCTAGATGTGACTGGTCCTCACATTCAACAATCAATAGTTTCATTTTAAGAAAAGTTCAGGAGCCACCCTATGACCACCACCATTGACACTTTTAATTATTAAGTATGTTTGCAACAGACACATTTTTAATAATATATTTGGGCAGGACAGGCTAAACCATACCTTCCGAAGTTTCCCTGATTTGGAGGGGCTGTCCCTCTTTTGAGTCCATGTCCTGCTCTCGTTGTTCCCATTTGCCTCTTTGAGTTGTAACATGCAGATCTGCATTAATAAAGATGATTTGCCCATTCAAATTGTTTCTATTGTTCTAACTGTTATAACCTATCTCCTATTCCTCCCTCAAATATGGGACATGGCGTAATTTAACAAACGTCCTGCTTTCCCACCCTGAAAAGTTGGTAGGTATGGGCTAGACCCCTGTATATGTGGTTTAAGGGGTCTGCCTGTGAAAAGGGAAGATTAACTGATTGCTGTCATCACAGTTTGAGGGCCAGTACAAACTAGGGGTCCAGATATAACATTATATGTTGGAGGGGCACAATATGGGCTGTATAAAGCTTTGACCCCCTTAACCTAGAATGTGATGACCGGGGCTTTTATACTTTGATCTAAGCCCCAAAGCAACCAGACTATCCCTATCTAAGAAACTGAAGTTCAAACTGGGGACCCAGCCATCACATTTCAGGTTATAGAAGGGCCCAGATATTGTGCGTGTACGGGCCCCAAAAATTCCTGTCTGTAATAATAAAATAAGGCCACTGGACTTTTTATTTTCTTGAAGACGTTTCACTAATCCCCTGACTGGCTTTCCAGTAGTTTGACCAGCAAAACGTCTTCAAGAAAATAAAAAAGCAAAGTTGTCTTGATTTATTCTTACAGCTATACCATGACCAGGATGAACCTCCACACTTTTTTTTCATATTCATTACTTACCTGCAGTTTAAACTCCTTTGTACTCGTGTGAGTATCTCATAATACACTGTAAGTAATGTGATTCCCTAGGTGGACCTAATATGCAGAGAGATCGCTCCTATTAGGTAGGACCAGGGCTGTATTTACCATTAGGCAACCCTAGGCACGTGCCTAGGGTGGCAACCTGGAAGGGGGGGCACTGCCCTTACTACTGTAGTAAAGAAAAGAAATTAAAAATCCCATATCCAGAACATTAATGCCTCCTAACAACCCCCCAGCCACAGAAGGATGCAGAGTGTATTTGTGTGATGGGGTGGCAATGGGTTGAACACAGACCAGAGCATCTCCCCCCCTCCCCCCACTGGTGTGGTCATGTGACTCCTGTATTTCAGAATGCAGTAAAAGATGGAACATGCTTGTCTGCTTCTCCGCATTTCCCCCTTTGTGCCCTCCTCCACACACATTCTCTGCATCTAGCCCATTGCACCCTTTCCCCCTACAAAATGTATATGGACCGTGACCCAGCTTAAAAAAAGGGGGCGCAAGCACTTAAAGTGCCTAGGGCACCATGAACATCAAATACGGCTCTGGGTAGGACAATAATCTGCTGGGCTTTACCATGTTAGCCATTGAAAATATTGGAAAAGAAAAGTTAATACCTTTTACAGGCTGAGTTACATCATGTCTGACTAAGAGAACTACTGTAGGTATTTTCTAAAACACACAAAGCCTACAAATCTTGTTTCTTTACTTTTCTATTACTGGGTAAAGAAAGAGAATCATTATACTGCCTTTTACACCATACAGCAGCAGCTCTAAGCGCCATCTGGTGGCCAATCAGCATTACTGTCATTTTACATTGCAGGATGTTTAACGTTTCCGTCATTTGGTCTGCCTCCGGAAGAAAATATGCTGGGAATACTGGGAAATCTTAAAAGTAAACCTCCTATCCCTTGCCGAGGGCTTCGCTGGTAAGAGACTATATGGTACACATACCTTCCAGCTTTTCAGGGTGGGAAAGAGGGACGATTTTTACATTAAAGTGGATCAAAACCCACCCTGGAGTATATGAGACTCCAGGGCTGGCATACTTGCTCTCCCTGGGGCATCCAGATTCAGGATGCTCACTGTGTCAAAACCACCAGGGTGCCCGAAAACACACCTTCTTCACCGGTCCAATGGCGCATGTGCGAGCAACCCCATTATCCCTTTAGACAAGCTCTTGGACGAAGGGGCGGGATCCAATCTGAGCGCGCTGACTGGATGAGAGGCTGCGCATGGGTCATAGGACTGAGGGAGGGTGAGTGAGATTGTGACCTAGGGGGTTTCACACAACGGGGCATCCTTGATCGGGGTGCCCGGGGGGCAAAGACCAAAACCAAGGATTTTGACTATCCTGGGTTTTGGTCTTTGCCCCCCGGGCACCACGATCAAGGATGCCCCACAATTTCTAAGCCACAGCCCCTCATTGAGAGATGGCTAGGAGATTGGCTGTAACAGTTACAACAATAAAAATACTTTGAATAGGTAAATGAACCATGTATTGATGCAGATCTGTATGTTACACCTCAAAGAGTTACAAATGAGAACAACGAGGAGCAGGAGGACATGTGCTCAAAAGAGGGACATTCGCTTCATATAAGGGACAGTTGGGAGGTATGATATTACAGTATTCATGTGTTGCATTGTATGCTATTTTCTTTATAAGTTTGTTCAGCCAAATTTGTATTTTTTTCTTTTCTTTTTTTTTGGTAGTAGGGGGAAAGGTTGAATGCTGAAATAGTTATAACCACCCCCCTTCTATTAAAAAATAAAACCTTTTAGCTGGGGTTGTGGTTTCATCTTGCAGCATTGCAGGTTCTGGGACCTGGGTGTAAAAAGGGCATCTATGTTCAGCCCAAGCCTATGATGAACTGGGGCCAAAAATCAGCCTGTGATTTTACTAGCCCCTTGGCCCAGCTCATAACCAGTCTGTAACATCCAAACTCCCAAAGGACAGATCGTAGGCAGGAATGGATATGACCAATCTTAAAGTGCTGGTATTGAAGCTTTAGTATTGTCAGGTTAGATAATGTGGCAGGGGTGGACATGCTAAGGTTATAGCATTGGCAGCAGAACCTAGCCTGGAGTCTCTTGGCTAGAAAATCACCATGGGCAGGGTACAGGGGGACGAGGGGGGGCGAGTAAGGCAGGGATTGGTTAAGAGTGTTAGGAGCAGCAGCATTGCTTTGACCCGAAAACAGTGCAGCCCATCGGGAATTCTCCTGGGTCTCCATATGGCCCATATGCCCCTGGCCTCAGCTGATCTGTTACATTTAGGGATCTGGCCCTGGTTTTTAGGTGCATATCTGCTACCTCCCAGAGATTGTCTACATGAGGCCAAGTGAGCACAAATATGATAAATAGGATGAAGAAGCAACAATGATGGGGTCCCCCTGAATTTCTGGGCCCCTGCACCCCTGAAGTTATGCTCCTGACAGTAGCCATCCCTACTTTAGAGGACAATGTGATGTATGCTGTAACTGCAGTCAGGGCAGCCATCAGAGAAGCATGGCTAGGAATCCCGTATGGGGCCCTTTTACAAAGAGAGGCCTGGCCACTGCCCCTAATGACAGCTTTACAACAATTTCTGCCTGACCTGCTCTGGTCTTTTAGACTCCAGGGCCGGACAAGATTTGGGGTTTGGGGAAAGGGGTAATGGACTGGGGGGTTTCTTGCTGGAAGACTGGAACAGACAGTAGGTAAACCCAGAAGTCCAGGATGGTGCTCATGCCACTGCCTGGTGCTGAGGTAGTTTTGACCTTTTACCTTACCAGCACATGCCTCTTGCCAGAGCTGACTGTTGTGAGCACCCTATGGTGGTAGCATGGGGCAGGTGAATATTGACTTTTTTTAGGGTGCACCTACCCTTCTGAATGCAAACATAACAGTTTTTCTTTTCACCTTTAAGGTCCCTCTTATTTTGATCAATGATGAGAAGAGTTTGTGTTTTCCTTTGTGAAGGAACCAGACCAGACATATTGCACAGGCATTTTGTATATCCTGGGTTGGGGCAGCTGCACTGGAAGTAAGATGAGCATCCTGTTTTTTTTTTCATTTATTGTGCTATTGTCTTTACATTATTAAGCATAGATTGTTGGGAAAAACATTTTATTCACTTTATTGCCTTCATTGTTCCATAAACATTAACATAAACATGCAGTTTGCTGAACAGTTCCAACAACGGTTCTCATATGCGGATGAGGTAAACTGAGAAGCCAGCCTGACCCATTCCTGTGGGGTTATTTCTCTCCACTTCACAATGAACACTTACCTAATTTACCTCAACACACCTGGACTTAGATCATTTGATCTCCTATTCAACCCAGTTAAAGCAGACCAACAGCCTGGCACAGTTAGACAAAAAAAACTCCCCAAACTCCCTTGCCCCATCTACATGCATGATACTGAATCCTTGCCAGCGCTTACATTTGCTCCTGTACCCACTTAAAGCTGAAATGTCACATCACTCATTTTCTCCTGGATAGTGGCCATTTTGGAGCCTCCTTTTGTAGTGTCACAGCTGTTCTTCCGCCTGGATTCAAATGACATAACCCACAATGTACAGCAGCAGGAAACCAAGCAGCACTTCCTCTTCCTGCTGCACGTTCTGCAGGGAAGCCATTTTGGTTCTAAAATTGACCACAGCAGCAGTTGCAAAAAGGTTAATTTAATTTTTATGTGCAGCAATCTGACTTGCCCTGGGGAGGGATGTATATGATCACTGTTTCTTCTAAATTGATCCAGGTAATTGACTGAGCCCAGGTGTCTTCACGAAAATGGTGCAGGACTGCAGAAAAATCACCCTGAAGGAACGGGTCAGGTTGGCTTTTCTGGGTAAACGAGGCTGTGTCTGGTTAGTCACACAGGGTGTAGCCACTAATACGTGACAAGCTTTCCCAAACCAACTACCTTATGACAAGCTTGCTGCCCCCCAATAGAAAGCTCCCCACCCTGGGAAAGCATGGAGGATGTGGAAAATGTCACCAATTCAATGGAAAACTTCTGCGCTTCACTTGCACCCCTTGCCCACCTCCTCCTGCTTCACTTCTTCTGCTTCCCTATTCCCAGGGCCTTATTTCCCTAAGACGTGTGCCTAGGGCGGCCATATGCAGATAATAATGATAATATCATGATAATATTAAATATAATGATTAATAATAATCATAATAATTTTGAGAAGATAAAGAGGGATCTGTGCAAACTGAGAGTGGGGGGCAGTTTACATGTTTGGTGCATGTATGCTACATATTGATGTGGGCTGGGGGTTGGGGTCTGTTTACATGCTGAGATGGTAGCCAGGGGTGTCAATTTTATTTTTAATCTTGAAGACTGTGACCAGGGTCAACACAAGTCAAAAGGGGGGTGAAGCACAAAAAATGCCACAGGCAGCATGAACACCCAATATTGCCCTGGTTCTTTCCACCTAACGTTTGCTTATCTCTGCACACCTCTGCCTTCCTTACCTCTGCTTACTTATGCCCACCACTTCCCACTTCTGCCCCTCTCACCTCTGCTTACCCCCAGCTCACCTGCTACTGCCTCACCTCTGCTTACCTCTCTCTTCCTGGCTTACCATTGGTTGCTGCTCACCTCACCTTTTCACACTTTCCCCGCCTCCTTTCTGCTCACCTGACGTCTTCCAGCCTCACCTCTGCTTGTTTATTCCAACCTAACTTCTGCTAACCTCACCACTGCCAACTTCTTCTCATCTCACTTATGCTGGCCTCACCTCTTCTCATCACTTCCTACCTCACCCCTGCTTACCTCTGTCCACCTCTTCGAGCCTTACCTCTGCTCCCCTCTTCCCACCTCCCCTCTTCTTGCCTCTGTTTACCTCTACCCACTTGTGCTTACCTCTTACTGCCACACTTCTGCCCACCTCTGATCACCTCACCTCTTCCCATCTCATCTATACTCCCCTCTTCCCATCCCATCCCATGCCACCCTTTACCCCTGCTGGTTTCACCTCTTCCCATCTCACCTCTACCTCCTTCTACCCACCTCTGCTCTGCAGATACATAAAAAGCCTGCTGTTACAGATTTCCTGAGGATTTGGAGATTTTTCAGCTTATGTTTTATAGGTGGCCCTAGTGGAACAGTAAGACAATGAGCAAGGTGCTCTATATCACACACATACACAGCAGTGTGGGATCTTTTGTGATTTATCACATAAACGTGCAACTCCTTCTTATTCGCCCAGTCCCCCTCCATCTTTCATACTTGCTGCATCACAGAGTCTATGCTGGTCTCCTATGCAAAGGACTTCCCCTTGTGGTAGGCAGTGGTGTACTTTGCCAAAACGCAACCTATAAGCCTCTCAGGGGCCCTCCAGAACTCTACAGAGTGCACACTGGATTGTGGGAAATCTCCCCAGGGTGGCTACAGACAACAGCATGACAGAGTATTAAATATTTCCCAAGCTAAAGCAAAGAACACAAGAACACAGCCTTAGACATTGAATATGCTAATAAAGACACACACCTAAAATACATAAAGCCCTGATGAATATATATGCAAATAAATACAATAAAACATCATAGTAATAATGTGAGATCTATTCTTTTCCAGGGCAGCTTAGTTGTCGAGTCCTTGGATGCCTTATTGTGGGTAAGTACAATCTCAATTTGCTTTATCAGTGGTCAGATTCCTGGGCAGGTTGGGGAGGGAATTGGGAGGGTCCCAGAGGAGGATATTTAAATGGACAATGTCTGTAGAATAATTTAAAGATAAGTACACACGATGAAGATTTAGTCAGAGCAGTTCCCAGGCTCTTCATTCCTAAAACTTTCATGTGAAGGTCCTTTTTATAAGTTTCATGCAGAATCCGTGATGACTGCAAGTCAAACGGCCCCATTTCCCTGTAGAAATCAAGAATATAACTAAGGTTTAGACAGTAATAATGATAATAGAATATAATAACTGAATGTGTATTTCAGAAGGTTTCTCCAGACCATTACTAGAAATATATCCTAACAAATAAGTGCCATCCTAACATGTATAATGTACTGGGACAAAATATAATGAAAACTAGGAAAAGTGTTTCTACCGTTGGTTAGTAGTTTTTATACTTTGCAACTGCCACATTAATGTACTGTAATAAGAGGAAATAATTATGTCTTCCGACAGGCCGTATGATTTAAAGCCCAGCTCTGAAGAAAAATGTTTTGTTTTGGAGAGAGGTGGCACGGACACCTTAAACCGGAACTTCAGCGTGATTTAATGAAAAGCCCAAACTCTTAAAAAACGGTTCCTCAGCATCTAAAATTAACATATTTTACGTTTTTAGTCACTAACTTATTATTCTTTCCCCCACTGGGCTGCAACTCTGTTCAGGAATTTAGGATACGGGCGCCGCCATCTTGACTCAGAAGCATCACACTTACTGAGGAGAGGAGAGTGGGATAAGGTACAGGGGGGCGTGTTATAGCTGTGCTTTGCTCAGACAGAGCAGAGTTGGGGTCAGGTAACGGTCAGCAGTCCCAGAATGCAGAGCAGCACAGTCAGGAGGCACTTCCTGTTTGCAGGCTGCCTGATAAGATGGCGGCTTCCATAAGCCGCCATCTTGGATGTTTAAAGGCTCATAACATGCAGTAGATGCAGGTAGGATGATTTTTAATGTGAGCAATCTGTATGTACAGGGTGTGGGAAACATATAAGATAGACTCTTATTCAGAGTGAAGGGCCGCTTTAATTTACTGTCTATGCATTAAAAAAAAAAATTTAAACTCACCTTTTATCCCCCGTAGTTGATCGCCCCAAGCCTGGGGCTTTGGCACCCACCAAATTTCCCAATCCAAGTCCCACGCCACCCGGCAGAGTCGTCCACCACTTCCCTATAATTGATGATGGTCTGCCCCCGCCATCCATCACAGAGACTAATGCACACACCTCTCCCTTTACTGCAATGGAGCAGCCGCGTCAAGACCTGGCACACCCCCTTCCTTAACTGTCAATGGAGAGGGAATGCCATAGTGCTTCTGACAGAAGGCAAGGTGCCACATCAGAAGCGCCATCCATTCAGGCTGGGCTGTGCGGGACATGATTGGGTGATCCAGAAAGTGTGGGTCCTGGGTTTTGGTCCACTTTAAAATCTTTTTCATTTTTTCCCATTTAGATTTTGCTAGTTTATTAGGCAACATATAGTCTAATTCTACATTTATGCTTGTGGGACCTCTAACATTTACTTACACATACATACACAAAATAATTTGTGCTGGTGGGGGGTGCATAGTGTGCAGCTCATCTGAGACACGATCCGGTCCCTGGTCGGCCTTCCTGTCAAATAGGCTATAGCTGGGCAAAAGAAAGATGGCTGCCTCTCCAATGAGTGAGGACACTGGCAGTGCTCAGGTGAGTTACAGCAGCGCTTCCTGCTGCACACTCTGCATAGGTAAGTTGGGTTAAAGGGCAATGCAAAAATGCAAAATACAAAAATGCCAATGCAAAAATGTCAATTTTTTTTTTTTTAACGTGATCAACCATTAATCAATTCCTTACTCATGTATAGATATAAATATATATATATATAAATATTAGAACTCCACTGGCATGTTAAAGCTTTACTAATCAACTCTACGATATACTTCCCTGGTGCTTTCTGCGCCAAATAATATTGCATCTCTCTGGTCATTCCCTACCCCTTGGCCTGTCCTTGTTGTACCCCTTATAGCAACATGATAAAGCATCAGCAGTATAGAAATATACAACATAGTTAAATAAGAATGATACTGTTGCTTACCCCACAACACGCAGAGCACTTGCAGTTTCCACAAAGCGTCCCAATCAGGCCATTAATTGCTTGGATAGCACAAAGAACAGCCTGGACCGCACTCATTATGAGGAGCAGACTGAAAAGCGTCAGGTTCCACGGAACTATGTCATGGGGTGCGACACATGTATTCCATATCTGTGGATTCCCTAGGTAATTTCTTTATAAAACATAATCCTATTAGTTAAAGTTAACAGCATTTTCATTTTAAAGGAGCTGTACTGCAAAAAATCTATTAAAAATCCATATAAACCTGTTGGTAGTGGGAGGGGGGAGATACTTATACACCCCAACTAAAATAAGTTTCCACCAAGTTTGTGATTTTCTTCTCTTAGTAGGCGTAAAATTCAGGGGTGACAGGTTTCTGAAGGTACCATTACACTTTTACATGGGTGATCTGTTCCTTTCCAATGCCTCTCTTTTCAGCCAGCCGGGGGGGGGGGGGGGGTCGTAGCAGGAGCATTAACCTGCCCAAAGTATTGCATAATGGGTAAAGAAAGATAAAGAAGTATTGCAATAGCAATAAGCTGCTATTGCATCATATGATGGCACATTCATCCCCAGATTCTTCTCCCTTCCTTTAGAAGAAACAGGCATGGATGGAATGTACAGTATTCATTTTTTTTTTTTTTTTCATTTTTTATTTAGTAAAATTTAGTTCTCCTCTTGCTATTTAGCATATTTATGCAGATTTTAATAATTGGATCTTTTTTGCAATTGTGTTCCTTTAATAACATATTTTTGCTAATATCTACTAGTTTTAATCTGAGAAATTGGCCTGCTGACATTTATGCATATGTCATAGCAATTATATGTTTGACAGTATTTTTTGGGGGGTGTCAGACATCACAAGGGACATCATAGTCACTTACCCGCCATCAAATGCATATGTCCAGTTTCCGTTGCCAATATCACACTTTGGGCCTTTATGGATGCCAACTACGGATATTATAAAGCTGTAACCAGCTCCTACAAACCCAACAGCAGCGAAGAGTATAGAAGAGAACATCTAAAAGAAAGGGTAAACACATATAGCTTAAACCGGACCTTTACCATGATTTATTAAAAAATCCCAAACTCTTAAAAAACTATCCCCAGCATCTAAAGAATAATAAGTCACTTACTTATTATTCATTCCCCCACTGGGCTGCAACTCTGTTCATGACTTTAGGATACGGGCGCCGCCATCTTGTGAAGCATCACATTTACTGAGGAGAGGAGAGTGGGATAAAGTACAGGGGGGTGGATTATAGCTGTGCTTTGCTCAGACAGAGCAGAGCTGGGGTCAGGAAAAGGTCAGCAATCCCAGAATGCAGAGCAGCACAACCAGAAGGCACTTCCTGTTTGCAGGCTGCCCGATGTTCCATGAGCCGCCATTTTGGGTGTTTAAAGGCTCATAACATGCAGTAGATGCAGGTAGGATGATTTTTAATGTGGGCAATCTGTATGTACAGGGTGTGGGAAACATATAAGATAGACTCTTATTCAGAGTGAAGGACCGCTTTAAGTATACTGAGAAGACGAGACCTACATACAACACATTGTCCTTACTAATGTCCTTTTTGGGCTTATTTACAGGCTGTGCCACCTTGTCACGCTCCAGCCAATGCTGGTGCAAATTAGTGCCTAGTTCTGCAGCATTTACAAACCATTTGACACTCAGTGCATCCCCTGCAAAAGACACATGTGGAGGCTGATTTAAGACTAGCGCCACGTATTGCCATTTGAGCGTCTATGTAGCGTTGCTTAGAGCGTCCGCTAGTAGATGCTGCAAGTGGGTGTCTGGCGCTATAACCTAGCATAGCGGGTGGACAAGTGACGCTGTAATATCATGTTCAGCATTGATAAATGTGATGTCTAGAGGGTGCTGTAGAAGCTCTCTCCCTGAAACAATGCATATGTAGTGCCCTGAGGGAAAGCCGTCCAGGACTATGCTACTACATATAACATCAGGACAACGCTGCACCGGCGCTCTAAAACTGAGTGCTCTAGTGCTGGACGCTATATGAAAAAAGTCTGTTTCTCAATGGAATCACTTTGCTTTTGCTCTGTAACACTGACACTACAATGGCAGACCTGCACATACAATTCTGCATACAAAAGTACAAAATATAACAACATAAGTGTTTGGTTGCTGGGCAGGAGAGGTCACACAATAATTTGATCCTAAAATTGAGAAAAAAAGTTACTGCTATTTATACACAAGCAAAAAAAACACCATTGAAATGTATGGGATAACGCTACTGAGCAACAGGTGCTACATGGCGCTGCTTAACATACAGCGCCGGCGCTTTACACTGAGCCACCGCTAGTGATACATTCAAAGCTACATGATGCTATTAGAGGCGCTTGCCCTCTACAACCTGCGCCCGGTGTTCACCTGACGCTACGTGGTACTACGGAGCATTGGTGTTTCTTAAATAACCCCCTTACTGACGGAGCGCTGGTTCCGAGCACACAACAGAGCTGGCTTGCAAGCAGAATAGGTTTTATCTGTTAAAGGGCTCACTGCTTCCTTTGGATACAATGGAAATGTTGCTTGGCACGTTACAATTCAGACCATATTTATGATGTGCGCTTTTAGCATCTTTCTGGAAGCTCTAGCACAAGTTTTGGAGCGCCAGCATTTTTATCTTCTTTAGGGCTGTGCTGTGAACTACAGATTGCGCTACTGTATAAGTCGCAGCAGCAGATGCTTTGATTGTTGCAGTAGGTTTTGGCCGGCCTAGGCCAGCGTCTGTTGGCCCTGACTTCTGATTATCCCAGCGCAGTTACAAGAACTCACTGCTGGGGAAAGTTGTTGTCCAAGTTGTTGTCCAAATATTATACATATTTGTAACCAAAAGAAACCACGAAAAATGATTTTTTTTATAATAAAATGTTATTTGGAGACATCTAGATCCTGCGGCCTGGGCGGCCTAGCTGTTATCTTGCGACACCCCCCCGGGCAGAATGTTCTAGATGTGGACCCGTGCGGCGTCGGTCCCCAGACGCTGGAACACACGGGACTCGCAGGGCAACCGTGAGTCATGCATTTTCTTTTGCTCTTATGGTTTCATATTGTTTTCCAAAAAAAAAAAAAGTAAATGTGTCTGTATATTATTATGGCAGTGTAGCCATGGTTTAAATACTGTGTTTTCTCTTGTTGATTTTGATGTGGGAAGAAGGTTGAGGTTTGTGGTTTCTCCCGGTCCCCGTTGCAGGGGATCAGCTATAGGCTTAGGACATTGCAGTCTATTTTGCCTTTTCGGAAATATTGATATTTCCAAAATCACCATTATGGAGGCGTTAGGGGATAGTGAGCCGGGAACCCCACTGGGGCAAGACAGGCTCTGCCCCTTGTGCAGATGGAATCCCCTGTGCGGAATCAGCACGATTGTTCAACTCGTGCCAAAGGCATTGTCTCGGACCATGAGAGGACTTCCGCCGCCTCTCGGATCCCCCGCTGCTGCCGTTAGCCCCTAGGGGGAGACGGCAGGGGGGCACACTCAGTTTGGGCGCAGTTGCTGGCTAGCCCCGAGAAACAGCTCTCATTGGCAGCCCCGAAAAGGGCCTCGACGAAGACTTGTATGCTTCTTTTGGTTCCGCGGAGGATGGAGAGTCGGAGGATGAGCCGCTCTCGGAAGGTGAGTTGCTCCCCGGTGGAGAAGACAGCAACTCTGGTTGTTCCTCGGATGAGGATTTCTTCCTCCCAGTTGATGCGGAAAGCTTCAAACGTGGCCAAGAGAAGGAAGGATGATTTGTTTCGGCCTGAGAGACAGCGGTAGGTTTTTTTCCTAAACAGCCACATTTTTCTAATAAAGTGTTTAAGGAGTGGGAAAGGCCTAACAAGCTGACGTCGATTCCTAAGGACCTGAAAAGACGGTATCCTTCCCTGCTGAGTTGTTTAAATTATGGTCGCATCCTCCCGAGGAGGACCCTCCAGCAGGTCTGTCCAACACCACCATGCCATGCTTTTGCCTTGCTGGGTTCCCTCTTACGCCCTGCATGTGCCACGGCAATTGTTTCCCTAGCCACGAGGAAATAGGTTTAGCAGCTGGTGGCTAAGGCTAAGTCTCGCAAACGGGCGCAGGATTCCAGGGAACTCAGAGCCTGTTTGGATTACATCCGGTTTGTCGTTACTGCCATAGATGATGTAGTTAGGCTAGGTGCCAAAACTTCGGCTTTGCTTGTAGCATTACGCCCTTCGCTGTGGTTGAAGCAGTGGTTGGCCGATGCGGCCGCCAAAAAGTCCCTCACAAATTTACCCCTTGTGGGGGGTCGGCTGTTTGGGGAGCGGTTGGACCCTTTGGTCAAGGATGGTAAGCTCCCTCAGAGAAGGAAACCTACTCGGCCCTTTCGGCACTCCTCTTCTTATCGCTCCTTTCGGGGGGAAGAGGTTCTTCTTTTTCCAGTACCCGCAGAGATTCTTGGGGCAGAGGTAGGTCCCGCAGTCGGCCCAATCCCGCCTGGGGAGCTAAGCCCAAACCTCCAGCCAAGCCTACACAGGCATGAGGGGGCGCCCTCACCCAAACGGATGGGGGGATGGCTACTGCTGCTTGCTCCAATCTGGAGACATCACATCTCGGATCTTTGGATTAAGGAGGTGGTGTCGTCCGGTTACAAAATCAAGCGGGCAGCCAGACCACCCACAAGATTTCTATGGTCAACGGCATCACAAAACCCGCTAAAAGCAAATGCTTTAGGAGCCACTGTTCTGCACCTCCACCTACGGACAGTGGTGATTTGTCACATGCCCCGGCAGGAGGAGGGTCAAGGATGGATCGGTGCAGCCAATCTTGGACCTAAAAGGGCCTCAACAAGTTCATCAAGGTGGAGCTTTTCCGCATGGAAACATTGCGGTCGGAGATCGCTTCGGCCCGGCGATGTTATGACTACGGTTGACATCAGGGACGCACGTCCCTATTTTTCTGGGGCGTCAGAAGTTTTTGAGGTTTGCTTTGGAGGGTCAACATTTCCAGTTTGTGGCACTC
This sequence comes from Gastrophryne carolinensis, assembly GCA_027917425.1. Lineage (NCBI taxonomy): Eukaryota > Metazoa > Chordata > Amphibia > Anura > Microhylidae > Gastrophryne > Gastrophryne carolinensis. Next base: position 140,047,794 of record CM051237.1, read on the forward strand.
CCCTTCGGCATATCGTCAGCTCCCACCAAGGTGCTGCCGGGCCTCATGGCTATCCTGAGGAGTCAGGGTATTCACGTCTTACCCTATTTGGATGACCTTCTGATCTCAGCCCTGTCCCTTCAGGAGGCCGGGAGCGACACCCGGACTGTGCTGTCAAACGTTCGGTTGGGTGATCAACTACCCCAAGTCGTATATCGCTCCGTCAACAGTGAGATCCTTCCTTAGGATGACCCTAGACACTGTTCAAGTAAAAGTCTTTCTGTCACAGCAGAAGGTCTTGTGTCTCCAGGCGCAGGTACAGCCCTTGCTGGCTTGTCAACGCCCATCGGTACGCCTAGGGATGAGACTGGTGGGCCTAATGGTGGCTTGCTTAGAAGCGGTGCCCTTTTCCCAATTCCACATGAGGCCTCTTCTGCTGAACCTGCTATCCAGCTGGGATCAGTCCCAGGAATCCCTGGCCAAGGATTTGTGCTGTCCCCCCCCTGGCCAGGCAATCCCTCTTGTAGTGGTTGGATCCTCGACATTGCTGGTAGGCAAGTCCTTTCGGACTCCCCATTGGGAGATAGTTACCAGGGATGCCAGTCTTACAGGCTGGGGAGGCATTCGGCAGACACAGAGGATCCAGGATCAGTAGGGTCTGAGAGAGAACCGGTTGTCCTTAAGTTCCTTGAAATTGAGAGCAATTTTGGTTCTCCTACATCTGACCCCCCATTTAAGCGGCCATGCGGTTCAGGTCTGCTCGGACAATCAGACGGCTGTAGCCTACATCAACCACCAGGGCGGTACTCGGAGCAGGAGATCCCTCAAGGAGGTAAGCCGGATTCTGAGTTGGGAAGAATTGAATGATCTCTGCATCTCGGCGGTTTACAGGAGGCCCTGAGCGGGAGGTCCTTGCGTCTGGGGGAATGGTCTCTCAGCAGGAAGGCCTTTCAAGCTCTATGCCTGCGCTGGGGGAACCGGACGTGGATCTTTTTGTGTCCAGACACACAAATCACAAACTTCCAGGGTTTGTACTTCTCTCAAGAGACCCTCTGGCCATAGCAACAGACGCCCTGGTGATTCCCTGCACAGGGTTCAATCTTCTGTATGCTTTTCCTCTGTTTCCGCTCCTGGACCGAGTACTGCACAAGATAGTCCAGGAGTCCACCATCCTGGTGGCTCCTTGTTGGCCAAGGAGGAGTTGGCTTGCGGACATAGTAAGGATGTCAACAGATCACTGCCCCATGTCCGACGATCTGGAGCTTCTCACACAGGGGTCGCTTCGGCACCCAAAAAGAGGCTGGCACTGACGGCCTGGCTGTTGAAACCTCCATCCTGGCGGAGAAGGGTTTATCAGCCATGGTTATTCACACAATGATTCAGGCATGGAAGAAGACATCTTCCATGATTTATACTACAGAGTTTGATGGGCCTATATTGCTTGGTGAGGCCAGGAAGTTTCCTTGCCGGAGATATTCTGTTTCTAGCAATTCAGTTTCTGCAATATGGCCTAGACTTGGGCCTCCACTTGAGCACCCTCAAGGGTTAGGTCTCGGCCCTATCCATTTTTTTCCAGAAGTCTATTGCCAATCATAGATTGGCATAACACCGCGAAAACCAGTGTTACCGGTGTGGGACCGAAATCTGGTGTTATCGGCTCTCCAGGGTGCCCCCTTTGAGCCTTTGAATGACGCTACATTGACTATGCTGACGCTCCAACTGATTTTTCTGGTAGTGATCACCTCTGTGCGTCGAGTATCGGAATTGGCTGCATTATGTATGAAGCCACCATATTTTGAATTGCACAGAGACAAGTTTTTTTTTTTTTACGTTTTAGGCCTGATTTTGCCTAAAGTCGTTTCTCCTTTTCACCTTAATGAGGAAGTTGCCTTACCTTCCTGGTGTCCAGCACCGGCTAATCCTAAGGCGAGGACTCTCCATGCTTTGGATGTGGTTAGATCCATAAGATATTTCCTGGCTGCTACTGAATCTTTCCGGAAATCAGATTTGCTTTTTCTCTTAGTGGAAGGCTCTAGAAAGGGATTTCCACCAGCCAGGTCCACTCTCAGTAAGTGGATTAGAAAGGCAATGGTAAGAGCTTATTCTGCCAAGGGGAAAGAACCCCCTTTCGGATCACAGCTCGTTCTACTAGAGCCATTGGTGCTTCCTGGGCCTTTCAGCATCAGGCCTCAGTGGAACAGGTTGTAAGGCTGCCACTTGGTCTTCAGTTCATTACCAAGTTTTACAAGTGGAGGTAAGGGCCTCAGCTGACACTGTTTTTGGCCGAAAAGTGCTTCAGGCGGTAGTGAAATGAACTACCTGCTGTGCCACATTGGGGATCCTGCCCATATTGGACACTGCTTTTGGATGTCCCATATGTAAAGAAGGAGGGAAGGCCTGGAATGGATTGGAATGAAAAACGCAATTCTGTGAGACTCACCTGTAGAATTGGTTTTGATTCCTATCCATTCCAGGCCGTCCAACCCGCCCTCTTTGAGGTTATTATTGTCCTGGATGCATTTTTTTATTGTAATGAACCATTACTTGATCATAGGACACTTGTTATACAAATTTAGGATTATAGGTTTTCAGAGAATACAAGCGGAGGCTATGTGAAGATAACATGGTCTCCTAGGTTCGGGCCTCCTGGCCTGCCTCTTGCTATTGAGTTACTGCTTTTTAATTACTGGGCGTGGTTAAGAGGCAGCTGCTTTTATAGGGGGCCGGGAGAAGCTACATCTTTAATCTTGCAGTCCACGCCCCTTCGGGACAGAGAAGTCCCATATGTAAAGAAGAAGGGACGGCCTGGAATGGATAGGAATCAAAACCAATTCTGCAGGTGAGTCTCACAGAACTACGTTTTTAATGTAATTATTTTTCTCAATTTTAGGATCAAATTATTGTGTGACCTCTCCTGCCCAGCAACCAAACACTTATATTGTTATTTTTTGATTTTTTTTTCTAAATGCAGAATTGTATGGAAGGTCTGTTATTGCAGTGTCATTGTTACAGTGGTAAAAAATTTAATTCCATGTGTTTTCGCTCTGGTGCTGGTGTATATGTGTTGAGAAACAGACTTTTTTCATATAGCGTCTGGTGCTTCACGCAGGAGCGCCCAGTTTGAGAGCGCCGGTGCTGGTTTTGTGTTTGACTTTCTTAAATATGGGCTTCAGCACCGAGCGTCGGACGCACTTAAAATGGACCAACACCCAGGCGGTTCGGCCCGGGAATCTATAAGATTCCCGGGCCGATCCGATCCCTCCCCGATGGGCATCCAAAATCGGGATGCCCCACTGTGTGAAACCCCCCAGGACGCCCAGAAACTTTACCTGGATCCTGATTCAACGGCTCATGCACGGGCCGCCGCATCTCGCGCTTCTCTCTAGCAGGGCGTGTTCCCTGTTAGAGGGAAGTGTGAGATATGCCCGCCAGTGTGCTCGGAGCCGCTGTGGTAAGACGTTTCATTGACGTGCATACCACAGCTGCTCCGAGCACGCTGATTGGACGAGCGGCCGTGCATGCGCCGTAGGAGCAGGGTGAGGTGAGTTTTTACTCGCGATCTGGGTGGTTTCACATATCGATCAGGGGTGCCCCGGGGAAGTGGACCAAGACCCAGGATAGTCAAAATTCTGGGTGTTGGTCCTCTTTAAATGGAGCTATCTATTGTTCGCTCCAGCGTTGTCCTGTTATATGTGGCGTTGCTCTGGGTGGCTTTTCCTCGGGCCGCTACATACTGTATGCATTGATTCAGGGAGAGCACTTCTACAGCGTCCTCCAGACATCACATTGATAAATGCTGGACAGGATACCACAGCTCCACTTGTCCAGCCGCTACGCTAGGTTATAGCGCCAGACACCCACTTGCAGCGTCTACTAGAGGACGCTCTAAGCGCCACTACTTAGATGCTCACATGGCAATACGTGGAGTTAGTCTTAAATGTGCTGATGACTTTTGAGTATTATATTTGATGGGTGTGGTGGGCAGTACCACCTACTTGATAGTAGTAAATAATGTGTAACCATTTAGTAAACCTCAGTGCACTCTGCATGTTTTAAACAGTAGTTTAAACAGATATTTACATCTAATAATGCAAGCTAACACACACTTGTAATAGCATGAGGAAAGGTAAATCAGCCCCTTGGAGCCCAGCAGTTTTTTGGATCTAAGCAGATTATGTATGTTTGAAGCAGTTTTCAACTGGCATAAATTACCCCCATTAATTAATATGATCTTGCTGCGGGCTCTTGTCTCTTCAGCCAAACTCCAGGCAAACCACCCCATGGCTGTTAACGCTTACCTGGCTTGACATACACTCTCTTCTCCAGTCAAGGGGGGGGGGGGCAGTAGCTGGCTTCCACTTGATCGAAGGAGGGAGTGGGCACTTGGGGGGTAAATATGAAACCCCACTACAGAGGGCTGAATAACCTGGCAATTTTAGCCAGGATTAGATGTCTAAGGTCTGAGGTCAAATGAGTAATCTTTTGTTACTGCAATAATCCTTTAATCTTATATGTGAGGATGTATGTTATTTTTCTGAAATTTAAATGTAAAACATTTGTGTTAGTAAAGTGGTGGGGAAATTGCTGGGGTAGGTCTTTTCCACTTACCGCAAAACTTCTGCCACATTTCTCATTGCCACAACATCCACAGCAGTCATTGTTTTTCAGGCCAAGGAACACCAAAGCGGGAAACACCATCTGAAAAGATTATAGATTAAATAGGTTATGTGTGTCTAGCTTTGTGAAATCTTTCACCCAGGCAGAGGACATAATAGGGGATGGTCTTCTTATAAGTATAATAATTCGTACAGCGGGCAGCCTGGCAAAAACTGTGGAATGTGAGCATAATAGCAAGTAACAAGAACAAAGGAAATTACTCAAAAGTGGGTATGCCTGTAATTCAATGGAAATCCACTCTCTACAGGGAATAAAATCTTTGGTCATCTCTTTTGGTCCTATCAAAGGCAGGATAGACAAGGGATAGCACACAGGTGCTGTTTGAAAAATTGGGTGAACTTTAGGGCTGTGTTAAAGTGGTTTTAAACCCACTGAACTTAAAATAAAACCATTTAGCCAAAGCCTCAACTGACACTCTCCTCTTAGGGTGTAGAACTGGAAATGAGTATTCTCACCTACTGAGTTGTCTTGGAACACTGATCTTTTGCTGTTCCTCCTCGCTGGCCCCGAACATGCACCATGGGAGTTTGCTCAATTCCTCTCTTTCTTCAGGAGACTGGGCGGAGTGCCTTAGATGGAAAGGCCAGCAGCTGGCTCTGGAATCTCTTAGATTACACGGCCAGGTGCCCTGTGTTTCGTTCCGCTTTAATACATGACTGGATAATTGCTCTCTACTCAGCCTACTACTGCTAGGCCCCAGGACCATGACTGTTCAGGCCAAGTGAAGTAGACGTAGGCAGGTGAATCTCTGGAATATACATTAGTAAGTGTGGGGATTAACAGATGAACCGGGAGGGGTTATACTGTCCAGGGACATTTCTCAAAATGCTGCCACGGTTGTGTGCTCACCAAGAAGCTCAAGCTCAGCCAGTACCTTTTTTTAGACTAAATTTGCAACATATAGGTAAGTCAAAAAACTAAATAAGTGAGAAAAATGCAACCCCCCATACAATCCCTAGTTGGTCCTCTTACTAAAACAATTTACAACACAACCCACATGGACACAACTCAACCCAGGACATCAAATAAAACAAAACGAATTTCAACTCTAAGAAAATGCCACAATCTATTTACTTTGCACAATATTAACAAAAAACATTATATAGCTCCATGATCTTCGGCAGCGCTGTACAAAGTAGAAATTATAGACAGGGTAGAAACATACAGTACATAGACTATTACAAATGCAGTGTTACAGAGTTTACAATGAATATTCTAAATACACGATACAATAGGAGAGAGCCCTGCCCTTGTGAGCTTAGAGTCTAAAGGATGAGGGGTGGAGACGAGGGGGAAAAATCCCAAAGTCAGAATTGAACCCTTTAGAAAATTGTTTAAGCCAGATTGTATGCTTGTCTGAATAGTTGGGTTTTAAGGGCACCTTCGAAAGCTTTGAGGGTTAGGTAGTGGCGGATTGAGTGGGGAAGGGCATTCCAGAAGATTGGAGTAGAACATGAAAAGTCCTGGATGTGGAGGCTTGATATTGTTGGGTTAGAGATGAGATGTAGGGGGGGGGCTAGCTGGAGAAAGCTTTGTAGAAGAGCGTTTTGGACATGATTTACTTTAGGACTGGCAGCCAGTGTAGGGATTGAGAGGAGCAGAGTTGGATGATTGGGAGGAGAGATGGATGAGGCGAGCAGCAGAGTTCACTACACTGCACTACAATGTTGAAAAACAACAACCCTGTTGTAGCCTAAGGTGCGGCAGTATCATAATGACTAAAACAAATACCCTATAAGTATGCAATTTACGGTTCTCCCAAGGAAGCTGCAGGTCGGGCTGTGAATGTTCTGTAGTCTCAGAGATTTTGGTGAGAACATAATGATTGATTTTTGTTCTACCTAAAGCTACAATTATGGTACCATATGGTGCCACTTGCTCTATTGGGGGCTGCACTTTATACTTTATATCTAATACTATGCATACTAATAGGGTATTTGAACTAGGTGATTGCATATATCCTTTTTTTATTAGTAATTATGATACTGCTGCATAGTTAGTATTTTCTTGGAGTTGAAATTTGTTTTGTGATTTACTTATTTGATGTCCGGGGTTGAGTTGTGTCAGTGTGGGTTGTGGTATACAACATACAGGTAAGTATTGCAAGCTCAATGCCCCAAGTAATTGTCAGGAAGACAAAAAAAATGTTAGCTCAAGACAACTAACAAAAAATAAATAGGATATAGGAGCTCAGGTGTGGACTGGCCCACAGGTTTACCAGGGAAAAACAACCCTTTGAGTGGCACCACAAGTGCACGTACAGAGACAATACAGTTTGGCATAATGTTTCTGTGCATGGGCCCTGAAAGTAAGCTGGTAATACTTGCATCTAAATGTGAGGTGGGCTCCCAGAGTCCTTTCAGTTAGTGGGTCCTAAGCATGCAATCTAAGCAGTCTGACACTGTAAGAGCCTACAGCATGTCCATTCTGCAAGGCATAATCATAAACCAAAGCTGAGTGGCGTGCTGGGGATTCTAAGCTTAAGGTATTCCCTGTAACATCCAGCAGTGTAATAGACATCCCTTATAACCCAGATATAATGCATAAAATGTATTGTTTTTCCTGAGAAAATCAAGAAAACAAAAATCATTTTACAGAAATGGGGAATATCTACAGTTTGTTTCAAATATATTTTGATATATTTGACATCATATCATATTTACATATTTATTTGACATCAAATAAAATGTGAAAATCCCTGTACCTGAACTAGTAAAGTACAGTTTTTAAAAAACTGATATGAACTTTGACACCGTTATCTCCCTTTTACGGTCATCCGGTCACCTTTCTGAAAGTAAAAGACTTATCTGCATTTATGTGTAAATAGGGCATTGCTACTAAGTACACTGACCTGCATAGATTTGGCTGAGAATGCAGATATTGGGATCTCTCATTGTCTAAATATTAGATACTACATCATGTCTGTGCTCTCTGCAGTATTTTATTATATGTTGCTCTATTGCTGGATACTCTTTAACACAGGTGTCAAAATCATGGCCACCAAGCCTTTTTCTGTGTGCCCCTGCCAGGTTCCAAGTGCTCAAACAGTGTCTTCTACAGTACCTTGCTCGGTCACTCCACTCCTATTGACACTGTCCTTCCACCAGGAGCACCTTTTTAACTTTCTGGAGGAAAATATGAGTGTCTGCTTGTGTTGTTTATTTAGATGTTTTCAGGGGATATATATATATATATATATATATATATATATATATATATATTCACTGTTTCTATAAATAATGTTAAATAAAGTAGAAACATTGATCAAATCTCAAGAATTACAATTATTTTTGTAGTTTTTTTCAATAACTGCTACAAAGAAAAAAAAAAAAGAAAACAATAGACACAAGACATTCACATAGGGCCTCTATGAATCAAGACATTACCTACTATGAATCAGGCCACAATAGCAACTGAATTAACTGCTTGTAGCCAGGGACTTTTGACGTTTTAGCGGAGCAACTCCAGCAGAATAGTGATTTAGTCCTAATATTGATCAGAGTTTTCCAGGCTGAATGGCTGGGAGTAGCTGGGGCCTTCCAATTTAGGGGAAGACACTTTCTAGCGTAAAACAGGAAAAATCAATGTTGATGCTGATCCTTGGGGCCACCCTTCCAAGAAGGAATAATACAGAGGATTTCCCCTGTCATCTAGTGGGCACTCCCATGTACATCTAAGGCAACCTTCTGAGCCTTCCTGGGCATTGCACTTCACAGTGGCCATTATAAAGTTGATCTAGTGATCTAGTGTTTTAATTCCCAATTTTTCCCCAAAGATATAATTGAGTAGTATCCTTAGTTTCCTTAATTTGGAGTTCTGACCAGAGGGGGATAAAAGGCGACCAGGCTTGACCAGCAGGAAAAGCACGGGGCCAGTTCGTAACTGTTCCAGATGGCAATTTTCATGCAGGTGATAACTCCCGAGACACCCATGAGTCCCCTGTGAACAAGTGAAGGTAGCTGGGTCTTGCCCATCAGCATCGCTGTCTGAAGAATGTGCAAATGTGCATATGCAATTTGAGCTGCATAGAAGTACATTTGTAAGTGTGGTAGAGTCAAACCACCCCTCCTCCTTGGCATTTTCACAATTAGCTTATTTAATCTCTGAGGGTTCTGATTTCACATAAAACTAAATGTGACAGAGCTAAGAAGTATAAAGTGGGATTAAGATCGTTTTGAAGATATTTATTCTGCCAACTAGTGACAATGGAAGCGAGGACCACTGTTTTAGCTTCATTCTAAGTGTTTCGACCACCTCATTTACATTAAGAGTTTGGAAGAGGGATGGTTTAATATGTATAACAATTCCCACATATCGTAACTGCTCTACAACCTGTAGCTGTGATCTGGGTGAGATTTGCTTCACAGCCTGAGAGTTGACCCGGAATAGAACAGATTTCTTCCAGTGACTCAAAGACCGGACAAATCCTTCAATAACATCTAGGAGGGCTTTACCCTCCACTGCCCAAAGAAAAAAAAAACCTACTAGGATCACTGGAGGTTAAGAACAATCAACCTTTATCAATCTCTCAGCGGGGTATTCATCCAAAGGTCTCAATTTCTCCAAAAATGTGGCTGAAACACACCAAACGCCCCATTTATGTCTGCAATAATGGCCCTTATTTATGATGTGCCCCACTTAACATCTTTTTTGTGGCTATAGCGCCAGTTCTGGAGCGTCAACATTTTGGGTCTGGCACTGTGGACTACGTTGATGCTTGCAGTCACTGCACAGAACGCTAACTAATTGGGGATCGTTGCACATGGAGCTTTATTCTTCATTCTTCACAATTGGGTTATCCGCCACAAGGTGGCGCAGCTGACTGCAAGACGCAACTTGTGGCTCCTCCCGGCCCATATAAGGGCAGCTATTTTCCCATAATTCCCAGATTTCTTTTGCAGTCGGACTGCGAAGATAGACTGCTTTCTCTCTCATGGATTTTGCATGTGAGCGGGGCATCCCAAGCCTGTCTGCCCCTGCAGCCCTATTCCCACCTGCTTCCAGGACCCATTCTGCCTCCCAGCCCCGGCTGCGGATCAGGTGAAGGTAGGGGAACGCCAAGGGTCAGGCGTTCACAGAGCCTTGCTCTGGGCCGCAGACCCTGACCCAAAGGGTAGCCGGCCATAGGCTATGGTGAGCCTATATGGGGGGGGAGGAACCACCTAGGGACCCCCTTGGCCTGGTCTGACTCTGTACTGTGTATCCCACAGGCTTTATTGTTGTGTTGGTGTGTCTGTGTTTTCACTGTGCTTTTCACTTTATACTTACCTTCCTCGCTCCTGCCCTTCTGCCTCTCTGGCGTTTTGGCGTCGGGGGCGGACGCCTTCTTAATGGACAGCGGCAGTCCGGCGGTGCGTCCTCCGCCTGCTGCGGGCGCCGATCGCGCTCTGCGGCGGGGGTGGATGGGAGGGGGGAGTCCCTCCCTGTCTTCCTGCTCTCCAGGCGGCATTTTCTACAGCATGGGCGCCCGGAGGTTTGCACGCTGCGGGGGGGCGGGGCCGCACGAATCGCGGTGCAGCCCGCCCCTCAAGGTGCTGCTGGTCTGTGCCCGGTGCCATCTTCTCTCCTAGCCCCCAGTGAGCACTGCATGGGGCTCGCGCTCTCCTGCTGGCCTCATTCCGTTCCCCTCTGCTCGGGACTCGTCTGCTGTGCTGGGTCCACCATTCGCCAGGCTGTCCTCCTGGTTCGTGAGCCTGGTCCTTTATTTTTGTGTATTTTTATCTACTTTTGTGTGTGTTATTGCGGTGCATGTGCTGTGGGATGCTCATGTATGTCCCTTCTTGTGTCTTTCAGGCGGGTCCCATATTGGTACTGTGGTTCCTCCCGGTAGTTTTAATCACCATATGGAGGCTTCTGGGGATAGCGAGCTTGGGGGCCCCTCGGGGCGGGCTAAGCTGTGTCTCTTGTGCGGTACATGCCCTTTGAGCGGTCGCAGCGCAGCTTGTGTTCCCTGCGCCCATAGCGTCCTTGCGGAACAGGATGGGGTAAGCGCTACTCTCCCCAGTCCTATTTTGCCTACGGCCTCGCCGACACCTCCCCATCTATATTTAGCCCCCACTGAGGGGGAAGCTAGCAGGGGGTCCCATTAGGACCTGGCGCTGCGGGTGGCCAGCCTTGAGCGGCAGTTGTCCCGCCCTACCGGCGGCAAGGCCTTGGGTAAGAAGCGGCATTTGGAACCCGTTTATTCCCTCTTTGCCGATGATGTGGATGACTATGGGGCCCTTGGTGGCCGTGACTCCATGGAGGAGGGCGAATTATTTAATGATTCTGACTCCTCAGGGGACCACCCGGGTGACTTTCATAGTGACCCCGGATCCTCCTCAGACGAGGACATGTGGCTCTCCGATGACACGGAAAAGCTATTGTCCATGGTGCTTAATACCCTGCACATTGTTCCCCCGATGGCGGCCAAGAAGGAACAGGGGGATCTTTTTCGGCCTGAAAGACAGCGTCTGGTTTTTCTTGAGCAAGGTCACTTCTCCAAATTGTTTTTTAAGGAGTGGGAGAGACCTAATAAATTGCCGTCAGTACCTAAGTCCCTGGACAGATGGTATCCCTTTGCGGAGGAGTTGATTCGTCTATGGACCTGTCCCCCGGAGGTGGATGCTCCTGTTCTGGGGCTCTCCAATACCTCGGTTATGCCGTCTCCTGACACAACTACCTTGCGTGATAATGCTGACCGGCGCATGGATCAACTCGCTTGCCACGCTTTCACTTTTGGATGGGCGGCTCCCTCAGCGCAGGAAGCAGGTGCGGCCCTTTCGGGGCTCTTCTTCCTTTCGTCCCTTCTGAGGGGGACGAGGCTCTTCCTTCTCTGGTGGCCGCAGGGACTCTTGGGGACGAGGTAGATCCCGCGGTCGTCCCAGTCCCTCCTGGGGGTCCAAGTCCTAGCCCCCTGCCAAGGCCCCTCAGGCATGAGGAGGTGCCCTCACCCATCCGGGTGGGGGGACGGCTTTTGCTTTTTGCTCACGTCTGGAGACAGCACGTCTCAGACCGGTGGATTCAGGAGGTGGTGTCCTCCAGCTACAAGATGGAGCTGGCAGCTTGGCCGCCCCCAAGATTTCGTCGGTCCTGGATTTCTCAGAACCCCTTGACGGCACAGGGCCTAAGGTTGGCTGTCCAATGACTTCTGTCGTCCGGAGTGATTTGTCCTGTGCCTCATCAGGAATGGGGCCGAGGGTTCTATTCTAATCTTTTCACGGTGCCCAAGAAGGACGGATCTCTGAGACCTATCCTGGACCTGAAGGGTCTCAACAGTTTTGTCAGGTTCAAGCACTTCCGCATGGAGACCTTACGGTCAGCGGTGAGTTCACTTCGGCCCGGCGATTTCATGACCACGGTGGACATCAAGGATGCCTACCTGCACATTCCTATTTTCCGGGGACATCAGAAGTTCCTGAGGTTAACCTTGGAGGATCAACACTACCAGTTTGTGGCACTGCCGTTTGGAATCTCTTCGGCCCCTCGGGTGTTCACCAAGGTGCTGGCGGGTGTCATGGCCCTACTGAGGAGCCAGGGCATTCGTATTCTTCCTTACCTGGACGACTTGTTAATTGCTGCTCAATCTCTTCAGCAGGCCAAGAGCGACACTCAGAAGGTGTTGTCCACTCTCGAGGCATTTGGTTGGGTGATCAATTATCCCAAGTCTTCGATCACTCCGTCATTGGTGAGGTCCTTCCTGGGCATGACTTTGGACACTTCTCAGCTCAAGGTGTTCCTCCCTCAGCAGAAGGTGGAGGGTCTTCAGATGCAGGCGCTGGCCTTGCTGTCGTGCTCACACCCATCCATCCATCTGGGGATGCAGTTGGTGGGTCTTATGGTGTCTTGCTATAATAACATATTAATACTCACCAACACTCCAGATCCTATAATTCCTCCAAAATACCAGACTTCATCTGAGATATGTCCATTGTTATCAGCAACTTTCCCTCCAGGGAAAAATAATAGTATGTTGGCAAAAATACAGAGGATAGCAAGGGGTAACAGGGCAATGCCCAGACATTTTGCACAGCTTCCGGAGCACATGGTAACGTTTAATAAAGGATAGCTTGGAGTGTACCAAATAAATAAATCCAATGATCAGTAATTCTTCAGAGGCACATGGTAGCTATTCAGATTCTGTGGACTACATCAGCGCTAGAAGTCGCAGCGCTAGATGCTAACTTGCTTTGATTATTGCACTAGGTATTGGACAGACGCCTGTTGGACCCAACTGCCGATTATACCAGCGCCAACGAGCGCCACTTTTGTCCGCCGGCTTTACAGTGCGTTTAGTTGTCCAAATTACACATTGCTAAGAAAACCAATTTTAATAACCCCTCAAAAATGTCATTTGGTGACATCTAGGTCTAACATCTAAGGCTCTATATCATAGCTGGAATTTCAAATTTACAATTATCTACATGTAAATGATTACTGTACAAATGCTATATATTTGCTTTAAAGTGGACCTACTTGAAACTCCATGAGCTCCATCCCATGATGAGCAGTACCCCCTCCAATAGGAAACAGGCTTCAGTGCAAAGTGCAAAGCTTTTTCTGTCCCACATCGTAAAGAACTTCATGCCCAGTTTTGGCTTATTAACTCTAGGGTTCTCTCGGGATGATTGTTAAAGGGGACCTAAAGTCATTTTTCAATATAGGTCTGTTTTAATGAGTTATGTACTCCAAATGCATTGTAATTTGTGATCAGATTAATTCCCAAAATCTTGTGAAACATTGCTGTATACTAAGTAAATGCTATTTTAGTCATGGAAATTTCCAACTTTAATTGATGGCAATCACACTGCCAAACATTTATACCTCTATACATTTTCTACATATGCAGAATCCCTGTAGTGAGCAGAAATCATCCATACTGGCATTTATTTATAATTTGACAAGCCCACATACAAGAGAGCAGCAGATTCTCCACAATGCTTCATTCAGGGCTGCAATGTCTAAGACCTATTCACAGTGTCAGGCCTCATCATAACACTAACAAACTAAGGACAAACTACCATTGAAGATATCTACATTTCAAGGAATTAGCAGATATACTGTGTGGGAGCCAAGTACAGAATATGTAAAGGTTATAGTTGTGACTTTCCATTGAAACATGTCCAGTTCAGACCTCAAGTGCCAGGGCCTGTTATCGAAAAGGATGGCCTCAAGTTCAAAGTATTGCCCCAAAACCACATTCAGTAAATAATGTATATGGTATGTATAAATGTGTTCCCAGTGCCTGTTATCACTGACTCTTATAAAAAAAAAAAGTTGTCTAGCAATGCTGATACAGCAATGGGCATCTTTTGTATCTATACACTGTGCCCCAACAACCAACGATAGCAAGCTTCTGGAGCTAAAGCAGGGGGCCCTTCGATGATGGAGGCACTGGGCAATTGCCCAGTTTGCCAACCCCTAATCCCCCCCTTAGAAACAGAAGTGTTCTTAGTAACTGCCAATAATGAAAGATTATTATATACAGTATATATTCCTTTTTGATATTTAATAATAACATATTAATACTCACCAACACTCCAGATCCTATAATTCCTCCAAAATACCAGACTTCATCTGAGATATGTCCATTGTTATCAGCAACTTTCCCTCCAGGGAAAAATAATAGTATGTTGGCCAAAATACAGAGGATAGCAAGGGGTAACAGGGCAATGCCCAGACATTTTGCACAGCTTCCGGAGCACATGGTAACGTTTAATAAAGGATAGCTTGGAGTGTACCAAATAAATAAATCCAATGATCAGTAATTCTTCAGAGGCACATGGTAGCTATTCAGATTCTGTGATGGTCTCCCAGCTATGATCTCACAGCGACCTGGGTATTTATACCTCAGCGGCTAAAGAAATCCTATAAATTAGATTGCGTACAATTTTCCATGACGTCCAATATTCTCTGTTAATATTCTACTTGAAAGTACATGATAGTTTCATTGATCTGCCTTTCCCTTTCTGAAGCATCTACTAAAATTCCTTTGTCAGCCCCAAATTTCAACATCTTTAACCTGCTGCCCATAACCTTTAGCAATAATTAACAGATTACTGGATTTTCTTCTAGCTTCTGCAAATATTCTGTTGCGGGTGGTGCTGTCACCATTTCTATTGCTGAGCTCTTATGGGGGTTGTGCTCAGGGGAGTATATAGCCCTGCTGAGGCCCCATAGCAGGGCCCCACCACGGGCACCCATCAGTGCACAACTCCGGCTGGGTTCCGCAACCCACAGGAGCTGGGGAGCGACGCGGGAGGCACATACATCACTGGTGGAGACGTGAAGCACATGTGCATATGGCAACGGAATGGGGTCTGAAGTACAGCCAGTGGGAAGTAGACATGGAGGCAGCATAGCTGGGTAAGTATGCACAGGTATATACCACAGAGGCAGCATGCACCGGGCCCCCTTGTTCCATGGTATGTACGCCCCTGGTCATGCTAAGTCTCCTGTGGGGGTTGTGCTATCTAAGAGGCTGATTCACTACTAATGTCTACTAGCGGTCGCGTAGAGCGACCGCTAGTAGACGCTGCAAGCGGGTATAGGGTGCTGTAACATAGCGCCTCAGTCGCTGTAGTAACGTGGCCGGCATTGATGAATGTAATGTATGTTGGGCGCTCTAACACCAGTACAGCGCTGCAGGGTAGCGCCAGCTCAGTGCAACTGACTCTCTGTGCTCCACACCATACTTATCAAAAAAGAACACACGCAGCATCGACGTTCTTTGTCTGGTCGCTGTAGCATAGAGCACCAGACGCTGTGTGATTAAAGTCTGTTGTAGAACACATATACACCAGTAACAAAGTGAAAACACATGGAATGACATTGTTTTAACACTGTGACATTAACACTTTAGTGCCAGACCTGTAATGACAATTCTGCATAAAAATATAAAAAGTCAAAAAAGGTTTCTAAAAGTGTTTGTTTGCAGCCAGGAGAGGTCACACAATGATTTGAGCAAAAAAAATGTTAGACACGCTGTTTAAAGTGGACCAACACCCACGGGTGATCGGCCCGGGAATCTATAAGATTCCCGGGCCGATCACCTCCCTCCCCGCGGGACATCCGAGATCGGGATGTCCCGCGGGGATGAAACCCCCCCAAACTCCTCGCGCCCCTCTAGAGGTGCGCGCGACCGCGCCGGCCGTCTGTGCATGGCCGGCGCGGGCACGCGCGCGTCAAGAGGGACGCGCGGGAGGCGGCGGCGGAGGAGCCGCTTGTCCGCGGCTTGTCCGTCGGTGCGGGGAGAGGTGAGTTCGGGGGGTTCGGGGGGGTTTCACACAGCGGGGCACCCCGATCGGGGGTGCCCCACCGAAGTGGACCAAGACCCAGGATAGTCAAAATCCTGGGTGTTGGTCCACTTTAAACACAAGCAAATGAACATCCATTGAAATGTATGGGAGAGCGACACTGAGCGAAAGGTAATACCTGGCGCTCTGGAAGATAGAGCGTCCACGCTATACGCTAAGCCGCCTGTAATAATACATCGGACGCTACATGGCGCTGTTAGAGTCGCTCACCAGATTCGCTTTCATAAATGTGGTTTTACGTACAGCGCCCGGCGTTCACGAGACGCTGCCTGCCGCTACAAGGCACTACCTGGCGCTATCCCTTCTTAAATAACCCTCTAAGTCACCTTTTCTATTGCTGATATCCTATGTGTCATTCTGTTTTTACAAAATATTAAATATTTTCACCCGCATTCTAAAATCATTTTTAATGGCCCTTTTTTTGTTTGCCACATTTTAGAATGTTTAACAGTACCATTGTACAAAACCTTCTGATTGGATTTTAGGGTATGATGGCACATGACATGTCACATGATCAAGAAGAATGATGATTTATTTCTATGGGTAGAACAGCTATCCATTCTACTTGGGAGGCAGTTTAAAGGAGAACTCCCTCTTTGTTAGGTTTTTAGTGTACTGCCTTATTGTTTGTATTTTAAAAAATGTATGGGACCTGTGCTGGCATTCTCTTCACTTAAAATAGAACCTTCTGCCTGGGCAAGGTTCATTCTGAGTTTCTTTGGGGTAGTGGCTGGCGGCACCTTTCTTGTTTTAAATGTAAAATAAACATGTGTTAGGATTGTGCCCCAGGCCTGGGATTTAAAATTCATGTGGCTCTGTGTTGCTAATGTGGGAGTGGCTCTTCTGGACTTCAGTAAAGCCCTAGTATAATTTCTGACTACAAATCCCAGATTTGTAAAGTGCCATCTCTGCTCCCTCTCCTATCCATCGCAGAGTCACATTTAGCTTCCACATAAACACAAATAAAAGGTGAGTAGGTAGCCCGGTTTGGTGCTTTCTGAACTATTATACACTGTGGGGCACCCTGAATCATGATGCATCCTAGGGAAGGTAGGCAGCAGACAAAAATTATTCTGTAACACTTTTGTTCTGTTATACTTTTGGTCCGCTTCACCCATGCCCAGAACAGCCTAAAATATGAGCAAAAAAAGTCTGCTATTTATGCATTAGCCAGACATACTACCATTTATGTGTATATACACCTAATAAATTCCACTGGAAATTCTAGCAGGCACTATACAAGGATTAAAAGTTGGGGAAGGAGACATGAAGCCCTGTAGACAAGCTTCTGCACTGGCGATGGGTGGGTGGCAGGAGGTGGCTTTGTCCAACAGAGTATAGGTGTACTGGGAGCTTAGAATCCTCAGGGAGAGTGTAGGTCTGCTTTAACCACCTAGCAGCAACAATACAAATGTTTCTTATCAGTCTGCATTAGCTGGGACAGCTTCAAGCCTTTCTGGGTTTTGCTCGGCCTCAGTGGGCAGTAATGGTCAGCTGGGCGCAATTGCAAGCTTGTCTTCTCTCTTCCCAAGCTGTGACGGTTTACTATATGGATAGGCTGGTCCTTTGGCTTCCTCCCCTGCTCCAGCTCGTGTGCCTCATCTGATGGTATTGCTGTCAGAAGAGCTCATGTTGTCGGACTCAGTGTTTATATGAAGTATAAGTTCTCTTTAAAGCTGAACTACACCCTCCTGGGCAAGTCTGTATTGGATGATACATGAGATAATTGGAAAAAAGGAACTGGTACTGAAAAAACATTGGGATAAGCAGATAATTAGAGATGAGCAGGATATATTTAAGGTTTACCCACTATACATAACTTGGGTTAAAAGGCTTTTTTCATCCTGCAGGGACGCACTGTGTGAACTACATAAAGGAGCACTATCGTGAAATTGTGTGATATCAAAAATACTTATAAACATGTCTAACATGGTTAATGAGAGGTGGAGTCACTTATACACCCGAACTGAATAAAAGTCCAGCAAATCTTGTGATTCATTCTCTCACGGTAGGTGAGGGGTGACAGAACCTGTCACCCGGATGTCCTTTTTTTTCGTTAAAAAAAAGAAAAACAAGCCTGGCTGGATATTTCTCAATGCAGGGTGTATAAGTGACACCTCCCCTGCAGTCCAGCAAATTTATATGGATTTTTATCATTGGGCCATTTTTCACCATCACTGGGTATGACTGGTCAAGTTTGATGGGTTGTTGGCATCTTAAAGGGCCAACTCAGGCTTGGAATGTCTTTAGACAGGCTGATTCATGTATTGCATTGCTTGTGCACACACAAGTAAAGAAGTAGCAATGTCTGCACAAACTTAGTAATGTTGGGGATGGGGTACAAATTGGACAGCCTTGACGTGGCTACCTCGCTTCTACATTCATTGCAATCTATGTTAACAGTCCATGTTCTTAACAAGTGTTAGCTAGGTTTTTCAATAGTATGAGTGTGCAGAGGGTTAACTTTCTTTGTTGCAAATGGAAGCCAATCATGTGACCGCTAGCAACCAATTTGATGTACAAGCCTACTCGGCAAAGAGGTCACCGACAGTCACGTAATTGGCAGCCATACAATGAATCATGAAGAGATATGCATTGACTAATTTGTTCATAGAGAAATAAGTTCTGCAGTCTGACTTCGATTTTCGTGTGGCATTTTGTACACTCGTGACTGGATTTAGTTTGGTGGAGGCCCCAGGCAAGAAGTTTAGTCCCCATGTAAGTGCAGAATAATTGCTGCCCTTGTTAACAAGTAGTGGAGGGCCCTGGTTTGCCCCCCCCCCCCAATCTGACACTGAGGATAGAAAATGAACAACTCATTACATGTATATGTTTTAAAGTAATTAATAAGTAATATTAATTTTAAAAAACAAAAAACCTTTAACAAATGATAAATATTTTATTGAAATGCTATAAATTATAATGGCATAATGGTTATGCCAAATATATATACTGCTGGTGCTCAGGCATCATAGAGAGCATAATAATAGCGAAAACAGTAAGCGTAAGATAGTGTAAGATATAAAGATACATGAAAACGGCAACATTTTCCTGTATTTGTACAGTTTTATACAGCTGAAAATTCAGTCAGAGTCATTCTGCCTCATCATCCATGTGTTCATTTTCTTTCTTGCTTGAAGACTGTTAATATATTACTTGGATTTACACTGGTCCATCATTCTGAATGAAAGAAAGGAGATTATCAAATTGTTGTTGCAGGTTAGTATATTCAGCTATATATCTTAATGCTAATACAACCTTCGTAAAAAATAAAAACTGTTGATCCACCTAGAATCTGAATTTATATTCCCCCGTCAGCTCTATAGCCAAGTGTTAAGGCTGCCAACAGTAAAGAACATAACTAGGGATCCAATGGCTTACTGCTTATGAGGGGCTATGTAGCATACTTACCTCCATCCTCTGGGCCCTGCTGCGAAGAAAGCATCTAGACTGAGGCTGGTTTCACACTATGGTGATTGTGGAGCTCTCATGATTTGGGGCGCTCTGTGCTAGTGCTCGCCACTCACATGGAGGGAGATAGCTAGCAGGATGCTGCTGGTGGGGTTTTGCGGAGCGCTCTGCAAACTCCTGAAGTACATGTGAAAGTGCCCATAGATAACTGATGGCAGCTTTTCACAGACGGCTGCGGGTCAACGTTGAAAGTGGAAGTGCACAGGGTTATCAGCCGGATTTTCTGTCTCCCATTCTTTGTTTCCCATCCCTTAGGTTGTCTTACTCTTTACGATTCCACAGAGCTATGCGGGATCTTCTCCACCTTTCTATGTCGTACATTTTTATACACAACATAGAAAGCTGAATAGAGGGGGCTCAACAGGCATCCCTGCAGCCACCTTCCTCCGGCCATACAGATAGAGTTGGCAGGGGAGCACAAAGCAGCTGGAGGGATGCTGCCACAGTCCACAAATGCACCTTGGAATCGCTAAAAAGATGAGCTTAGCCACGATCCCAGGGGTTTCAGACATCGGGGTATCCCGGGGTATCAAGATGTCCCACAAAGAGGGACATGACCCCTCTCTTGGCCAATAGTTGCTCCTCTTTAAAGGATTGCTGCTGTGCACCAAGTATGTGTCACATGAATAAACCTTGACCCAGCAAAGCACTGCACCTTATCTTAGCCTCTGTGTGCTGCTGTATTCAGACTCTACATAGTAAAAGCTGGGCTGCGGTGGAATTTGTTTACTATGATTGCTCAATCACAGTGTGAGACATACCTCCCTTATTTTTGGAGTTCATATCCCCCTGTCCCTTGTTATTTTCATTTGTCCCTCTTTGAGGTGTAACATGCAGATCTTCATTAATAAATGATTAATTCGCTTATTCATAGTGTTTATGATCTCCAATCTGTCCCTCAATGAGGGGGCGTGGTCTAATTTTACAATTGTCCCTCTTTCCCACCCTGAAAACTTGGTAGATATGGTGTGAGAGTCTGGATTCAAGACCTGGCCTTCATGCTACCCTTATGCACACTGCACCAACATGCTTGTGCCCACACACTGTGTTGTGGGCAGGGGTGCGCAGGGTGGTCTGGGCGGCAGATCTGTAACAGAGCATGATGGGCATTCTGGTCAAAGCTATAGTCTTATCAAATTGTATGACGTGTGTATCACAGCAGAGGGGTGTGGCCAGGGCTGGTTCCAGGTTAGTAGGCCTCTTTGCAGTGCATGATGCTTTAACTGGGGTGTGAATTGTTAAAGAGAAAGTCCACTTTCGATGGTATAGTTGTGCATATCTAGTATTTTTCTTTTGTTAGCAAATCTTTTATGGAAGCTGATTTTACTACTTGCAATTTGTTGCTATTGGCAACTGTATAGCAAGTCTGTACATCAAGTCTGTAGACTAAGATCTACATGAAGAGAGATGTGAGCCCTGTACACACAGAACGCTTCTGTTCTAACTGCTGCTTTTCTCAGCTAGCTCACTCCATATTACACATGCACAGTAGCAGCATTTTATGTGTACAGGACTCGCTTGAGGAGAAGGACACTGAGCCGTAACCAGGTGCATGCCAACAAAGCTAGGAGAGACTGGAGAAAGGGAAACCCTGAGTGCCAGAAAGGCTCACTGTGAATTGCTGTGCAAATAACTGTGCCGTTGAACCTCCTACTGTTTTTTGCATTTACGTAGGCCAAGTCAACAGGGGCTGGCCATCACTGAAACTGAGTGAGCACCTCACCTTCCCTTCCCAAAGCCCAGGAAACACCCACATTCCAAATGCAGCCCTGTCTGAGAGTCACCTTCCCATCTTCCTTAAAGCAGAACCAAACCCTTTTACACTGTAAGTACTAGTACTGCATCGTTACCTTTTCACAATTGTTAAATAAAAGAATGGGCGAAAAAATGGGCCAACAATAAATCCATATATATATGCTGGATGGCGGGAGGAGGGATCACTTATACCTTCCGCGTCAAGAAATATCCAGCCAGGCTTGCCTTTTATTTTTTTTAATGTAAGGAAGAGGTTATTGGGTGACAGGTTCTGTCACCCCTAATACACTAAACCTGTCACCCCTGGATTTTATCCCACCAGGAGAAGAAAACTACAGATCGGGTTATAAATGACCCCTCCTCTCATTAGCTGACATGTTTATATGGGTTTTTAACATTACACAATTTCGCTATAGTGCTCCTTTAAGTGGCCCCACTGAAGGCCAGGATAGCGCTTCAATAGTGCTTCCTTAATAATAAACAGTTTGGACATACCCCACAACATCCGCAGCACTTGCAGTCCCCGCAGATTGTCCCTATTAGACCATTGATAGCTTGTATGGCACAGAGTACAGCTTGTACTCCACCCATGATCAGCAGCATTGAGAAGAGGGTCAGATTCCATGTAATGATGATTTCTGTTTCAAAGGTGGTTTTATCTTTAGTATATGTTTTGCAATCCTTCCACAATGTATGATTTCCAAGATACTTCCTAAAAAAAACAAAAAAAGGTTAAAATCATTTGGCAGGAATAAATGCATCAAATTTGCAGACCGCTTCCACAGCCAGATGCCAGGAACTTGATGCAAGGTAACTATCTCCAGGGGTCACCTCTGCTTCAGACTCAGTGGGGCCTTCCCAGCCCAGAGGTGTGAGAGAATCAGCAGGGTGTCTGTGATCTGAGCCATGGCTCAACTCACAGATGCTAATTTGCCTTCCTGGAGAGATTAGGTCCGGTGCATGTTTATGGCTAGAAAGCCTTAATGCTACAGGGGAAAATAAAGGGTGACATTTGCTAAGAACAGAGAATTTAAAGGGGGGAGCCGGGCATCAGCAATAAAATGAAATATAATATTTGCCTTATTCCTCACAGTTACTATAAACTTTCTCCACCACACTTGGCCTGTGTGCTAGAGCTTTTAGAACCCAGCTCACTCAACAAATATTGAATATAGAGTTTCTCTCCCTTCCGAGGTTGAAAATGTGCCCCATGGGAACATCTCAGAGGGGTTTACCTAACTTGCCTTTTTAAGATATACAGATGTAGAAATGTTACTCATTTAGTCTTAAAGCCATATTGTTAAATTGTCAGCGCCACTTTTTTTTACCTCAGCGGCAATCAGCGTGGGACCTAAGAAAGATGCAGAACCGATGCAGCCACCGGCTAGCGTCTTATTTAACACTAGTTCTGAAAATGATTCAGCGCTGGGTGCTCTGGTTTCTGGTGATCTGGCGCTGTAGCTCAATATCCCATAGAGCACAATGGGCAAAACTGGATTGTAATGTTTTATGCTTATAATTTATATTAAACACATTTATTAGTACAGAACTTGCATTGTGACTTGTCAATAATGGAAACGCAGGACCAAGATGGTCCAAAATGTTTTTTGGGTGTTATTAAAATTGATTTAATGGCTTCTTTTGCTTAACAATGTGTAATTAGGACACCAACAACTAAAATGCAACCTAGATGAACTGTAAAGTTTGCCCCCTTTTTCCCCAGAAGTTCTTGCAACTGTAATGACCAGCACCGGAAAAATACAGCGCCAAGGATTTTAAGGAGGAAAAAAAACATAAATGTGCTGGGGAGCACTGGAAAAACAGCAGTACAAAGTGGCACTCACTGGCGCTGGCATAATCACCTGGCGGGTCCAATTGACGGTACAACCGTCAAAGCTAATTAGTAAAGTTCTGCGCAGTGACCGTGAGCGCCAATGTAATACACAGCACAGCACCATATAAGACGGGAATGTCGGCACTCCAAAGCTGGCGCTATAACCACAAAATGATGCTAAAAGGTGCACATCGTAAACTAGCCCCTTATTCAATCCTATAATTCAAGGGTTAAAGAATGTGTCCTGGTAGAGGACTCTGGCTGCTTAGATTTGTGTAATGAAAAATTGATGCATATGCACAAGGCTTTAGCCAGTGGTTGACTGGGACCAAAAAGCACAGAATTGTTCTGGTTGATTGTTCTGAATTGATGGTACTGAAGTATCAGTATTGTAGAGGTGGATAATAAGGCAGGAGTGGGTATGCTCTCTCTACTGTGACTATAGCATAGGGGTTGGAACTTGGGCTGGGGTTTCTTCACTGGGGGGTGGGGGGAATACATTGAGGCTAGGTACAGGAGGAACTGGGGAGGAAAATAGGGAGGCATGGATTGGTTGAGCGGGTTAAAAGCAGCAGCTCAGCCAACGACCAAAGCAGTGCAGCCCACTGGGGAATTCCCCATGGGTTCCCTATTGCCAGTCCCTCCTTGGATTTATTGAATCCTATGTGTTGCATTTAAAGAGGAAAATCCACCAGGAATGCTACTATTCTGGGAATTGTTCCCACCATCCTAAATCGGTAATCCCCGGGAACACAGATAATTCCTACATCGCTGGTGATCCAAAGCTCAATGGAGTGCTAGCTGTCTTTCTTTGACTGTGCGTACCCTCAAAAGCCATTTAGAAATACCTAGTGTAGGTGTGTGCAACAGCCAGAGGAAAGCCAGGGTTGCTGCTGCAACCCCCACACATGTGCTGTCGGATTGCCTGCAAGGTGCATTTCACAGCAGTCCTGAAAGATTTCAGATATTCAGACATTCAGACGTCCCAAGAGGGTATTCCACAAAAAGAGGGAGACCACCTAGAGTTTTATAGAACTCTGATCAATTATGTTGCCACAGTAAAATGCCGATAGCATCATCTTGGAATCCTTGAGAGACACTCCTCCATAAAAGTATGTAAATTTGAAAACTAATGATTATCCCATTTAAAGTGCAGTGCATGTGAATGCTATTGATATTTAACCAGGAGCCCAATCTCTTGGGTCTAAGGGCACCATTGTATTATTGCTTATACCCAAAATATTGGAAGTAGAATCCAATCTATGCATCGTGTTTCTAAAGAAGGCGGACGCCTTGGTGGGTCCGGTTCCCCCTCCTTCCACAGAGGTCTTCCAACTGGAGTCGGTAACTGGAAGGTGGAAGACCATGATACCCAGGCCTCCTTCCCTGTCTCCGCTGGGTGACAGGCTCCAGGGAATGCCCAGCTGGACGGGGTGCTGGTGGGTGTGCACAGGGCTGAGGGAGGTCAGAGGGAGTGGGAATCCCACTGGTTGCAGCAGCAATGAAGTGAGTGTCAATCCTGCATCCCCCACCTTGTCCAAGGATTGTGCTATTCATGTTTGTCCTGCCAAATACGTCTCCCAGGGTGTCTTCAATAGACCTCTGGCAGTAGAGGTTTGGTTGGCTGATTTAGGAAATGTGCCATTTAGCGTCATTTTGCTGGTATATGCATCTGCTTTGGAGCACCTCTGTCTTTATCATCTCTATATTCTGGTGCTGTCATTTTTACGGAATGTGCAACAACAGCTGATGTTAAATAATCAGCTTGGATTGGTGCAGTAGGTATAGGATCCCTATGCCAACATATACCACAATTTTAACTTTTGCACGCCATATTTATTCATTTTTGGCACACTGAAACGATTGTCCATGTATGTAATAGGCTCTGGCTAGCATTTTTTCATTACATTTACAGGATATCATTGCTGTGAACAAAGGGGACAAACTTTACAGTGCATTTTAGGCTGTGTTTTAGTTGTTATGCTCCAAAGTACAAATTGAATAAAAAAAAAACCTTAAAAAATGATTTTAGAAGAAAAAAATTAAATGATATCTGACAACATATAAGTCCTGCATTTACGTTATTGACAAGTCAGCAAAGCAAGTTCTGTAAATATAAATGTGTATAACTTTATTTATAAGCAAGAAACTCTTCAGTACATTTCTGCCCATTGTGATCTATGAGATCTAAACTTACAGCGCCCCCTGAACTGGTGCTAAAGAAGAGCTCCGGTCACTGCAAATTATATGGCACTGGTCAGGGGTGGACTGGGACCAAATATCAGCCCAGGATTTTCCTGTCTGGCTAGCCAACCACCAGCCCATGAACTTCTTAGCACTGCCCGCAAGTTGCCTCTAAACTGGTTTCAAAATGCAATCTACAGCTGAAGCTATTGCATTTTACGTACAGATCATGGGCAGTGATGCATTGAAGCAGTAGCGGGTGGGCTCTAGTTGAGATGGATGCATGCAGGGGCTACACCCAGCCTAGGTGGTCCCAAAGAAGACTGGGAATTCTCCCTATGGCCAGCCTGCCCCCAGTGATACATAGGATGCAGGCTGGCGGTTGCATTGCGCTGCCTGTATTTTGCTTGTTAAATCCCACGAGTGCTGCTGAGGCCAAAAATATTGGTGCTAAGCGGCAAAGACTGGTGCTAACGCTTGATAACTGATAACAGGCCCTGCTTTGCATGCTTTGTGGTTCTCATGTCTGGTGCTTTCATATCCTGTCCTTCTGCTCAGATTTCTTTTTGACAAAATCCTGGATATAGAGTAATGGATAGCTTGTTTTTTGGATTGAGGGTGTGGGTTTTCTTTTAGAACTTACCCATCAGAGAAAGGATAATCCCAGAAATCTGTACCGTTGACTTTTCCTAAATAACATACTGGTCCCTTATTTATGGCAACTGCAGAAATTATAAAGTTATAGGCAGCTCCAACAAATCCTATGGCAGCAAAGAGGATGGAAGAAAAACTCTGCAGAAAAAAAACAGCAATAGTTCTTAATATTATCATTGAGTCATATATTGTTCTCAGAATAATTCTAAAATTAGTTTCTATTACAGTATATGGGGGGGGGGGGGTCACTTATACACCCAGCATCAAGAAATATTCACCCAGGCTTTGTTTCTTTCTTTTAACTGATGGAAGAGTAAATTGGGGGGGGGGGGGGGGGGGGTGCAGGTTCTGTGTTCCTGTTACACTCAAACCTGTCAACTCAGGATTTTATTCTAACCAGAGGAAAACAACATGCTTGGCAGACGTTTTATTCAGTTCGGGTGTATAAATGATCTCTCTCATTAGCTCTCTTAAGTCTCCAATTAGATTGTAAAGTGTTGATAATCCACAATCCACAAATCCACACCTCATTAGTTGTGTCTATGCCATCTCTGACACCATGGTCCGACACTTTTTGTAAATTAAAAAAGTATTTTGCGCCCCACCATGAATCGACCATGATATCTGTGTGCATGAGCTCTGAAAATAAGCCGGTAACATTTTAATGCAACTGTGGGCTCAGTTCTACTAGTGAGCCAGAGACACACTCTTAGGCTACCTGCAAAGAGCAGTTTGAAGCTGTGGGCACCACTATCTTGGATTCATTGTAGGACAGAAGCTCGTTATCACTTATGCAATTGCTCTCCAGATCCTTAGCATGATCAGTTTTTTCACTGAAGCTGCACTATGTGACCCTGGAACAATGCATGGGCTAAATGGAAGACCATGATATGGTCTTCATTCATTTGGTAACTAGCAAATCCTAGCAAGATTAAATGAGAAAAAAAAAACTTACGAGACGTGTTACACATGAAGGCACAATATAACAATGGGTTCAATGACCAAACTTTCACCGGGAACATTTGTATTACCCAAATGTTTCCGTTTATGATGAGCAGGAGGGAGGCAGAACAGCCCTTTGGGTAACTATGTAAAAAGGATTTGTACATTTAAACATCTACATCATACCAACTGTTAGTTGAATAGCTCAATAGTTGAAACTGAGGTGCAAAAACGCGTAGGTAGAGAGCAGTCAATTCCGTGATTCATGGCTACGTTCACACCCCGGATGCACAGGCAAATTGTGCCAAATAGCAAGAGTGCGGAAGAATTGCAATTTGCGCATTCCGCAAGGTAAATCTACTCTTTTGAAGCACAAATGGCCCTGCCCCATGCGCATTTGCCCGGCTAAGTGCTTTACTGCTCCCGATGGTCCCCCATTTTTCTCCTCTTTACTTTACTGCTTCTCCATAGCAGTTTGATCTCTCCAGTTTTTGTGTTTTCCTTGAAGCTCACCATTTCGGAGTGTATTCTCTGGAGAACCTGTGTTCTCCATTTTTCTGGGTTTTTTGGAGGGGGATATTCTGATTCCAGTTAACCCTTAACTTTTTGTGCCCATTGTTTTGTCCCAGATGTTCTGTTTAACCCTCCCTGTTTGGTTTGCATATTAATTCTTAATAACTTAACTAATTGTTAATTGTTTTTGCTTGTGCTAAACTTTGGGGCAGAATTTTGTTGTTTGTATCAAAAACCAAAAAAAAAGGGTTCAATCGCTAAAAAGAACTTGCAGCTGACATTTTCATTGTTCATAAACATGCCGGCATGTGTTTTTGGAATAAAATAAACCTGTTACCCACTGGAATCGGCACTTTCCTCCACCTATTTGCTGGAGGAAATTTACTCTTCAAATTGTCACATTTGCGCACGCTTTGCTGCCCTCTGGTCATACCATGAATGAAATCCCTCTGGACACACCCCATTTTGACGACTGAACCTAGTGGAAGCCTTGAAGCTCCAAATGGTGTGTGCAAACTCACCAGTGCACTGACCATGAATCGACCCTATACATAACTCAAGGGGGATGTCTAACTAATATAATTTATTATTTTTACACAATAACCCCTCACTTTTATTATAACTAACAGTACTCCAGTACTACAGTACTAGTAGTACAGTACTACATTTTTGAATTAGTGATACTGCAGGCAAAGGTAATTGTTACAGCATTGTGTTGGGCACTGTCCTAGACTGTTTTCTGTTTTTAAATTGAAGCAGAAATGACCGAGATATCGGGATTTACAGCTTCAGCCAATGACATTCTCTTTTTTCATCCCATCCCCAATCATCTAAGCAGAGCAGGACAGGATTGCTGGTCCCTCCTTCCTCCCGCCCCTCTCTCTACCTCCTCCTCCAGATTCATCACATTGCTGATTATTATGCAGCATCACAGACCCAAGGGCCACGCCCACTTTTTTCGGAAGAGAAATAATGAGGTGAACCTGTAAACCTCGATATCTCGGCCATTTCTTCTTCAATTTAAAAACGGAATACCATTTAGAACAGTGCCAAATGTAGCCCAACGCAAGGATGTAACAATTACCTTTTTAGGTGGATAGATCATGCTACCTTGATTTAGAATAGAGACACTTTGCAGTATCATTTGCTTTTAATATAGAAACATGGACCGTTTAATTAGTAATATGAAATAGTGCTCCATCTGACTAGTGGCATTATGTGCAGTTGAGCACTGGGTCTGCACACAGAGTTGAAACTAAGAAACAGCAGTTTTTTGAGCCAGGGTCTCAATAAACAAAAACATATAGGCTGTTGATAACATGCAGACTAGGGCGTCAAGGCCCATGGGTCTATTGGGGAATAGGTCTGAATTCTGGGGCCCACCAAGGTATACACTGGTACTGTGCTGGCCAAGTGTAAGCCCATTTCAAGGCAAAAGAAAAAAAGAACAATATAGTATAAGGCGCAATATGCTTGTGAAAATTACCCTCCCAGTCCATCCTCGGCTAAAATTTATTTTGCAGGGTGATTTTTTTTTGCAGGGTTGTAGGTTTTCTTGAAACAGGATTTTGAATTTACTGAATCAACTTCATAATATAATAAAATACTTACAGCAAATCTCTTTCCACAAGATTCATTGCCACAGCATCCACAGCAGTCATTTTTCTTCATACCCAAGAACACTAGAGCTGGGAATATCATCTGCAAAATAGATACTGTAATCACTCAAATACCTTTTTTATTAGGCCATATGGCTCGGTTATATGAAAATAAAATTCACAGCTCAGGTTTTTATTGGAATGTTATATTATCATTGCTCTAGGCCTTTTCACAATTGCTAGTGACCATGCTGGTTAGGATTTCTTTAGTTTATGTTTGTAGTTTTGCTTTCCCTGACTTGTTTGGGTTCCGAAATCTCTCCTAACAATTTAAGTGCCAGCCTACCTATCGATTTTGTCACCCTCTGTTGCCACATCATTTTTCTCTAACTATACATGTTTCACTGTGGCTTTTGAAGGGATTTCCTAGGAAAAATATATATTGTTTTTTGCAGAAGAGCCTGGACTTTAACATGAAATGTCTTGTTTGTCATTGTATTAGTATATCTCATAGTCGCAAGCCACTATGCGGGCTAAAGAGACCAAAAGAACCCTCTTCTCAAAGGTAAAGGAAAAGAGGCGCTCTCCTAAAATGAAAAGAATTTGCACAGTACCCAACACAAGGAAAATAACAATACTTGCAGCAGGCGGAGCTATGCAAATCCTCTCTTTATGTCTCTGAGCAATCCGAGGCCCCATAGAAATGCTAAGGGTGCAATGCCAAGGATTAGCTTTAAATGTACATAACCAAACACATCCAACTAGTGGGCACATGTTTTGAGCTTTAGGCTCTCATTTTTCTTTACAAATTTTAGGGGACTCCCAGGAGACTCCCCCAAGCTGGAGCTTTGCAAGATTTTCAGATAAAATACAACTGCTATGCACACCTTGCAGTTTTTCAAAAAAGGCAACCGTTTACCCCCACAAACTATATATTCTCTGGAAGAACACACCTTAAGCTTTCTAGGCATATCAGGCTTATTGATGTGGGCACAGAAGTAATCCCTCGATTAATTCTTTGGTTGCACCAGGTTTCCCTAAAAAAAGAATAATAAAGTCAAAGCCACATTTTCCTGAAGAGAACAATATGCAAACAAGAAAAAAACAAGTTAAATTTGAAACAGCAAGGTCCCCTGAACAGAACATTACCCAACAAGCATAGGTACTGTCAAGGGTGGAATTGCCAAACCCCCAAGTAAAGCATGCGCATAAGAGTTAATTTTATTTAAAAATGTCAGTGCTGCAGACAATGTGCAAACCTTGTGCGCTTTCAACCAAAACACCCACAAACCATATATTTTCTGAAAGTACACATGTTAAGCTTTCTAGGTGTACTCGGCTTGTTGTCTTGGGCACATCTTTCTGGAAGTAAGCCCTTGAAGAATTCTTTGGTTGCACAGGGTTTCCCTAAAAAATGTGTAAAAAAGAATAAAAAAACAAATTTTCCTCAAATATCAACAAGCAAACAAGAAAAAACAAGCTAAATCTAAAAGCGCAAGGTCCCCCGAACAGAACAATACCCAACATACATAGTTACTTTTAACCCTTTAACTGCCAGCCTGCTTAAGAGTTTGTCACCCCTGACAGGCCATTTTCACCATTTAGCGTTAACTTTGACTGTGATTTTTGCAGGAATTTCCATGAAAATGATATACTATTATATAAAATTATATATTGTTTTTCTTCAGCAGAGTTTGGGCTTTAACATGAAATGTCTTTGTTTGTAATTTTGTT
Organism: Gastrophryne carolinensis; assembly: GCA_027917425.1. Taxonomy (NCBI): domain Eukaryota; kingdom Metazoa; phylum Chordata; class Amphibia; order Anura; family Microhylidae; genus Gastrophryne; species Gastrophryne carolinensis. The sequence continues at coordinate 140,078,429 of CM051237.1, forward strand.
TCGTGCTTTTTTTGTGTAAAATTGTAAAAAAAGAAATATAAGTATTATTTTTTTTTTTTTTTTAGAAAATCATACTGTGTGTAAAAGCCCCATGCCTCATGATTACAATGTATCTGTATCAGTAGCCCCCTGTTCTTGCCCAGGAGACCCCCAAAGTGAGAGCTTTTTGGTATTTTCAAATAAAATTCAACTACTATCCACACTATAAAGGGTTACATTTAAAAAAAAATGGGCATGGGTCCCCCCTCTTCAAAGAGAGAGAAATCTAGGCCTATTTAAAAAAAACCCTTAGACATTTTTAAAAAATAGCTTGGGGTCCCCCCTTCCCAGCATAACCCCAGGCACCAGCTTGTAGACCAGTGCACGAATGGGTGTTGATCCGGGCACAGGGAGGCAACACGATTGCCCGATGCTCCCCAGTGCGAGTCAATGCGTTCTGGTCGAAGCAGCTCCAGTTGAAACCTGTTGGTTGGTTTCAATTGGCACTGTAGGTCAAGATCCCATAGAGCACAATGGGAAGAATTGGATTGAATGTTTAAAGTGGACCAACACCCTGCACTGTGGGGCATCCAACATCGGGATGTTCCGCTGTGTGAAACCCCCCAGGACGCCCCATTCACCTTACCTGCATCCCGATCCAACGGCGCATGCGTGGGCCGTGGCCGCATCTCGCGCTTCTCTCTAGCAGAGCGCTCTCCCTGTTAGAGAGAAGCACGGGATGCGGCCGCCAGCATGCTCGGAGCCACTGAGCTAAGATGTCGCTTAGACGTCCATAGCTCAGCGGCTCTGAGCACGCTGATTGGACGAGCGGCTGCGCATGCGCCGTAGGAGCGGAGTGAGGTGAGTTTTATCGGGCGATCTGGGGGTTTTACATAGCAGGGCACCCCGAAGTGGGGTCCCCCGGGGAAGTGGAGCAAAACCAAGGATAGTCAAAATCCTGGGTGTTGGTCCACTTTAATGCTTGTAATTAATATTAAACACATTTATTTGTACAGAACTTGCATTGTGACGTGTCAATAATTGAAACGCAGAACCTAGATGTCACAAAATGTATTTTTTACTGCCAGTTCACTGGCAAGTAAAAAAAGCATATTTGCTACTTTGTGCGGAGCTTTAGTCGCTACTTAGCTGAAACTGAAGGGCTGATTCAGCACCATTATAATTTTTTGGGGGATTTTTTTTTTTTTCCTTAGTGCAATTCAGCAACATTGTTAGCTGTGCAAATTATTTTAAAATGTTCACCCGAATAAACTCAACTCTTCCCGATCCTACGACGACTGCTCGGCCACTCGTCCAATTAGTGCACTCGGATCCGCTCGAGCCCCTTCGTCCCGGAGCTTGTGTAATCCGAGCAGATCCGAGCGCGCATACTGCCACATCCCCCGCTACCTCCTAACAGGGAGTGTGCCATTCACAAATGCCTGGGGCAGGCACGCGCCCTGCTAGAGGGATAGCAGGGATTCGCCCACTGCTCCCGCATGGGCCATTGGACTGAGAAAGAAGGTGCATTTATGGGCAAACTGGGGGGTTTCACATAGCGGGGCATCCCGATTCTGGATGCCCTGGGGGGGGGGATTAATTGGCCCGCGAATCTTATAGATTCCTGAGCTCATCTCAGGGGGTTTTGATCCACTTTAAAACTTTGTAACTATGAGTGATAGATGCTGTCTCTACATCACGTTATCCAAAGGATTTTGGATTTTTTTGGAGAAGTTGAGTTTTCAGAGGCTTAAAAAAAATTCTCTTTACATGTAATGGGTGCAATTATTTTTTAATGCGGTGGATATTTTATTTTAGAAGTTATAACATAGCAGCAATCCTCTCTAAATGTGTTTGGAATACCCTTAGGCTACTTTTATTCTAAAATAAAATTCAATAATACAAATTAAATGATCTACCCTAATAAAAATAGTTTGCACCTCATCGGTAGAACTGCCTCATCACAGGTGCTGGGACTTTTTTGTTTTTAAATAGAAGAAAACTAATTTTTGTTTCAATTTATTGTGTGCGGGGAGGCTGATTTATTAATAGCGACATGTAGCGACAGTTGAGCGACTGTAGCGGTATTTTCACAGCACCCGCTAGTAGTCGCTGTGCTTGGCTGTTGTTCGGTTGTTGACAGCATCTCAGTCAGTGTGGCGTAATGTTGAATACAAGGTGACGAGTCGCTATTTGACAGGTTCCGCGATGTATGGGAGCGCATGATAGCGACTGGTCAGAGCGACCGGCTTCCACCATATTCATCAAAAAATCACGCTCTAAAAATTCAAGCGCTGTGAAATGCATGTTTAAAGCCCAGAGCGCTTGAGGCGATGTGTTAAAAGTAGTTTTTTAACTCCCAAACCACCATATTTTTGGAAACCAAAAAAAAAATATTTTAAATAATTTAGTAATATGAATACATTAATATCAGACCTGTAATATCAATTCTGTACAATTTTTTGTACAATTCTGTACAATTCTAAAATGGCAGAAGTGGTCACTGAATTTTTCACATTAAAAAAAAAAAAACATTAATAACAATTAATTATGAATATTTAAAGATTTTTCCATTGAAATGCATTGGAGCGCGCCAGGTAGTGGTCATACCTGTCGCTGTTCAAGGTCGGACGCTGGCGCTGTGGGCTGAGGCTGGAATAATGATGAATGAGTGGCTATATGGCGCTATCTCAGTCGCTAAGCAGGATCGGCTTGATAAATGTGTGATTGTGGTGGGGAGCCGGCGTTCTCGTGGCGGGGCCCGTCATTACCGGCCGCTCACCAGTCGCTACCTGTCGCTATTCCTTCATAAATAAGGGCCTAAGTAAAAAATCCTTTCACCGAGTTTCATGCTAATTATTAAGTGAAGCAAGGTGCTCTTTGGGTGTGCCTTGCAGTATTAATTGCAACTGGAATCCCTGTGAGCTATTAAATTACCGGTATACCAGACAGGAAATTGCTCCATTGCTTTTCCAAACTGTACCTACAACAGGCCTTTTTTACAGGTGAAATACATTATTTTTCCAGTGATTTTTTTTAATAACAGCATTTTTTCTGCATACCCTATGGGGCACTGTTATTTCTAAATATTTTTTCAGGGGATTTTTGGGAAATTTGTTGTGGTAAAGTCATGGGGCTCAATGAGATGCAGCTTGCAATTCACACCAAAAGGCAGACCCAAAATGCACCTTGCTGTACCAAATTAGCATGACCCATGACTCAAAACTCAGCCTTTCCAGAAAACTCCAAAACCAAAGCCTACAGAGGCAGTAGAGACAGCATGTGCCGCCCCCCCCCCCTCCCCATTCCATGAGCCAGGGGACACGTGCCTGCACTGCCTCTATGTTATGTACGCCCCTGTTCTTTAGAGTTACCCATATGGTGTTATGTATTTTGTCAAACATTCAAAAAATTACCTTTACATTGTTCGAAAATGATGCTCCCCATCTGTAAAGATTCCTGATCACAGAAGCAGGTGATTTTTTTTTGGGAAGCATTAAAGTGGGGCACCCTGAATTGGGATGTCCTGCTGTGTGAAGCCCCTGCAATCGCCCGATATGCTTTTCTGCTAAACGAGCCCATGGCGGATTCACCCATCCACATAACTGAATGACTGTGTGTGGCCCCAAAGATGCAAGGGATGCCGTGCACCAATTGTGTGTGTGTCCAGCTGCACATTAATATTCACTGCCAGAGAAGCTGATCGGAGGAGAGCTAGAGGAAATGTAAGAAAACTGGGCAATATGAAGGGTTTCATGATAATGAAAATCCTGGGTTTTGGTCCACTTTAAAACAAACCTTTCTTATTGCACTTTTTTGTGTGCCAAAGTTGTGCAGGTTGCAATTTACACCCAAATGTGCACCCTGAGTTACACTCCATTCATTCAGTCATGCTAAATATCTGGTGAAGCAAATTTACCTTTGTGTGCTTTTGGGTGTGACCAAAAATTTAAGAGTGATCTTTTTTTACTTGAACACACAAAAACTTGCTATAACACATTTCTGTTCTGATATCTCCCCAAAAAATCACATACCCCTGTGATGGGGCAATTTTTTAGCACCTTATGGGCAATGTAGAACAATTTGGCAAACTCCTTAGCATAGCCCAAAGACCCAACACCATTGGAAAAATGATGCACCTCACCTGTAAAAATGCCTCTTCACAGGGGTAGGTGATTTTTTGGGGAAAATTATAACAAACATTTTTTACAGAATTTTTTAGCTCACTCAGATATAAACATCAGTTCACACCCAAAGGTAAACTTGCTTCACCAGATCTTTAGCATGACCCCAATTGTGAGTACTGAGTACCTGTGGGCCATTTGCACTAATCAATTTGCGAACAAAAAATCACGGGGAGGCTGATTCATCATTAGCGGCAGGTAGCGACAGATGAGCGTCTGTAGCAGGCATTTTCAGAGCGCCCGCTAGTAGTCGCAGTGCTCGGCCGTGGGTCGCTAATTTATAGCGACTCAGTCGCTGTTCAGTAATGTTGAATACATTGTGAGGAGTCGCTATTTGACCAGTACAGCGCTGTATGGGAGCGCATGTTAGCGACTGCTCATAGCGACCGACTCACACAATATGTGAAAAATACTTGTTTGAAGCCCAGAGCGCAGGAGGTGGTGTGTTTAAAGTCTGTTTTTAAGCATCTATCAACTAGTAACAAAGCGAAAACATATGGAATTACATTGTAACAACATTGTAACATGAACACTTTAAAGTGGACCAACACCCAGGATTTTGACTATCCTGGGTTTTGGTCCACTTCGGCGGGGCACCCCGATCGGGGGTGCCCCGCTGTGTGAAACCCCCCAGAAACCCCAATAAACTCACCTCTCCCCGCTCCCACGTGACTGCCCGGTCCAATCCCCGCCAACGTCCAGGCGGGGAACAGGAACGTCCAAGCGGCTTCCGCCGCAGCCGCCTCCCTCGCGTCACTTTCGGCGCGCGCGCCCGTGCCGGCCATTCACAGACGGCCGGCGCGGGGGCGCGCACGCCTAGAGGGGCGCGAGGGAGGCGGCGGCGGCGGAAGATAAGGTAGGTGATTTGGGGTGTTTGGGGGGGTTTCACCCCGCGGGACATCCCGATCTCGGATGTCCCGCGGGGTGGGAGGTGATCGGCCCGGGAATCTTATAGATTTCCGGGCCGATCACCTCTCGGTGTTGGTCCACTTTAATGCCAGACCTGTAATGTCATTTCTGAAGAAATATATAAAAAATGCCAGAAGAGGTCAAATAATTATTTGTGATTTTTTTGAAAAAAAAAAAAACCAAGTTTAAAGAGAAGGAAAGGATCGCCCATTGAAATGTATGGCAGAGCGACAGGTAGCGAGAGGTCATACCTGGCGCTGTGCAAGGCTGAACGCTGGCGCTGTTCGCTGAGGCTGTGAAAATGATGAATCAGACGCTACATGGCGCTATCCCAGTCGCTAAACAGATTCTGCTTGATAAATGTGTAATTGCGTGCCGTGTCCGGCGTTCACCAGTCGCTACCTGTCGCTACCTGTCATTAACCAGGCGCTACCTGACGCTATCCCTTCTTAAATAAGGGCCTAAATCAACCACAATCGGGTATGAAAGGATCAGTGAAAATGCCCACTGTGATCAATCACTGAACGGAAATGTGTTTGTTGGTGAAGTATCGTATCATTTAGACTGACGTGATGAACTGGTCATTCATCACATAGCCATTGACATGTGGAAATCGACCACAGCTATTGCTGTGCCAAAAAATGAGCAGACAAATCATCCGCATTCGAACACAAGTCATTCAGTGAATGGTCGATTTATCTGTTCATGAAAATGGGCCATTAGTAAATCCGAACCTATGGTTTTCATTCCATTAACCCATGGGGGCCATGCTAATTATTTAGTGAAGCAAGGTGCAGGACTGAGCTTTTTGTTGTGAATTGCAACCTGTATCTCAGTGAGCTTCTTTATTTCACCACAAAAGACTGTGATGGGGCATTTTTATAACGCAGATCCATCATTTTTCCAGTGAGGTAATGATACTTTTTAAGGTATTTAGAAAAAACAGCACCCTATGAAGCCCTTAGGGTGCTGTTATGTAATGTTTTCTTCACAATAGTTTCACCTGGCTTCACCAAATAATTACCATGACCCACATTGTATAACTCACATTATATAAACTTTAAATACATAGTAAATTATGATTTATCCACCCAGCTGAAGCTGCTGGTTCATTGGTAATAGAGCGTGTCTCATCCACTACCATAAGTCCACCCCATTACATTATCACTTACTGCCTTATAGATGGTGACATTAATATGCATTGCCTTAATTACAGCTATTGAACCTGTGATAATCTAAGACAAATAATCCCAATAGTAAAATGATCATGTTATAAAGACATATCCCTTCAATATCAGCTATCATGTGCATGAATCTCCATTTCAGTGCATACATGGGGGTAATCTATAACACAGGATAGTTCTATTCCTCTTTTTCAAATCCCCATGGATGCCTACATTGGGATACATTTACTAGATTAGTTTGTACCCTCTCTTTTAAGCAAAACCAGAAACAGAAATTTTTCTTGCAGCAACCGCCATAAACTTGCGGTACTTAAATTCATCTAAAATTAAGATTACATTATAAGGAAAAAACATTTACAACTCACCAAAAGACCGGATCCTAACAGCCCTCCAAGGTAAAATACTTCTGGTGTTATATGTGAGTTATTTTCTGCAACTTTTCCAGCAGGGAAAAACAATAAGATGTTGGCCAATATAGACAGAATGGCTAGAGGAATCAGGGTAATACCCAGACATTTTGCACAGCTCCCCGAGCACATCTTTGACCTATCCAAGCAACTGTTCTATGTAGATGATATTGTGGTGTGGTGTTATCTTCTTCTGATAATGCTTGCTATTGGCAAGTTTTATGGTGACTTGACTTTTATATGTTGAGCAGCTGGGGGCTGAAACACAATGAGATAATACTTTGAGCAATAATTTGTCATGACGACAAATAATTTCTGTTAATATTCTACTTGACCATCAAGGACAAGTATAATGCTTCCTCAAAAGTTAAACAATATTGATTGTTGTGACAATGAAGCAAAGCTTAAAGTCTTTTCTGTTGGGTCCCAATGTGCACAATGTCTTTCAGATTAAAAGAAAAATACTTTTCTAATAGGTACTTTTTTGTAATAATCTGAGCTTTAAATGTCAATTCTCTCAAATGTAAGGCCATTTAGATGAAGATTAAGGGGTGGCAGAAATAAGAGGGAGACGGGGGAAATGTGGGAAAGAGAAAAAGATTAAGACAATGTGAAAAATGTGGGAGGAGGGAATTTGAAAGAGTGGGAGAAGGGAGGGAAAGTGAAAAACGTGGGAGGAGGGAGGGAATGTGGAAAAAATAGGGAGAAGGAAGAAATGCAGAAAAAAAGGAAAGATACAGTAGATGGAATGGGGATAAAAGAAAGATGGAGAGAATGCTGAAAAATGGGAAGCAGAGGAAAGGAGGAAGGATGGAGGGAATATGGAAAAAAGAGAACAATCGAGGGAGGGCGCAAAAAAGGAGAAGGATGCAGGGAATGTGAAAACAGAACAATGTAGAGATTATGAAAAGGAAAACAATGAAGAGAATGCGAAAAAGTGAGAACAATGGAGAGAATGTGAAAAAATGAAACAATAGAAGGAATGTGGAAGAGGGAGAAAATGAGAATGATAGAGGAAATAGATAAAAAGAAAGAATAAAGGGGAAGGTGGAAAAGATACAAAAATACCTTACACTTTGTAAACATGGGTAGATAAGTCACTTATACAACTAAAGTCTCTGTCTTGAATTTGTTAAAAATATTGGTAAAATGTATTTTTTTTCCTGCATATTAACAAAGCAAATACAATTCTTAAAGAATGATGTAATCCCATAAAAAATGATTGTTTTGTGAACTGTACTTTCAAACACAGTTTTAGAATAGTTCTTTGTGCAACATGAAACGCACTGACTTAGAAGGGTGGAGAAGAAAGAGCAGGAATAGGGCCTTTGTATAAGATGCAAAACAGACTTTGAAGTAGATTTTTTAGGGTTTTACAGTAGCCTTAGACCAAGCCACATGATCTTGCAGGTGGGTCACTGACACAGGAAAATCTGGGTGGTGGCGACCAAACAGCTGGGTGGTATGCAGGGGCAGACTGGTCATAGGGAGACCATAGGGACAATGCCCACTGGGCACACTGCGTTGGGCCAGTTGGGTTGCTGCTTTTAACTCTCACATTTAATCATCCCAGCCTTAGTCTCCCTCTCAGCCCCCCTGTATCCAGCCCCACTGTACCCACAAGCCAAGGAACCCCAGCCCCCAATGCTTTAGCCCCAGCATCATGGTTGGGGGAAGGGGCTCAGCAAGTATGTCTCAGGCTGGCCAGTGATTGGTAAAATGCAGGGTTGATTTTTTTGTCCCATTCCGCCACTGGTGGTATGTCACTGCAGGGCATTACCACACAGCAGATGAGGATCAACCTCCAGCTGCTCAACATTACACAAAAGGGTCATCACCGTGTGCAGTAAAATTAAAGCAGATCAACAGTCAAAAATGACTTAAACCAGACCAACACAAAAAACAGTGCTCATATGCATCCCTCCCCGGGGCAATTTAGATTGCTGCACATAAAAATTAATATACCTTTTTCTAACTCCTGCTGGAGTCAATTTTAGAAACAAAATGGTGTCTTGTGAATTTGCAGGCCACCTGCAAACAGGAAGTGCTGCTGGGCTTCCTGTTACTGTGCATGTTCAGGTATGTCAGTTGAATCCGGGCAGTATCATGGCTGAGATGCTGGGAGAGAAATCTCCTGAATGGTTGCTACCTTTCCTTACCAACTGTGTCAGACTGTTGGTCCGCTTTGGGTACTGCTTAAGCTGATGGCATTTACCATGTTGAATATCTTTCTTCATAAACCTAAATACAATAGACTTTGGTCAAAGATCAAATATCCTATAAGGAGGAAGTAATGGATACATGACTGCATGCTAGCACCCTGGTTATGATTTCCTGGAGCAAAGTTGAGATAAAATGGGCCTTAGCCTGGCACAGTTCCGTCTTCCTAATTTCTACTTTGTCAGTCTAATTTAAATGATCTGCATTGTTCAAATAAGAAACATGTGATTCGACTTTCACTGCACCGTGTTTATCAATAATCCACAAACAGACAGAATCTTCCAGAAAAGGAGAATGTTGTGCTTTATTATCCAGGGCATCCGCCCACTCTCACAATATATTTCTAAACACATACAAGCCTGATACAAGATCTCAAAATCTCACAATACACCATAGCCCTTTTTCCACAGGGGTGCTCCAGGTGACAGAAACCCCACGTAGAGCTGAGCACCAAACGTTCAGGATGTAGGCCATATAGGGAGTTACCCCTGCCTAAGTCACTGGGTCACTTTCCAAAAGATATCTTTGGGGGAATATTGATGCCAGTCAGGGAGGGCACGGCCTTTCCACCTTAGCCTCAGTGCCTGTACTGTTTCCCCAAACGAGGACCTCGCTGGGCAGGGGCTTGGACAGGGCAGCCACACCTTACAGGAGTTTAGGTACTGCTTAACAGTCTCATGGTACTAAAGGATTCTCTACCTCCGTAGGTGCGCCTCGTCTATTCTCTCCCTCTCAGGGCCCCCTGGGTTCTTTCCCACCAGGACCATCTTCTCTCCAATGAAGACCCCTGCTTTCCGCTCCTAAGTGCAATTCCACTGCCCTATGACCCCATTTTCCCACCCTTTATTACCATGGCCCACCCCCTTTATATACTCCTAACCCTGCCCTCTGTACCCCTGTTTAATATGAGGCCCCACCCACTGCCCTCCTTCTGCCAGCCAGCATTAAAAGCTGTCCAAGGTGAGGGGAGGGGCTGCACCAGGTGTCCATCCTGGCATGCTCACCTGACCCCACCAACTAAGAGTACCCCAACCCCAGATGGGCACCCCAAACCCAGGAGCAGTAGAGGAGCCCAGCTCCCCGAGCAAGGAAGGACCCTCTTTGCTGGATCTGATCCCCCCTTGACTTGGTAGTACCAGCCCTGCTGGCCCTGGGGCACTCACAGTCCTGTGCTGCCAGTACATCATCTACATGGCATGAAAATGGGGACCTTGCGCACCACCCGACTCAGACCAGCAGCCGCACAGATGGACGCAGAGAACCGATAGTCCCTTTATTTTGTTGCTTTTCTAGGGGATGCCACCCTTCTTCCCTACTAACCTTTCCTTCTCCCATTCGCTTTATAGATGCGTACCGCCACCAACCTGAGCCCAATGGGGATGCCCAGGGATCCCTTGGGGAGCCCCAGGACACAGTGGACCTCGCCAGGGATCAGGGACACCAATGAGATGCAACTATTCTTTAACTATTCTTGTGCCTTGGGTGGGCACATGGCGATTTCCCTTTTCCTCCAGAGTCAGCTGGGCCTTGTAGTTCCTCCAGGGTCAGCTGGGCCTTGTTGTTCTCCAAGGCACTGGAGGGGAACCAGCTGGACCTTGTTGTTACCTTTGGGGCAATCGGGGCTTGTAGTAATTCAGACCTGCAGAGGGGAAGCAGCACTTGGGGTTTTGTTCTCTATGATGTGGACAATCTTCCTCTCTATTAACTGGGCAACTATAGGCCCCAGCTGGCCCAGTGTGAACATCAAATACTCAAAGGTGTCTAGTGTGGCCCTGAGTGGGAAGGCATACCGATGTGGGATGCCACATATACCCCAGGTATAACCAGGTCTCTTATTATTACTGCATGACTTGGCCCCACATAACCGTCAGAAGCCAATCAGGTTCACTAGGTTGTCAGGTGAACAGAGATGTGTAAGGGGTTCCAGGAGATAATAACACACACACCCCTTCACAAACAAAGCTCTTAGCTGGATCAGCAGGCATCTCTCACTCTCTATTTTTTATTTTTTTTATTATGCACATTCTCTATGCCTTTCGCACCCTTTTTAAGTCTTTCTTATTCTACATTCAAACATTATTACAGCTTAAACTGGACCAAAACCCAAGCCCCGCTAGATTCCATCCTCCTGGGGCATCCAGAATCGGGATGCCCCACTTTGTCAAACTCCAGAGGTTGCTTGGAAACTCATACTTTCTCCAGGTCCAATGGGGCATGCGTGAGCAGCGGCTGCATCCCCTAGATGTGCCGTAGGACTGGGGCAGGGTCCACTTAATTTTTGCCAACACCACCCAAGTTAGAGCAGTCCTGAAACTAATCATAAATAACATTTGCATACTTATCTTAAAAATATAGCTGTCTGGTTCATTCATGAAGTCCTTTTCTCAGAAGAAGCTGGGGCCTTTTACTTTCAGTGCATTGGTGGGATGTCTCTATCACTGCCTCAGCCACAGCAGCCAAATCTGCATGAATAGCATTCTATCCAGGAAAAGGACTATGGGTGCAGAATGGCTGGGTATTTTTAGATAAGTATGCATTACAGGATAAATGAGGGAGGAGGGTGTGAACACTAAAAGTGCCTAGGGCAGCATAAACCCTAAATATGGCCCTGCCTGAATTCTGTAGAAATCATTTGGGGTAAGCAAATGTCCTATACAGACACCCACAAGGTGAAGCTGTCTCCAGAACCCCACACTTACAGCCAATTGATGGGACATAATTTCTATACACATATACAAAGTCTTGCTCTTGAATGTCTGATACTGATAAGCCAACTTGGGATTTGCTTTCAGCACCAGAACTGATAATGCGCATTCAGTTCTCATGACTCTGCTGTGGGTGATACGGTATGTGTAGATTTAGACTTTACAATCCATTTAGGGACATTATTGAAAGTATCCTAACTGGGAACATCACTGCCTGGTTTGGGAACAGTTGCATACAGAATAGGTTGACTCTACAAAATGTTGTAAGGAGTGTATAACCAAGGTGGAACTAACGAACCTTCAGACAATCTACAACAGCCGGTGCAATTACATGGGCAGGAGAATAGTAGAAGGTCCTTACTATACCGACAAAGGCTGTTTGTCAGCGATCGGGTAAAGCCTTAGCTCACTAAAAGCGAGCACGGAAAGAATAAGTAAAAGCATGTTTCCAGAAGCTATCTGGTCCCTGAATTGGAGGTAGACTGATCTATGAGCCCACAGTCCCCATACTTGCATAACTTCCAAGCTTGGAAGTTGTATATAGGAGACTAAAGCACCAAACACCTCAAGAGTAGCTCACACACTAGCAGCCTAGTACATAGGCAGAAGTAACCTACTTGTAGGTTGCATTATATTATTTTATATTTCTACTGTAACCTGTAAAGTCCTGTTCATCTGTTAATATTTACACATTTGACAAACTATTCCCTCAAATAATGTAATAATCATGTTTCTGTATGTATACAAAGCATAAATATAGGGCAAAAGTACACAAACAAAAAAATAATGCTTATGATAGGTTCAGTGGTGATGATTAGCTTCATGCAACAGTTAAAGAGGAGCAACCACTCCTAAAGTCTTACTTTCTTAGAGTCGTCTAGGACCCCCTTTTTACGGGGATTGCCTGATACACTACCACATCCCCTGCTATACCTTTAGCTGGATCGTGTATCTGCGCCAGGCATTTCTGAATGGCTGGCATAGAAATGCCCACAGCTAGAGGTGAGTAGAGATACAGCTGGTGGCACTTTCTCCATTTTGCTTCTTTGCCACTCTGAACTTCCTTACAATAAAATACATTCTAATAAAGAAAATAAACATTTAACTCACTCACCACCACTGTCTTCCTTCTGCTCCCTGGTGGCTTCTTCTGACTTGGTTGCAAGGTGCTGGTCAATGGCATCTGGAGTATCCTCCAGTGTTTGTTTCCTCTTTAAGAGGGCCCAGTCCCCCCTTCATCTCTGTCTCTGGCATTGTGCCTAAGGAAGGACTACTGTAGAGATGCTTTTCGTACCTAGGGATATAAAAGCATCTCTCTTAGATAGCAGCATCAAACTTGTGCCAAAGGTCATAGGGGCTGATATGTGTCCATTGATGTAGGAACAATTTGATGATTTCTCAAAATAGTTAGATAACTCCTTAGTCAGGTCATCAAGAAAATTGCTCGGGATAAGACCAACATTCTTCTGATAGCGCCATATTGGCCGAAGAGGGCTTGGTTTTTGGAGCTAAAGAGGATGGTGAAAAAGGGTCCTTGGGGGCTGTCAAAGATTCAGAATCTTCTTCCTTGGGGGTCTATTGTACACCCAAATCTCGACACACTTTGAATCTCTGCATGGATTCTGAGGGGACCCTCCTAGAGTAGAAGGGTTGTTTGGCCAGAGTTATCAGAACCTTGCTGGATAGTCACGAGTTACTAGCCAAATTTATGACAAGGTTTGGAAGCGCTATTCTTTTTTTTTTGAGAGGTCAACAAATTGAAGGCAACTTCTATTTCGACTGTCTTTGACTTTCTACAGTAAGGATTTGGAAAAGGGCTGGCAGTCAGCACAATAAGGATGCAGGCCTGGGCCCTTTCAGTATTTTTAGACATTCAGTTAAGACAGGATCAATTAATCATTTTTTTTGTCAAGGCCATTTTGAGAAATAGACCGATTACCTTTAAGGAATTTTCAGCCTGGGATCTTACTATTGTTCTAAGGGGTTTGTTGGATAAACCTTTTGAGCCCCTCAACAAAGTACCATAAAAATGGCTTTCCTTGAAATGTTGTTTTCTATTGGCTATCACGTAAGCTGGGTGGGTCAGTGACTTGCAGGCTCTGTCTATGAAAGAGCATTATTATACTATTTTAACAGACAAGGCTATACTATGCCCTGACCCTTTGTTTTTAAGAACGATCCCATCATCCTTCAATAGATCCCAGGACATTGTGTTGCCGACAAGCACAGGAGTAGAGGAAAATCTTCCACTTCTAGATGTCAGAAGGGCTGTAACCATCGGATCACCTGTTGAAGATTTTTAGTGATCAAAAAAGAGGCTTTTCAGCTTCCAGCTCTACTATATCCAGATAAATCAAGCAAGTTATCACTCCACCGAGATCCACCGAGAGTGTCAGCACATGCCACAAGAGCAGTCTCTGCTTTCTGGGCAGAAAGTCGGGAGCATCAAGACTGCAACATGGTCCTTATCCCACACCTTCCTTAAACATTATAGGGTAGAGCTTCTGTTAGCCAAGCATCAGGCTTTTGGCAGGAAGGTTTTGTAGGCTGCATCCCACCCCTAAGATATTTTCTATTTTGCTAATCATCTCCAGGGGTCGTCCTAAAGAAAATCCCCATTAGGCTTAACGGTAATGGTATTTCGTCCTTCAGGGTGACCCCGTGTTCACCCCCTATTGTCAGTTGGTATGTTTTGTGAGTTCTCACTTAAATGCTGAATTGCAGGGGAAGGGGTGGGGTTTTTAACCTATGTTCAGTCTGTGTTTCCTCCCAGGGGGAGTGGTCTCTGGGGGTTGCCCTGGAGGAATACCGAAATACCTTTGCCAGTAAGCTGGGATTTTTTAGATATAGAAATTATGTTTCCCCACCCTAGTGTTTTCATTACAAAATTTACGATTAGACACTTGCAGACATCTATGTAGAGGATATGTTGCTGTACTGGCTCTTCTGTAGAACTGCAAGAATGTGCTATAATAATGTCTCAGGCCAAAGAAATTTATAAATAATGTAATATAGAATTGCATGTTATTTATATATAGCCTACAATAGAAGTATAGACTCTCATATAAAATCACAAATGAATTACCGTATATACTCGAGTATAAGCCGAGTTTTTCAGCCCACTTTTTGGGCTGAAAAAAGCCACCTCGGCTTATACTCGAGTCAGTGGACAATGGAGGAGAAAAAGGGGTGGGGCTGGATTACCTGATGGGCGGATGCGTTCCCTGTAAGGTAGCGGTTCGCGACCCCAGCGGGGGTCAGGCTGAGAAGGCTGCAGGGAGACGCAGGCGGAGGTGCGAGGCCGCGGCCGCACGCGCGCGCGCACCACAGAATCTAAGGTGCGCGCACACGGCCGCGCAGCCCCTGTCAGACGGCAGATGGGGCTGCGCGGCCGTGCAGCCCCATCTGCCGTCTGACAGTCTGCGGAGCCAATGAGCGCGAGGAGCGCAGGAGCGCGAAGAGCGCGAGGAGCGTGAACAGCGACCCCCCCTCCCGAAAACCTCTTCTGGGTCCGGACAGCAGCAGGTCAGGAGCACTCGTGAGGATTTCTGGTGTCCAGCATCCAGGAGGTACCATATTTTAAATATTAAACATGTACCGTATGCAAATGGGATAGGTGGGTGTGCATAGTATGCATAGTATGCATAGCACCAGCAAAAAGTCAGCTCTGCTACTGATGGCGGCCTCACTTGGCCTATCTTATATGTTACCCACACCCTGTACATATAGATTGTCCACATTAAAAATCATCCTACCTGCATCTACTGCATGTTATGAGCCTTTAAACATCCAAGATGGCGGCTCATGGAGCATCAGGCAGCCTGCAAACAAGAAGTGCTTCCTGACTGTGCTGCTCTGCATTCTGGGACTGCTGACCTTTACCTGACCCCAGCTCTGCTCTGTCTGAGCAAAGTACAGCTATAACCCGCCCGGTAGCTGAAATTTACCGGTAGCTGCTGCATTTCCCACCCTAGGCTTATACTCGAGTCAATAACTTTTGCAGTTTTTTTGTGGTAAAATTAGGTGCCTCGGCTTATATTCGGGTCGACCTATACTCGAGTATATACGGTACTTTTATTATGTAACATTTATTTTTGATACATATTGAGTATTTTAGTAGCATCTTATTCACCTAGGTACAGTATTTACCTTGCGATGCATTCTAAGACATATGTGAATAACTCTGACATGTCATTATCACACAGACATCACTGCTGATACTATATTTTAATAGATAACTATATTTTATATAATGATCAAAGGAAGTTAAGGAACCTTGAAAAGAGACACTTTTGTGGGAGGCCTATGCTGCCAATACCCTCCTCTTTTTTTCCAAGTAGGAAATATGACCACACATTAAATTGTATTAAAGATCATTTCTGTTTTTTTGGAGGGGGGTGCTTTTCAAAACCAACCAAATTGAAATGTAACATGTAAATTTAGATGGGTAGCTTTCATACCCAGGAATTATACTGGTCTTGCTGCCAGGCTCTCCTAGTTGGCTGATAGCAAGTCCCTGTTATCATAGTGTTTACAGGGCAATTTTTTTATGTGGCTCAATATAATATTTATTTGATTTGAGTCATTAGTGGAGCAGAATGTTTCTGCGCTCAACTATCAACATTCCAAGAGGAGAAAAATCTAAAGTGACTTTCTTGGTAGTTATTAGGTTTTCTGTATGTAGGGAAATCCTGATGCAGTACCCGTGTTGCTTAGATATGAAAATGCAAGTAGGAAGGTATAAAATGGCTATTAGGGTTCCTTTAGTCTAACTGGATTCTGATTTGGTGGCCACCCCAGCCACAATTAATAGGTTGATCAAGTCTTAGTGGGGGGCCCAATGTGTGTAAAAAGGTCTCCTCTTTTTTGGGGCTCCTTTCTACTGCTTTAGGGTGCCCCATGTGAAGAATGAAAAAGGTGTGTCCCTAAATGTATGTTTTTAGTGAATCTTATTCTGGAAGCACATCTGGGTACACAGCCCCCACCCATGTTCTGAATTGAGAAAGACAGCTGTTCCTGAGGTTCGTGGTTATATTGCCTCTGTAGACAAATGTGAGACAAGCCCCTCCTTGATTCTCAGTTTTATTTGTGTATAAAACCATATGCTATAATTAATTAATGAAGCTGCCAGTTACAAGAATCTGTTAACTATAAAAAAGAAAGGCACGTGCTTCCAGCCCAGAGCATACAGGCCGAGGGAAGCAAAGTTCAATGTCATCAGTGTGCTCTCGCAATTACTGCTGGTAAGTTGCATTCAGGGGAAAATATTTGCACTTTTAATCAATTTGGATAAACAATCTTCGTTATTTTTATAGCTATTGCCTTCAATTTGTATGTCCACATGTAGAGGACCTAATAACTGATTTGATTTTTACTTTCGATAGAATTTTGAAAAGTGTATATTTTTTGTGCCAAAAGGATGTGCTCAAGGTGCAGGGTTGACCTAGAGGCTTATTCATTACTAACGCCAGGTATTGGCAGAGTCTCTGTATAGTGGCGCTTAGAGCGTCCGCTAGTAGACGCTAGTGTGCAGGTATGGGGCTCTGTAACAGAGCGTTTCGGTCGGTCTAGTAACCTGGCCGGCATTGATGAATGTGATGCATGTTGGGCACTGTAACACCAGTACAGGGCTGCAGGGACCGAAGTAATAACGTGAATGCACATGGAATTACATTGTTGTAACATTGTGACAATAACACTTTAGTGCCAGACCTGTAATGACAATTCTGCATAAAAAAAACAAAAAATCAAAAAAGTTTTCAAAAATGACTTTTTCTAGGCCAGAAGAGGTCACACAATGATTTGAGAGAAAAAAAAAACAAAAAACCCTGTTTAAACAGAAGAAAAGGAACGTCCATTGAAATGTATGGGATAACGACAGGTAGGAAGCTAGAGCGCCGGAACTATACACTGTAATGATAAATTGGACGCTACATGGCGCTGTTAGAGTCACACACCAGAATCGCTTTCATAAATGTGGTTTTGTGTGCAGCGCCCAGGTTTCAGCAGATGCTGCCTGCCGCTATGAAGCACTACCTGGCGCTAGACCTTTATGAAACCCCCTAGTATTTTTTATTTTTTCTTATTAGAAAATCTGTGTGTTTATGGAAGCTGCTTACATTGCCTGCAATCGGTTGTTATTGGAAATGTACACTAAGGGGGTTATTTAAGAAGGGATAGCACCAGGTAGTGCCTAGTAGCGGCAGGTAGCGTCTGGTGAATGCCAGGTGCTGTACGCAAAACCACATTTATGAAAGCGAATCTGGTGAGCGACTCTAACAGAGCCATGTAGCATCACATGTATTAATACAGGCGGCTCAGTGTATAGCGCCGGCGCTCTAGGCTCAGGAGTGTCATGTAGTACCTGTTGCTCTGTAGCGCTCTCCCATACATTTCAATGGGGCTTCATTAGTTGTGTATAAATAGTGTGTTTAGCAATTTAATTTTTTTTGCTCAAATCATTGTGTGACCTCCTGGCTGCAAACAAACACTTTTTTTGACTTTTTATATTTTTATGCAGAATTGTCATTACAGGTCTGGCACTAAAGTGTTATTGTCCCATTGTTAAAACAATGACATTCTATGTGTTTTTGCTTTGTTACTGGTGGATATGTGTTCAAAAATAGACTTTAATCACACAGTGTCTGGCACTCTAGTGCTCAGCTTTAGAGCGCCAACGCTGTGTGTGTCTAGTGTTGTCTAGTGTCAAATATGGTGTGGAGTGGCGAGTGCCAGGCGCATTGAGCTGGTGCAACCTCTCGCTCGCTGCAGCGCTATACTGTTGCACCCAACACACTCACATTCATCAATGCCGGCCAGGTTACTAGAGCGACCAAGGCGCTCTGGTACAGCGCCCGATACCCGTTTACAGCGTCTTCTAGCTGTGGCTCTAATCACCGCTATACAGATGCT
The DNA here is from genome assembly GCA_027917425.1 of Gastrophryne carolinensis. Taxonomy (NCBI): domain Eukaryota; kingdom Metazoa; phylum Chordata; class Amphibia; order Anura; family Microhylidae; genus Gastrophryne; species Gastrophryne carolinensis. Next base: position 140,096,929 of record CM051237.1, read on the forward strand.
CATCTGGCAATACCTGGCGTTAGTAGTAAATCTGCCTCCATGTCTTTACCCCCAGAAGAGAGATGTGAGTCCTGTACACACAGAACATTGCTGCTATGGAGCTGCTGAGGAGAAGGAGCTCACGCAACCTTACACACGCCCGGCAACAGTGTTCTGTGCACATATTTGCAATCTGTTGCTATTGGCAACGTATACCAAGTCCGCAAAAATTAAATCAAAAGTGGACTTTCTCTTTAAAGTTTTTTTAAAATCGCCTTTTATTTAGAGAGGACAAAATTGTGTTGCTTTGGTTTATATTTTGATGTTTTTATATGACTGAGTTGCAATAAAATTGAATGGAAATTATCATGTTCATGGACAGCATTTGGTCCCATTTTCTCATTAGGTAAAAATGGGTGTTGGTACACTTTAATTAAAGCAGTGCATTAGAATAAAAAAAACATAAAACTTTCACTGCATAAAGCTTTCTCTGCATTTCTGCGCTGCAATGCAGTTACAACGCAGCGGAAAAACATTGTACTTTATTCTAGATGGGATAGCTCACACATCTAATGCTGCATTACGTAACGTATCAAAGCATTGCAGACACCTTTTTCAGCGCAACGTTGTAACAGCGCAGGTCAATAGAAGTCTACGGCAACGCAAGCTCAATGCATGTATAACGCAGTGTACCTGCATTGCGTTTGCGTTGTCATATACTTTTTCTTTTAAAAAACAACGCAAAAGCAATGCAAATGAATTTCGAATGCATCAAAAGTGCAGTGTTTGTTTTGAAACAATGACCCTATACCATGTTTACAAAAGGCTTACTCTTAATGCAAAGTGTGTGAACGGAGCCAAAAAATATGCACAACTTCAAAAACGTGTTTTTTTCCACCTTTCTACCTTATCACACTTAGGGCCTTATTTATCAAGGGATAGCGCCAGGTAGTGTCTCACTAGCGGCAGGTAGCGCCAGCTATCGGCGGCTACCGACTCCAGAACGCCAGGCTGCGAACACAATCACGCATTTAGCACGCTAAATGAGGCTAGCGCCAGCGAGAGCGTCAGCTAGCGCGGGATTCATCATGTTGCAGACTTCAGCGAACAGCGCCGCTGCTAATCCCATCACAGCGCCAGGTATGACCTCTCGCTACCTGGCGCTCTCCAATGCATTTCAATGGAGCAATCTTTAAATATTCATAATTAATTGATATTAATGTTTTTTTTTTTTTAAATGTCAAAAATTCTGTGACCACTTCTGCAATGTTAGTTTTTTTTTTAAGGTAATAAAATTAAAAAAAAAAAATTTGTGCAGAATTGATATTACAGGTCTGATATTAATGTATTCATATTACAAAATGTTTATAAAAACATGTTTATTTTTTTTTAACAAAAATATGGTTGTTTGGGGGTTAAAAAACTACTGTTAACCCATCGCCGCCAGCGCTCTGGGGTTTAAACAAGCATTCCACAGCGCGAGAATTTTTTGAGCGTGATTTGTTAATGAATATGCTGGGAGCCGTTCGCTATGACCATTCGCTGTCATGCGCTCCCATACAGCGCGGAACCAGTCAAACAGCGACTCATAACCCCGTATTCAACATTACCGCACACCGACTGAGTCGCTGTCAACAGCCGAACAACGGCCAAGCACAGCGAATACTAGCGGGCGCTGTGAAAATCACGCTACTGGCGCTCATCTGTCGCTACCTGGCGCTATTAATAAATCGGCCTCTGACTGAATATCAGTGGCCAATCCAAATGGAAATAGCCAAACTGCACTCATAACAACCAATGTATCATCAGAAACTCAGAGGCTGATTCATTAATAGCGGCAGGTAGCGACAGTTGAGCGACTGTAGCGGCATTTTCAGAGCGCCCGCTAGTAGTCGCTGTGCTTGACCGTTGTTCGGTAGTTGATAGCGACTCAGTCGGTTTGCCGTAATGTTGAATATTGGGTGAGGAGTCGCTATTTGACAGGTTCCACGCTGTATGGGAGCGCATGATAGCGACTGGCCATAGCGACCGGCTCCCACCATATCCATTAAAAAATCACGCTCAAAAAATTATTGCGCTGTAAAATGCATGTTTAAACCCCAGAGCGCTGGCGGCGATGGGTTAAAAGTAGTTTTTTAACCCCCAAACCACCATATTTTTGGAAACCAAAAAAAACAAGTTTTTTAAATAATTTAGTAATATGAATACATTAATATCAGACCTGTAATATCAATTCTGTACAATTTTTTTTTTTTTTTTTTACCTTAAAAAAATTATCTAAAATGGCAGAAGTGGTCACAGAATTTTTCACATTTAAAAAAAAAAAAAATAACAATTAATTACGAATATTTAAAGATTGTTCCATTGAAATGCATTGGAGAGCGCCAGGTAGCGAGAGGTCATACCTGTCGCTGTTCAAGGTCGGACGCTGGCGCTGTGGGCTGAGGCTGGAATAATGATGAATGAGTGGCTATATGGCGCTATCTCAGTCGCTAAGCAGGATTGGCTTGATAAATGTGTGATTGTGGTGGGGAGCCGGCGTTCTCGTGGCTGGGCCCGTCATTACCGGCCGCTCACCAGTCGCTACCTGTCGCTATTCCTTCATAAATAAGGGCCTCAATTTTCCTTTTTCCCCTTTATTATCTGATGGTAGTACTCAACATTTAATCAAACAGAGTTAAAGCAGTGCACATCTATTATATCTATACAATATGTTTCTCAGCAGTATATGTAATAATAAAGAAAAAAAAGCATATAACCTCGAATTCCTCTTGTAATTAACCATTTTAAAATGTAAAAATAAAACTCTAATGTGGTACACAGATTAGAAAGGACACAGTGCTTCATGTATCCTTGGAGTTCCTAGTCTCTGGAATTCTTTCACACTTGCCTGGATACAGTAAATGTTTCATAACCCATATGGGAGAGTATCATATACCACACTTGTGTCAAACTCAAAGACTGGGGTCCAGATGCAACCGTCCAAGCCTTTTCATGTGACCCTCTGACAGGTGCCAGATGGTGGCTTCTAGGCGGCACCATCTGTAGCCATTGTGCCTGCGTCTGGAGGCATTGCACTACTCTGTGGAGCGCAGTACAATCTAGTGTCTGCAACTGTTCAGTGTCTATGTGGAGCCATCCCTCTCACAAGCAGGGCCTGCTTAGCCCATCCAACCTACTGCCACAGCAGAGGGTGCTTCGGCTACTGAATAGGTTATTGCTAGCTTGTTCCTGGTCGGGTGGGAAAAAATGATTGTATAGGGTAAAATAATTCTGCATTTATCCAAGGAAGAATTGTTCAGTGTCTGCATCTGTCTGGGGCAGAATAATTCTGCATCTGTCTGGGGCAAAATAATTCTGCATCTGTCTGGGGCAAAATAATTTAGCATCTGCATTTATGCTGAGCCCAATTATTATGTGGCTGTCTTGGGCAAAATAATTATGTGGCTGTCCTGGGTGAAATATTTCTGTGGGTATCCTGGGCAAAATAATTCAGCGTCTGCATCTGTAAGAAAAACCTGATTAAAGGAGCACTATCGGGAAAAAACTGACCAATGATAAAAATCCATATAAATATGCTGGATTGCGGGAGGACAGGTCACTACACCCAGTATCAAGAAATATCAAGCCAGGCTTATTTCTTGTATTTTAATGGAAGGAAAAGGACAGGCTCTGTCACCCCTCATAGACTAAACCTGTCATCCCTGGATTTTGTTCCTACCATGTGAGAATATACCACAAGCTTGGTGGGAGTTTTATTCAGTTCGGGTATATAAGTTAATTGTCCTCTCATTAACCAATGTGTTTATATGGATTTTTAACATTACACAATTTCGTGATAGTGCTCCTTTAAGTTACATTTTGACCATTCATTTTACTTGATGGTGCTTGCATTTTGTTTGACGTTTGTTATTAACCGGCTCTTTAAAGGCAACCAGAATGCTGATCGGGCCCTCAGTGAATATTAGTTTGACACTCCTGTTCTACCACATCACTACAACTTTCCAAACATGTTAGACCAATGCAACTCTGCTTCATGCGTTGTTAAACCGGACCTTCACCATGATTTAATGAAAAGCCCAAACCCTTAAAAAACTATTCCCCAGCATCTAAAATGAATATATTTTAAGTTTTTAGTCACTTACTTATTATTCTTTCCTCCACTGGGCTGCAACTCTGTTCAGGACTCTAGGGTACAGGCGCCGCCATCTTGACCCAGAAGCATCACATTTACTGGGGAGAGGTGAGTGGGATAAAGTACAGGGGAGTGGGTTATAGCTGTGCTTTGCTCAGACAGAGCAGAGCTGGGGTCAGGAATAGGTCAGCAACCTGTCAGGAATAGGTCAGCACGATGTTCCATGAGCCACCATCTTGGATGTTTAAAGGCTCATAACATGCAGTAGGTTGATTTTTAATGTGAGCAATCTGTATGTACAGGGTGTGGGAAACATATAAGATAGACTCTTATTCAGAGTGAAGGACCGCTTTAAACCGGACCTTCACCATGATTTAATGAAAAGTCCAAACTCTTAAAAAACGATTCCCCAGCATCTAAAATTAATATATTTTACATTTTTAGTCACTAACTTATTATTCTTTCCCCCACTGGGCTGCAACTCTGTTCAGGAATTTAGGATACGGGCGCCGCCATCTTGACTCAGAAGCATCACACTTACTGAGGAGAGGAGAGTGGGATAAGGTACAGGGGGCAGGTTATAGCTGTGCTTTGCTCAGACAGAGCAGAGCTGGGGTCAGGGAAAGGTCAGCAGTCCCAGAATGCAGAGCAGCACAGTCACTTCCTGTTTGCAGGCACTTCCTGTTTGCAGGCTGCCTGATAAAATGGCGGCTTCCATAAGCCGCCATCTTGGATTTTTAAAGGCTCATAACATGCAGTAGATGCAGGTAGGTTGATATTTAATGTGAGCAATCTGTATGTACAGGGTGTGGGAAACATATAAGATAGACTCTTATTCAGAGTGAAGGACGCTTTAAATAGAGGCTGCGCTATGTTGCTTCATTGTTGTTTCCTTTCTTGTACAACTACTGGTCACTGACTGCCTTTGTAACACAAAGATGTGGTTTTCGTAGAAGGATGAGTGTTTTGCTCCATTTTAGGAGTTAAGGAAAAACTGGCCTAAATCATACACTGGGGGGAAAAAAGACACTCAACAGGATCTTATATTCTGTGAATGAGTTTGCCCATTTGTGCCTCACTGTGATCATGAAACGTTTGCGTGTAACCCTGCAATGCTTTATGTACTACTTTTTTTAGACAATCAATAATATTGATGTGCTGACACTTTGTTGGAAGTTTTCCTCTCCTACAGTCCATCCATCTGAGTCTTTATCATCAGTACTTACCCACTGCCTCAGAGACGGTGCCTCTATTTACTATAGCATAGACACGGCATGGCCTTGCAGCTACAACTCTTAGCTTGTAGAATGCAACCCTACTAAAAAGCTGAACAGTGAGCCCTAAAGTGATAAAATACCAATTTAAGAGTTAACCCCCGTTGGTTTAGCCCCCAGTGCCCCCTTATTGCTGCAGCTCAATTATGCATTTACTCTGGAGCTCTGGATCTCCGTTGCCTCCTGTTCAACCCCCTGGTTTTCTGGCCCCCAAAAAATAGACGTGTACCAATGTACACTGGGAGACAAGTAATATACCAGCTTGCACTGTGAGCAGCATGGCTATGCAAGACTGCCTGCCTCTTATGTATGCATCTTATCAGCGTATGGACAAGACAAGACAACACAACGGTGTAAGGAGGAGTCTAGAAAGAAGCATCCACATGGAAAAATAGGAGAAATTGGACTTTCTAAAAGAAATGTTTTAATTGGGAAGTGATTTTATTGCTAATTATTAAAACTTATGGAAATGATGCATCCTACCTAGTAACATTATCCCTCTGTACTATTTATGTAAAAGTAAAATTTGCACATGTAAATAAATGTCTTCCTTTCCTATCTGAAGCGGTTGTACAAAACACAGTATTAAAGATATGTCAGGATTGCCTGGTAAAACCACTGCAATTCTGTATGTAGCTTCAAAAACATTCAGGCCCTTATTTAACAAGGGATAGCGCCAGGTAGCGAATTGTGAGCGAACGGTAATGACGCTCACCGCCACGAGAACGCCGGCTCCCCTCCGCAATCACACATTTATCAAGCCGATCCTGCTTAGCGACTGACAGAGCGCCAGATAGCGAATCATTCATCATTAATCCAGCCTCACCCCACAGCGCCAGCGAGCGACCTTGAACAGCGACAGGTATGACCTCTCGCTACCTGGCGCTCTCCAATGCATTTCAATGGAGCAATGTTTAAATATTCTTAATTAATTGCTATTAATGTTTTTTTTTTTTTTTTTTAAATGGCAAAAATTCTGTGACCACTTCTGCAATGTTAGATAATTTTTTTAAGGTAAAAAAAAAAAAAAAAATTTGTGCAGAATTGATATTACAGGTCTGATATTAATGTATTCATATTACAAAATGTTTTGAAGAACATGTTTTTTTTTTTCCAAAAAATATGGTTGTTTGGGGGTTAAAAAACTACTTTTAACCCATCGCCGCCAGCGCTCTGGGGTTTAAACATGCATTTCACAGCGCAAGAATTTTTGGACCGTGATTTGTTAATGAATATGGTGGGAGCCGTTCGCTATGGCCATTCGCTGTCATGCGCTCCCATACAGCGCGGAACCTGTCAAACAGCGACTCCTAACCCCGTATTCAACATTACCACACACCGACGGGGTCGCTGTCAACAGCCGAACAACGGCCAAGCACAGCGAATACTAGCGGGCGCTGTGAAAATAACGCTACTGTCGCTCATCTGTCGCTACCTGGCGCAATTAATGAATCGGCCTCTCCGTGTCCAATTATGTCAGCAAAGACCATATAGATCAATCCTGCCCGCCGGCCAAAATATTGAGATATAGGTGTTAAAAGGGGCCAGATTTCCTGATTAACAGAAGCCTTGAGTTAGGAGAACTAACTACAACAATGAACAGGAGAGCCAAGTGCTCCATTGTCCTGGGACAGCAGCCCAACAGAACCAAAGTTCAGTGGAAGCAAGGTGCTTTGTTACTGTTCTTGACTGTTCTTGTTTTCATAGCTTCAGTTAAACAAATGAAATATTAGCTAGATGGTTTAAAGAATTAGAACCTTTTATTATGCTTCTGTATGTACTGCCCTGTATTGCCTAATGTTCAGCCCTATATAATGCTACTGTACTTACCTCTTTGTGTTTCAGTACCCAATGTGCTAAGACAGTATTTTAATTCTGAATAAAAGATTTTAGATTTAGGCCCTTATTTAAGAAGGGATAGCGTCAGGTAGCGCCTGGTTAATGAGAGGTAGCGACTGATAGCGACTGGTCAACGCCGGACACGGCACGCAATTACACATTTATCAAGCAGAATCTGTTTAGCGACTGGGATAACGCCATGTAGCGTCTGATTCATCATTTTCACAGCCTCAGTGAACAGCGCCGGCGTTCAGCCTTGCACAGCGCCAGGTATGACCTCTCGCTACCTGTCGCTCTCCCATACATTTCAATGGATGAATTTTCTTCTCTTTAAATGGGGTATTTGTTTTTTTATTTTTTCCAAAAAATCACAAATAATTCTGTGACCTCTTCTGGCATTGAAAAAGCAGTTTTTTCATAATTTTGTCATTTTTTATATATTTCCTCAGAAATGACATTACAGGTCTGGCATTAAAGTGTTCGTGTTACAATGTTGTTACAATGTAATTCCATATGTTTTCGCTTTGTTACTAGTTGATAGATGCTTGAAAACACACTTTAAACACACCGCCTCCTGCGCTATGGGCTACAAACAAATATTTTTCAGCACCAGAGATTTGTGAGGCTGTTTTTTTACTGAATATGGTGTGAGTCGGTCGCTATGAGCAGTCGCTAACATGCGCTCCCATACAGCGCTGTACTGGTCAAATAGCGACTCCTCACAATGTATTCAACATTACTGAACAGCGACTGAGTCGCTATGAAGTAGCGACCCACGGCCGAGCACTGCGACTACTAGCGGGCGCTCTGAAAATGCCGGCTACAGACGCTCATCTGTCGCTACCTGCCGCTAATGATGAATCAGCCTCCCCGTATATGGATGGATGGGTGAGCAATGATTGTGTAACAGAAACTAAATGGCAATGTGTACTACTATTGATGATAAGATACGTTTCTTTAATCTTAATGACATTTTTAGTTTAGTTTTATGTGAAGTAATGGGGGTGTATATGGATAAGCCATGATACTAAACTCTTATTTTTTTTTCTTCTAGATTTTCCTAGTTTTTCATTTATCACAGTCACTGCCAATGGCTTCCATGTTAAAGTTTAATTCTAGAAGATCACCTATTGTATGTACCAAAGGTTGTGTGGCATCTAGCCAGCCTCTTGCAACAGCAATTGGCTTAGGTAAGTATTACAGTGTGTATTTCATTTAGAGAGGATTCAAATGTAGAATCCAAGCTAATAATAAGTTTAAAGCCTGACATTATAGAGTTATAATAAGAAGGGCTCATTCCCACCTGTCTGGTACAGCATGCATCCATGCCATTGCAGCAGATGCAGCAGTACAGGTAATAAGAAACCTGCAATGGCTTATCTATGGCCCCTTTTCACGCCTCCCAGTGGGTCCCCCCACCCCAAGAATACCAGCATGCACTCTAGACATACAGTAGGGCTGAGATCCCAATGACTTGGAGGCCTCCAACCATGCCAGAGCAAAACCCCCTATCCCCTTTGGCCGGGATCTTGGGCTCTTCCAATGCTAAACACCTGAGCAGGCAAATTACATCTAATTGTCTTTCTGTCTGGCTCTTGAAACAGAGAAGCGGCTTGACCACAACCATGTCGCTTCTCTCAAATTCTCTCTCTCATTGGTCTAGCAGCCATGCTCTATTTGTTTGTTAAATAAACATAATGTCTCTAGTGACAAATAGGAAATAATGCCTAAATCTTTTTAATGGGGTACCAGACAGCAACATGAATACTAACGTAGTTTGAAAAAGGTTAGGCTTATGTTACAAGGGACTTGCAGCCTCTCTAACGCCCTACAAAATTAGATTGCCACCCACACTTGATGTCATGGATGCAACGTTAGTATTTCAGTTTAAGAGTGGCAATACCCACCCTGTCCATGACCTGTATGTGAAATGCCATAGCCAGAGCTGTATAGCTTACTCATGGATTGGTTGGAAATTATATTAGATGTGTTACCAGTGGCTAGTGTAATCCAGGTCTGATTTTAGGTCCCAGCCCATCCCTGGTGGCAACTAACTGTATTTGGGGTTGACAATATTATTAAGAAACATAGACATAGAAGGTTGACGGCAGAAGGAGACCATACTAGTCTGCCCTTATGTAACTGCATGTACTCTTTATCTTCGGATAGATGTATGCTTATCCCAGGCAGGGGCAGACTGGGGACAAAAGACGGCCCAGGAATTTTCTGGTCACACAGGCCCTGCTATACTGTGTCTGGCCCTCGCCCAGGCCCTTCCATATCTGTGATTGGCGATTCTAATTGCATCCTAAAAGTCCTGCATTTAGCTATTTTGCGACAGTAATAGCAAGAATTAGAGCTTGTTGATCACTGTTCTAAATCAATCGCATTTGTGCTAGTGATTTAAATCGCTAGCACTTTGCAATCGCAGCGCTATGCATAAAGGTGTATATAAAAAATCATATATATATATGTACCACAGCCCAGGCATTTTGCTGCTATCAACTCCTCTTGGCCCCACTGTGGGGACCAGGGAGCGGATTATGCTGAGCCATGGCTAGGAGTTACTTTACATTTACTTTAAATATCTAACCCTAATTTTCTGTTTACCCCATTTCTCCTGTCATTACATTTCTTCTGCCCCCTCTTTTTCTTTCATTCCCCCTCCTTTGTTTTACCCATGTTAAGAGGTGCCCTGTGTAAAACTTCAGGATGGCACCCAAACACACATATTCACACAAAATAACTACAGAAAGAGAGTAGATATGAAAAGATACCCTTTCAGGTTGCCATGTCTATTTGGGATGCCTCGCTAGTTTGAAAAAAACAGTCTGTTTTTGGGCAGCTAACTTACCTCACTCCTGGGTCCCTAGTGTGTTGGGTTGCATTCTAAGTGCCCTCCAGCTGTACACACACTGCCACTAACCCATGACAGCAGGGTGATCACATGCTGAATGGTGCTGAGGATGCCACCCGATAATTTTCGGCTTTGGAATCAGCTGCCCCCAGAAAAAAAGGTTGGTTAGAAGGGCTATTTGTTATTTTATAACCTAGCCGGGCATCCCAAATATGCCTAATGCACCCTTAAAGAGTGGTTGACTGGTCCAGATGGTATTGCCATTATGGTGTAGGAAATATACTCGAGGTCAGGGGTATCATGGAAAACTGAAGGAAATGGGGATAATGTGAAAGAGATGAAAGGGAGGAGAGAAAATTGGAAAAAAAATAAATGTCATGAGCATGGAACAGAGAGAGAGAGAAAGGAATGTAAAACGAAAACAAAAAAGGACATTTGATACGGAGAGACAAAAAAAAAAAGAGGCAATGTGAATTGAAAGAAACATTGAGGAAATGTTGAGAAGAGAAAATTTGGGAGGGAATATGGAAAAGTGAAGAGTGAAGCAATGTGGTAAAAAGTAAAATGGGTGAAAAAAACAAAAAGTGAGCAAGAGTGAGGGAATATGTAAAAGCGAAAGAGGCAGGAAATGTGAAAAAAGGTGAAAAAGAGGAGGACAGAGGCAAAACAGAATAAAAGCCTTGCAGTACATTTAAGTGGGCTTCAACATTACACAAACATCTAGTGGATGCTGCATTTGTGACCACACGCCTACCTTAAAGTGGACCAAAACTGACCATGGTGTCTAAGAGACTCCAGGGCTGGCTGATTTCCTCTTCCTGACCCTTCTGAACTGGGGTGCCCTGTTGTGTGAAACTCTGCCATTCACCTGGAATTCTTACTGGTCGGACGAGCCCTCAGATCATGCGCAGGTGGCAGCAGCATCACTCACATCCTCTTTGTGATGTGTGCGGCCATGGCTGCCACAACTGAATGGCTATGCATAGGCAGGATGGGTTACACACAGCTGGGCATCCCAAACCGAGAAAACTCACATTTTTCTGGTGATCCATGATGCCTGCACAGAGAGCAACTGGCATCCCTGGCTGCCCCCTCACCAGCATGGCCTATCTAAATGGGCAGCAGGGCTGTAAACAGCCAGAGGTGAGCAGCCAATGGGATGTCGGTCTGGATGACACATGCTCCATGGAAATGTGGAATAAGGGAAAACAAATCTGGCAGAACTGGGGGCTTCACAAAAGGGTGAGCCAAGATCAGGGGGCTTCAGTAAAGCACAAAACAAAAAGCACAAAACCTCCTGAACTGAGAGCAGTGCCCCATGCTGTTGTTGTACGTTTTCGTAGACATCAGTAGCTAAATGGTTAGTAAATCTTCTCTCTATTTCTCTCTCTCCCTGACTCCCACCTCGTGCTGTGTCCCGGCAGCCTTTCTCTTTCTCTTTCATGGTAAACAAGCAGCCTCCATTCACATCCTCGATGAGCAGCACTGCTGGGAATGACGTCATTTTCTCCCAGCCACCCCTGCGCTACTGTCAGGCACTGAATGGCTGGGCCAACGGCTGCTGATTTACTATGAAGGATAAAGATACAGGACGCAGCCCGAGGCGCGATTTAGAAAGAAAGAGAGACATTTTATTAACCATGGAGCTACTGATGTTTGCCGAAACGTGCGGTCCATGACTACCCTGCATGTTGCTGCCTGGCCGCTCAAAAAACACTGAACTCAGCAGCCGGCATACTGACTGCTGCATCAGCATGACTTCACATTGTGGAAGTGTGGGGCAGGCCCGGCCTACCGGGATTTTGCCCGGTTCTCCCGATGGCCAGCCCGCCCCTGATCCCAGGCATGTTTAAATTCAGTGACTGTTGATTTTTCAACTACCTCTGCTGGAAGTTTGTTCCAAGCATCTACTACTCTTTCTGTAAAATAATATTTTCTAACACTGCTCCTGATCTTCCCCCCGACTAGCTTCAGGTTGTGCCCCCTTGTTCTATCATTAAGCTTCTTCTTAAAAACACTTCCCTCCTGAACCTTATTCAATCCTTTCACATATTTAAAGGTCTCAATCATGTCCCCCCTCTCCCTTCTTTCCTCCAGACTGTACAAATTAAGTTCTTTAAGTCTCTCCTGATAAGTTTTAAGTTTAAGTCCTTCCACCATTTTCGTTGCCCGCCTTTGGACACGTTCTATTTGAATAATGTCTTTTTGCAGGTAAGGTCTCCAGAACTGCACACAGTATTCTAGCTGTGGCCTTACCAGGGCTCTATACAGCGGCATCACAACCTCCCTCTTCCTACTGGCGATGCCTCGAGCTATGCAGCCGAGCATCCTGCTTGCTTTTCCCACTGCCTGGCTACACTGTCCACTCATCTTGCAGCTATCAGTAATCAGTACCCCTAAATCTCTCTCCTCCGAGGTCCTGGCTAACACAGTACTGCCCATACGGTACTCAGAGTAGGGATTCCTTCTACCCAAGTGCATGATTTTACATTTAGAGACATTAAACTCTAGTTTCCACAGTTTTGACCATCTATCCAGTAAAGCTAAATCATTTTCCATGTTGCAGACACCTCCAGGAATATCCACCCTATTACTAACCTTTGTATCATCAGCAAACAGGCAAACTTTTTCTACCAAGCCTTCTTCTATGTCACTTATTGTTTCCAGTCATCCCCCAGAACAGCACCTACGAGAGATGACCCTGCCCACTCAGAAACAGGAAACACCCCATAAAAGAACGTCATGGTTCTGTAGTCCCTCAGTATGGTGTATCCTGCCATCCGTGAGGATGGCTTGTCCCCCGTTTGTTATTTTTTATAGAGAGATTCAGGTCTGTTGGTATAGTTTCCCCTCTGTTCCTGTTCTGTTAGATGTTTAGATCTATTAGATTAACTTCTAGACAAGATCTAAAAATATGCCAGCAGAGCCCTCTATCCATAAATGTGATGAGAGGTGCCTCTGTCTGCTCCCCCTGGTGGCTTGATGCTCCCGCAGGGCTCTTTCGACTGACCCACAGCATAGTTCCCAGGACTGCTTGCATAGTGCTCTGGGGGGATCTGGCTTCCCCCACCAGGTTTATGTCTTGAGGCCTGGTGTGGTAATTTGTCTGGCTCCTATGGCTTTCTATGGCAAACACGAGTGGTGCAGGGGACCCTAGCTTCTGGCTCTAAGATGTGCATACTCTGTGATTACGTTGGCTGGAAGTGATGCGGCGACATGTGCCTGTGTCATCCTGTTGGACTGCAGTGAGTTTTTAATATACACATTTATTTATGCAGACATTTACAGTTCTTGATGTGTTATTCTGGAAACTCATCCTTGTTGGAGGTCCTTCCAGATAAGGGGTCTAAGAGCGGTCTCCTTGTTTGGAGACCTTCAGGGGAGAAGGAGAATGGCTTGTAGGCAGGATATATGTGGTGCACATGGCCATCAGTTGCCTTTTTGTCTGTGCAAAATGAGCCTGCCTCTAATAGATGCTCCTGCAGTAATTCTATCAGGAAAGGCAGTTTTGTAGGCCCACTACATTTGGATACAGGGTCCAGGATCGTTGGCTCTGTTAGTGGATTCCACAACTATGACCACAGGCCTGCAAAGAAGAGCATATCAGCAATGCAGCACCTGCTGCTTTGGTTTATTATCTCTTTACACCTTAATACATCTGTCTTGTTGTGCTACTCTAGTTTTATATTCTGTGGGTTGCTGTAGCCCTATCAGGAAGACTGCCTTTGTTTTTCAAAGCTATTCTGGTAGTGTAAAAGTGCTCCTGTCTTTTTACACTATTTTTTCTGTCCTATTACATTATATGACTGAGCATATAAATTTGCACTCCTGGCTAAGGCTGCTGCATTGTATTAATCAAGTCTTCACATGCTGTTAGTACATCAGAATATATACCAATGATTATTTGCCCCAGACACCTCAGTCCAAGTAGCCTCTACTTTTTTGTGGTGATACTGGCTGGGGTTCGAGTTTTAAGTGAGCCTATTGCCGGCTTTGTAAGTTTGTGGGTTGTGATTTTTTAAATACATAGTAACATAGGCATCGATTCATCAAGAGTTTAAAAATATTCTCATGTCACTATTGATGAATCACCTGATTTGAAGACAATGGCCTCGATTCAATAGTAGAAAAAAATTCTCATGGTAGTAAAAAATTCAATTCATGAGAAAAAAGCCTGAGAATTTCACTGTAGCTGAATCACCAGAAGAAAAGACAATGAAAGTCAAGGTTACTTTTTACTACTAAGGAAAAGTAGAGAACTTTTTACACTGTAGTAAAAAGTGCCATCGACTTTCATTGTCTTTTTTTCTGGTGATTCAGCAACAGTGACATTCTCAGGCTTTTTTCTCGTGAATTGAATCTTTTACTACCATGAGAGTTTTTTTCTACCTTTATTGAATCGAGGCCAATGACTCCTGAGAAAAGTAGTGAACTTTTTACTCCTCCTTAACCTGTAGTAAAAAGTGCCACTGACTTTGTCTTCCTATCTGGCAATTCATCAACAGTGACATTCTCAGACTTTTTTCTCATGAAATGTATATTTTACTATTATGAGAATTTTTTTCAACTCTTGATGAATCGAGGCCAATGTATGTAAGGCTGAAAAAAGACTTTAGTCCACTCAGTTCAGCCTGTTTATTAGTGGTCTAGTAGCCATAGCTGGTAATGTTGTTACATGCAAGGAAGGCATCCAGGTCACTTTGAACTCTTATAGTCTTTTCAGCACTACCTCAGTTCCTTGGTCTCACTGCTCTCACAGTAAGTATTTTAGATTTATATCTAATATGCCTTTTGGCGGTGCATGATCCTATATTTCCGGTGCTTTGGAAGTCTCAATACTGAGGGACTACAGGAACAGGAAGTTCTTTTGTGATGTCTGGTCTGGTGTTTCCTGTGTCTAAGTGGGCGGGGTCATTTCTTGTAGGTACTGTCCTGGGAGATTCCTGGAAAATGAGCTAACAGGTAAGAATAACTCTGGTTAGTGTTATTATAAAGTGACATATTGCAAATGTCATCTAATAAAAATGCTAATTTTCCACATAGTAACAAGATGCTCTGCTTTACAGTGTGAAACATACCGTATGTTATTGACCCTATCAAACTCTAGAAATGGTTCGCCTCATCATGAGGGTATGACCTGTAGGGCTGTTTGTGGTGCCCACTGCAGTTATTTATATTTTTTTAATGTCATGCCCTGGCTAGTTCTATTGCAGCTTGATACACAAAGTATTTTAAGCATTTTAATAGAAGTAGTTCTGGAAGCTGAAAAGATTTAATATGTGTTCAGCACAAATATGAAATCACCCATATGTATTCAGAAAGGTCAAAACAGGACTGTACGCACCATTAAGCATATTTTTTATTTTAGCTTGCTAATATTTAATATTAGCAGGAAGATAACCCTCATTGCTTGTTTGCTTTAGTCAACATTTTCAACATTAGCAGGAAGATAGCCCTCATTGCGTATTTGCATTTTCCTTAGTCAGTGTTATTCCATGTCATTATGTTAAATACTCTTTGTTTTGTTTGTAGATATACTGAAGAAAGGCGGCAATGCGGCTGATGCTGCAGTGGCTGTAGCTGCTGCCCTCAATGTCACTGAACCCACCAGCACTGGCATTGGCGGTGACTGCTTCTGTCTGTTTTACAGAGCAGAAAACAAAAAGGTCTATGGCCTTAATGGGAGGTAAAATCTTTTGACTGTTCAATTCACAAATTGCTGCACAGGTACGTTTTAAAGGGCAGGTGAGCAGAATGATCACCTTGGGTGCCAAGTCCGAAGTGTAAATGGTGGAGGGGGCTGGCTGACCTCCTGTTTTCTCCAAAGGGGTCAGGGCCACTGCTAGTAGGGCCAGCCATATGCCAGGCCCCTCTTCTCCCATATTGGGCTTATTAGCTAAGAAAGAGGCTCAACATGGCACATACCAGTATGGGACAACAGCAGCAGCCCCATAGGATGTGTGAGCAGGGTCAGATGTTTTTTCACAAAAGGAGGAGAGAATTAGGTTGGCGTGGTCACCTACTTTTAAATAAAAGAACATATGTGACCCCTAATTAGAAAATTAGAGATGGGAAACCATTTTAAAGGTGTATTGCCATTGCCTTACCAGGGAAATGTATTTTTTGCCTTTGAGCTTACAGTATATTTGTTTTATTTTTGGGCTCATGCTGTTAGCTCTTCTGAGTCTTAAGCCCACGCACCATTAAGCCCTTCTGCCTTGACAACATCCCCACAGCACAATTGCAATCAACATTTGCATTGCCCATACAATTAAAGGATATCCATGCAGATCAGTTGCCAGCACATAAAATATTAAAAAAACACTAGAAAAATTACAAACAAGACATTTCATGTTAAAGCCCAAACTCTGCAGAAAAGAAACAATATGTAATCTTCTCGGAAATTCCTGCAAAAAAAAAACAGGTAAACATAGCGCTAAATGGTGAAAAATGACCTGTCAACAGAGGGTGATCAAATCTCAAGTAGGCTGGCAGTTATGCATGTTAAGCATTGTTCTGTTCAGGGGGACCTTGCAAGATTTAGCTTACTTTTTCTTGTTTGCTTATTGATATTTTAGGAAAATGTGTTTTTTCTTCTGCCTTTTTATACATTTTTTTAGGGAAACCCTGTGCAGCCAAAGAATTCTGTAAGATATTACATCCGGAAGGATGAGCCCACTACACCTAAAATGCTTAATGTGTGTACTTTCAGGGAACACATGATTTGTGGGAGTATTTCAAATGTAAAGCGTTGTTTTGGTTGAAAAAGCGCAAGGTGAACATTTTGTTTGCATAGCTGAAATTTTCAAGTAAAATTAATGTGCTTGCTTTATTTTGGGATATTTGGCAACCCTACCCTTGATAGTAGCTATGCATGTTGGGCATTGTTCTGTTTGGGGGACCTTGCGTTTTCAGATTTATTTAGTTTTTTTCTTGTTTGCATATTGTTTTTTTTAGAAAAATGTGACTTTTATTATGATTTTTTATTCTTTTTTTAGGGAAACCCTGTGCAAACAAATAATTGATTTAATGAATTGAGGAATTACTTCCAGAAAACTGTGCCCATTTTTGGGGTCAACAAACCTGGTATGACTAGAAAGCCTGAGGTGTATTTCAAATGTAAAGGGTTGTTTTTCTTGAAAAACTGCAAGATACACATTGCAGTTGTATCTAAAGTGCTGTTTCAGTTTGGGGGAGTCTTCTGGGCCGGAAAGGGTGTCTACCAATACATATGTGGTACAGTTGTAAGCGGGAGAAATGGGCCTCTTACACGCAATAGAATTTTTAAAAATTACTACAAATTGTAAAAAATAGATTTTTTGCACATATTTCACCCAAAAATACACAAAATGACACTTTCTGCTGAAAAGACAATATATAATTTTCCTGGGAAAGCTCTTCAAAAATCACAGTTGAAAATGTATAGCGCAAAATATTATATTTGGCAGCAGAGGGTGACAACATTTCTAGGTAGGCTAGCAGTTAAATGATTAAGCTGACAGGGGTCCCCTGTCCCTGGCTAGTGGGGGTGGCAAGCTACCTGCCAGATTACCCACGCTGGGCAGGGTGGTACAGAAGAGCCTGGTGCTCAACGTACCAGACATGTGCCGAAATGATAGGGGTTTGTAATCTGCCAGATCCAGGGAAGCAGCTGCACAGCCCCTGTGTTGCTAGCCATTATGCCTGATGCACTGGAATAGCAGTAGTAATAGTAGTAGGAGGAGGGGGACTACTATAGAAAAATGTAAAAAAAGGCTGGATAATTTAACCCAGATCTTGCCAGTATGTGAGATTGACAGAATCAGAGTGAATCCAGATCCGGAGCCCATCACTACACATGACTAATACAGTACTTTATAAGATGCAGTGGAACTGTTTGATATGCTTGATGTGGGATTTTTACATTTTAGGTGTTTACGTTTTTATGGTTGGACTTTTCAGGTATGACAGCCACTGGTATTTGCGATTACTTGGCTTGCTAATAGAGGTATTGTATGCTTACATTTTTGCAGTGGCAGAGCTCCAAGGTCATTGAGTTTGCAGCTGTTAAAACAGCAAGGTTTTGATGAAGAAAACCCTCCCCCTATTCTTCACGCCCATAATATCACAGTCCCGGGAGCTGCTGCAGGATGGGTTGATACTGTTGATCTCTTTGGAAGTAAGAAGGTAATCTGCCGCACGCTGCGTGTTAAATGTAGACTTAAATTATTCACAGTATATCTAATAATATGGTTTCAGACTCAGAAAAGGTTTGCAAATACTAGATCTTTAGCAATGGGGTGAGAGAGCCACAGTCTTCTATGCTGCATCCAGTGATTCAGTTCCTATCCATTCCACTTCTGCCAGCACAAGGAGTGTCCTCGCTCATGGAAGCAGTGGCCATCTTTCTGTGGCCCTGCTCTGAGGTATTTTGCAAGACGATGGGGACGGAAGGAGGAATTGGATCATGGGTCCTTACAGCTGTTGCCACTCTGTGCTTCCCTGGTATCAAAAGTTCGGGTCCCCATTGAAATCTATGGGGTTCGACAAGTTTGTCCGCCTGAACCAAACTTTTGTTCAAAGTTCAGCCGAACTTGCTGAACCCAATCTAAAGGGGGTTCGCTCATCCCTACTCAAGGATTTTGCTCTACAGAAAGTAGTCATAGGCTATAAGAAGATTGCCAATACCCTGAAACTGGTGGTCAAGGCCGTACAGTCGTTTAACAAGACCTGCAGGTTCCACTCAGAACAGGTAAACCAAAGAAGATGAGTGCACATGCTCCGTGTTATATTCAACGGTTGCCCGCAAGCAGTTTTATGAAGACAAGCAAACTAAGGACATGGATTACTGGAACCATGTTCTGTCATCTGCTGAAAGAGACAAAGATACAAAGAGAAGTGTGGTGGTGGGCAGGGCCGGTTTTAGATAAAGTGCAGCCCTAAGCAGAAAAAGTGGTGGCCCCAAATGACATTAAAGCAGATCAGCTGGGCAAGATCAGGATGCCCTGCTGTGTGATTGCCCCCCCCCCCAGATTGCTACAAAACTCACCTTTTCTAGCTGGAGCAGCTACTTCCCCAGCTTCTTTAGGTTGTAAGAGCCTTCCCTCCATTCAGAGAGGCTCGGGCAGGAGCGCACCCTCAGCTAGGGATGTGGCTGTGCGTCCTCCTCTTGCCACAAACTAGAGCCATTTGCCAAACATTGCCTATGCATTGCAAATCACTCTTAATGGACGAGAACCCGTGCATGCGTCGAAGGACATCCCGAATCGGGTTGCCCCGGGGACAAGGACCCAAATCCGGGATAGTCAAAATCCTGGGTTTTTGGTCCATTTTAAAGCAGAACAAAACCCTGAGCGGCCGGCACTCCAGGGTTGGCCACTGGCCTTCTGGAGCATCCCAAATGAACATGAACAGTGCCTGACTTTCAGCCACCCATCCTTCCTGTATGGACCATTATAGGCTGCCATAGGCCATAGGCCATATAGGAATTGGGAATGGTGGGTGGGTGAAGGGTTGGACATGGTGATTTCTGCCACTGCAAACAGCCCCCTCTGCCCCCAGGTCTTTGCCTGGGAAGTCTGAGCAAAACGCTGGCCCTGGTGGTGGGAGTGTTATTGTTTGAGGGAATTTTCAAATGGAAGGTGGAGGAGCCCAAAGTCTCCAACATCCACCAGCTACGTGATGTCATCATAAAGATTTATACTGTTACACAGACGGTAAACTGACTACTCAAAGTGTCATATATTCAGTGTTGTCCCATGAACATATATATTATAAATTATTTACAAAAATATGAGTGGTGTACTCACTCTTGTGAGATACTGTAAGGGGCATATACTGTGTGCTTTAAACGGCTAACTAGAAAATGTGTGTTCTTTATAGCTCAGTCTGGCAGAAATCTTACAGCCAGCTATCGAACTAGCAGAGTCTGGCTTTCCAGTATCAGAAATTTGTGCTTTACAATGGAAAAGTGCAGCCTACCAGCTCCAGGCGCCAAACAATAAATTTGGGAAAGAACTGCTGATCAATGGACAAGCTCCACAGCATGGACAGGTCTTCAAAAACCCCTCACTAGCCAAAACATTTAAGGTAGGTTTTTGAATGTTAGCAATATTTATAATAAGATAAATTAGTGAAGATGTGGTAGGCCCGCAGCCTAATGACAAAGTCTGAATAGACGAAACGCACTGGGCCGGACCCTACCACATCGTCACGGCGTTCTTTCAGTTTTAAAAGTTTTGAATTTAAACAGTTTCATGCTATGTGCAGTTTGTCTTTACTCCCTTCCTAATGATTTCAAACTAATAACCACGGAGAGTATAGCGACGGAAGATTGATTTTAACCAGAGGTTGTTTTTCCAATATGAGGTTCATTTGATTGTGACATGCTGGATTGAAAGAAATTATCTGGTATGTGCATTTGTTTTCGGTGGCTGGTGTGCACAGTTAAATGATATGAGCACTGCTGGTGAAGCCTTCCCTGCGAAAGAGAAAGAAAATTTGGACTAATTAACCCTTTGTTTTATCCCGCGGAGTCTAGCTATAATATTTGCATAGTTTTTTTTTCCTACAATAATAAGGACTGGTCTGACACAGTCTTGTGACTCCTTGCACAGGATTTTATTTTGTATAAGTGTTGGAGATACAATTGCATAATTCTCACTTGTGTTTGCTATAAGATTAGCGCGGCTTTTAAGGGGAAGGAAATAGGAGCTTCTCCATCCTGTTTTTCCTCACCCTTTGAATAATATTTATAATAAAATAGATTGTTTCAATATCAATATTTTACTGGAAGATTTTAAAAATGGGTATTCTATTGCTTTGAACTTAGGGACACCACATATCTGAAACAGCCAGGTCGATTGTAGTTGCTTGCACTACATTCACTAATCATTCTACATTCACTGATCACACTACATTCATCTAATATAGCAATTTGCCTACTTTATTGCTTTTAATATTTCTCACTCCATAAGACTCACTTTTCCCAAAAAGTATGTGGGAAGATATCTGTGTGTCTTATGGAGCAAATGTGCGGAGGGCTGGTTAAGGTAAAATCCATACATCACAGCTCTCCCTCTTAGAGTTGGATTGGTGGGGATTCTGCACGTGGCCTGTTATAGGGGAATTGGGTGGGGATTCTGCACACTGCCTGATATGGTCGGATTGGTGGTGGCTCTGCCACCCTGCAGGGGATTAGGGGTTGTACTACAGTGTCTGTTATAGGGGAATTGGGAGGATTAAGCCACACTGCTGCTCATAGAGGGATTGGTGGAGATTCTGCACACAATCTGTTATAGAGCATTTGGGGAGATTCTGCCACACTGCTTGTTATAGGGGGATTGGGGTGGATTCTGCAGTATTCTGCCACACTGCCTGTTATGAGATGATTTGGGGGGATTCTGCCCTGAACAAAATGGGGTAGGGAAAGTACCTAAAATAATAACAGAACATAATAAAATTTAAGAAATACATACATTTTTATTTATTTATTTTCATTTTTTGGCGTGGTAATGCCAGGGAGATTGCCCTGCACAAAATGGGAAAGGAAAACTAGTCCAAATAATCAAAACATTTTTTAATTGTATATTTTCAATTTTAAGTGTCTTACTAAATGGCACTTATAAAAGGCAATCATTTTAAAACTGGAACTCCCCGCTGGTTTATATTTTTAATTTTTGGGGCATTTTTGGTTAGATATTTTTATCTAACGTAGAATAGCATGACTTTTTATTTCGTAATTGTATTTTTCCAGTCTTAAGTGTTTTAATAAATTCTGCTTATAAAAGACATTCATTTTAACACTGAAACTGCCAGCGCGTTTATTTTTGTATATTTTTTGACAATTTTTTTGCCATTTTTTTATTAAATACAAAAATTTTGTGTAAAGTTTTTTTTTCAGTCTTAAGTGTTTTAATAAATTCTGCTTATAAAAGGCATTCATTTTAACATTGAAAGTGCATGTGGGTTTATTTTTTTATATTTTTTGACAAATTTTGGCATTTTCTTGTTAGATACAAAAAAGTTTGTTCAAATTTGTTTTATTTGTTGTCACTTTGTCTTGTTTTAGGGAAGGCAGAGAAAGTGACCGCTGGTTTCTTTTTCTTGGCTGTTTGTTCTGCTTCTTACAGAGAAAAAAATGCACCCCCCAAAGGGTACCAGGCTGGGCAGCAAGCATAAGGGTTTGTAACCCAGGCTTCAGAGGCCTGCAGGGAAGTTACAAGCCCCTACGCCCTTTGGTATCCTCTACTCTCTCCCATGTTTTTTCTTTCCTCATGTTGGTTATTTTCCCTACTTGGTACTTGCTAGGACTAGGACCTGAGAGTCGCATAAATAGTCAGGCCTAGCAGGGTATATGGACTATGGTTATCATGTTTGCCAGGACTGGGTTTATGTTGGTCAGAATAGTTCTTCCTGTTATTGTTTTTTGTTTTATAGTCATCATAAATAGTAGAATGCTTGGTTTTGTTTCTCTTTAGACTAAATTGGGGTGATGCTTCCTACTAATTTTGCTTTATTTCAGGTTTTCAGCTCCCTTCATAGCAATTCATAGTATCCAGTAGGTCAGACCACTTGGGTGTCAGTGCTGTTTAATTGAATATTAACTATTTAATTGTTGGCACACCTGGCATTATACTCTTTTGAGCTTTGATAAACTATTTAATTGTGGCACACCTGCCATTATACTCCTTTGAGCTTTGATAAACTATTTAATTGTGGCACACCTGGCATTATACTCTTTTGAGCTTTGATAAACTTTTTAATTGTTGGCACACTTGGCATTATACACTTTTGAACTTTGATAAACCAGTTACTTGTTGGCACACCTGACATTATACAAAGAGGCACACATGAAGACCTCAGAGTGCATTGTTATATGTAGATGGCAACATAAACATACTGTTCACCCATAACGCCTTCAACCTAGATGCTGGAAGCTAACAGAGGCAAATTATATATACCAAAACATTGTCTTGAAGGTAAAGAATGGGTGCTTAAGAATAATTTTCATAATGAGCCGTCACACAACACTTTTATTCATATTCATATACTTCCGTTGCTGCACCCTTCTCCCTCTTTCGGGGCTGGGATAGCCACCACCTCTTCCACTGAAATCTGATTGCCTTCAGTCCACATTGGGTCCAGAAATTTGTCATCACCCCTGGGATTGTCTTCTACCCATCCCCGCTACCCTCCTTCTCAGCCTTCACATTGCAGAAAGCTGCAGCACGTGGGTTTCATCTTCATTGTAGATGTCCTGCAATGGTCCAATGTCCACATCCTCATCTTCCAACACAAGTTGTTGGGCATCTGGGAACCTCTGTCTGCAACTGGGGCAGGGGTAGGTATATGGCCCACGGAATCCCAGGTAGGAGTGTCATCACAGAGCATTAGTGACTGCTCCATGATTTTAGGATTCCCACTTAAAGGGCCACTCCAGACCCTTCCTTCAAAATAAACCTAACCCCTGCACTGCCCCCTCCAAATAGCGATTATGCTCATGTAATAAAAGAAAAAAAAGACACTCACCTTTACCCCGAATTCAGCGGTGCCGCAGCTGCATCACCAAACACCCTTTGCCGTCTTCCGGGAAGTCACGGTCGGCCGGGTGGAGTGGCGCTCTCCGCATCATGTATGCTCCCGCTGCCCATTCACTTGCATGGGCAGGGAGAAGTGTGCGCAATGTAGAGAGCATCTGCTCCCATCACCGTTTCAGTGCCATGCTACGACTTTGAGGGCTGGATTAAGGCGAGTTTCTTTTTTTTTTTATTACATGAGCATAATTACTATTTGGAGGGGGCAGGGCGGGGGTTAAGATGTGACACTAACAGCTTTTTTGTTACATTAACTTGATGCCATAATCTAAGAACGCCAAGAATAACAGCTGTTAGGGTTACCAAAATGTTCATACTCCATTAAAATGCAATTATCTATGTTTATTAGATTTAATGTAATTACCTTTGGAAACAAAGACAAATTTGTATTTTTGTAACACCCTGTTTAACTATTGTCATCATTGGCAGAAACAACTGCAAGGAAGTATTTGTTATAACTGTTGTAATGGAGTCTTTACCAATACAGTAAAAAGTATACAAAAGCATTGATGCAGCATACCTTGGTTTGAGCATTGGAAACACTGAAGTGTAACTAGCAAGGATGTCACATTGGCTGGCACCAGAGCAGCCTGTGTGAATGAGGCCACTTGACAGCTGCTGCCTAGGCCATAATGACAGATAACCAGGAATCCTGGTGATGGCAGACAGGGGACATAACTGGGGGAACAATCTTTGATGATGCCCGAAGTTGTGTAGGCCTGTTCAGTCATGGCTACATCTGGCTGGACTTGGCACTAGACATGTTTGGACATAGCACTGGGTCAGTAACAAGGTTTATCAGTGGACATGATCAGGCCTGGCATGGGTCAACAACATGACTTGGCACTGGAAATTGTCAGATGTGGCACGAGTTAACAGGGCTTGGCACTGGTTTTGGTCAAATGTGTCATGAGTTAGACCAGGATGGATGTGGTCAGACATGGCATGGGTGGTTGACAGGTAATGAGATCACCTGGAGAACAAATTGGGATACTCCTAAGAAGTGGATCAAAGCACAAATGAAAAAAAAATTTTGATTTGGTCCACTTTTTGCATCTGCAATACTATAGTCTTAGCATCATGATTGTGGGGGCCATTTGCACTTCTGCGTAGTATCTGCCCCTACAATACAAATATGATCACTTATCATATTTCCACCCCTACCTATGTCCTGTTTCTGCAATGCTATAGCATTGAATGATAAATGGATAAATGAATTACTGAGAAACTCTTTGTGGGCAGGACTAGGGAGCTCATGGACTGGTGGTGGAGCTGGTCAGGGCCACTAACACCCCAAACTGATTTTTGGACAAAGTCAGTTGCTGTCTTTGCCTCATACAAAGATCCTGGTCTTCATCAAGGTATCCATGGCCAAACTTTAGTCTTGCCTTGATTATACTTTCCTACCATAAATGTCTTCCTTGGTCTCTCTGTGAAACCATTCATATCTTGTACCATGCTGTGAGCAAGGTCTTATCTGTTTATCAGAATTGCATGCAGCTAAATGTTCATTCTTTTTATAAATAGTAAGCTAGACGCCATGATAACTGAATGATAAAAAGTTTCGAGGTCAGGAAACACCTCCTTACTGTAAATTACAGAAGGCAATGTTCACTGAAGGGAAGGTTTCAAGATGATGAGTTATGGTAACAAGATATTGTTGAATATATGATTCTGTCAGCTTATGTTTAACAACTGATAAAAGGTTTGGATAAAAAGGGCCATTACGTGTCTGAATAGCCTGAATATATATGCTGTGCATTCTATAGTAAAATAAGAATGAAATTATCAAGGTACTAAAGTTATTTTATTTTAGAATACAGTCCTTGGGTTTTGTTCTGTGACATAGATGCAAGAGACTACAATGGTAATTACGGGAATTATGTTTAGAATAAATTACATATAGTCAAGTTTAAATGTATAGGTTATGGGATAAATGTTAAGCCTGCGTGTTGTGATATTTCTGGCAGGATGATTTTGGGGCATACATTGAAAGAAAAATCATATAATAAAAACTTTAGCTGAACCTTGATGGCATGCACTTGCTCTAGCTTAGACACTGGTATAAGCAAAAGGGCAAGTTTTCAGAAAAAGGAAGGGCTGATCTTCTAGATACATTTCAGATGACTTCAGTCATAAGCAGTTATGCATTTGGCATCTAAAAGCATTGTGTCGTCAAGCATATGCAAGAGAATGAAATGCCCCTAATAGAGGTTCAGGCAAAAGATTTAACAATTCACTAAGCTATCCAAAACCAAAATGTTATCAATCAGATAATTCTAAAATGGGACTCATAATAAGGATGGAACATGGTATAATACAGTATACTTACAGTACTTTCATTAATATGTATCATTTATCAACTTTTTTTTTACAGACCCTAGCTGAATCAGGCAAGAAGGGATTTTATGAAGGACGGATTGCACAAGCTATTGTCCAGCTTGTACAGAGCAACGGAGGTGTGCTGGACCTTTGTGACCTTTCAAGTCATGATACAGAACAAGTAGAACCTATAAACACTACATTCAAGGTAAAAAATACAACATATCTCTGCTGGCTCTTATCTCTTGTGCTGGCTACATTTGCCATCCATACAGAGGCTGAACCATCCATGACAAAAACAAGGTTTATTATAATGCTGGAATAGAAATGCAGTTTGAAGATGATCTAGTTTGTGTACAACCGGTAATTAATGAAATGTTTGATATATTAGAAAGATCAGATCTCTATTTGATGCCCCTCTGCATTTATTATGTTGCCATCCCCTGCTTAAATAAACATCCTTCTAGCCATACCCATCCATATAAATAAAATAAATACATTTTTAATTCATACGATCAGTAAATCAGTTATATTATGCCCTCAACATATTATATAATAGAGAACTTCTTAGCCCAATGCATGCATTATTTGTCCAATGGAACCAACTCTCTCACCTCTACCAGATAATGAATCATAGAAGAGACCTCTCAAACATCAATAAATAAAATACCCCCTTTGCGCAAATGAATATTCCCTTAATTAATGGGGATATGTTAATCATTTGTTTGAGGTAAGGATGTTATTTTAAATTTGTTACCGCAACACCACATTGTGTGAAAATAAATATGGCATTTTTTTGTTTTCTAACTTAAAGTGACAGTCCAGTCTCAAGTAATCTATGGGGGGGGGGGGTAACAAAAAACCTTTAAAAGGAAGTAATTGAATAGAAGGAAGGAAGAAAGGCAAAGGAGAGAAAAGATAAAAAAGATAATAAGGGGGAAAATTGAAAGAAGTCAAGATGAGAAAGGGAAGGAAAGAAAAGAAGAGGAACCTTTCCTACTCTCCCCAATGACGACTCTGACTTGAGTTCTCCCAATCGGAGGTGAAAGTGGGCAGAGTGTGCAAATGAGGGGAAATAAAAAATAAACCTTACCTTGCCCGGATCCCACACTGTTCTCACGAGCACTGACGGCGGCCACACAGACAGTGTAGACAGAGTGTGCACAGAGTGGCATCACTCGAGTGTGGGAAGATGGCAGTCCTTCAAGATGGCAGTGCCCAGGACCAGAACCCCACCCCTGGAACTGTGGCGAGGTAAAGGTTTTTTTCTTTGGCAGGGTGAGTTGATGACCTGAGACTAGAATAGTGATTTTTATTTGGTGGTGTGGAGGGGGGATTTAGAACAAAAACTGTTTTGTGTGTTACATTTAAAAAGGTCACACTGAAGCAGATTACAATTCACATCCAAATTTAAACTTGCTTTACCAAATAATTAGCATGACCCCCAATGTAACCCTAAATGTTTGGATACAAAATAGCAAATCATTTGTCTATCAGAGGTTGATGCTAAAATTTGCTGTGGATAATTATGGTTCTGGAGGAGTAAAATGGCAGATATGCTCTAATACTCTAGCTGAGTATATCTAGAGCTGCATCAAGCCATTTGTAGATTCTAGACCACACATGCCCAACCCTCCTCCTTAATAGCCACCAACAGGCCAGCTTTTGCTGATCTCCACACAGGTGCCCAGGTCAAGTCATTAGAGCTCAGGCAGAGCTATAGCCTGAGAAGTAATTACTTCACTTGTGTATTAGTATGGAAATCTGAAAAAACCTGCCCTGTTAGTAGCCTTTGAGGAGGAGACTTGAGCTCCTGTGTTATAGACCTATGTGCTCACAGAGCATATAGAAAAAATAATTACAGTATTAGTTAACTATTGAGTAAATACCACAGGAGGTCATTTCATAGAATTGTTCTTCTTGTTCCTTTTGTTTTATTGTTAACATTAAATAAATCAAAGGACATGCAAGATATGAAAGTACTTTATATTCAGTATTACAAAGCTATTTTGTTTAAAGTGTCTGTTCAGACAAGGCCCAAAAATTCTATTTTCTCCTCACAACTCTCCATCTCACTCAGATGCTCTAAACCAGTGGTCCTCAACCCCCCGGTAGCGGTCCGCGGCTCAAATGGTACCGGGCCCTGAGGCTATCGCGCCCCGCGCTCCAAACCCCCGCCCCTATTCAACCGGCGGACCGCGGACGCTGGGATTCCGGACCCCATGGCCAGGAGGGTGGGTGCAGAGAGGGGTGTCGGGGGCTATCGGGGCCGGACGGGGAGGGAAGGCAGCGGGCGGGGCCAGAGAGCGTGAGGGAAGGCAGCGGGCGGGGCCGTCGGCCGGAATGGAAGGCAGCGGGCGGGGCCGGAGACTGAAGGAAGGCAGGGTGCGGGCCGGAGACCGCGAGGGAAAGCAGCGGGCGGGGTCGGACGGACAGGAGGAAAGGCGGCATGTGCGACAGGTAGGAAAGACAGCAGGTGGGTGATTTATGGAGGAGCGGCCGGCTCAGCTGTCTGCTTCGATGAAATAAAAGACAAATATACACAGAGCTAACTTCTATCCGAAAACACACATATACATGTGTCAAAGAATAATATCCAAATATGTGTATGGCACAACAAAGCAAAAATAAAGTCTCTCTTAATTCTTCAGCCGCGTCCCAAAGTGCATGTGCTCAGAATTCTTCTTTGTGCTCTTAACACCCCTATGTGCAGATC
Source organism: Gastrophryne carolinensis (assembly GCA_027917425.1). Classification (NCBI taxonomy): domain Eukaryota; kingdom Metazoa; phylum Chordata; class Amphibia; order Anura; family Microhylidae; genus Gastrophryne; species Gastrophryne carolinensis. The sequence goes on from CM051237.1 coordinate 140,125,625, forward strand.
CTTACCAGAAAGATATCTTGAACATAGCCAAACAGGACAATGAATGGATGTTTCCCAGCATCAATGAATGGTCAGCTTTGTTTCAAGTTATCCACATCCAAGCTTATTTCCCACAGGGCGGAGAGTATTTGTATAATTTCTCAAAATTGCATAGGTTCAATAGATGGTGAACCACATATAAAGGGAATAAAGAGAAAATAGCAACACTAGTGCAATAACGTTTAAAAACCACTATTTAATGCTGCTGTACAATCAAGAATCACACTCACATTCTAAATGATATAAAATCAGCATGTCAGCTCATTCACAGAGCAGTAGACAGAGCGGGTCTCACCACCAATCTTCAATGCTCCTGCCGGTCCAGCCGAAACTTGATAAACATTCCTAGAAGGGTATAGCCCTATATACCCACACGTGGAATTCCAGAAGACTGCCAAACTCCCAACGCGTTTCGTCGCGGGTGCGACTTTGACCAGGTGTAAGGCAGTTAGAAAGGACACATGTATTTATACCGGATATGGGGAGATGAGTCCCACCCATATCCTCTTACGTATTCACCCAGCACGCTCCCCGTTGCTGGGTAATCACTTCTCTCCCGATCGTTGGGCGGACGTGCAGAGATGTAAGGCATCCGCCTTTCCCTTGCAGCGTCTAGTCACATGACCGGAGCAGTCTCATTACGCTGCGTTACAGCACAGGAAAGACCAGATGGATTTGATTACGCTGCGCTCCAACCTAGAACGCACACAGCAGCTCTATTACGTTGCGTTGCGTTCCAACACAGGGCGGGCCAAGCAAAGCCTCGCTTTCAGCCTCGCTGTAGCGTCTGTTGTAAATTTAGTTACCTAGGGAACAGTCAACCCACGGCATCTATGGAGCTTCAGACTTGAGAGGCATATATTCCTGCCTAAGGCGCAATCATACGCCTGTAACTCGCAATTCGCTAGTGCCTATATGGGCAAAAATGTATTTTTCAGGGCTTGTAACCTTTTGGTATTGATATTATTATACATTAGCCCAAGCACCATATTGAAGAGAGCTTACCCCACTACGTAGACAGAGCATTGTAGAATGGCTATGAGACCATCCTTCATGACAGCACATCCAAGTTAAATAAGTATTAGATTTACATAAATATATAACCAATTTAATTAACACATATGAATAAAAAATGTCAAGAGAACATCTAAAATACGTAAAAAATATGTAAAAAATATGTAAAAAATGTGATAGTAAAAAATGCATAGCTACAAGTTCTCAATAAAACAATTTAAGTCGAACTCTATATTTAGTCCGTTAGGGCTGAGAGTGTTAAAATCAAATATCCACTTTCCTTCTTGCTGCGATAATTCTCTAATGACATTAGAGCCCCGCCAGTGACATGTCACTCGGTCAAGGCCCATAAAGAAAAGGGAATCTGGATTGCAAGCATGTACCATTTTGTAATGAGCGGATACGCTATGGGCTTCATAGCCTCGTTTTATATTATAAATGTGTTCCCGGACCCTTATGCATAACTGCCTAGTGGTCCGTCCCACATAGAACAAATTACAAGGGCATCTTAACAAATATACCACATTGGTGGATTTACATGTTATCAATTGGGAGATCCTAGATCCCTGCTCTGTCCCATCCCATCTCTTTTTTCCCAGCTCTGTCCCATCCCATCTCTCTTTTTCCAGCTCTGTCTCATTCCATCTCTCTTTTCCCAGCTCTGTCCCATCCCATCTCTCTTTTCCCAGCTCTGTCCCATCCGATCTCTCTTTTCCCAGCTCTGTCCCATCCCATCTCTCTTTTCCCAGCTCTGTCCCATTCCATCTCTCTTTTCCCAGCTCTGTCCCATCCCATCTCTCTATTCCCAGCTCTGTCCCATCCCATCTCTCTTTTCCCAGCTCTGTCCCATCCGATCTCTCTTTTTCCAGCTCTGTCCTATCCCATGTCTCTTTTCCAAGCTCTGTCCCATCCCATCTCTCTTTTCCCAGCTCTGTGCCATCCGATCTCTCTTCTCCCAGCTCTGCCCCATCACATCTCTCTTTTCCCAGCTCTGTCCCATCCCATCTCTCTTTTCCCAGCTCTGTGCCATCCGATCTCTCTTCTCCCAGCTCTGCCCCATCACATCTCTCTTTTCCCAGCTCTGTCCCATCCCATCTCTCTTTTCCCAGCTCTGTCCCATTCCATCTCTCTTTCCCAGCTCTGTCCCATCCCATCTCTTTTTTCCCTGCTCTGTCCCATCCCATCTCTCTTTTCCCAGCTCTCTCCCATCCGATCTCTCTTTTCCCAGCTCTGTCCCATCCCATCTCTTTTTTCCCTGCTCTGTCCCATTCCATCTCTCTTTTCCCAGCTCTGTCCCATCCCATCTCTCTTTTCCCAGCACTGTCCCATCCCATCTCTTTTTTCCCTGCTCTGTCCCATCCCATCTCTTTTTTCCCTGCTCTGTCCCATCCCATCTCTCTTTTCCCAGCTCTGTCCCATCCCATCTCTTTTTTCCCTGCTCTGTCCCATTCCATCTCTCTTTTCCCAGCTCTGTCCCATCCCATCTCTCTTTTCCCAGCACTGTCCCATCCCATCTCTTTTTTCCCTGCTCTGTCCCATCCCATCTCTCTTTTCCCAGCTCTGTCCCATCCCATCTCTCTATTCCCAGCTCTATCCCATCCCATCTCTCTTTTCCCAGCTCTGTCCCATCCCATCTCTCTTTTCCCAGCTCTGTCCCATCCCATCTCTTTTTTCCCTGCTCTGTCCCATCCCATCTCTCTTTTCCCAGCTCTGTCCCATCCCATCTCTCTATTCCCAGCTCTGTCCCATCCCATCTCTCTTTTCCCAGCTCTGTCCCATCCCATCTCTCTTTTCCCTGCTCTTTCCCATCCCATCTCTCTATTCCCAGCTCTGTCCCATCCCATCTCTCTTCTCCCAGCTCTGTCCCATCCCATCTCTCTTTTCCCAGCTCTGTCCCATCCCATCTCTCTTTTCCTAGCTCTGTCCTATCACATCCCATCTCTCTTTTTCCAGCTCTGTCCCATACTTATTTTTTTCTGTAACTGTATTTTATTTCGAAGGCATGTTTAAATACGTTAACATTAAAATGATTGAATCAAAACAATATTAACAATCAATGCCGGTGCACCGCCCCCAGCCACACCCCAGCCCCGCCCCTAGTCAGCCCCCCCCCCCCCAGTGCCCCACCGGGCTGCGGTAAAATTACCAAATCCTGAACTGGTCCACGGTGAAAAAAAGGTTGGGGACCACTGCTCTTAAACATACTAATTGCCCACTACATTCACTACAATGCAAAGAATGCAGTGGGTGTGTGGAGGGATGAATTTTCATGTGGAGGATGCCAGACTGAAATGATGTGGGGGACGAAAGGTGAGTATACCCTTTTTTTTGTTCTTACCTGGACAGATCATTTAAGAAATAGTAAGAAATCATTGTAGATATATCATATATGTATGTACGGTACATTATATATATATATATATATATATATATACTGAAAACATTGTATATTGGAATTGAAAATGCAGGAAATGTGGGGAATAGAAAGGCTTGACGGAGAGATTAATTATTCTGGAACTAACAATTATATTCCAAGCATGGCCAGCCAGTACATCTGTCATATAGCTTGGAAGCTTGATTCCTTTGTAGTCCTGCAGTCTGCAGCTATCTTGCTCCCCACCCTGCATCAAGTGGACCAAAACCGGTATCTATAAGATTCCTGGGACGATCGATTCCCTGCCCCTGGGGCATCCAAAATCGGGAAGCCCCGCTGTGTGAAACCCTCCAGGTCACTCCATACACTTACCTTGTTTCCTGGTCCAACAGCGCAAGTGCGAGCCGCGGCCGCATCCCCAATATCCCTCTAGCAGGACGCGTGCCAGCACCAGCAGGCATTTGTGAATGGCCGGCGCAAGCATGCTCCCTCTTAGAGGGAAGCGGGGGATGCGGCCGCCAGCACTCTCGGAGCTGCTTGCCTTAGACGAAGGCTTAGACGACGTGATGTCAGCGGCTCCGAGTGCGCTGATTGGACGAGCAGGCTTGCATGCGCCATAGGACCAGGAAGAGGTGAGTGGCCATCGGTGATCTGGGGGTTTCACACAGCGGGGTACCCACAATCAGGGTGCCCCAGGGGAAAGGACCAAAACCCAGCATAGTTGGTCCACTTTAAGTCGTGTGCTTAAGCCATCAAACATTCACATTCAACTGTTTTAGACGCTGGCCTCAATTTTAGTAGACATTCAGTTTCATGATTTTTATTAGTAATAAGGCATGAGTTAAAATGTGGCGATTCAGTAAAGAAGTGCAACTAGGGTAATGTGATAACTTATTTCATTTGCCTATAAAAATAAAACTTTTATTTTAGTTTTACATTTTCCAGTCTCTGCATCCTTATCCCTCTCTAGAGTGCAAGTTTTAGGTGTTAAAAACTAGCACAAGTGCCCCTTTGAAATAAAGCCAAAATATGACCCTTATTTTTGTGGGAAGGGAGAGTTTACTGAATTGAGACCAATATCTTTATTGGAATTCATGATGAAAGACAGGCTGAAGGCCACGAATACAAAAATGTGGTTGCAGTTCATGCTTTGAAGATCCTGCTGATTTAAATTTTCAATTATAGTGTTTGGTCTGATATCAAACTGCATTTAAAAGCAAAACTTGTCATTTTTATACCCTGAAAAATAGTCCATACTCCTATGTTATGCTAATAATCCTTAACAAAAGAGAGGTCCCTGGCAGCGAGCCACATCAGACAAACCGGCTCAGGTTTACTCCCTTAGTCATTCCATGGGAATGAACATAACCTCAGACCCGTACCCACAAGAATACATTAACTTATCCATGGCGACATATTGAGGGAAAACATCGGCCATGATTACAAAAGACTTGATTATGGCTTTGGCTTATGCACAAGCTGTCTGACTCACAGTATCACCTCAGTATGTCTACAAACAAATTATTAAATAGACACACCTATCAACTGAAGTTTCACAGGCGACACGTGAGCAAGGTTTATTTTATTAAAATGTGTGTTGAATATTTAGTCAAAGTTCTTTACAGGAATCTCTGTGAATTTACAAGGTGTATCTAAACAAGATTTGTATTTTAGTATCATTAGTCAAGTTCTAAAAAAATATATAAATTGCAGATTTATGCAAGTGAGATGAGATGAGTGTATTTGGAGAATATCATCATTCAGACAGGTTAGAAATAGAAGTCCAAAAGCAAGTTGGATAAATGTCATGCAAACAGTTTAAAGAAATTATCCAACAAGAGGGAGGGTCAAGAAGTGGGGGGGCTAAAAAGGTTGTGGACAGGCTTTCCTATAAGCTGACCGCCACCCATGCTGCTCATTTGTTCAGATAGACTTTCTTACTATGGTTTATTTGAATACTGCAAAAACATTGCCTGGCTAGTAGACTTAAAGCAGAAGTTCAGTCTTCAGTAATCCCTCCTCCCCCCTGCCACCTTTGCCGGGCACATAGGCAAGATGGAGGTGAAGGTTACAAAGAATAAAAGCCTTACCTTGCCCAGGATCCAGCACAGAGTAGCTTCCTGTACTAACCCTGCCCGCCATTCACTGGAATGGGCAGATGGGATGGCGCACAGAATGCACCTGTACAGCAATCACCCCTGCAATTGCTCGGGGGATTGGTGCAAGATCCTGGTGAGGTAAGTGCTTTTTTGTGACCCCCCTTCCTGTCTCAGTGCCAAAGGAATGTGGCAGGGCGTTTACAGATACTGGACTTCTGCTTTAAGCTATTTTCAATCCTTAATGAGCCACTGATTTAAAAATAAATATTATAATCTGCAAATTTAACACTGAATGACAGTAACAAGATTGTGCAATTTTTTTTATTAGGGTTTATTTTTAGCATTTTCTAGGTCTTTGCACGTCATGGCCAGATACAGGAATCCTAGTTATGATAGATAACCCATTGTAAAGATATAATATCTCACACGCAATTTCTATCAGAGAGACAAACAGACAAACGGATATAGCAATTGTCAAAAATACTATACTGGGGCGGACTGGCCAAAGGGCATACCGGGACAATGAGTGGGTGAGTGGGGGGAAGAAGTTTGGGAGTGAAGGTTTCTGCCACTCGGCATGTTATGGGGGGTTCCCACTTAGCCTGTTATGGGGGGTTTTCTGCCTTAGAGCCTGATATGGGGAGATTTTGCCACTCAGCATGTGATGGGTGGGGTTCTGCACACTGCCTGTTATGGGGGTGATGATACCGGGCCAGACACACTGCTGAATTTTTGTGCATATTATAAGTTTGTTTTTATATTTTTAACATGGTTTTATGTGACTGACAACCCACATGTACCACCCAAGCAGGGCGGTTTCTCACCCCACCAAAGTTGCCAGCACTATACCTCGAACCTCAAACCAATAATTTGTAAACCATAAATCAATTCACTTTCATATTGGCCTTAATTCAGTAAACTTCCCTTTAAATATCTCACAAAATAAAGGGCCTTATTTCAGAATAATTTGTTACCCATTTTTTTAATTGGTTTTAGATGCAACAATTAAAGAGGAACATCAGACCTTTTTTGAATGTTCCTCTTTAAACATCCCTCCCCCCTCCTTCACTGACTTTTGCATTTCACTGTTATTTAAAACGCTGACAGTATTCCTGGCCCTTTTTCACCCCCTCCTTAGCCGTCCCAAAGTGAAGGCAGTAGGCTTAGCCGGCTATACCTGTAGCAGTCCACGCCACTCTTAAGGCCGGCGCGGTGCATGCTAGGATTCCAAGGTGGTGCTACCCAACGGAGAACGACGGGGGGAGTGGAGGGATGCCGAGCACAATGCAACCGGAGAGGTAAGTTTACATTAACTGTTTTGTAAACCCGAGGGGCATGGGGCTGGGCAAGCCAGGTCTGGGGAGGTTTTACTAACCTCACATGACTTGGAATGTTCCTCTTTGAAGTGTTCAATACAAATCATTTAATACTGGATTTAGGACACAATTAGCTGTGTTTTATTGTGAATTGTTTTTTTTTACATTGTCTGTATTTTATGAGTACTACAGTATACTGTGGGATAGCATTTATATTTTTGTTCTCCATAGGGTTTAAAAGTTTGGGAAATGCCACCAAACGGTCAAGGGATCACTGCACTTATGGCTTTTAATATGCTAGAAAACTTCAATGTCAAAGGTACTAAACAGTTTCTGAGTAACCATATGTATTTTCACTTTAAGCTGAATAAAATTGTTGTATTGCTGTTTTCTCATTGTTGTCTTTATCCTGTGTCATTGTGGTGGTGCCATGATTACTCACTTGACTTTTCTGATTCTAGAGCTGGGTCATAACAGTGCTGATTACCTTCATCTAATTAGTGAAGTCTTGAAGTTAGCTGCTACAGACTGTCAATGGTATTGTGCTGACCCTTCAGTTGTTCCTGTGCCTACTGAAGACCTTATAAGCAAGACATATGCTGTAAGACGAGCAAAACTGATTAATATGCAAAGGTAAGGTATTAGGCGGCTTCAGGCATTGTGGTTAGAATCCAAAAATGGGGGAAAGAAAATAACAATTTTTATTAAAAATAAAGATGTAATCCAATTCCAATTTTAAAATTTAAAAATGTTTGTTATATACAGTGGCGTAACTACAGGGGGGGCAGGGTTGTGACCGCACCAGAGCCCATTAGGTAGGGGGACACCCCACATTGTGGCTCCTCCATCTTATTTGTCAAACTTTGCATGATGTACTAGAAAAATCAACCAATTATCTGAGCTGTTTCAGTCCTTTAGTTGTCTATTTGTACCCAATTAATTAAAATTACAGGGGAAAGGTTACTGTATGGGCCATGAAGGAGCCCCATTTAATGTTTGCACCAGGGCCCAGCCACATTTAGGTACACCACTGGTTATGTATGACTTTGTTTCTTTCTTTTTCTGTAAGCAAAGATGTTTTTGTTATCTTACCAAATAAGGGAGTACCATCCACAAAAGTGGACTCCCAACTCCCTCAAATCAGGGTCTTTTTTACCTTCACATAGTCCTGTGGCACAGATCACTCTTCCACAAACTGCACTTTCACATTCCAGGCTGAACCTGGAGTGTGTGTCCAGTGTATAAGGCGAGACATGCCAATTTTTGTTCATGGGTGCCATGCTGAAGCTTCTACACAGCTGTATTTTTGACCCAGAAGTGTAGCTCCTGGCTCCATATATTGTGGGGAGCAATCAGAGCCATAAGCACGAGCCAAGTGAAGCTAAATAGGGTAGCATCATGCCTCCCATGGCACACCTGAACTGAAGTTAATATGGTAAAGTCTACAAAATAGATTTTTCTATTTAAATATGCCCCCTTGACTGTTATTTCTAGGTAAGAGCGTTACTTTAAAGCAGACCAAAAGAGGGCCAGAAGAGAATTTAAGTTTACTTTCCACAGAATTGTTGTGAACCAAAATGATGTCCTTAAAGTGCTGAGCTTATTGGGTATTTTGTTAAAAATTATTATATTCCAAGTATGTCACACACCCCGCTTCCAAGATTAATAACCAGTAGAGGGCGAACTTCTGCAGAGATGACTAGAAAAAAAGGAGCCCCTCCCGGTTCATAAATACCTGGGACCTCCCACACATTCCCCAGTAATCGTCTCTGCAGACGGCGAGCAAGTCAGAAGATGGCTATCTCCTTCTTTGCAGGTAAGCCGGGTTACACCCGGCCCTTTTTTACTCCTATTTCTGCCCGGACCTGATTTAAAATGTAAGCCCTATGCTTCCCAGCCTTGGCTGTAGGTGCGGGCGATGGTAGGCTACACCCTAGCAGGTGTACTATTAGGAGCCACACTCCTCCGTGAGACCCCATATGAGGGGGTAGGCGGTTACCAGGTTGGTGATCCTGGTTTGGGATGCCCTGTCCCTGTTATCCCTCCTCTACTATTGTAGTCTGGGTTTCCCCCTTCCATTTCTCCCTTATTCCCGCAACTGGGGGGGGGGGGGGCGTTTCCTTCTCCCTTTGGGGTGTTTTTTGTTTTCACTTGTCTTGTATATATATATGTGTGTGTGTGTGTGGAGTGCTTGCTGCAAGTAAACTGGAGACATTGCTCTGGCCGCGGCCGCCCAGGAATAGGCTCCGCACTCGGTGGGGAGAGCTTCTTCTCCTCCTTTCCAGTCACGGGGGGGGGGGGGCGGGGGCCGGGGGCCGGGCGCTTGGCGCACTGGCGGCAGCCAATAGCTGGGAACCGCGTTTCTGGTATGGATAGGGAGGGGGCGGGGCCAGGCGCGGCGCGCGATCCGCGCTGGCCCGCCCTTCTTCTTCCTCCTCTCCTTCCAGTCTTGGTCAGACGCCATTGTTCTGTGAGTGCCCTGCGGGGCTGTTTTTCCTTGTACCCTTGCTATTGTCCTTTGGCAGTGCGGTGTCGTTTTTTTACAGCGTGTTATGTATTGTAGACACGTTTGCTTATATACATTGAATATATTTATATAATTAGAAATCTGCATATATTGATGTTGTCACGCTCTGGTAACTCCAGCCCTCTAGGTAAGCCCTCAACCCCCAATCTCCGCAGCCAGCTTCACCTGTAGGAGCCCCCGCTTGCCGGGACGCAGAGTACGCCTGCCCGGGATCGGTTGCCCCCAGGACTTCAATGGCTCAAAGGATGAGAGCTTACAGGTATAGAGGTCTGAAGAACCAATAGCTAAGAGCGAGTGTAGCGGAAGTCCAGAGACAGGCCAGAGGTTGACACGGGGAGTCAGAGTTCGCAGCGGTACAGAGGGGAGAGACAGCTCGAGGTCAAGGTACAAGGCAGAGGTCAGCAACGGAGATCAGATCGAGAATGGTCAGTTCAGGCAGGGGTCGGCAACGGAGATCAGAATAGTCGGTTCAGGCAGAGGTCGGCAACGGAGATCAGAATAGTCGGTTCAGGCAGAGGTCGGCAACGGAGATCAGAATAGTCGGTTCAGGCAGAGGTCGGCAACAGAGATCAGAATAGTCGGTTCAGGCAGAGGTCGGCAACGGAGATCAGATCAAAGTATAACACGAGTCAAAGCAAGGTACAAGGCGCTATCACAGGCACTGAGCAAGTGATGGAGGGGAACCTTTATAGGGACCGGATATGTAGGGGATGGAGGAGCTGATTGGTGCTGACTAGGAATCTAAATACAATTGGGAGATAGGGCGTACAGCCCAGCAACTCCTATGGGCTCATTGGTCCTGTCCCAACACGGGAACACCCCCCACCCACCTGGGCTCATTGGCCCTTTAACTTAATTTCCCTGATCCTCCGGCGGCGCTGTAATGTGCGCGCCCGCCGGAGGATCAGGGAACTACGTGCTCGCTGACGTCCAGAGGACGAGGAAGCGGGGGGCGTGGCCGAGCTGAGCGCCGCTCGAGCCGACGCCGCCGGATCCGCCGCCGCCCGGCGCGGCCGCCGCACACAGACAGCCGCGGCCGGACGCCTGGAGACGGCGCTGGAACGGGGGACAGGTAGGTGATTCCTGACACTACCCCCCCTTCACGAGGGGCCTCCGGACCCTCACCCGGCTTCCCTGGATTGTCCTGATGGAACCTCCTTACAAGAGCCTTGGCATGAACATCCCTCGCTGCCACCCAGCATCTTTCCTCTGGACCATAGCCAACCCAGTCCACCAAATACTGTAAAGAATTACGCATCTTACGTGAATCCAAGATCTTATTCACTTCATACTCGGGCTCATTATCAACAAGAATTGGCGAGGGACCAGCAAGAGGAGTATTCTTCGCCGGTTTTAACAGTGAAACATGAAAAGAATTAGGTATTTTCATAGTCGGCGGGAGTTGAATCTTAAAAGACACGTTATTCAATTTCTTGATAATCGGGAAAGGACAAATGAATTTCGGACCCAATTTACTAGAGGGTTGACGGAGCGCAATATTTTTAGTGGAGACCCAAACTAGATCGCCTACTTGAAGAGGAGGTTCCCGTGATCTACGGCGGTCGGCAAATTTCTTATATCTTAAACTAGTGGTCTTAAGAATCTCCTGAACATGTGTCCAGATATTCTTCCGTTCTTGAAGCCACTCCTCCAACGCCGGCAAGTTGGAAGGTGACCCTGAAAGGGAAGAAGCTCTATGATTTTTCCCTAAATTACAATAAAAAGGTGATATCTTGGTACTCTCACTAGGCGCGATATTGTAAGCAAATTCGGCGAAATCAATAAATTTTGCCCATTGTTCTTGGGCATCAGAGACATAACACCTTAAGTACTGTTCCAAAGTTTGATTAGTTCTTTCCGTCTGCCCATTGGACTGGGGATGGTAGGCAGACGAAAGAGAGATTTGTATACCCAGCAGTGAACAGAAATGTTTCCAAAAACGGGAAGTAAATTGGACACCCCGATCAGAGACTATATTGGACGGAATACCATGAATACGAAAAATATGTGAAGTAAATAGTCGAGAAAGCTCTGGTGCGGAAGGAAGCTTGGCCAAAGGAACGAAGTGTGCCATCTTACTGAAACGATCTACGACCACCCAAATAACAGTATTTCCGTGTGATAAAGGCAAATCTACAATAAAATCCATAGAAATATGAGTCCATGGTTCAGCAGGGATTTCAAGAGGAACCAAACTGCCACTGGGAGCCTTGTGAACCCCTTTACTTCGAGCACAAACAGCACAAGCGTCAATAAAGGTGGTAATATCGCGTCTCATGGTTGGCCACCATACATGGCGACGGGCAAGCATAAACGTTTTTCGGTTACCCACATGACCAGCAGTTTTAGCATCGTGAAATTACATCTGAACGCAAATGTGGCGGTACAAACTGGCATCCCAAGGGAACATCACTAGGAGATTCATCTTGAAACGGCGCCAAGGTGTTAGAGAGATCAGGAAGTAACGCCCTGACCACACAACCCATAGGTAGGATCGGATCACCAGTATCACCCCGATCCTTACATTCACCGAACATGCGAGATAGAGCATCAGCTTTAGTATTTTTTACACCCGGCTTGAAAGTAATAATAAAATTAAAACGCGAGAAGAATAATGCCCAACGTGCCTGACGAGAGTTCAACCTCTTGGCAGACCCAATGTATTCAAGATTTTTGTGATCGGTATACACAGTTATAGGATGTAATGAACCCTCCAGCCAGTGTCGCCATTCATCAAAAGCCAGTTTAATAGCTAATAGTTCCCTATTACCGACATCATAATTTTGTTCCGCGGTACTGAATTTACGTGAAAAATAAGCGCAAGGATGAAGACGCTCAGGGTTACCAGAATATTGCGACAAGACTGCACCCACCCCCAACTCAGAAGCGTCCACTTCAACAATGAAGGCTTTATGAATATCTGGATGAATTAGCACAGGTGCCGAAGTAAAAGCCGTTTCAAGGTCAGGAAGGCCTCACAGACAGAGGGAGACCAGTTAGCAGTAAAGGCCCCCTTGCGGGTAAGGTTGGTAAGAGGTGCTACAACATGAGAAAAGCCTTTGATGAAACGTCGGTAAAAATTTGCAAAACCTAGAAAAGGTTGCAATTCTTTTAGGGTCTTGGGTTGAACCCAATCCTGGACCGCCGAAACTTTCCCCGCGTCCATCTCCAAACCCTGGTTGGTAATAATATACCCTAGGAAGGGAACTGTGGTGACCTCAAACAAGCATTTAGAAAGTTTAGCAAATAAGTTGTTCTCTCTTAATTTTTGCAGTACCAACTTAACATGGCGTCTGTGCTCCAATAAAGAATTAGAAAAAATGAGAATATCATCCAAGTAGATGACCACAAATCTACCGAGATACTCTCTGAATATATCATTGACAAAATCTTGAAAGACGGCTGGCGCATTACAAAGACCAAAAGGCATGACCAGGTACTCGTAATGGCCGTCTTTCACATTAAATGCAGTTTTCCACTCATCCCCCTGCCGGATGCGAATCAGATTGTATGCCCCTCTTAAATCCAATTTGGAGAAAATTTTGGACCCTGTGACTTGATTGAACAGATCCCCGATCAAAGGCAAGGGGTATCGGTTCTTTACAGTGATCTTATTCAAGGCTCGATAATCAATGCTGGTCTCAGGCCGCCATCTTTTTTCTCTACGAAAAAGAATCCAGCCCCAGCAGGCGAGGTAGAGGGGCGGATAAATCCCTTCCTTAAATTTTCGGTAATGTACTCCCTCATTGCTTGCTCTTCAGGCAGAGTAAGATTATAGATTTTCCCCCTCGGGGGAATCGTGCCAGGAAGCAAGTCAATAGGGCAGTCATAAGACCGATGTGGAGGAAGAGTATCGGCAGAACGTTCAGAGAAGACATCAACCCAGTCTGCATATGGCTGGGACAATCCCTGAGGTAAAACTTGCACACTTCTGAGGCCTGTAGTAAAGCAGTGATTTTTGCAATGATCACTCCACTTAATCAACTCCCCAACCCGCCAATCTAACACCGGATTGTGGAGTTGTAACCAGGGGTATCCCAAAACCACAGGAGTTTCTGGACAATCGAAGACAAAAAATTCGAAAAACTCAGAGTGTGAAGAGCCAACAATTAACCGAAGAGGTGGGGTCTTGGTATTTATAGGTCCCCCCTGGATGGCCTTCCCATTGATAGCCAAAACTTGTAGGGATCTTTCAAGAGGAACTAAAGGGATACCTAAAAAGGAGATCATACTCCTGTCCAAAAAGTTTCCCGCCGCACCGCTGTCGATAAAGGCGGAAACTGTTTGCTTAGAAGAACCCCAAAACAAGTCAATAGGCACTAGCATTTTATTTTGGCGAGAGTTGCAAACTGACTCACCCAGATCAGTACTCTCTACCTGGTCTGGGTGTGGAAGTTTTCCGCCGGTCTCCCCTTGTTGGGACAGGACCCTGCAAAATGACCAGAATTCCCGCAGTACAGGCATAACCCCTCGGATCGCCTACGCTGTTTCTCTTCTTGGGATAAGGGGGTTCTCCCTAATTGCATAGGTTCTTCCTGGGGAGATGATGAGGTACTTTCCCTACGGGGAACCAGAGACCTATGACCTTGGACTGGCCTGAAGGACGTGGGAGCCCTGAGTCTCTCCCTGGCCCTTTCTCTAAGACGTCGGTCTATTTTAATGGAGACCTGCACTAATTGATCTAGGTCCGCTGGCGGAGGAAAATTGACTAAAGCATCCTTGATGCTTTCCGACAGCCCCACCCTGAACTGACTACACAGAGCGGGATCGTTCCATCTAGCTTCGATAGCCCAGCGGCGGAATTCAGCACTGTAATCTTCAGCCGAATTCCGCCCTTGTTTTAAGGGCCGAAGCCTATTCTCTGCTGTAGACTGTGAATCAGGGTCCGCGTATAGGACGCTCATAGCGTTGAAAAACGCAGTTACAGATTGTAAGGCAATATCATGACTCGGCAAACTAAAGGCCCAGGACTGCGGGTCTCCTTGAAGTAGGGAAATGACTAAGCCTACTCGTTGGGTCTCAGTGCCAGAGGAGACAGGCCTCAGCTTGAAATATAGTTCACATGAATTCTTGAAGTTAGAAAACTTTGCTCGTTCTCCCAAAAATTTTTCAGGCAGGGGAATCTTCCGTTCGGAGAAATGAGGTGGTATAGAAGAAGTCGGCACTTGACGAGACTCCTGGGTGGCCACTCTTTGAGCGAGTTGGTTGATCGCTGTGGCCATAGCTTGCACCTGCTGTACCAGGTCATCCATGTTGTGGCCTGTGATAATGTCACGCTCTGGTAACTCCAGCCCTCTAAGTAAGCCCTCAACCCCCAATCTCCGCAGCCAGCTTCACCTATAGGAGCCCCCGCTTGCCGGGACGCAGAATACGCCTGCCTGGGATCGGTTGCCCCCAGGACTTCAATGGCTCAAAGGATGAGAGCTTACAGGTATAGAGGTCTGAAGAACCAATGGCTAAGAGCGAGTGTAGCGGAAGTCCAGAGACAGGCCAGAGGTTGACACGGGGAGTCAGAGTTCGCAGCGGTACAGAGGGGAGAGATAGCTCGAGGTCAAGGTACAAGGCAGAGGTCGGCAACGGAGATCAGATCGAGAATGGTCGGTTCAGGCAGGGGTCGGCAAAGGAGATCAGAATAGTCGGTTCAGGCAGAGGTCGGCAACGGAGATCAGAATAGTCGGTTCGCAGAGGTCGGCAACGGAGATCAGAATAGTCGGTTCAGGCAGAGGTCGGCAACGGAGATCAGAATAGTCGGTTCAGGCAGAGGTCGGCAACGGAGATCAGATCAAAGTATAACACGAGTCAAAGCAAGGTACAAGGCGCTATCACAGACACTGAGCAAGTGATGGAGGGGAACCTTTATAGGGACCGGATATGTAGGGGATGGAGGAGCTGATTGGTGCTGACTAGGAATCTAAATACAATTGGGAGATAGGGCGTACAGCCCAGCAACTCCTATGGGCTCATTGGCCCTGTCCCAACACGGGAACACCCCCCACCCACCTGGGCTCATTGGCCCTTTAACTTAATTTCCCTGATCCTCCGGCGCACATTACAGCGCCGCCGGAGGGCATAGCAACTACGTGCCCGCACGCGAGCACGTCCAGAGGACGAGGAAGCGGGGGGCGTGGCCGAGCTGAGCGCCGCTCGAGCCGACGCCGCCGGATCCGCCATGCGGCCGGACCCCTGGAGACGGCGCTGGAACGGGGGACAGGTAGGTGATTCCTGACAGATGTCATGTATGATTGCTGGCATTTGATTGTAGTGTGCCTCTCTTACGGGGTCCCTTTCTTATTGTGTCTTTCAGGAGGACTCCCTGCTTCATAAAAAGGGGGGGTTCTCCCGGTCCTAGGGTCCCTTGGCAAAATTTGGGGCATTACAAATTCTCCCACAAACGACTTAAGGGGCATCCCGGTTAGCTTAATAGCGTAATTCCTTTTGGTCTTTGCGACTACCACAAAAATCACCATATGGAGGCTTCCCAGGATACCGGGCTCGGGACTCCCTTCGGGGCAATCCCGGCAGTGTGGGTTGTGGGGCATCCCTTGCGGGGGATAATGTGCTGGCTTGCATACCATGTGCACAGCAGGCCATAACACGGCAATCGGGGTCCCAGGCGTCTGGGTCAGCGCCGCCGGCCCCATCACCTTCTCCACCACGCCTGATTCGTACCCCAAGTGACACGGTCATTAGCGGGGAGTTGCATTCTGATGTCTGTGCTAGATTGGCTAACATTGAGAAATTGATTGCTAGCTCTGCGGCCAGAAAGGCCCCGGCTAAGAGAAGGCATTTGGCACCGGCTGCACCGGGTTTGGAATTTGATGAGGATGATTCCTTTGACTGGCCTGATTATTCCCCACTGGAAGAAGGGGAATTGTTCTCTGAATCTGAAGGCTCTGAGGATCAGCAGTTTTTGGATGCTGATGCTGGGCGGGAGTGTGGGGATACCGTCGATACCCCTAAGCTTCTTGCCCATCTTTTTGAGGTGCTGGTTATTTTTCCTCCTGCGGAGGCCCTCGATTGGAGTTCCCAAATCAGAAGCATTTTGACAATTTGATTCTTAAAGAATGGGAAAGGCCCAGCCGGCTTCCCGGTGTTCCTCAGGGATGGGATAGGAAGTATCCCTTTCCGGTGGACGCGGTGAAGCGCTGGTCGTCACCTCCCGAGGTCGATGCGCCGCTTCTGGGTTTTTCCAACACATCCGTTGTGCACTCACCAGACGCCACCACGCTGAAGGATAGTGAGGACCGACGTCTTGATCAAATGGAGTCTCATGCCTTTGCCAGCGTGAGTTCGGCTTTGCGTCCTGTTTGCGCTTCAGCGCTTACGGCTGTGGCTACCAGGTCTGTAATTAGGGGCCTGTTGAATGGTCCCCAGCTTAACCCGGCCAGTGATGAATTTGCAGCGCTTACGCGGTGTGATTTGTTCATGTCCTTTGTCTTATCAGCCTTGGACAACACAATATGCATGTGTAGCAGAACCTCGGCATTACTTGTGGCTATACGTCGCTCGGTTTGGTTGCGCCAGTGGGCGGCTGACATTGCGGCTAAGTCGCTTACAGGGCTACCCTTCTTGGGTGTGCGTCTGTTTGGAGATAAATTGGACTCGGTGGTGAAAGGAGGTAAGTTACCACAACGCAAGAAGCAGCGTCGCTCCTTTCGGGGTGCGGGCTCCTTTAACCCTTCCTTTCGTGGCTCTAGAGCAAGCAGAGGTGTTGCTTACTCTGCCTTCAGAGGTGACTCCTGGGGCAGGGGCAGAGGACGTGCCCGTCCCGGAACTGCCTGGGGTACCAAATCTAAGGCTGCTGCCAAACCAGCTCAGCAATGAGGGGGCGCCCTCACCCTCGCGGGTGGGGGGACGGCTACGGAACTTCGTCCAGGTCTGGACCCGGGAGGTCACAGACAAATGGATCTTGGAAGTAGTTTCTTCTGGGTACAAGCTGGAGTTCGAGTCCCGGCCTCCTCCCAGATTCCTCAGGTCCCGGGTTCCCTCAGAGCCCCGGGCTGCGCAAGGGCTTCTGTCGGCAGTGCAAAATCTTCTGGACTTGGATGTCATCTGCCCGGTGCCTTTCTCAGAGAGAGGCCGAGGCTATTATTCCAATCTCTTCACGGTGCCCAAGAAGGATGGCTCCATAAGACCCATTCTGGATTTAAAGCTTCTCAACAGGTTCATCAGAACCAAGAAGTTTTGCATGGAGACTCTCCGATCGGCCATCAGTTCTCTTCGTCAAGGGGATTTTATGACGTCCATAGACATCAAGGATGCTTACCTTCATGTACCGATATTCCCAGGACACCAGAGGTTTCTCAGGTTTGTGGTGGGAGATCAGCACTTTCAGTTTGTGGCTCTTCCATTCGGGCTGATCTCGGCACCAAGGGTGTTCACCAAGGAGTTGGCGGGTATAATGGCCCTTCTCAGAGCCCAGGGCATTCGCATTGTGCTGTATCTGGACGACCTCCTCATCACGGCATCCTCTCTCAGCCAGGCGGAACTGGACACCAGGATGGTGGTGACAACGCTGGAGAGTTTCGGCTGGGTGATCAACTACCCCAAGTCTTCTCTCTCCCCGTCAAGGGAAATTTCCTTTCTGGGCATGAATCTGGATACCATTCAGGCCAGGGTGTTCTTGCCTCTGTCGAAGGTGCAGATGATTCGAGATCTGATCCGGATTCTTCTGTCCAGGCCTCGCCCGTCCATCCGGCTAGGGATGAGACTGGTGGGGTTGATGGTGGCTTCCTTCGAGGCAGTTCCTTTTGCTCAGTTCCACATGAGGTCGCTTCAACACCTTCTACTGTTGGCTTGGGACAGATGTCCGCTGTCGTTGGATCAGTCTTTTCTGATGTCTCAGAAATAGGGCAGGTCTTTTCTGACCCCTTGTTGGGAGACGGTCACCACGGATGCCAGCCTGTCGGGCTGGGGGGCTTTCTGGAAGGAACATCAGTTCCAGGGGCTGTGGGGTCCTCAGGAGGCTCACACCCCCATCAATGTCTTGGAGCTGAGAGCTATTCGGTTTGTGCTGTCGCGCTTGACGCATCACCTTCAAGGTTTACCGGTTCAGGTTCGATCAGACAATCTGACTGCGGTCACTTACATCAATCACCAAGGAGGGACTCACAGCAGGAGTGCCCTCAGGGAAGTTTCTCTGATTCTGGCATGGGCAGAGAGCAATGTCCCATGCATCTCGGCGGTGTACATTCCGGGTGTGGAGAACATGGAGGCGGACTCCCTGAGCAGGGGATTCTCTCGCTGAGGGGAATGGTCCCTCAACAACAAGGTATTTCGGTCCCTTTGTCACAAATGGGGGTTCTCGGAGGTGGATCTTTTTGCGTCCCGTCACAATCAAAAGCTTCCTGCATTTGTGTCTCAGGATCCTCTGGCTCTGCCAGTGGACGCCATGTCCCTTGCCTGGAAGGATATGGGGTTCCTGTACCTGTTTCCCCCCTTCTCCATGGTAGGCAGGGTGGTACACAAGCTGGCTCAAGAGGGTGTGCCAGCAATTCTGGTGGCTCCAAGGTGGCCAAGACAGGTTTGGTTCGCAGACGTCGTACGGCTGGCAGTCGATCAGTACAGGTTGCCCCTGTTGCCGGATCTGGTCACTCAAGGTCAGCTTTGCTACCCCAATTTACAAACGCTGGCTTTGACGGCGTGGCTGCTGAAACCTCCATTTTAAAAGAAGAAGGTTTGTCTGATGCTGTGATTCAGACACTTGTTAGGGCTAGGAAGAGGTCTTCCTCTATCATCTACTACAGGACTTGGTGGTCCTGTATTGATTGGTGTGAGGCTAGGGCCTTGCCTTGCAGGGTGTTTTCGATTTTCGATTTTGGATTTCCTTTAACACGGTCTGGACCTGGGGTTCCAGCTTAGTACCTTGAAAGGGCAGGTCTCTGCCCTGGCGGTCTTCTGTCAAAGGTCTTTTGCTCTTCATCCTTTGGTTAAAACTTTTTTTCCAGGGGATCACTCATGTGCGGCCCCCTAGAAAGCCTTTGTTGCCCGTTTGGGATTTGAATTTGGTTCTGTCGGCCCTCCAGGGGCCTCCTTTTGAGCCGGTGCAGGATGTTGCACTTTCTTTGCTTACACAAAAGGTTGCCTTTTTGGTGGCTATTACCTCTGTTCGACGTGTCTCTGAGTTGGCGGCTCTGTCCATTCAGGCCCCTTACTTTGAGAGACACCAGGACAAGGTGGTCTTTCGCTTTAAGCCAGATTTCCTTCCTAAGGTGGTTTCTGCCTTCCATCTCAATCAGGATGTGGTTCTCACTTCCTTGTGTCCTAAGCCTAGCAATGACAAGGAGAGGGTCATAGTAACATAGTATGTAAGGCTGAATAAAGACTTTAGTCCATCCAGTTCAGCCTGTTTAACTCCTTCCAGTGGTCTAGTAGCCATAGCTGGAAATGTTATTACATGCCAGGAAGGCATCAAGGCCACTTTTGAAAGTTTTTACTGTATCCATCATTACTACCTCCTCTGGCAGCGAGTTCCATAGTCTCACTGCTCTTACAGAGAAGAATCCCCTCCTATGTCGGTGGAGAAAGCACCTTTCCTCTAACCTTAGATGACTAGAAAAAAAGGAGCCCCTCCCGGTCCATAAATACCTGGGACCTCCCACACATTCCCCAGTATAGGATAGCAGTAAGAGGACCAGGAAGAGCCAATCAAAAAACATTTTTAACAATAAAAGGCACACCATATAGAGGATCCAGAATGCAACTCAGGGCGGGATGAAGCGGGGTGTGTGACATACTTATAATATCCATTTTAAAGGTGAGTAATCACAAAATGGTTATAAAAGAAAAACCTGCGCTTACACCTTTTCAATAAGGATTGTTCACAAGATTAAATGTAATGCTCAACGTGTATATACCTACTATCCCTCCAGGTTAGATGAACATCAAAAAATTGAAAAAAACACAGAGCATACAATATTTCAACAATGATTACAGTCCAAAGAAAGTCATTAGTCATCCTAATCGAGCAGACCAAGTTTAGGTAATGTATGCTAGCTCGAGCAGACCATTTTGGAGCTACCTTTCCTAGCATACCAGCCATGCTGCTACCTGGATTCAACTGACATAACTGACGGTCCGCAGTTACAGGAAACCCAGCAGCACTTCCTGTTTGCAGGCTGCCTGCAGCTGCAGGAGACGCCATTTTGTTTTTAAAATTGACCACAGCGGGAAATAGAGAAAGGTAAATTGAGTTTTATGTGCAGCAATTGAATTGCTCTTGAGAGGGATACATATGACTACTGTTTATTGTAAGGGCCTTGGTCCGGTTTAAATACTGCTTATGCTGGAAGAAACTGGTGGATGCTGATGCAGGGGTTTGTAAATCAGGCCCTAAAACTAGACCTAAATCTAGAAGGACTGGAACATGGGACTGTGCTGCTGAAAGCAAACGTGCAAATCATACAGAATTTTGTACATACAATTATTTTTTATTCAGGATTTGATCCAATCTGATTGAATTCATTTGAAAAAGTATATATATCAATGCACTACAAACTACAGAAATAAGAATCCGTCTCATGTATATTTGGAAGTTTTTGTAGATCTTTTTTTAAATGTGATCATAAAATTTTGATTGAACGACAGTTAGTTTGAATATATTATCCTTTAGAAAGCAATGCAAGGTAAAATGATTTCCTTTTTTTCTATGAAAATCAGGGAGAGATTTTTAATTTATCACATACACTTTCCAACATGCTTAAAACTATCTTCTGAACTTTAACCACACTTCCTAGTGTTTCGAAGGGTTTCCCTATGCTACGCGATTAACAGCGTATCGATGACCTGTGTGTCACGCCCTAATATAAGGTAAACTGTTAGTGTAACTTCTGCCCTCTATGCTGTTAAACATTATGGGTGGTGGATCGCTTTATGACAGCAGCAGGGTTCCCTGTGATGCCAGTACCAGTGTGTGTATGTGTACTCAAGATAACAAATGTTTATCTAACTGGCTGGGTTGTACCATGGAAATGAGCTGCTCATAAAACGGCTGCAGACTTTGGAACCGTTATGCTTTTCTGTCCACTTACAATGATCTTTTGTTTCAGTCTACCATATGACACAGCAGTGCCACCTAGGAAACTACATATTCAAACAATTTATACATTTATAGCCAAAATATCAGATTATCATTTAGCTAATTATATCCAAATAAAAGAAATATTATAACCAATGGGGCTAAAATTCTGGATAGAACTAGAGAAGCAATTCTAACACTTTGCATGTTACACTTTATAAACCATAACCCAGCAAACCTCTCCGGGTAGACTCAGGTTCATAGCTTTTGAGACAAAGTAGCAACTGAAGTGCATGTTGAAAGGCCTTTTCTATTCATATAAACATGATAGCTAAAGAAGAGATATGCACCACAACTGAAAAAAATCCCGCCAAGGTTTATGGTTTTCTACTGGTAGGAATCATAATCCAGAGGTGACAGGTTTTTGTGCGTACCATTCCATTTTTATAGGGGAGAACTTCTCAACTATACTTTTCTGATCCAGCTTATAGGGAAAAACACTTTAACATCTACAATAAGCTACTACTGTGGCTCAGGCTAAGGAGACAAGCAGTTAGAGTTGACCAGTCCTTCCTGTAAATTCAGAATGGTAAATTCAATATCCATAAGGGGTTACAAACAAAAATAACCTTTGATCCTTGCTCCTCCCAGGTCAGCACATGAAACTGGGGGACGCGACTCTGTGGTTTCGGCTAAGATGGCAATGCCCAGGATCTGGAGCTCCGGAGGAGCGGTGCGGGCCCCCTTTCTTTGTAACCCAATCATCACCCCCCCCTGTCCTGCCTCAGCTCCTGGGAAGGGTGGCAGAACAAGGGGGTTATAGCTTGACTGGGATTCTGCTTTAATTGTATGATTAGCTTGGTGGAAGTTTACATGGGATGAGTATTTGAAACGTACTTAAGATGTGGAACTGATTAGAAAGGGCTATAAATATGGGACCCATATATTCGGGTAAGGCAAACGGCATGTATGTTGGTAGCATATAGGGATTGTTAAAAAAGTCTATAGTAATGGGGTGGTTTGGTGTAAGGATACAAGCTTTATTACTCACCTCGCTGCACTCCCTAATGACTTTCCAGCACGCCATGGGGTTAGTCAGCTATTATGCATGAAAAGTAAGAAGAATGTACAATATAGACAAATATATCTGTAGACATTAAGAAGGAATAATCTTACATTTTACACAGCTGATAACTCCCCATGCAATGCAGGTGGTATTTGCTCCTCTTTGCAGGACAAGTATGTTCTTCTTCCTGGCAGGAGGCTGTTTTTGTATCTTTGAATTATACCTAAAGTCTGTCAGTCGCCAGTGTGACAGGAAGCAGGTTCTTATGGGGACCCAGGATTTCCTGTGTATGCAAGTATGCAGGGCACATGTGCTCTTTACTCATAGTTTGATGCAGAAGAAAGGCACCTGACTTCTAACTTTGTTATCTAAAAACTTGTATCTTCTTTATTGTAGCTCACGATCATAATAAAACACAACTTTGGCAGCATTTCCTTTTATACAAACTTCAGACAGATGTTCCCAACAAAACCACTGAGCATTTAGTCTCCGTTGACATAAGCTGGACTTACTCATAAACTTGGGAATCTTGCCCCTCCCAGAAGTGTTGGGCTGCCAATTATTATAGGTATTCTGTATTGGACAAGGCTCTACTTCTAAACCTTTGCTCTTTACAATTTAGTTCAACTGACCATATTCTAATCAGGGTCTCTACTTTGGTTCTACTACTGGTTCTGCCCATGACATCATTTGTGACTGCTCTGTCACATGACTCACACAGCGGGTAGATGACTCACACAGCGGGTACTTTTGTTCAAACTTGCTGGACCCGAACTTTGGGGGGTTCGCTCATCCCTAATTTTTAGTATATTAATCTGTTTAATTGACTTTGTCCAATTTCTCCATTTGTTTATTCAGAGCATCAGAAAACAATAAGCATGGAAATCCCTTTGACACTGGAAGTGACACAGTATACTTCTCTGTAGTGGATGAGCATGGTAATGCCTGTTCATTTATTAATAGTAATTACATGGATTTTGGTACAGGACTTGTTCCAGAAGGTTGCGGGTTTACCTTGCATGTAAGTAGCATTTTCTTTATTTAAACATTACCACTTATAGCTCTCCTATGTTGTGTGTGTTAATTTTTTTCTTTTTTGCAAAATGTTGGCATTTCTTACATTTGTTAAAGTGGAACAAAACCTGTGATTTTCACTATGCCGACTTTTGGTCTGTACCCCTGGGTTATCCTGATTTGGGGTGCCCTCTGTGTGAAACCCCACCAGACGCACATAATACGGCTCTGCTCCCAGCAGCTTTTTTGGCCGCGCGTATATAGGCGTATAAAAAGCTTAATGGAAGCTTAACCACTTAGCGGTGGCACCTCCTGCTTCCCTTTAAGGCTGTGCACAGCCACACCTGCCATACATTTATAGTGGACATAGCCCGCGCAGGCACGCACAGACTATTTGGAGATGACGCAGTGGGACATGTATGCGTTGTAGGATTGTCGGCAAGGTATGTAATATGGGTGACCTTTCGAGTTTCACACAGTGGGGCATCCCAAACCAGGATGCCCCCAGGGGCACATATTTAACCAGACCTAGAGTAGACCTCCAGTGTTGGTCCACTTTAAGCGTAGTCATTTCTAATATTTGTTATATCAGGTAATTTCTTATATATTCTTTGCGGCATTAGAACTACTATTATCTAAATAATCTTTTCAATGTTATCTTTATTCCACAATTTTATTTTTAAAACAAAAATGTTTTTTCTGCCCTTAGGGGTGAAAGGTTGTAGACTTTGCACATTTTCCCACCTACAAAGAATGGAGAGGTCTGCAATTTTTATCGTAAGTGTACTTCAACTGTGAGAGACAGAATCTAAACAAAAAAATGAAAACCAAATTGTATGATTTTTAAATAATTAAAAAATATTCTGAACCAATTGTTGTGCTAAAATACTCCCCCCCCCAAAACAAAATAATAGGCAAGGTGCAGAAACCCCCAAATCCCCAATAACAGGCAGTGTGCAAAATCTCCCCACAATCACCCCATAAGAGTGGCACCCCCTTCCCCATTATAGGCCTTGTGGCTTTACCCCTCCCATTTCCTTATTATGGCATTCTCCAACCCCCATTCCTGGTATTATAGGAAGTGTGGCATTCACCCCGCAATTGCCCTATTATAGGCAGTGTGGCCGAATCAAACCATCACCCCCCCCTTCCCAGATGCTGGGCAGAGCATCTAAGGATACCAGGGGGTCCCATGAAAGATAGATCACTTTGTGGGGTAAAGGTGATTCTGAAAAAGTCAGAAACCAGCCCAGAACTACACAGGATGACCCAGTTAATGACCTGAAGATTGCTGGGACCACAGTATCAAAAATTACCATTAGTAACACACTACACCATCATTAATTTAAAATTTGCAGGGCACGGAAGTTCCCCCTACTCACACCAGTACATGTCCAGGCCTGCTTGAATTTCACCTGTGACCATTTGGATGATCCAGAGTAGGCATGGGAGATGGTCATGTGGTCTGATGAGACCAAAATAAGAACATTGAGGATGGCAATGAGGTCAATTCAGAGTCAGGAGAGAATTTACACCCGCTGGTCAATGTCCGTTTTCTCTCCTAGAAAAGACGTGAGAATACTCACCTGGCTCTGAATCGACCCCAGTGACCCGAAACACACAGCCAGGGCAATTAATGAGTGGCTCCGTTAAAAGCATTTCAAGGTCCTGAGGTTGGCAAGCCAGCCTCAAGACCTGAACCGAATAGAAAATCTATTGTCCAGCGACAGCCCTAAGATCTGGAGAAGATCCGTGGAGAAGTGGATCAGAATCCCAGCTGCAGGGTGTGCAAGCTTGGTCAAGAAATACAGGAAATGTCTAACCTTTGTAATTGTAACGGTACCAAATATTAAGTTTTGTTTTTCGAGTGTATCAATAATGAATGCAATAAAATTAAAAAAAAAATAGATTCTGTCTCTTACAGTTAAAGTGTACCTACGATAAAAATTACTGACCTCTCCATTCTTTGCAGGCTGGAAAACTTTCAAAATTGACAGAATATAAAATACATCTCCCCCACTGTATATTGCTGTTCATACTTGTCCACATGCTTTACATTAAAGCGTCACAAGAGCCTCGTGGAACGTCTTTGAGTCTAAAAGCAGGGTGAAAGGGTTTGTGCGGCTTTAACTGCATCTGATGATTGCAACAGCCAATCTTTGGGGCATCCCCTGCTGTGTGAAATGTCCCAGGAATACTATAAAATGTACATTCCTGGGTTATCCCACGGCACATGCATAAGTCTGTTGTGGGTCTTAATAAGGGAGATTATTCATTTACTTGCTTTTACCCATATGTTACTTTGGGATCCTATCTCATCCCCTTGCCAGTCTGACCAAGTTAGCATTTATGCTTATGCCAGTACTATTTGGTTCAAGAGGGCAAATGTCAAACTATAGTGTACTAGTCTTTCAGTGAGTGACGGGGAGGCCGATTCATCAATAGCGCCAGGTAGCGACAGATGAGCGACTGTAGCGTGATTTTTTCAGCGCCAGCCAGTATTCGCTGTGCTTGGCCGGCATTAGCTTGATGACAGCGACTCAGTCGGTGTGCGGTAATGTTGAATACGGGCTGGGGGGTCGCTGTTTCACAGGTCCAGCGTTGTATGTGAGCGCCTGACAACGAATGGCCAGAGCGAACGGCTAGCTTCATATTCATCAAAAAATCACGCTCCGAATGTGCTGTCGCTGTCCATTCCTTGTTTAAACCCCAGAGCGCTGGCGGCGATGTGTATTAACTAGTTTTTAACCCCTAAACAACCATATTTTTTGAATGTAACATTATACATGTTTTTAGAATCATTTTGTTATATGAATACATTAATATCAGACCTGTTAGATCAATTCTGCACATATTTTTTTTTTTTTTTAACTTAAAAATAAATCCTAACATTGCAGAAGTGTTCTCCGATTTTTTGACATTAAAAAAATTAAAAAAAAAATTATTACCAATTAATCATGAATTATTATAGATTGCTCCATTGAAATGCATTGGACATCGCCAGGAAGCGACAGCTCATACCTGGCGCTGTGAGGGAATTTGCAGCGGCGCTGTTCGGTCCAGGCGGCTTCATGATGAATGCCGCGCTAGCCGTCGCTCTCGCCGGCGCTAGCCTCATTTTGCTTGATAAATGCGTCATTGTGACCGCCGCCGGGCGTACTTGAGTCGGTAGTCGCCGTTAGCTGCCGCTACCTGGCGCTCGTCAGACACTACCTGGCGCTATCGCTTGATGAATAAGGGCCTAAATGTCTTTGTGAGTAGTACAAATCACCTCTGAGGAAGTCTGAACATTTGGCTAAATGTTATGAAGTTACTGTACTCAAAATATGTTCATCGTAATCCCCCCATGACCAACTCGTTTTGATATGTTAGCAATGTGTTTGATGGTTGGGCAATTATGCATGTAGGATAGTATGAGTTTTTTAGTATTTTTAGTATTAAGAAAACAAAATTACGCTATCAGTCAAAAGTTCCATCATAATAGCAAAAAAAAATGCAGTTCAAAAAAGAAGTTAGACAGACAGACAAGTATAACCCCTAGAAATGTACTGTAGGTCTGTCCTACAGAGAAACTGCCAAGAAAGCAAGGGTGGCAGTCAGTACAGTTTCCTATCCAATCAACAGCCAAAAGAAACCAGGGTAGGTCTGGCACTGGCAGAACAAAGGCCACTACAAAATCAGATGTGTCAACAGTTGATTCAACAGCTTGTTTGATCAGTGCATCACAGCACAACATTTTCAATCACTGTTTAATGTAGCAAAAAATAAACACATTTCAATCTTGTTTGTATTATATGGTTATGGGTATTCATTGAGGAAAAATGAGAAGTTTCAAATTTATACTGCCAAAGGTTTTAGCATAGTTGATGTTCCAGTGTCCACAATCTGGTGTCCAGCGGAGATGCCTGGTCATCTACAGCACCTGGTTGAGGCCTAGTTATATTGATCAAATCCTCAATAGGTGCAGCAGGGTTTTGTCAGTTTGGAACTTTGCTTTGCCTGGCTTCCAACCTGTCTTTCCTGGAAGCTTCAGTGTGCCCTAGCCAAGTCTGGGGAGCTCCTCTTGGCTGAGAGGCTACTAGGCTTCCATCCTGGTCTGCAGCTGGTACCAGGATGTGAACCATGGTCAGTTCTGGTATGTAGCAGACTCACTTCTTTGCTCCTATGGCTGCTGGGATCCAATCATGAGACCCTGGGCTAGTCAGTATTAGTACATGGGGGTCCTTCTGTGTCCTGTTGTTTTTATTTCAATTCCTGAGTTCCATTGCTCTATGTCTGATGTTAAGGTAATGTATGGTAATATAAGGTATTCATCAAGCGAACCCCTATACCAGTTTACAGGGTAGTGGTGGCTAATATGCCATCTTCCAGCATTGGCGGGTGGCATGCCAGATAATTTACATAGTCACATAATTACCCGGATCTTGCCAGTATCAGCGATGAGGTGAACCAAAGCAAATCAACAAGACCTGGGTTAAATTTATCATCGGTCCGGTTCGGAAGCCCATCATTACTTATCTTTCTCACTATGTTCAAACAGAGTTAGAAGTTGCAAGTTTATCTGACTGATGCCTTAAATTTTTTTATGTATATGAGCCCTAAGCATTGTTCTAGTGCTATAAAACAACAAAGGTGTAGGAATGCGCAAGTACCACTTCTGGGTGCATTTGGCAGTAACACAATGAACAAGGACTAAATCATAGCAGGCCTCTCCCAGTTTCTAGCATATCGCATTTCTTTGCAAACTATGTCAATATGCCCTCTAGAATACAAAGGGATTCTGGAGGTCACTACTAAGAAATAGGTGCAGGTTTAACATTACTCAAGCAAAGCTGGCCACAGGCTTCAGAGAGCAGTCACTGTACACCTACAATCACAATATGCCCAATAATAGTATATTTTATTTTAAAATCTTTTTACACATGTAATGGAGCACCTTGTGTATATGTATTCTTAATACAGTTATAGAAATAGTTATCTGAAATGGCTGACACATAATGTTAAAAAAATACAAGGGACATTGACCAGCCCTGAGGAAGTGACAGTGCTCGTCACATAACACGTCGTAACACGTAGGACGGGGGAGGGGTGCTGCTGGCCTATGGTACATGTAAGATCTTGTGTGTTTTGTCTATGTCCCTGTTACTACTCCGATGTGTCCCTCTTATTTGTTGGTTTATGCTGCTATGCACAGCTATTATGCTTGCACAAATGGATTTTGATTATTTTTGCACATTGGATTAATTGTATCATCTGGAGAATTGATTTTTGATTTTGCACTTTTGGGATAGATAGGACCCAGTTTACTTTTCATAGGGATATATGAGATTGTGACCATTGTGTCCTTATTTGCGTGGCCGCCAGCGCCCTCTAGTTGTTATGGTCATGTCAGTATATGTTTTTAATGGTACTTTTTAAACTGTTTTTTATATATGCATTAATAAAACATTTATATGTGTAATTTTACTCTGAGTAGTGCAGTTTGCTCCTTGAGTTTTTGGGGGGTTGTGTGGAGACCTCCCTATGTAGTTTTAAAAAAAATACAACTCCACCTTTGAAAAGCATTGGGTAATTAGAGGGTTTGAGTACTTGTCACACTTTAGCACCATTGTAACCCTGAGATATATACATCAAAATACACTCTGGGGAGTGCAAAAACATGTCTTATCTCTCTTAAAGTGATCCTGTAGTCAGAAAGGTGGATTATATAGTCACCTTGTATCCTCGGCCAAGTGCCCCAGAATAGCCTTTGCTTCCTTTTTTTTTTATCAAAGCCTTTGCTAACTATTTATAAAAAAAACAGTGCAATGTTCTAATTGCCACCATATGTCTCTATGGCCATTCATCAGCGCCCCCTAAGGGTGATTATTCATTCATTCACATACAGCTCAGCACAAACCAAAAGTGGGGGCATGGCTGGAGCTGCTCACAGCGTGTCTCACCTAAAGCAAAGAGCATTGTCCCCTTAAACAGGAATTCTGATAGACTGGAGATCTTTTAGACAAGTATATGGCACAGGAGAATATATACGATAAAGTAATTCTGTGTGCAGTTTTACTGATGATGCATGTGGCAGTTTAGCTTGTAGTGCTTTCAGATTTATTGCAGTTATTATAATGTATAAGGCTTCTCCCTGAATACCTTTTTTGGGGGCACTTAGACAGGAAGTGCAGCTGGGTTTCCTGTTACTGTGCATTGTCAGTTATACCAGTTGAATCCAGGCAGCAGCATGGCTGAGATGCTGGGAGAGAAAGCTCCAAAATGGCCGTTAACTTTCTTTTCCAACTGTGCCAGGCTGTCGGTCCGGTTTAAGCCCTTAAATAAACCATAAACTATTTATGCCACTGATCATCAGAGGGGCGGTTTAAGGGAGCAATTTACCCAAATTTATATTTTTGACTGTTCACAGTAATTCTGACCAAACTTTTGCATGCCACTGTATTTAGAAGAGGTCTGTTTGAGGGAGGGGCAGGGAGAGGGAAATTTGGGTCTTAAATATGTATATTAGGTAACTATGCAATACCAATACCACCTTTATAAATGAGTTTATGAAACGCTCAGCCAAGCAGGTCTAGAAAACATTTTCAAACCTTATAAACAGTCCTTTCATTTCAGGATTTGCCAAATTATAGCACATTTATTAACACTTCTGCTTAGTAATGGTCCAGAGCAGGGGGAATCCAGTTTGGAAGCCATGTGGCTGGATAGTCCCCAGTATTGGGCATTCAGTACTCCCAAAAACTGGATACAATAGCTCCAGCCACCACAATGTGTGAACTGGTATAAGGATCCCTTTAAATGCATAGTTTATACAGTGAGATTTTTGGTTTGTTGTGACTCACATGGACTTTTGTGCTTAAATTGGATTTTTAGAAATGCGGGATGATCTCAAATACATTAAGGCCAGAACTGTATAACACGATATACTTGAGACAATGTTGCTTCTGAATACCGTATATTTTGCACCATAAGATGCATCTAGGAAAGTAAAAAGAAAAATACTCTTAAAGTGGACCAACACCCAGGGGTGATCGGCCCAGGAATCTATAAGATTGGTGAAACCCCCCAAAACCCCCAAAAAACCCTAGCCTATCGGCGGCGGCGGCAGCCGCTGCCGCCTCCCGCGCGCCCCTCTAGACGTGCCCGCGCCGGCCGTTTGTGAATGGTCGGCGCGGGCGCGCGCCCTGTAAGGGTGACGCGCGGGAGGCGGCGGTGGCGGACGCGCTGTCTTGTCCGTCGCTGTCACCCGCTTGTCCGTCGGCGGGGATTGGACGCCGCGGTCACGTGGGAGCGTGGTGAGGTGAGTTTTTGGGGCTTTCTGGGGGGTTTCACACAGCGGGGTGCCCCCCGAAGTGGACCAAAACCCAGGATAGTCAAAATCAAAACAAATGAAGTGCTAAAATAACCCCACTCCTAAACATCTGCTCCAAATCACCCCATAACAGGCAGCATGCTAAATCTTCCCTCCCTACAGGGTCAATTCAGAGCCAGGTGAGAATTCTCAGAAAACTGCTATTGACTTTCATTGTCAACCTTGGGACTGATTCAGAGCCAAGAGAAATTTACACCCGGTAGACAATGAAAGTCAATGGCCATTTTCTCTCCTAATATAGGAGTGAAAATTCTCACGTGGCTCTGAATCGACCCCCATTACAGACAGTGTGCATAATCCCCCCAAACACCCCATAACGGGCAGTGTGCATAATCCCCCCATCTCACCATAACAGGCAGTGTGCAGAATATCCTCCCAATCACCCCATAAGAGACAGTGTGCAGAACATCACCCCATAAAAGGCAGTGTGCATAATCCCTACCCAATCACCCTATAGAAGTCAGTGTGCAGAACCCCGCCCCCACACAACATGGTGATGCAGAGAGGCAGGCGCTTTGGCTCATAAAGAAGAAAACACATACATTGCACACATAAAATCTAATAACTGCATATTAATCCACCATTGGTGGCTTCTCTGTAATCTGCTTCATTCCTTCCGCAGTTTGTGTTGTAGCAAAGGAAAAGTATACCGGAACTTGCCCCCAACCTACTTTATTTCTACCACAACTTGAATAGGCACAGATAAACCATGATACTTTCAAATCTTTAGTTTTAAATGTCACATTTGTGTGTGTTTTTAGGTTCTTTTAAACATGGCGGTATTTGAAATGAACCCTCAGCTGGCGGTGGACGCTCCTCGACTTTACATTGAGTATGATCAAAAAGGTAAAAGCTTTTTGTAATTTGTGAAAATATACATGCATAATTAAACAACAAAATACAGGTCAACACGTCAAGAGCCTTGAAGATTTGTATTTTTGCTCAGTAAATTGCATGCATGGAATTCTATACATACTGTATATTGGACAGCATTAATGACAGGCTAGGCATAAATATTTGCTCTTGATACACATGAAATGGAGCCCCAAACAATGAAACATTTACATATATGTACATTTTAGAGCTTTCATTGTGCTTAAAGAAGGATAAATCCATATAGTATTTCTCCTAATAATAAAACTGCCTGAGCTAAGTGCCCTATTAAAGTATGTTCAGTTCCACAAGTTGGTAATTAAAATCAAATGCATTATCTGAAGGGGAGTTATTCATTAAAGTGCACCTATACTCAGAGGGAAGTATATGTAGTCACCTTCTGTCCTCAGCCCAATGCCCAAAACCAGCCTGTGTTTTATTTTTAAACTCAGCCTTTGCCCAATATTCAAAACAACACGAACTGGATGCAGTCGGCCATATTGGTCCCTGGCTGAGCAGCTCCACCCCCAGTGATGATGCAGTTAAAGTACACACAGCTCAGCAATGGGCAGCACTTCATCCTAACTGCCGTTATGTGACAGGGTTGTAACAATTAATTAGCATATGGCTGACATCCACCATAATACTACTTTATGGTGTTTTTTTTTCCTGGTGTTTTTATGGATATTGCTGAGGTAAAGAAAAAAGAAACACAGGCTGTTTTGGGGCACCGAGCTGGGGACGGAAGCTGACCACAAAAACTTATTTTCTGAGTATAGGTGCACTTTAAAACACAAATAAGTCTATGCTTTATGTCAACCTGCCGCTATTAATGAATCAGCCTCTAAGTCCTGCTAAGGCCAAAAATGTGGCTCTGTGTGGCGCTGACACTTCATAAATAAGGCCCCCGTGTCTTGATGCTACTCGTGCATTTTTTGTCAGGTTTGTGGTGTTCTTCCTTATTGTTTTCCTCTGCGTTAGGCCTGTGCCCTCATACCTGTGATTTACTTATCAGCATGCGGTTTCCAAGTTCCATATATTCCTGTATGTCTGTGATTCTTTCCTGGCCCTAAGTAAAACTACTGACTACAAGTCCCAGAATATTTCCACTGTAACAAGTGAACTCATCAGCAGCTTTGGCAAAATCACGCAGCAGTAATGACCTCCCCAGGTAAGAACGCAGCCAGTGACCCTTTAGCTTCTGGGACACAAGTTTGTGATCCCTTATCCTTAGCCAATCAGATGATTAGCAAGCCAGAGTCCGCAAGTCTCCGATAACAAAACACCACTTTGATGTATGTTGCTACAGAAAACTGTTTTCTTTTCTTCAAGTTGCAAACAAATTAAAAAGAAAACAGATAAGCTCTGCAAAGGACATCATTTTAGAACACAATAATGGAAACTTTCAAAAAGGCCTTTGGAAGTGGAATTACCCTTTTAAATGTCTAACCCTACCACATTCTATCCTCAGTCTAAAATTTGGCTGAATTTGTTTTTTTAGATTAAAAAAATGTAATGTCATTTTCAAGAAGTTGAAAACTCACACCTACATTAACTCCCCATTCATGAATTTTACTTTTCAAGGCTTTGTTTTCTGATCAAAAACATAAGTCTAGCACCATATATGTGCTCTTAGTTGAGGTCCCCAGCAAATGGGTGAAACTTAACTTAGAACCAAGTGGCAGGATCCAAAACCTTGTGACTCATTTTGAGTCTGACTGGCTCTTAAAGCAGACCATAAACCTTGGAGTCCTGGCTCTAGATTTGAAAATACTTCAGAGCTGGGTTACAGCCAGGGGCGGACTGGGGTTAAAAAACGGCCCGGGACTTTTCTGGTCACACCGGCCCTTCTGCAATGTGTCCGGCCCGGTATTTACGCCCCCTCCCAATAACAGGAAGTGTGCAGAACCCCCCCCCCCCCCCCACACCAGAGGCTAAGTGGCAGAATCCCCCCATAATAGGCTGTGAGCAGAGGCGGACTGGGGCCAAAAATCATCCCGGAACTTTACCTGGCTCTGATGTACTGGGCCCAGTGCAGCCTGATGAAGTGAAAACGCCCAGCATCATGCATTTTAGCAGACATGTTGTCTGAGACAAACACACATTACTATGTCAGGAACTACTAAGAGTAAAAATAAGCTGCATCCTACTATGTGTTTCTAAGCTCTTCTGTGCTCTTCTGCTGAATTGCAGCACATTAACTTATCACAGGAATATAGCACCCAGGGGCATAACTTGAGGGGGTGCAGGGGATGGGACCACATCGGGGCCCAGAAAGTCAGGGGGGGCCCGTCATTGTTGCTCATCCACCTTATTGCTCATATTTGTGCTCATTTGGCATCATTTACAGAAAAGAAGCATCATGTGTCTCTGCTGTTGTTGTTGTCTGCTATTGTATGAGCCTTGTATGAGAGCTCTCTGTGAATCCCAAAATAATATGCAGAGAAAAAGTCCCCCCAAAAAGCAGCACATCCCACCCCAGACATGAATATGCAGAGCAAATATAGATTTCCCCCTGCAGACCCAAACATTATTATTCAGTGTCAGCAGACCCCCAGATCGAGTTAATAAAGAGGACCTTCAGTCATAAATGACTTGAGGCACAGTACAGTAACTTCAGCCAAACCTGGTGTCCGTTCCGCTTCAGTGGGGGGCATCCCGATTTGAAATGCCCTGTTGTGTGACACCCCCAGTTTCTTACCCGACCAACGGCCACATGGCACATGTGCAGGCTCTCCACCAATCAACATGGCTGTACCTTCATTCATGTCGTGCTTGAGTAGAGGACAGGATGCTAAATGAATGGGATCTGTCTGATATAGGAGTGAGGAGCAAAACCCAAGATAGTGAGAAACCTGAGTTTTGTTCCTCTACAATCCAGCCACCCCTCCATGTGTGCTGCGGAGAGGGGACAGGGAGGGAAATAGAGCTCTGGCCGCTTTAACTTGCCAACATCTTTCTAAGGGGGCTGTAAAATGAAAAGCATCCAGCCACCCCTCTGTGTGTGCAGGCCAGAGGAGGGGACACGTTCCTGTGGGCAGTAAAAAGAGTCATTACACTCACATGCTGCCGGCTTCTGTTCTCTCCTCCGCGCTCTGGAAAACCCCGGTGTCACATGACAGCTCGGCTGATGTCATCTGCCTGAGCCTCAGAGGTGACAGAGTCTGGCAGCATGAACAGTGCACCACCACACTTCGTACACAGGGGGGCGCTTCTTGCCATAATGTGGGCTGGACGGCCCAACTCTCTTCCTCGCAGCGTGTCCTGGCCAATGAAACAGTTTGGGGCAGGTGCGGCCCACCAGGAAAAGTCCCGGTTTGCCCTATGGCCAGCCCGCCCCTGGTTACAGCTAGCCCCTGGGGCATTCTGATTTGGAATACCCAGCTGTGTGAAATGCCCCTGTGTGCCAATATACTTAATTCGGCAACTCCTCTAGCTGATGCACATACCCGGGGCCAGCATGAGGGAAGTGGCAAACAGGAGTCTGCATTTTTTACCTTTCAGAAACTCCTTGTCAGGCATAAGTATGCATGAAGATGAATTCTGACTGGACAAGAGCCTGCAAATGTGCAGGAGCATGGATCGGGGTGAGTAAACAGCCAATCCTGGGGGGTCATACACAGGGGCATCCTTGTAATGCAGACCAAAACTCAGGTAGGCGAAATTCCTGGGTTTGGGTTTTGGTCCAGTTCACAGCTGTCTGGTGCTTAGAATAATGTACCTGTAAAAATACAAACAAGGAGCAGTGCTTCCACTTTCTAAGCTGTGTCCTTGCAACAGACTTACAACTTAGCCAATCAGTGCAGCAACAGTAGTAATCAGTAATCAGTGAAGGCATTGCCCCAAATATGATATAGAAAGAAGATTGTTTTTTTTGGTGGGAAAGTACAAATGTTGTCACACATTAGATTTTCCTGTTTTAATTAGTATTTTTTAATTTCAGACCAGAAATGGCACCTGTATCTTGAAGAAGGGATTGCAAGTGATGTGGTGGAAATGTTGAAGGCAAGAGGTCATGTGGTACATTGGCCTATTAGTGGCTATGGCCGGAAACAGTTTGGACGTGGTCAGATAATCAGCAATGGAGAGTGGTGGAACAAGAGTCACGCTCCTGTCAACAGTAGCAGAGTGTGGTGGGCTGGATCAGATCCCAGAGCTGATGGCTGTGCAATGGGGTACTGTGCACCATGAGTGCAACACTTCAGGAATAATACACAACGTTGTTACTTACATACTTCAATGTAGCAGGGTGAAACTGTCAAATTTGCTTTACACTGAGGATCCTGTTTATATTGTGTATGTGTGTGTTTTCCTCTGTCCCAAAACTAAACTCAAAAAGTATATTTGCACCTGACTTTTCACATGCTTATGACTTGTAACTTCCATGGCCG
Source organism: Gastrophryne carolinensis (assembly GCA_027917425.1). Lineage (NCBI taxonomy): Eukaryota > Metazoa > Chordata > Amphibia > Anura > Microhylidae > Gastrophryne > Gastrophryne carolinensis. The sequence goes on from CM051237.1 coordinate 140,161,726, forward strand.
TAACCATAGCTCTAAAGTTCCTAACCTTTCCCTCATTGGGAAGGGCGGTAAAAAAAATAAACACGGTGACCAATATATAAAAACACTAATTAAAGAAACATTACAAGGTACAAAGTTGTTTTATTTGTCACATATATCACTATACAAGTATGACATGCAGTGGAATGGTCCTATATGGCTATCCAAGGCAGTGTAATCACATCGCAGAACGATGTGGAATTACAAATGGGGTAAAACAACTAACTTACAGTACTTGAGAATTATGAGTCAGATGTGACATAAAAACACAAATACACAGTTGTGCTGAAATACACTAGGAGAAGGTAAGTACAATAAGTACAGTATAACTGGAAGGGCATTTATATTGCTAATTCTGTGGGAAGCTCTTTCTCAGGCTTTTCATACTGTGGGGCAGTCATGGCCTAGTGGTCATCGAAAAGATGGCTGGGGCATGACTGAAACCAGACCAACACCCTTACAAGAAACAGTGCTCCTATACATACCTCCCCAGAGCAATTCAGATTGCTGTGCATAAAAATTCATTTACCATTTTGTAACTCTTGCCGGGGTTGATTTTCCCCCATGTCCCCCATATGTTGAGATAATATTTCTCAACATATTTCTTCAGTGGAGCTGGGCATATATGATCAGGATAAGCATATAATAACTGCTATAACTGCAAAAATAGGCTCAAAAAAAAGAGAAAGACTAATAGCCTAAGTAAGATATTAATACAGACGGCTTTATCTCCTCTTACACAAAGAAGTAGAGATCAAGGCAAAGCACTGAATAAGCACGTCCCTATATAACCACTGGGAACTGCAACAGATTGTCATGTTTGTTTTGCAGTAGTGTTTATGTTTATATGTGGGTTATATGTTTGAGCTTTGAGTGGGTGCAAATGTAAGTGCTGACAATTCAGTATCCTTCATGCACATCGGGCAAGGGAGTTTTGGGGAGTTTTGTTTCACCTGTGCAAGACCGGTTGAGTGCACTTGAGCGAGGTGCCTAACCCCCAACTGCTACCCCGGTGCCGGGCTAGGGCAGCCCACCACTTTGGGTACATGTTTGCACTCATTGCCCTTAGTGTGTTCACTGGTATGGTTCACCAGTGTGGCTACTTTGTATGTCACACTTTTACACAATTGGGTTTAAAGCAGAGCACAAAATTCTTTGTATACATTGGTCACATGAGCACACTACTCATGGAGTGGAAGCACTACCCAAAACGTAACGTAGAGAGAAGATCATTGTTTTGGTGGGAAGACTCCTATAGCGTTTTGGCTTTTGATTTGCACCAAGATGGTTGACAGGTCTGTGAGTTCTGTTTGTTTGGAGAATATTAACATTATAGGAGCTCTCTCATAAAATTGTCTAATATTAATCTATGCACATGCTAGATAGGGAGAGGAGCAGATACTTATACAACCCAATTGAAAAAAATACCAACCAGGCTTGTGGTCCTCTGCTGGTAGGAATAACATTCAGGGGTGAAGGGTTTTGAATGTACTATTACACTTTACAGGGGTGACTGCTTACCTAAAACTTCTAGTCTCCTGAGACAGCCTGTGGGAAACAGCATTAACCACTTTAACATCTAGTTAAAACATTGTATGATAGCTAAAAGCATTCTGCACATATCAGAAGAATTAGAGTAGACAAAAATCTGTAGCCCCTCCTCTTGCCATATTTTTGTTGATTTTTATTATTGGACCATTTTGCAACCTCCATTAAAGTGGATTAAAACTTGCACCAGACAATCCTGGAGATTAGTCTGAACCCCCCACAAACTCCCCAAATCACCCCTGGGAAAACAGGTGAAATTAAAGAATTACAGTTTTGTAGGTTTACTCACATGTTAGAAGGGAGCACCATCAGTAAATTACACAGAATTATACAACTCATGCATTTTATATACAGATTATGTCTATTCAGTAGGCAATGGGATAAAGTATTACATGAGTTGAGTTATCTATATTAGCTGAGCTACAGTATTTTTCTCATTCTCCCTGCTACTCTGCCGGGCTGTATACCAAATTGCCTGAGTCAATTTCCCTCCACTAAGTGTGTCAGGCTGCCTTTCCATCTTTTTGTATATTTTAGGTGGGACATTTCAATTGATATACCAATTGTTCTCTTTTGTCAGTACCCGTTCTCTCCACTGCCTTGCTTCTTATCCGTTCTACATTTTAAACCTAGGCTCTAAATTTCAGGGGTATAATTAGAAGATCTGTGGGTGTCATGTGAATTACTCATCCTATTGCCATCCTACCAGAATCACACTGTTGCACAATGTGATTTAACTTGTTTAAATTGGAGTCATTAAAGTGTTTGTGCAGTCTCACCCATTCCCCAGCTGAATGCAGTGCTCACCTTCTGCCCGGGTCACAGTTCTGCTCTTCAGTTTGTAAACCTTGCTGTAGACTGGATATGGGCACCTTTTCCTGAGAAAAAGGAGTTTCCCCTCACATCCAGCTCCCAATCAGCACAGCAGGGACAAAATTGCTAATAGGCTCTGCCTTCTCTCCTGTGTAGCTCACCCCTCTACCTTCCTGGCTCCATTTATCTGTTTCCCCCTTATGCCTACTCCCTTCCCCTGTGAAGCCAGCAGCTCCTCCTCAGCTGTGGTGTCAAGCTCCAGTGCTACTTGTTTTGGTAATGCAGAGTATGCCGCCCCCCACTGCTGCCCTCCCCACCCATGGGAGTGTGTGCATGGACGTTGGGACTGCATGCATGCACTTTGAGAGTGCGCATATGCACTTTAGGAGCAGGGCCGGATTAAGTGTGGTGGAGGCCCCTGGGCACAAAATCTGGTGGAGGCCCCAGATACAGTATTTCTTTTCCTTTAAAATAATAGTCCAGCCAAGTAACTGATTGGTGGTTGTCTGGCCCCCGCCCACTTACTGGAACGTCAGATCGAGTCCCTCGTGCCACCCTTGTGCAGGTGTGTGCTGCTCGGGAACTCCTGTGGCTGCAGGTTTGCAAAAACAAAAAAAGGCAGACGCGGGGTGGGCCCCCACTGCCACCCATAGCTTTGTTGTTGGCCCCGCGGCCCATCACCCCAAAGACTAAAAGGTCTCCAGGACCAGACCATAACCCAAAGTTTGGTGGAGGCCCCCTTTGCAAGGCAAGTGGTGGAGGCCCCAGGGCACGAGCCCCTTGTGCCCCTCTCATAATCCGGCCCAGTTTAGAAGTAACAATGGACATTTGGGTGTGCGTGCATGCATTTGGGAGTGCACGCATGGGTGTTTGGGAGTGCGCACATGTACTTTGGGAGTGTGTCTGGGAGTGCTGGTCTAGGCTCCAATGTTGCCTAGCAACAGGTAGAGAGGGGAGAATCACAGCCAGGGTGTCTTATGCGAGTTCTGGAAATCTTACAGATCCTGCCCATTATGCCAATTATTATGCCGCATCACATATCCACAGGCCACGCCCACTTTTTTCAGAAGAGAAAGGGGGAACTGTAAACCCCAATATTTCAGTTATTTCTTCTTTAATTAAAAACAGGAAAACAGTTTTGGACAGTGCCAAATGTAGCCCCACACAATGGTGTAACACTTACCTTTGCCTGTGGCAGAACTTTACGGTTTATGGAACAATTCAGTCCTGTAACAATTTTAATATATATGATAAAAGAGAAATGTATATGACAGGCTACATCAGCTCTGTACATAAACCTCAGAAAAGGTAAGAAATCAGTGGGTAATGGTCTCACGTGTTCTGGTTACGCATACATGTGTACAACGACTGCAGGAGGAGAAGGTATTTTACTGAGTGCTACTATTCACCCGGACAAGTGTTCCCAACCCTTTTTCATGAAGTACCACTTCTCCATTTATAATTATCTCAAGTACTGAAACTGGCCCAACAGTGCAAACTCTTCTGCCAGGAATACATTCCAAGATACAGCAAGCCAACAGGCTGATTACTTGGCCACCCAGCCCATTCTTTTGTAGGAATACCTGTGTGCGGCATCTGTGGATGCCGGTATCAATGGAGAGTGCATATAACTGCTTTATAGAGCAGTGATTCACAGATGTTTTACATCTATAAATGTTACTTTAATAAGCAGGTCACATTCTTCATAGAAAAAGCAAAAAGTAAGAACCCCCCTCTGTTGATGCACCACTCAACATTAGTGTGTAACCCCTTAATCCACAATGCATAGCCCCTGTGGAATCCCTACTGCTGGTTGCAGTGTTTCCCGATCCTCCTACTCAGGGCCGTATTTCCCCTAAGGCAATACTAGGCACGTGCCTAGGGCGTTGCCCAGGCATGGGGGGTGGCCTAACGGCAGCTGCAGTAACTTTTTTTTTCATTTTTAGGCATTGGTGGTCAGTGGAGGTCGCCAAGGTTGTCGCCGCGCGATCGCACACTAGCGCGCATTAGTGTGATCACGCATTCGCGCCCCTGCACGCACCCGCAGGATTGCGCAACTCGAGCGCACATCACATCAAAATCCACTGTGACACCCTGAGGGGAGGGGGTTGCATAAAGTTGGGGCATCCTGATATGGAACTCCCCTGGGTAAGGCCATTGGCCAGCCCTGGACTCCTTTAGATTCCAGGGCGGATCAATGGCCTTACCCAGGGGCTTCCATATCAGGATGCCCCACTTTGTGCAACCTTCCAGGGCACATACTCGCGCAACCATTTAGAAATGACTGGTGTGGGTACATGCCCAGGCTAAATGTAAAATGAGTGGTGTGGGATCACCGGCGAGGTGAGATTATCCCTGGGGATAGAGACAGAGGGGCATCCTAATTTGGGATCCTCCATAAGGAGGGAGACCACTGGCTCCAGAGTTTTTAAAGAGACTGTCCTGTTTAATAAAAATAAGTAAATCCCTTTATTCCCCACAGAACATCAGTGCGTTTTGTGCTCAGCAACTCGCTACTAATTACCGGATTAAAGAATTCCTGCCCCTTCCTGCTGCGCATTTTCCTTCAACTCTGCCAGTTCCTAATGGCCACTGCGCTCATTTTCTGTAATTCCTCCTTTCTACCCCTTTCCTGCTGCCCACTGTGTCCCTTTCCTGCTACCTGTCATTTCCCCTTTCTTCTCCCATTCTTGCTGCCCACTGTGCCCTCTTCTTGTTCCCTGTTTTACTCCTTTCTGCCCCTTGTTGCCCACGGTTCGCCCTACTTGCTGCCCATTATGTTGTGTTCTTGCTCTCTGCTATTGCTTCTTTTTGCCCCTTTCTTGTTGCCCATTGTCCCCCCTTCTTGTTGCCCCTTTGTGCTGCCCATTCTTCTGTCTTCTTGCTTCCTGCTAGTCCTCCTTTCTGGCACCTTTTCTTTTGCACTGTGCCCTTATCCAGTTATCCATGGCGCTCTTTTCTTGCTGCCTGCTATTCCTTCTACTGCCTTTATGCAGCACACTGGGCCCTTGTGACTTATTTTATTTGCCTGCTATTCCTCTCCCCCCCCCCTATTGGTGGCCAATGCCCTTTTCTTGCTGCCTGACATTCCTCCTTTCTGCCCCTGTCTTGCTGCCCGTGGTCCCTACCTTCCCATACAGTCGCCTGTTCAGCACAAAAGCATTTTGTTTTCTGCCGTTGACAACTTGTGCTGCCCACCAAGCACATTTTTTATGCCAAATATGGCCCCTTACGACACTTACCATGCAAAGAATGACATCTATGCATTGTAAGTGACATAAGGGCCATACATTTAATTACAGGCAACAATGAAGCCCCCTTTAATTAGCAATATCCACATCTTCCACAAAAATATATTACTCATGTGTGTGAATGGGGGGGGGGTCTCATGTGTGTGAATGGGGGGGGGGGGTCTGGCAAATTCATCATAGCATATGGGTGGCGCATGATCAAAAAGTTCCTAGGGCACCATGAATCTTAAATACGACCCTGCTCCTACTCATGGACCACCAACATGTTTTGTGGATTTCCACATAGCTGCTCTATAGCGCTGTCTAAGCACTAATTTCATTACCTGTGCGTCTGTGGAGAGCCGCAAAACATTACCTGTTTTTGGGCCTTGAGGAGGAGGGTTGGACCCTTGTTATAGAGGAACTACACTCTTTCTGGGAAGTCTATGCTCAGAGAACCTTTCTGAAACAATTCGCTATTTGGATCCCATGCTTAGGATATTAAATATAATAACAAAACCAATAAACATCAAAGAACATGTAAACTAGAATCTGATTGGAAAAATGTCTTGAATTGTTTATGCTTTAAGCAGCCTTTGCTTACTAGCACCGCCTCAAAAAGGTTGTATGTGTGTGTGTGTGTGTGTATTTTTATAGCTACCACTGTATTAAAATGAAACATACGTCATTAGAGTAACATCATTGTGCAAATCATGATGCACAGTTTTGGATCAGATAAAAATAACTTCCTAATAGGTTTACTTGTCTGTTGTCAATCAGGAAAAGTCCCGTGACTATTGTTAGACTTCCCTGTGTACATTTTTCCCTGGTGAGTAGCTGTAGATGGAATAATGTGCCATTTTTCTATGTTTAATTTATAGGCTGTGTACTATGACTTAGTACTATGTGACACTTAGGATTACGTTTACCGGTATATAAACTTCCTATTTATTTTGGACCGCATTATTCTGTAAATACAGAATAATAGAGATATATACAGTATATATATATATATACAGATATAAGACAGTGTTTCCCAAGCATGTTCCAACATTACAATCCTTATACTGGAACTAGCTCCCCTTTTGTTACTGTTTACCAACTATTCTGCCCACCTACTGTAAAGTATACTTACAACATTCTTTCAAAGTGGTGAGTGATAGAAGAGACAGAATTTAAAAATGTGGAGCAATCTTAGTGGCCTTTACATTGATGGCAAACTAAAGAGAAATATTCCCCCACAAATTATGACCTGGGTGTCACCAAAGACAGGGAGACCCCCGCTTAAGTGGGTTATAGGCAAAATAAAACCTATCCTCCCCACACATCCTATGGTACTGCTGCCAGTATGTGCCATGCTGTGCATCTCCCTTAGCAACAGGCAGCCCTCCCTATGGCTAAACCCAATAAAAAGGAATAGGGGCTTGGTGTATAACTGACACCACTAACCCCGGCCCTGACCCAATTCCTCATATAGCACCAAAGAGTGCAACAAATCTTGGTGCCCAGGACATTGCTGACAATGCCAAGTTGCCAAAATCATGTGCACTTTAGTGTCAAGTGTAGCCTTGGTAGCCACTGAGGTGGACAAGCCACGAGGTCACAGGGTACGCAGCACAAGGGAAGAGACGAGTTCATAGTCGGGGTCCAGGCAGGCGTCGGTTCGGGCAGCAGTCACGGAGTTGTCAGGCAAAGTAGTTTGGCAATGGTAAATGGTAAAATCAGAAGTCACAGGAACTATAGCACCCAGCAGCACGCTATCACGGTGATAACGGAATGGCAGAGAATGACTATAAGGTTGGAGCACTGGGGATTGGCTGGAGTGTTTGTGGGCTCATTGTCCCATGAACAATATAAGGGCTGATAGCCCCTCAAACAATTAGGGAGTTTCGCCAACTAGTAAGGATGGGGCTCATTGGCGTTGTCTGCAGTGCCGCTGGAGGGAATAACTAAACTGTGCTTGCGCACAAGCTCGATCAGAGGAGTGGAGGATGCGACTGAGGGAGGAGGAAGTGCTTGGTGCCGCTCAAGCCAGCGCCCACTGCTTAGGCAGCTGCCCAAGCACGCACCGACCGAATGGCTGACCCAGGATGCCATGGCACCCAAACCTTGTCTAGGCCAAGGCACCCAGACATTTAAGCGGGCTTAAACTTTCCTGGCAAATCTGTGCTAGGTAGGTTACAGGTCCACAAAAATAAACCTAACCCACCTAACCCACCTACTCCCAGTGCTGTAAGCCCCATTTCCAACCTGTTTAACACTTAAAACATCGGAGGAACATTGGAAGCCCTGGAGTCTAAAGGCCCTTAGCTGTCCTTGGTGCAGAAGAGAGCTGAGTGACAGCGAGCGCGCTGATTGGCTGAGCCGCTCAGTCAATCAGTGCACTCGCTCTCGCCCGAGTCTGTGCTGTGGAAGCCGAAGGAAGGTGAGTAAAACAGGGGAACCTGGAGGCACACACAGCAGGGCATCCCAATTCGGGATGCCGCTGCAGAGAGGAACAACACAAAGGAAAGTCAAATTCATGTGTGTCGTTCCTCTTTAATCTCACTGCTGTAAGCTCTATTTGGAATCCTTTAAATTTAACCTTTAAATGTACTCAACTGGTGGACTGGGTCCGAATGCGGACCTCGGTGGCAGATTTCTGGACCCCTTCCCTGACAGTCGTGCACTCAGTTGCTTCTGTGTTGTCATGCTCAGAGCTGCCTCCTTTGCTTGATTGGCGATGTAGTGCTGTAGTGTAGAAACTTTGTTTCTCTGCCTCTTTGCCCCATCCAATCCTGTCCCGTTGCCCCAGCTCAGCCCCATCCATCCCTGTCCCACCATCTCCACCCCCCCAGGTCAGCCCCTTCTATTCCTGTCCCCCCAGCTTTGCCCCATCAATCCCATCCCAATCCATCCCAGCCCCCCCCAGCTCTGCCCCATCCATCTCAGCTTTTTTTTAGTTCTGCCTGTGGAATCTATAACCTCTCCTCCAGAGAGCAGATTTCTATCCACCTATGTGACAGCCCCCCGCCCGGACCTTCACTTCTCGCTGGATGTATTTGGACCTTTTCAAGAAGCGGTTGAGTTACCCCTGTATTAGACAAAGTCATTTGATAAATCTTTTTTTCATCAATACTTAATCCACACTAATACTTATTCATTTCTAGTTGCTGTCCCAAGCAGCTCTCCTCTGAAGACAGTGGTACAGAGTACACAAATCCTCGGCCCTGCACCCCACTCTGCCACGCACCTCCGCCTCCCAGGGCGATGAGTGAGCTGGTGGGAAAAGACCTTCATGCCCCCGTCCCTCATACTGGCATCAGAGGAATGTTACTGTGAATGATGGGGTGTGAAAGGTTTTCCCACTGTCTCTCTCTATGCAGTATAAAGCCCTCCTTGACACGGGCGTGAGCTGCTTAGCCAAGTGCCAGGTGGAGGGTCTTACATCCCGCTGTCTTCAGCAGAGAATGGAGTGGCAGACAAGCTTGATGATGAGGATATTGCCGACAATGGAAAGAGGAAGGAGGTCAGTTTTGTTTTTTGTTTTACTTTTAGGGATGTTTCAGGGAAATAAACAGTTTGTTACCACAACTCGACAAAAAATAAGGATTCGTCTGAATCGTTTTTTCCCTGAAATTCAGATTGAATTCCATTTCATTTCAATGCTTTGAGCAGAATTGGTCTGTAAATGCAAAAAAAATGGATACTCAACCTTTCTTAGCCTGGTGCTCAGAAGCTTGTCTTTCTGAAAATGGGTTCTTCGGCAGTTGTGTCTCCACCTCCATGTCAGTCCCATCCTGGAGCATGCCCAAATCTATTTAGGGCAAAAAAGAGAACATGCTGGAAAAGTACCTGGCACGCGGGGGCAAACATGCAATGGCAACAAAGACAGCTGCCCCCCTGGGCACGTGGCAGAAAGGGACAAAGTGCAAACTGCCTCGGCCTCCTCTATAGCCTGTAAGCCACCCAACAGCATCGGCAGTAGAGAGATTCGAAGAAGCAGCAATGCCCCTTCTTTTCTTTTACTCCCCCCAATCATTCTTAGCTACCCAGGAATGCCCCTCCTGCCTCCAACGCCAATTGGCTTTTCCCGTCTGGCCCTGCCCCATGCACGTCCCCAGGTACGCCAAACCACACCCCAGCAAACAAGCGTTGGTGTTTGTTCCCGGTGCGACCAGGATGGCGAGTGTCTGCTCTGAGGTGGGGGGTGCTGGTTGGGGCATGTGAAGAAGCCTGTGATTGAGCCCTGTGATATATGCCAATACTGGCATGCACCCTCCATTGGAGTGTTTGGAGCTGGGCATGCTCCCTGCTGTGACTGATGCCGGGTGTTTTTCCGAAATCAGTAGGCTTCTGAGTGCCAGACCGGGAGGTAAAAGTTGCAGATGAGAAAAGTTGAGTATCCTGTTTTTTGGGGGGTTGCTTTTACAAAGACTTTTTTCTTTTTATTTGTGCATAATGGACCATTATATGGTTTTGTATACATGTGGTTTTTCCTCCGCATTCAGGCCATCCGTGCAGTGAGATAAACACAAGCATTATACTAATGCCAGGAGTGGTGGTCTGCCCTACCCATGGTGCCAGGGTGCTGGGGAGCAGTTGGGGGGTTAGGTGCCTTTCTCGAGAGAACTTCAGTCATGTCCTGGCTGAGAATTTATCCAGAAGCCCTACAGTCACAAGATCAATTCCATAACCTCTACTAGCCCTCCACCATAAAATTAGAATGGTATCCTGTAAAACCCGTCACCCCTGGATTGTATCTTTACCAGAAGGAGAAAGCTACAAAATTGTTGAGAATTTTTAGCTAGGGCATGTTAGTAACCCCTCCTATTTAGCATGTTTATATGATTTTTTTATATTATGCAGTATCATAATAAAGATTCTGGAAGTAATTAAACAAACAAATATATATTAAATGTATTGAAATACTATTTAGATGTATAAAAAGAATTCCAGTGTAAATACATTTAGATGATGCTTCAGCTGGTACTGAAGCATGGTTAGTGCTTATCAGTGCACCCTGATTGTGGTTGTCACAAGGTAGCGGAAACAGGGAGCCTCCTGTAATCTCTAGGAAAATGAAAAAGCCCATTAGTAAGTGCGCAAATATACATAGCATGAAAGTGAATCACTAAAACAGCAAGTGACGTCACAGTTTTAGTTGAATTAGGCTGAGCTGAGGCATAGTACTCCTTTAATTCCCCCTGCCTCTTTTATCTATTACGTATACAAGCTTGGCTCACACACAAAAAAAAAAAAAATCAGTCTCGGCTTCAGGACGCAGCAATCATTGCAGGTATTAATACGTCTCAGCCTGGTGACTAACACTCACTTGTGGGTATTTAAAAGCTTGAAGAAAAGTTACACTACAACTGCCAGAAGCAAAGGATTTGATCTCCGGCACAAAGATGTGCTTTGGCAAGTGTGCAAAATGTATTGGCTACCTCTTACTTGTCTTGGCTATAATGTGCATTGTGGCAAACCTCTTGCTGTATTTCCCCAATGGAGAGACACGATGGGCCAGAGAAGATCGTCTGACTAATTACGTCTGGTTTTTCATTGGAATTGGAGGAGCTGGCCTTCTTGTAAGTATTACCTGTTTCTTCTACAATATTTTGTGTGAGTTAGTGAATCCTGGAAACTGCTGTAGATGTTGCTGCTAAGCCAGCGAAGGAAGCCAAACATACGTTTCTATTGTACTCTTTGTCTTTTTTACTAAATAACCCATATTGACAATATAAAGAATGAACGTAAGATGTGGATAGAGATTTCATTATGCAGCTTTTTAAAACCAAACCTCAGGTACTTTCTTTGGAACAGAAATTTCGGGGACACATTTCCTAAACCCAAAAGTGAGGCCAGTAAAGGGCTAGTAGCAACAGGACAGGTTCCAGAACAACAGGACAGGTAGGAGAAAAAAAGGAAGGGTTCCAGAACAACAGGAAGGGTTCCAGAACAACAGGACGGGTACCAGAACAACAGGAAGGGTTCCAGAACAACAGGACAGGTAGGAGAAAAAAAGGAAGGGTTCCAGAACAACAGGACGGGTACCAGAACAACAGGAAGGGTTCCAGAATAACAGGATGGGTTCCATAACAACAGGACGGGTACCAGAACAACAGGATGGGTTCCAGAATAACAGGATGGGTTCCAGAATAACAGGATGGGTTCCATAACAACAGGACAGGTAGGAGAAAAAAAGGAAGGGTTCCAGAACAACAGGATGGGTTCCAGAATAACAGGATGGGTTCCAGAACAACAGGACGGGTACCAGAAAAACAGGATGGGTACCAGAACAGGATGGGTTCCATAACAACAGGACGGGTACCAGAACAACAGGATGGGTACCAGAACAGGATGGGTTCCATAACAACAGGACGGGTACCAGAACAACAGGATGGGTTCCAGAATAACAGGATGGGTTCCATAACAACAGGATGGGTTCCAGAACAACAGGATGGGTTCCAGAATAACAGGGCAGGTACCAGAAAAGCAGGAATGGTTCCAGGACAATAGGACATATTCCAGAACAACAAGACCAGTTCCAGAACAACAAGACCAGTTCCAGAACATCAAGACCAGTTCCAGAACAACTGGGCAAATTCTAGAACAACAGGATGGGCTCCAGAACAAAAGGATTGATTCCTGAACAACAGGACTGGTTCCAGAACAACAGGGTCCCCTGTTTAAAAGAAAGTCGGACTGTCCAGGTCTTGGCTCCACTGAGTTTTCTCAGTTTAGGACACAGTCACAGGTCACTTAAGTAGCCAAAATGAACTGTAGCCATATCTGAGCCCAAGAGTAGATCTCTCCCTGAGTGATGTGATCGGAAGCCCAGGAATAGCAATGAGACAAATGTACCTTTATTCTTTTATGGTGCAGTGCTGCTTAATAGTTTCCGATATTCTGGTTCTGTATGACCTGAATCTGAATCTTGTTAAAGTTTATGGGGGTAAAATTCAGGGTGTGTTTTTGGGTCTCTGATAAGTAACGTAAACTAAACTAACGCCCATTTTTCAAAAAATGCGTGTTGGTCCACTCTGGAGGTCCCCTTCAGTCAAACAGTTTTGTGAATATAAGAAGAAATCCTCTTTAATACATTTAAAAGATCTGTGTGTAAAGCTGAATGTTTTCTTTAAAGAGGATCAAAACCCTATTGTCCCGGCCTCAGAGTCTAAAAAAACTCTAGGGGCAGGTGAATCCCCCCTCGGGGGAACCTGATGTGCCCGAGGTATGAAACCCCACTACTATACCATAAACTTGCCTCCTTCTTCAATCCCACATGCAGGCAGGTCTGGTCATGGCATCCCAGCTGAATGTGCTCAGCATTGTCTAGGCACCCCTCAGCATCTCCGAGCATAGGCTGTGCATGTACTATAGGATGAAAGAAGGAGGTGCAATTATAGAAAACTGGTGGGTTTCATACTTTGGAGTATCCTAAATCCCTATTATTTTATGATTCTATAACAAAATCTTTATATGAAGCTAGAGCTTCCTTAATAATAATTCACAAATCTCTAATGATCTACCTTTAGCTTGAAATATAGTGAACTTATTTAACCATCAAAGGTTTCCTCACCGGCTGACCCACAGCACAGACACGGCTCTGCATTAATCAGACTTTTTGACCGGTTATATTAATGTGTGGCTAAAGAAGCTGAATGGGAGCTTTCGCACACAGCAGCCCCTCTATTCCTCTATGGCCCTTATTTAAGAAGGGATAGCGTCAGGTAGTGGCTGGTTAATGAGAGGTAGCGACAGGTAGCGACTGGTGAACGCCAGACACGGCACACAATTACACATTTATCAAGCAGAATCTGTTTAGCGACTGGGATAGCGCCATGTGGCGTCTGATTCATCATTTTCCCAGCCTCAGCTAACATCGCCTGCGCTCAGCCTTGCTCAGCGCCAGGTATGACCTCTCGCTACCTGTCGCTCTCCCATACATTTTTCAAAAAATCACAAATAATTCTGTGACCTCTTCTGGCATTGAAAAAGCAATTTTTTCAAAATTTTTTCATTTTTTATATATTTCTTCAGAAATGACATTACAGGTCTGCCATTAAAGTGTTCATGTTACAATGTTGCTACAATGTAATTCCATATGATTTCGCTTTGTTACTAGTGGATAGATGCAGAAAAAAAAGACTTTAAACACACCGCCTCCTGCGCTCTGGGCTTCAAACAAGCACTTTTCAGCGCCAGAGTTTTGTGAGGCAGTTTTTTTGCTGAATATGGTGTGAGTCGGTCGCTATGACCAGTCGCTAACATGTGCTCCCATACAGCGCTGTACTGGTCAAATAGCGACTCCTCACAATGTATTCAACATTACTGAACAGCGACTGAGTCGCTATAAACTAGCAACCCACGGCCGAGCACAGTGACTACTAGCGGGCGCTCTGAAAATGCCTGCTACAGACGCTCATCTGTCGCTACCTGGCGTTAGTGATGAATCAGCCTGCCTGTGTGCCATTCAAGTGAATGGACGGGAGAGATTGTGTGCGGGGCGGGCCTGCAGCCGGCAGGGATAATAGCAATGTCATAAAATCATAAGCTGTGAGATAAGAATTAGGGTTATTATGACAATTAATGGTGGGCTGATGAAAAATTCTAAAATTCACAACTATAGTGATGTTATTTGGGGATGTTGTTTTGCAAGGGGAGCTCTAGCTTTATATACCGTACATATGTTATCGTATAACGTAACGTATGTATTGGTGTTTAAAGGAGAGAGAGAGATGGATGGATTTGACATGAATTTTACCAAAATTCTGTTTGGGTGGAACTGAACCAAACTGAAAAAATTAATAGTAGAATTGAACTTTTTCCGATTTGGAAGCTCAGCATTAGCCAGGAGCTGTGTCCCTTGGCTTCTGTACTTGGCTATAACTGATATTTGTTAGTTTTAATTGGATAAACAAAAATCAGAATCAAGTGGGTTTATAAGTAAATGCATATTAGGAATTTCTGTTTGCAAAAAAGGAGCCGTATATCACATTAAAGAGACATCAAATAGGAACTATAGAGCAGCTAATGGAATGGTAAAATCACAAAGGCTAATAAATAATCAGCTTACATTAGAAATAGGAACAATAGAGATAATCAGCTTATACCTTATACCTCAAACACATCCTATCTGACAGATATGTGGCACACCCAAGTTCTGTTGGTCTTTTTGTGTCTATTTGTACAGTGCATGTATCCTTGCAATGTTCCCCTTGGTCTTATGTGACCAAAAACCTGAAACATTTATTTTTAACATTAATACTTAAGGGGTCATTTTTCAAAATGATTCGGCTTCCATTCTCCTGCCATTCACCCTTTTCTGCATTTAAAGCAGACCTTCACCCAGAATAAGAGCCTATCCTATATGTTTCCCACACCCTGTACATACAGATTGCTCACATTAAAAATCATCCTACCTGCATGTGCATGTTATGAGCCTTTAAACATCAAAGATGGCGACTCATGGAGCATCAGGCAGCCTGCAAACAGGAAGTGTCTTCTGACTGTGCCGCTCTGCATTCTGGGATTGCTGTCTTTCCCTGACCCCAGCTCTGCTCTGTCCGAGCAAAGCACAGCTATAACCCACCCCCTTGTACTTTATCCTGCTGCCCTCTCCTCAGTATGTGTGATGCATCTGAGGCAAGATGGCGGCGCCCGTATCCTAGAGTCCTGAACAGAGTTGCGGCCCAGTGGGGGAAAGAATAATAAGTAAGTGACTAAAAACTTAAAATATATTAATTTTAGACGCTGGGGAATAGTTTTTTAAGTCATTATATCACGCTGAAGGTCCGGTTTACAACTCGCATCACTGCTTGTGTGCCTGGCAATTTTGGTGTTTGCTGGGTTTCCGTCAAATATCTTTTTTTAAGAATGCTGGTGAACACCTATTGCATTCACCAGTTTTTAGAGACGAACCCCATATCCATGTTATTTTTGGCGAGATTGTCTCTTTAGGTCTTTTTAGCATTTTTAACTTATTTTTTGCGTAA
Source organism: Gastrophryne carolinensis (assembly GCA_027917425.1). NCBI lineage: Eukaryota > Metazoa > Chordata > Amphibia > Anura > Microhylidae > Gastrophryne > Gastrophryne carolinensis. The sequence continues at coordinate 140,177,312 of CM051237.1, forward strand.
ACATTAGAAAGTTACCCAGTATGTGAAAAACAATTAATGATAATGATAATGTATTTACAATTAAGCTTTTCAAACAACCCAGACACTGCCCAGACACTGCACTCACATATATTCTGAGACCCCTCCAATGCCAACATATGCTATAAAAAAGTGTGTTTTAGTTAGATTTTATGAGGCCGATTCATTAATAGCGGCAGGTAGCGACAGTTGAGCGACTGTAGCGGCATTTTCAGAGCGCCCGCTAGTAGTCGCTGTGCTTGGCCGTTGTTCGGTAGTTGATAGCGACTCAGTCGGTTTGCCGTAATGTTGAATATTGGGTGAGAAGTCGCTATTTGACAGGTTCCGCGCTGTATGGGAGCGCATGATAGCGACTGGCCATAGCGACCGGCTCCCACCATATTCATTAACAAATCACGCTCAAAAAATTCCCGCGCTGTAAAATGCATGTTTAAACCCCAGAGCGCTGGCGGCGATGGGTTAAAAGTCGTTTTTTAACCCCCAAACAACCATATTTTTGGAAACCAAAAAAAACAAGTTTTTTTAATCATTTAGTAATATGAATACATTATTATCAGACCTGTAATATCAATTCTATACATTTTTTTTTTTACCTTAAAAAAATTATTTAAAATGGCAGAAGTGGTCACAGAATTTTTCAAAAAAAAATTAATTATGAATATTTAAAGATTGTTCCATTGAAATGCATTGGAGAGCGCCAGGTAGCGAGAGGTCATACCTGTCGCTGTTCAAGGTCGGACGCTGGCGCTGTGGACTGAGGCTGGAATAATGATGAATGAGTGGCTATCTGGCGCTATCTCAGTCGCTAAGCAGGATTGGCTTGATAAATGTGTGATTGTGGTGGGGAGCCGGCGTTCTCGTGGCGGTGCCCGTCATTACCGGCCGCTCACCATTCGCTACCTGTCGCTATCCCTTGTTAAATAAGGGCCCAAGTCTTCATGTTTATGTTCTGAAAGGATTCTGCCACAACAGTTAATCAACATTCTCCAAACCACTTTTCAATGTAAATGCCAGTCATTTTCACCAGCAAATATCACAGCAAAATGCATGCAAAAGTCTGTGTTCACAGGTGTTCGCTAGTGGATATTTTGCTCAATTCAGTTTTTTCTCTGGCCGCACGCATTGAGGAAAGGAGAATGTCGCGCAGAGTAACACACAATAAATTACCCCCTATATCCCCTATAGGGGTTATATGTTATGTTAATATGAAGGTGGAAGCTAAGCCTTATATTTTTCATTGCAACACAGGACAAGCATTGCATTAGCTGCCACTCCTATGTTTTGTTAGTGACAATGCTCTTGACGTAAGTGTAACAATCACATTTTCCAGGGTAGCTGCTGAATTATTCCTATTGTTGTGCGTCTACCTGACTGAGCTGCAAATATAATGAGGAGCCTTTACTTAGATGTTGAAGATTATTAGTATTAGCCTACACTGCTATATGTAAGCAGTTACCACACCTCCAGAAAAAAATATGTCCAAGCTATAGTAGTGTCATTGATTATAAAACCCAGATATTGGCATGTTGGTGTCCTGTAACACAACTACAGATAGAAAAAAAATCACTTTATGAGAAAAAAGCCTGAGAATGTCACTGTTGCTGAATCACCAGCTAAGAAGATAATGATATTTTTTAATTCTAATAAAAGCAGTAAACTTTTTACTCCTTTTTACACTGCAGTAAAAAGTACCATTGACTTTCATTGTCTTCCTATCTGGTGATTCAGCAACAGCAATATTCCTATGTTTTTTTCCCATGAAGTGATTTTTTTACTACAAGAGGTTTTTTTTAACTCTAACTTCACAAATGAAGAAGCATGAAACATGGGCAGAACATCATGATCAGATTGTGTCATAGACTCCGTTCTTATCTGCCACTTGCATCCAGGCAGCTTTTCATTCACATGCAACGCCAAAAAGGCGGCTGGGCGAGGTCTAAGTACAGAGCACATACACAAGAAACTACTGAGTATAGAGGCATCTACTGAAGATAATTGGAGCGTTCCTTACTCAGGCCACCCACCATCTCGGGTGATACGGCTGCTTTGGGAGCTGGTGGCAGTTAAGAGGGGCAGGTAAGAGTTACCAGTGCTGCAGGGATGTTCTAAAGGTAAAAGAGGAGGTAGGGGTCTCTATATTACTTGTACCTCCAGAACCATATCTGACCCTCTGAAAAAATTGCCTGTATTTAAGCCTCCTAATGCAAAGTTCAAATATATTTTCAAATGATGCCCAACCCCCACTACATTTGCATAAATGTCCCAGCTTTTTGAAAAAGAATCAGACCTGCACTGCAGCCTTCTAATGTCAGGTTTTGGTCCATCCTCCTGGGTCTTCCTGATTTGGGATGGTCTGCTGCATTAAACACTGTCAGCCAACTACTTTTCTCACTTTTCCAACATGCCCACGTTCCATATATGGCTCTCCTCCAATTAGCTTCTATGACTGAACATATTAATGTGCTGCTGGAAAAATTAAATAAAATCCTACACCCCCTGCATCTCCCAGCTGTGCACATCCATGGCAGCCATTCAATTACAGTGAGCATGGTCGCGCACAGCCTGAGAAGGATGCCAAAGATGCCGCCGTGGGCTGATTAGATGGTTAGGGGGGGCATGGGGAGGATAGCAGCGCAGGGACACCAGGAGGATAGGGATATTGAGGAAGTTTGAGGAAGAGTGAGTTTGTTCGAGTTTTTTAAAGTGGACCAACACCCAGGATTTTGACTATCCTGGGTTTTGGTCCACTTCGGCGGGGCACCCCGATCGGGGGTGTCCCGTTCTCTGAAACCCCAAAAAACTCACCTCTCCCCGCTCCCACGTGACCACGCCGTCCAATCCCCGCCGACGTCCAAGTGGGTGACAGCGGCGTCCAAGACAGTGCGTCCGCCGCCGCCTCCCGCGCGTCACTCTTGGTGTGTGCGCGCCCGCACCGGCCATTCACAGACGGCCGGTGCGGCATTCACAATCTTATAGATTCCCAGGCCGATCACCCCTGGGTGTTGGTCCACTTTAATAGTATTTCAGGGAAAATTTAGATCAGCTCGAATCCCAAGAAATTCATCCAAGTCAGTAGGATTTATTTCACATAGGTTGTGTAAGTAACCCCTCTTTTTGCCATCTATCATGTTAATGCAATTTTTTAAATAATAAATCATTTGTGATGATTAGATTTCTATTAAGTGGTTTAAATTTTTTTTTTCAGATGTTGATTCCAGCATTTGTCTTTATTTCCCTCGAAGGGGAGGATTGTGGTGGATGTTGTGGCCACAGGAAATGTGGAAGAAGCTGTGCTGTAAGTTCTTTAGGGTTACCTATTGAGTGATACATGACCACCCAACTCCACTACACTAACCTATTGTTCTGTGTTACAGATGCTGGGATCGGTGGTGGCTGCCCTCATCGGAATGGCTGGCTCTGCCTACTGTATCATTATTTCTGCCCTGGCCTTGGCAAAAGGGCCATACTGTAATACCTCTACAGGGTGGAGATATCCCTTTGAAAATAGTGATGCACAGTAAGTAACAGAAGACTTTTATCAACCAATTCAATTCAAGTACAGTCACATCAGAGATAAACAATAAATTATTTTTCGCATGTACACAGTGCATCAATTAAAATACAATTGACATAGAAACGTACTATCTGTTACTACCCTACTAAAATCAAAATCTTCAGCTTGTGGGTAAATTTCCAGTATGATGAATCTTGAAACAGAACTACCCTGTCACACAGATGGTCGTGCTTAGAATGGAGGATCTTATTTTTACTGTGGGATTTTCATTGTGATTGCCCATTGCTTTTCATTGTCAATTTAGAATATGGGACAGAAAATAGCTGTGCACTCTAGTGAAGCATGTCTCCTATTAGAGGAGGTGGCTGCTGTACGTGTTGTAGCTATTTCCTGTCCCCCATTAAATAGCACTTTGCTAGGAAAAGGTAGTTATCTTTCTAATGTAAAGTTTACTGATGGTTTGAGGGGGGTAGGTTAGATTCTATGTGTGGCAGAATCCGGTACAGAGTTGCAGGGAATGGTGTTGGTCCGCTGCTGTCAGATGACTTTCCAAGTTCTTTGGGCCTTATTTATGCATTCATTTAGCATCCATCTTTCTGGAGGCTATAGCTTCAGCCGGCATTTTTGTCTTTTTTTTGTCTTTTCTGGCGCTGTGGACTACAACGGCTCTAGAAGTTGCAGCGCCAGATGCTAGCTTATTTGCTTTGATTGTTGCACTAGGTATTGGCCGGCCTGTGTCAGCACCTGTTGGACCCAACTGTCAGTGAGCGCCACCTAATCATTCCTTGCTTCAAAAATACCACAAGGCCTATGGCCTACTTATTTTGGTTGTACTTGTTTGGAACTTCTTGTCACTAGGGGGTACTTGGCGTAAAAAAGGCTGAGATCCACTGGCCTATGGGATCTTGACCTACAGCGCCAGGTTGCATCTGATGCTGCTTTAACCAGAGAACTCGGCGCTGTGACCTTTTAGGCGCTAGTGTTAAATCAGACGCTTACTGGCAGCTGCATCGGTGCTGCCATTCTTTCACTCGCTGAGTGGCGCTGAGGCCAAAAAAGTGGAGCTGTATGGCACTGATGCTTCATAAGTAAGGCTCCTTGTCTCACTTGGGAAAGCTCGGCAACTTATATGGAGGGGCATGCTAAATATTTGGTGAAGCCAGAGTGACTTGCCGTATGCATTACGGTGTGGATTGCAACCTGAATCTCGCTTTGTAGCGTTTAGACACGAAAAAGTGCAATAAACATTTTGCCCCCAAAAGGCCTGTACCTGTGATGGGCTATTTTTTACAGGTTAGGCACATACTTTTTCCAATTAGGTAAGCATATTTTCTGTTAAGTTTAGAAACAACAGCACTCTATGGGGTATGCAAAAAAAATGGTGAAATCGTTAGCATAGCCCATAGGGTGCTGTCATTGCCAAACTTTAAAAATATATATCCTTACATCACTGGAAAGATAATGTACCTAAATGTGTACCTAAAGGCTTTTTTCTGCACTTTTTTGTGTTATCACTGGGATGCAGGTTGCAATCCACACCACAATGCACACCGGAAGTCACACTAGTATCTTCAAATATTTAGCATGTAGCTTGTAACATCAGTCAGCCAGGCCAGTATTCAAAAAAGGTTCTGTAAGTGAGGTGCAGAGGTTTCCTAATAGGGTAGAGACATTTTTCAGAAATTAAGCTCTCATGCTTGAGAGCTTAATTTCTGAAAAATGTCTCTACCCTATTAGACCTCCCTTAAGAAGACCTCCCCTATCCCTGGTGATGTTTGTTGGCATGTTGTAGACGGCCATTCATTTTTGACTGTACTGTAGGTGTGTTTTACCGTAGTATTAATCATAGGCAGCAGGAACATGGGAATATTGCAGGACCCCCCCCCCCCATGCTCACACTCCTTCAAACCCCACTTTCACTTACTTCCACCATGATCCTCATGCAAATCCGGCCCTGTGATTGCCAGCTCAGTAGGGCCGGAACATGTGACTGCCGGCAGGCAAACAAAGGGCCGGATTTCGCTCGGGGATTGCAGTGGAGGTAAGTGAAAGTAGGGTTTGCGGCGATGTATGTGTGGGAGGGGGGTGGCTCCAGTAATCTGTATGCACCCGCCACTGTCAAAAAGCATCCAACTCCCATTGTGCGTGTTGGACCAGTTTATGCCACAGCAACCGCAAAGATTCTGGAGCCGAGTCTCATGTGCACCATGGGTTCTAGGACCGACGTGAGTATATAGCGATTTAAGGGGGTTTCACATAGCAGAGCATTCTGTCCTAGTGTCTTTCAGACACTGGTCCACTGCAAGAATAAAAACAATAGGTATATGCAAATTACTGTGCGGATTGTAAACATTACAACACATATTATTATAGCCTATGTATTATATGTTTCACCCTGTCTGTATTCACTACTTTATACAGCAGGAAGAAGATGGAGTCATGTAGATAAACAATATTAATATTCATATCTTAACATTGTCTATTTCAGCTATCTGTCTGATCACTCTACGTGGTCTGAATGCACTGAGCCAGCTCGAGTTGTAACTTGGAACGTCACCCTGTTCTCCATTCTGCTGGGCCTGTCTGGAATTGAATTTATTCTGTGTGTCATTCAAGTCATTAACGGTATCATTGGTGGAATATGTGGCGCTTGCTGCTGCCAACAGAAAACTCAGGTAACTAACACTATGGCCTAGTCACAATAAACAATGTCATTCATAGCTTTAAAAATGTATGTAACATTGTTTTTGCAGATAACATGACATGTGCTCTCCTTATATCAGTTCACCTTAGTACACATGTTTTAACATTTTATTTAATATAGACCAAGTGAAAAATAATATATGAGAGTTTTTTGAAGATCTGACAACCAACAATATTGCCTGTATGCTGCCATTTTGTCAGCCTTTGGCTGCCGCACTGGGCATGTCAGTGAAGAACCATATTTTCTAAAGTATGAGGTGTTGCTCAGTCACACCACTAACTGGACTAGGACAAAACAAAGGAAAATAGGGGGTTACCTCTACACACAGAGGAGGATCATAGAATGCTACAGATGTTTGTTCCTCAAAGCCACAACCACAGATCACACCGTGCCACACCACACAAATTACCCTGTAAAATTGTCAGTTTGTCAGGGAAAGTCCACAGTCAACGTCATCTTTTGCTTAGCTGTCATTGTGTCCATCATCATGACCACCTTTCCCGTTCTGAGAGGTGGGCCTATCTCCACCTCTTTTGCATCAGACTATTTTGGACAAACCATCTCCCCAGGTCTGCAGGGGGTTAGCTTCTCCATGCTTATCTATGTTTTCTGGGCTCCTGAGCACACTGTAAAGTTTATGACAGCAGTCAGTTGGTGCTCAGCAATTGAACAGGCAGAAAAAAAAGAAACACGTCTTTTTCTTCACACTTTCAGTAGTCTGAGCCTGCTTTTTATGTCGAGACATGAGACTAGATATCATCCCAGAAATCAGACTCACACAAATTTCCCAATGGAGTAAGGAGTGGGTGGGGGCAGAAAACAACTGCAATGTAAGAAGCAATCTTCACTGCAGAATTTAGCTGCTTCCTGCTCAGAACTGCAGAAGCAAACCTTTTGGATTTTCTAAGATTGGGGCTCATGGACAGCCAGAGTGCTCTAGGTGGGCTAGGTACAGAATAACACCCCCCCCCCCCCCCCCAGGTTGAAAAACTTTTCCCCAGACAGGTTGTGGGTCAGTATGTACTGTTACTCACCTTCTCCCACTCTTCCCCATTCCCAAGATACTAAAATATTGTATTAGAGGCCGATTCATTAATAGCGCCAGGTAGCGACAGATGAGCAACAGTAGCGTTATTTTCACAGCGCCCGCTAGTAGTCGCTGTGCTTGGCCGTTGTTCTGTAGTTGATAGCGACTCAGTCGGTTTGCCGTAATGTTGAATATTGGGTGAGGAGTCGCTATTTGACAGGTTCTGTGCTGTATGGGAGCGCATGATAGCGACTGGCCCTAGTGACCGGCTCCCAGCATATTCATTAACAAATCACGCTCCACAAATTCTCGCGCAGTGAAATGCATATTTAAACCCCAGAGCGCTGGCGGCGATGGGTTAAAAGTAGTTTTTTAACCCCCAAACAACCATATTTTTAGAAGAAAAAAAAACAAGTTTTTCAAAACATATTGTAATATGAATACATTAATATCAGACCTGTAATATCAATTCTGCACAAATATTTTTTTTTTTTTTAACCTTAAAAAAAATATCTAACATAGCAGAAGTGGTCACAGATTTTTTGACATTAAAAAAAAAAAAAAAAAAAAAAAAACATTAATAACAATTAATTATTAATATTTAAAGATTGCTCCATTGAAATGCATTGGAGAGCACCAGGTAGCGAGAGGTCATACCTGTCGCTGTTCAAGGTCGCTCGCTGGCGCTGTGGGGTGAGGCTGGAATAATGATGAATGATTCGCTATCTGGCGCTCTGTCAGTCGCTAAGCAGGATCGGCTTGATAAATGTGTGATTGCGGAGGGGAGCCGGCGTTCTCGTGGCGGTGACCGTCATTACCGTTCGCTCACGATTCGCTACCTGGCGCTATCCCTTGTTAAATATGGGCCTTAGTGTCATATGCTGAGGAGAAGCTTGTAACTTGGTCTTCTATGAAACGAGCCCAATAAATGTCTGATGAGCCGGGTTTTCCCACATACCAATTGAATTGCCAACGATGGTAAATTCGGTCTTTATTTTGGGAGTGGGGGGCATAGATGGCCATTGCATGCATGCACACACATAGGAATTCTTCATCCATGCTTGTGTGAATAGAAGTAGAACTAATCCATTTAATCCAGCAAAAGAATATTATTCACTTGATAATTATGCTATTTTCTTCAAATCTAGAAATTATGGAAAATGTGTATGTATATATGATCTAAAATATTTACCTTGCATAGGAAAATCCCAGATTTCCTGAGCTAGTTACTATAATAACGATTGTTATTTTATTTTTTTACAGTCATACCAATGCTGATGGCCATTCAGAGAAGATATAAAAATGAAGATTTGTATTTTTGTGTAATGTGTAAATGAAATTGTACAGGATTGTTTATTTAATAAGTGGGTTTAGACATGTAGGAATAAACCTTTTATATTAAACTGATAAGAACTGTCTGATAACATGGAGAATGCTGATGGCGACATAGCGGAGGAGGAGGAGGAGGAGCTTGTTGCTGCGTGAAGCTGGTCATACATTGTTTTGTACGGAGCTGGACTTTAAAGCATTGTTACACTTTGCAACACAAGAAAGCAAACAAATGTATCTTACTAGTGCAATCACAAATATTCTTTAATATATGGATTTATTAAATATGTAACATTACCCAATTTGTAGAAGCTGATCCAGTATTAAGTTCAGTAAACTCATAAATTGTTAAACTCACCAGGTATTAGTACAGTTACAATAAAAATACAGCTGGGCTGTATTTCCAGTATCAAAAATAAACTCTCCAGAAAAACATGCTGTGCTGTGTCTATTTACCTGCAGTCCTTCCAGTGTTGGGATCAGGGACAGAGACGCCTTACTACTAGTGTGGGCTTCGCATTCAGGTCAAAATTAAATTCAACCAGAATTTTGCAAATTCAATTTGGTTTGGCCAAAACAGATTATTGTTATATTTGGGTCCAATTGGGCCAGCTCTTTTTTTGGTAAAAAAAGCACCAGTGATCTGTCTGAAGAGAATGGCCAACATTAAACAACTAATATATTTGAATGTGGCAAAGGATAGAAGAACCTCTAGATAGATAGTAAACTTCACAATTATTGTTAGAGGCCCCTTTAAAGAGGAGCACCCCCCCCCCCCCCCCCCTCGGGTCTATAAGACTCTTGGGGTTCTGGTCTACCTCTTTATGGGGCATCCCAAATTGTGAAACCCCCTGGACCACCCAAGTCACCTCTTTCACTATCCTGTGTTTTGCCACATCTCTAGCACACCTCTAGCAAGGTGTGCAGCCACACCAAGACTTTCTCAATGGCCAATGGCTGAAATACTATAGAGTGAGTATAGTCCAAGCCAGCCATATTCATTGCATACAGTTATTTGGGTGTTTGGCTCCTGCTGCTTCTTGGCACTATACAAGGATGTCCTAGGTAATATTGTATTAGAACATTTTGTATTTATCTAATTAATAACTTCATGTTAAAGGGAGTGGAAACTCTAGGATTTGTCAATATGCAGTAGGACACCTTATTATTTGGATGGATGAGTCATGGTGCAATCTGTACGTGGTTGTTTGACCTAGATACTTTGTTTTGTAAATGAGAAGCAAGCTCAGACATGTCCATTCTGCTACTCAGCCCACATTAAAGAGGAACTAAAGAGGAACTATAAGACTCTAAGACCTGTAGTGACCCTCTTTATGGGGCATCCCAAAATGTGATGGCTGGGGTGGGCACATCCCATAGCTAGAGGCGAGCAGGGACGTGGCTGCCAGCATGCGTGCTATACAGCTTTTGTTACCCCTCTGAGCTTAGATTAGAATGCCCCAGGCAGGAGGAACGAAAGCCAAGCCTAGTACTTAAATGCAAAGCAAGATCAGTGATGATGGACTCCCTATCAGGGTTAGTGTTAAATTAGACTTATATCTTGCCCATCTGGCCCACAAGACAGACAGCACCTGCCAGAGATCTTCAAATAGGTGTCCATGTTGGCTTGTTTGAAGATCTCTGGCAAGGTTGACTTTGCAATGTCTCTGGCTGAGAGCCAAATAATAAGCACAAATTCCTATGCGGGATGCTGAAGACACCACAGACTTACCTCAGGAATGTTGCTGACCAGTACCTGCTGACACAGCTGGAGATTTTCAAGAATGCTGCGAGGACCAGAAGGAAAACAAAAGAGGTAGATTAATTTACCTTTTTTGTTGTTTCTTTTAGTAAAAAGGGTGGGGATTTTTTTTTTACTGTGACACAATTGTTAACTTGAAATGGGTCCCTATAACCCCTCTACCAGTTCAGAAGCCAGGGTGACAGGACTTGCTGATGTTGTCGCCTCTGGTATGGGTGTGCGGAGGATATCGGTACCAGGGCATCCCCGAAGGAGCATCGGACATCTGCTGAAGGGCATAGTCACTGCCACACTTGCCTAGACAGATTTTGGCCACTCCAAGCACTGGGTTACTAGCCCTAAGCCTGGTGAATGCGTCTCGTAGCTCGGTCAGGGGAGAGGGGTCTATTTTTTTGCACATTACTGGGTATAAAATAGGGAAAATGGTGGGATCCATAGATTTTAATGTTATCCAATATTTAAGTACTGGATACTGGGGTTAATCTGGTTAGATGACAGAACCCTGTCCAGCTCATCACTTGCTGTCAGTTGATCTGTATACAATCCAGTAATATCCACAACATTCTGGCAGAGGGCAAAAAGAGTAATGAGCCATAGCAAGGACAATCTAGTTTGGAAGCCCTCTGGCCATATAGTTCACAATATCCAGCATTCAGTACTACCAAATGCTAGATACAAAAGCTATGGCCAACACAAGATATGAACCGGAACAGTAAAAAAATAAAAAAATACAATTTTAAATTGAATTTTTAAAAATTCCCTCACAGGTGGAGTCCTTTTCTGTAGGTCCGCCAGGTCAGGGCTCCCTTCTGTTCCGGTGGGCTGTGAGCCATTGTGGAATCTCCCATGAGACTAATGATGTCACTTGAGGGGAGGGACATGGAGGGGTATTTTCCTGGTGAATCTACTTCCATGTTTCTCCCCTCCAGTGATGTCATTGGTCACATGGGGGTGATTCCTGCCGATGGGGCAGCTGCAATAACAGCTCTAAGGCATCCAGAAGATCACAGGGTAGTGATGCTCAGCATGCCCCCTACCAGAAAAAAGATGGCCGGATAATTCCACCTGTATCCTAAGCCCATAACTAATCATAAGGACTTTTGTTCTGATTGAGTGACTGTTTTTACTAGGAGTCATAAGGACCCTTTTTATAGGTCACAGTAGAAGGGAACATGTGGTGTCAGACTGGGATACCTGGGCCTACCAGAAGAAGTTACTCTGGAGACGCCCCCTAGATAAAAGATGCAAATATCACTGGCTTATATTCAGGGCCCTATATGCAAACTAGTATTGTCTCTTTGTGCACAAACAAGCTATACTTAGTTCAGGGTTGGTGATGAAGGCTCTAAAAGAGGCCCCTGGGTCCAATGGCCCACCAGTTTTTTTTCTAGTCTGAGCATGGGAACATGGATCTCTAGGGTTGCAGCTTGGGACGATTTACTGACGAGTTACTGACAGGTCTTCACTGCCTATAAAACTAATTTTCACCGAGGGCCACATCAGCATTCTTCAATGGCCTTCAAAGGGCCAGTTGATAACGTGAAACAAAATACAAACCCGACCAATCAAATTTATTGTTACAGACTGGAGTCTGATTTGTGAGGGACTTATGCAGATTCAGAATTATTTTTCCCAGGACAGACGCAGGTGCTAAATTATTTTGATGAAAAAACTTATTTTTTTCAACCATCCTGGCAATAGGATTGGGGGAGACCGGTAATTTGTCCCAATGTCCATTTATTTGGACACCGGGACAATAACAGGTTTAGTTTGAGGTAGTTTAGACCCCTTTGAGAGGATGTCCCTCAAATTCCTCTCTAATCGTAAGATTAGTTGTTAGTAAAAAATCACATTGAGTATGTTCATGTAATCAGCATAGTAAAGAATTAAAACCACATTTATTACTTTAAAAAGTACATTTCATATTAATAGTGCCTTCAATTCTCATATTAATAGTTCTGCCAAGGTCAAGACAGGTTGTATTATTGCAGATACAAAATATAAACAGATATAAAAGATATAAACAGTCTCAGATGTGATATGCTGTTTGATAATGTGGCTGGAGGGAGGCACCCGTCCTTCCGTCGGGCGGGTGGTGCGTCAAAAATGGCCGCACATTTTTGACGCACCACCCGCCCGACGGAAGGACGGGTGCCTCTCTCCAGCCACATTATCAAACAGCATATCACATCTGAGACTGTTTATAAACCAACTGTCAAGATAACCAATGAACATTGGCATGACACTATCAGTCTTATTCAGCTTTAAGGATGATTAAGAGATTATTTGTGGCCAAATTACACTGATGAAGCTAAAGCGAAACGCGTATGTAAGAGGCCATCTGCAATAATACAACCTGTCTTGACCTTGGCAGAACTATTAATATGAGAATTGAAGGCACTATTAATATGAAATGTACTGTTTAAAGTAATAAATGTGGTTTTAATTCTTTACTATGCTGATTACATGAACATACTCAATGTGATTTTTTACTAACAACTAATCTTACGATTAGAGAGGAATTTGAGGGACATCCTCTCAAAGGGGTCTAAACTACCTCAAACTAAACCTGTTATTGTCCCGGTGTCCAAATAAATGGACATTGGGACAAATTACCGGTCTCCCCCAATCCTATTTAATCAAAGAGAGGTAGAAAGTCCCCGCTGTATGGGAGCGCATGACAGCGAATGGCCATAGCGAACGGCTCCCAGCATATTCATTAACAAATCACGCTCAAAAAATTCTCGCGCTGTGAAATGCTTGTTTAAACCCCAGAGCGCTGGCGGCGATGGGTTAAAAGTAGTTTTTTAACCCACAAACAACCATATTTTTGGAAAAAAAAAAAAAACATGTTTTTCCAAACATTTTGTAATATGAATACATTAATATCAGACCTGTAATATCAATTCTGCACAATTTTTTTTTTTTTTTACCTTAAAAAAAATATCTAACATTGCAGAAGTGGTCACAGAATTTTTGACATTTAAAAAAGAAAAAAAAAAAAAATTAATAGCAATTAATTAAGAATATTTAAAGATTGCTCCATTGAAATGCATTGGAGAGCGCCAGGTAGCGAGAGGTCATACCTGTCGCTGTTCAAGGTCGCCCGCTGGCGCTGTGGGGTGAGGCTGGCATAATGATGAATGATTCGCTATCTGGCGCTCTGTCAGTCGCTAAGCAGGATCGGCTTGATAAATGTGTGATTGCGGAGGGGAGCCGGCGTTCTCGTGGCGGTGAGCGTCATTACCGTTCACTCACCATTCGCTACCTGGCGCTATCCCTTGTTAAATAAGGGCCAAAGTTTGGTGGGTTAGGTTGGCCCCCCTTGTGTGGTGGCAGCTGGCTGCACAGATACACAGAACAGTTGCATACACTACTCACTTCTCCCCAAGAATATTATAAAGGCATGTACCTGCCGCTGTTATAGGCAGTCTGAGGTCAGGATTTGAGGCAGTACTGAACTCCCAGTACTGCATCCTTGGAGTGACCGAGCTGGCCAGAAGGGGCGTCACCGTTACCTGGCAGCTGCCAGAGGGCCACAAAAAAGGCCACATCCCACCCCGGGCCTTGAGTTTGACACATGTGGCTTACAGGTATCAGGCTCTGACTACAACTGTATCTGACTAGCTTACCGAGATTGTTTTTTTACTTGGTTTTGATGGATCACTGAGTTTAGTATCATAGAACAGAAGTACAATGATATGACAGATTCCCACAATTCACAGGACATTAATAATATGCTTTCATGTGATCATGCCAGACACACACACGCCTACAGAGCACTGGTGTACATCTGTCAAACAAAGGTTTCTGGGTGTAACACAGTAAGGGAAATATGAGTCAAACCTAATACAATAAAAATATTATGGCAGTTTTGCAACACCACCACAATATTAACCTTAAAGGAGCTCCAGCACCAAATTGTCTAATATTAAAGTGGACTAAAACCCACCGCAATTGGCCCGGGAATCTAAAAGATCCAATCGATCCCCCCCTCGGGGCATCCAAAAACGGGATGCACAGCTGTGTGAAACCCCCCCAGGTCACCCCATACACCTTGCTTTCCGGTCCCCCCAGTGCATGTGCGAGCCGCAGCCACATCCCCGCTATCCCTCTAGCAGGGCGCGTGTCTGCACCAGGCATTTGTGAATGGCCGGCGCAGGCACGCTCCCTGTTAGAGGGAAGCGGGGGATGCAGCCGTCAGCGCTCTAGGAGCTGCTGGCCTTAGACGAAAGCTTAGACGACGTCAGCAGCTTTGAGCACGCTGATTGGGCGAGTGGCCACGCATGCGCCGTAGGACCAGGAAGAGGTCAGTTAACTTAGTCAATCTGGGGGGTTTCATGTAGCGGGACACCCCCGATTGGGGTGCCCCGGTGTCAAGGACCAAAACCCAGTATAGTCAAAATACTGGGTTTTGGTCCACTTTAATGTGATCCTATAGCAAGAAAGGAAGTTTATGTTGTCACCTTCAATCCCCAGCCCAGTGCCACAAAGCAGCCTATGTTTCTTTTTTTTACTAAAGCCTTTGCCCAATATTCATAACAGCACAAGCTGGATGCAGTCGGCCATATTGCTCCCTGGTCGAGCAGGCCACCCCCTGGTGCCTTCCAGCAATGATGCCTTCACTTCCTTATTTATTAATAAAATGTGCGGGAGGCACATGTGTAGAGAGCCGGTGCTGTGCCCTCGCTCGCTCCTGTGCGGCGGCTGGGTTCTATCGCAGGGCCTGTAAAAGCAGATGCACTACCAACCACTAGCACCGTCTGAGAGCACTGGTATAGCCCCGAAGTTAAGGAAAAAAACACAGCGCTGTCATAATGGGATTGCAGCCATACAGCACCTGTTGCAATCCTGCAATCCAAAAAAAAAAAAAAACGAGAACGCGAATTGCATTTGGGACACATGAAAGACATTGCATGGGCCAAATCTAAAGTTTGCAGCGCAACACAAAAGTGCCTAAAATGCATAGAAAAACTATTCCAAGCAGCCCAGGGATCCTGTGGCACATGCACCAGCCTAACAAAAAAAAAGAAGTGGGCAAAACAATTACAACCATCCCGACCCATTGAAATCTATAGGATAAGGCCACACAGTGCAGGGTGAGTGTCTGGTTCTATCTGGCAATGTAGGAAACTCAGCGCCGGCACTCATCCCATCGTCAGCACTGATCTTAGATAGGACACTATCTGGCCCTATCACAGGCACTCTGGATTTTTGACTTGATAAATAAACCTTTTTCACTGGGACCTGACACTCATCTGCCACTACCAGGCACTACAGTACTACACTACAGTACTACAGGACCAACAGTCAAAAATGACTTAAACCAGATGAACACAACAATCATTGCATCCCTCCCCAGGGCAATTTAGATTGTTGCACATAAAAATTAATTTACCTTTTTCTAACTCCTGCTGTGATAAATGTTAGAAACAAAATGATGGCTCGTGCGTTTGCAGGCCATCTGCAAACAGGAAGTGCTGCTGGGTTTTCTGTTACTGTGCATTGTCAGTTGAATCCAGGCAGCAGTATGGCTGAGATGCTGGGAGAGGAAGCTCCAAAATGGCTGCTACCTTTCTTTTCCAGCTGTGCCAGGCTGTTGGCCCCTTTTAAGGCAGTCCAGAACCCACATTTTTAACTTGCATCCCCTGAATTGGTCCATCCATGAAGAGTACCTTTCCTAATATTCACTGTTCCTGCTTCACTCTAATCCCAGATAATGCCACCTGTTTTAGCTGTAAAGCTCCGCCTACTCCATTAATTTCCACTGTTGTGTGTGGCAATGAGGTCATTGCCACACCTATGCAATGACTGATCACCTGTCATTTTACAGAGAGGTAATGTGCTGCAGGTCCAGCTCACCAAGTGTGATAAAACATAACATTTAATGTAACATTTTAAAATATAGCATGACCTGAGTGAATGTAGTGAATATCCTGGGCTCCCCATTCAAAGGTAACGCGTTTCGGGGTTACCTCACCCCTTAATCCTACCTTAAAACAGAGAGGGGCAGCCAAAAAATCATTGTTCTAGGGCGATTTGAGCGGAAATATCCTTTTCTAGTTCTACACTCAACAGCTCAGCATTGGGAAGCACTTCAACCTAACTGCGATTATGTGACAGTTTAGTTGTAACTGAATTTATTAGCACATGGCTGCCATTTGGACATCATACTACTTTCTGTTAGTGTTTTTAGGAATATTGAGCAAAGGCTTTAGTAAAAAAAAAGAAACACAGGCTGTTTTGGGGCACTGGACTGGGGATAGAAGGTGACAACATAAACTTCCTTTCCGGGTATATAATAAATGCTAGATAGTGAGAGGAAAAGCAACTTACAGTATACACAAATGAAAAAAAATAATCCTGCCAACCTTGTGGTTTTCTTCTACTATCAGGAATAATTTCCACAGGTGACATATTTCCCTTTTACAGGGAAGAACTGCTTCCCTCTGTGTCCTGAGCCAGTCTGTGAGTAACAGTATCATTACCCACTTTGAAGGAGCACTATTGCAAAATTGTGTACTAATAAAAATCCATATAAACATGCTGGCTAATCAGGGGAGGGGTTACTAATACACCCAAACTGATTGAAACTCCTGCCGAGCTTGAGGTTTCTTCTCCTGGTAGGAACAAAATCCAGGGGTGACAGGTTTAGTGTATCAGGGGTGACATCACCCCTGATTACCTCTTCCTTCCATTAAAATAAAAAAAACAAGCCTGGCTGCATAGTCATTGATAGCAGGTGTATAAGTGACCCCTCCTCACACCATCCAGCATATTGATATCGATTTTTATCATTGGGCCATTTTTCACAATAGTGCTCCTTTAACATCCACCCATATCATTGTATGTTGTGTACGAGCATCTACACAGTAAGAAAGGAGCAAGCGTGGTTGGGAGTTTTGCAAGATGTATAATTGCTATCTAGTGCAGGAGTTCCCAACAGGTGGTACTCAAGGTCCTATCAGGTGGTACTCAAGGTCCTATCAGGTGGTACTCAAGGTCCTATCAGGTGGTACTCAAGGTCCTATCAGGTGGTACTCAAGGTCCTATCAGGTGGTACACAAGGTCCTATCAGGTGGTACTCAAGGTCCTATCAGGTGGTACTCAAGGTCCTATCAGGTGGTACACAAGGTCCTATCAGGTGGTACTCTGCTGCCATCTTTTGTTTTGTCTTTCTGGCTCTATCACTCTCCCTGGCTTGTGGGTAGGACTGGCATGGGGTTGTGTTAGCAGTTTAATTCTGTTAAATTCAGTCCAAAATGCATTTTCTTATTTTAAAGCAGCTCTACACTTTCTCTGACAGGTTTTATGGAGGTTGTAGGGCTACAGTGATTCTATCTATCTCTCTCCTGCCGCCACCCAGCCCCTCAGTAAGGACTTCCTTTGATCGGTGGGCCGCAGCTTCTCTACTACTGCTATAGTCAGGGCCAGATTATGAGCGGGGCACAAAGGGCGCAAGCCCCGGGGCCTCCACCACTTGCTCTGCAAAGGGGGCCTCCACCAAACTTTGGGTTATGGTCTGGTCCAGGAGGCTTTTCAGTCGTTGGTCTGACAGGCGGCAGGGCCAGCAACAAAGCTATTGGCGGCGGCATGCCTGGGCAAGCCTTTTTGTTTTTGCAAACCCTCAGCTGAAGCCACCACAGGGCAGGGCGGAGAGTCTAGAGCAGAAAAGCTGCCATCAGCAACGCTACAGTGATGGGTGCGTGCAGTGCTGTCATTTGGTGGCCACTCATTGCACATAAGCCACTAAGCACAGCCACAGGCAGCTCATTGCAGGGAATTGTTTTCTGCTGGACCAGCTGAGCGATTACACCCCCCACCCAGAATGGCAGAGCAGGAGTTCCTGAGGAGCGCTCACACGCACGAGGGTGACACAAGTGACTTGATATGACATTCCAGTAATTAGGCGGGCGCCAGACAACCACCAATCAGTTACTTGGCCGGACTATTATTTTAAAGGAAAAAAATTACTGCATCTGGGGCCTCCATCATAATTTGTGCCCAAGGGCCTCCACCACACTTAATCCGGCCCTGGCTATAGTCTTCCTCTGTTAGAGGAAGACCTGTGGGAATTGGGTTATGGTGGAGCTGGGGGTGGCAGTAGGCAGTATAGGCTTGCTTGATTGTGGATTTAGGGAGACTGGGGGTTCTCTCTGTCTGTTAAAGTGCACCTATAGTGGGGGGGGGGGGGGGGAATTTATATCGTCACCTTTCATCCCCAGCCCAGTGGCCCAAAAGCCTGTGTTTCTTTTTTTTTTTTAATAAAGCCTTTGCCCAGATTTTCTTAACATGAAATGGATGCAGTCAGCCATATTGCTCCCTGGCTGAGCAGCCCCGCCCCCTGCAATGATGCGTTCACTCACAGTGCACATAGCTCATCAATGGGGAGCACATTAACCTAACTAGACGTTAGAGCTGATTCAGCACAGTTAGAATTTTTTTTGAGAAAAAACATGCATCTTGATTTTTTTCCTTTGTGCAATTCAGCACCATGTTTAACTGTGCAGAAGTTTTACTAATGTGTACAGCTACAAAAGATGCTGAATGGCTTTGTGGAAAATCTTTTTTTTTTTTTTTTGTGCAATTCAGCATTATTTTTATTTATTTGAAAATGTGCACAACTGAAAAGGTTTAGAATTGCACCGAGTAAGAAAATCATTCTAAAAATGTTTTTTTATCGAAAAATGCGAGAGAAAAACATTCTCACAAAAACCTGAGGAGCATGATCAAGGGTGCAGCTGTAATGAGGTGAAATGAGATGGGGGATGGGGGCAGAATAATCTACAGAGTGGTAGCATGGTTAGGAGTCAGCCTGGTTTGGGTCTGCATATGTGCGGCTATAGGCCTGGGTAGAACATGTGCAACAGCATTTGATTGGGCATAGGGAGAAGCTAAGGGGCGGGGCAATCAGAGCTGCCTATAGTAGTCAGACATGGGGGTGGGATAAAGGGGCCCAGAGGAAGGCTACACCGGGAGCAGAGGACTTCAATGGCCGCTCCTTTAGCTAAAGATAGGATGGGGATTGTTGTGTAGCATACAGTCACTGTGTCCTCCTCATTCTCCTCTCCTGTAAGCAGTTCCATGGTGGCGTCCTTTTGTCATTGTTGTCCCCCATCCTGTCTCCCCCCCTATTTTTCCACCCCCTTCTCTCATTTATTTATCCCTCTATTCCTCCACCCTGCCAATGTGTATATATATATATATATATATATATATATATATATATTCTCTTTTTGTCTTCCACTTTTCTTACTTTATGCTGCCTTTTTTTACAACACTCCTCTGCCTCCCTTTCTCATCTCCATTTCTCTCTTTATATTCCCCCCCCCCCCCCCCCCCATTGCTGTTCCTCTACTTTGCCTATTTTTTTTTTTTTTTTTTTTAATCCTTCTGCATTTGGTCCATCTCCTTCGCTTTCATGTTCTCCCTATTTTCTATTTTTTATTACTTTTACGGCATTTCTTCTTTCCCACTTCCCAATGCCTTTCCTCCCCACATTTCTTCATCCCTGTACTTACCTGCTTTCATTACTGATTCATCCATCCAATCTCTTACATTACTTCCATCTTTCTTCCACTTCAGCCATTATCTTCCCCATTTATCTTTTTAATTCACATGTTGTACACCTTTTCGAATTTCATCTTCCAGCACTCATTCTCCTTTTTTACCATATTTACACCTACTCATTCCTCTCTTATTCTCCACATTAAAGTGTACCAAAACTGCACCTTGCATCTAAAGGACTCTAGTCCAGTTCAACATTCACCCCTGTGGCATCCTGATTTGGGATGTCCCGCTATGTAAAACCCTGCCAGTCCTTTGATTTTCATACCTCGCCAACTAGTTTACGGCGCATGCACAGCTGGCAGTGCCATCTCTCACACCTCTTTGGACGGTGTATGGCTGGGCATGATAGAAACATATATAGATGGATCAGGATATGGGCCAGCCCCCCCTCCCCTATTTTTGTACATCAGAGAAGTAAAGCCATGCATCCACAGCCGGATGCACTCTCAGGTTCCACTGGTATCTCCTTTTTTCATATGGGGGCACCTTTCTGTAGCTTGCCTCAGGCAGCAGGGAGGTTCAACCCTGAGGACATCTCCAGTATAGACCAGGCAGAGCTTTGTGTGCTTCTACCTGGAAAGTGAGGGAAATCAGGACAGGTCATCAAACACCTGTCTGCATGTGAGCAAATACTAAGGCCCTTATTTATGAAGGAATAGCGACAGGCAGCGACTGGTGAGCGGCCGGTAATGACGGGCCCCGCCACGAGAACGCCGGCTCCCCACCACAATCACACATTTATCAAGCCAATCCTGCTTAGCGACTGAGATAGCGCCAGATAGCCACTCATTCATCATTATTCCAGCCTCAGCCCACAGCGCCAGCGTTCGACCTTGAACAGCGACAGGTATGACCTCTCGCTACCTGGCGCTCTCCAATGCATTTCAATGGAACAATCTTTAAATATTCATAATTAATTGTTATTTTTTTTATGTATTTTTTTTAAATGTAAAAAATTCTGTGACCACTTCTGCCATTTTAAAAAAAAATTTTAAGGTAAAAAAAAATGTACAGAATTGATATTACAGGTCTGATATTAATGTATTCATATTACAAAATTATTTTAAAAACTTGTTTTTTTGGTTTACAAAATTATGGTTGTTTGGGGGTTAAAAATCTACTTTGAACCCATCGCCGCCAGCGCTCTGGGGTTTAAACATGCATTTTACAGCGCGATAATTTTTTGAGTGTGATTTGTTAATGAATATGGTGGGAGCCGGTCGATAGGGCCAGTCGCTATCATGCGCTCCCAACAGCGCGGAACCTGTCAAATAGCGACTCCTCACCCAATATTCAACATTATGGCAAACTGACTGAGTCGCTATCAACTACCGAACAACGGCCAAGCACAGTGACTACTAGCAGGTGGGTAGCTAGGCAGCTACACATATCATTCCAATTTACAGCAGTGAGTAGCTATCCCATATGAACCCACCTCACCCCCTCCCTTGAAGGTTAGTCAAGGTAAGAAAGCCCCCCCCCCCCCCCCCCCATAACTGACACAGTTTCCTAGTGCATGCTCCCTCTGTCTTGCTGGGGTGGGCTTTTCTTCACTTTATGGACGGGGTAGTTTATCCGGTGATCCGGATGTGGCATAGAACAGAGTCTCATGGCCACCTCTCTCCCTCCTCAGCAGCAAGATGCCTGTCCGCCGCTGCCTCACACATGAAGCTCAAGGCGAGATGGGAGCTGGCATGATGGGAGCAGAGGAAGGAGAAGGACGGATTACACATGTGAAGGGGAGGGCAAAAACAGCATAGTAATTAGTGGGCAGCTATGCATCTGAGCAAGCTGCGATGCTATTGATCGATGCGTATGCCAGGGCAGGGCAGGGAGGCTGGGGAGTTACAACACGTTTCCCCTTCTGTGCCGGCGGCAACATGCATAGGGGCAACCAAAGTCATGCTCCCTCTCTAGCTTTTTTTTATTTAACTGAAAAAATCCCTTTAAGAAAAGCATAGTCATTTCTGGTTTATTACTTATCTATACCAGCCAATCTTCACAGCCATAGAGAACTATAGAGAATCTATAGTGTGCCTCAATGCAAGCACATGCAAAGTGACTGAATTGAGACACACTGTTATCACTGTAACACTTTCAGGCTGATTCATTACTAGTGGCAGCTATAAGCAGATGAGCGTCTGTACAGCGGTGCTAAGAGCAACCGCTAGTATAAGCTGTGATCGGCTATTGGGTGCTGTAACAGAGCGCCTCAGTCGCTGTAGTAACCTGGCCGGCATTGATGAATGAGATGTATGTTGGGCGTTTTAACACCAGTACAGCGTTGCAGGGAGCGGAAGATAGCGCCAGCTCATTGCGACCGACTCTCAGCGACCCACACCATATTCAACAAAAAAAAAGGCCCACAGAGCGTAGGCGCTCTGGATCTGGTCGCTATAGCGTAGAGCGCCAGACGCTGTGTGATTAAAGTCTGTTTTTGAACACATATCCACCAGTAACAAAGTGAAAACACATGGAATAAAACATTGGGGTTTATTCATTAAGGGATTTATTTATCAATGGATAGCGGCAGGCAGCGTCTGGTGAACGCTGGGCGCTGTACGCAATAGCACATTTATGAAGCCAATTCTAGTGAGTGCCTCTAACAGCGCCATGTAGCGGACGATTCATCATTACAGGCAGCTCAGCGTATAGCGCAGGCCCTCTGGCTTCTAGAGTGCCAGGTATTACCTGTCGCTACCTGTGGCTCTCCCATACATTTCAATGGACGTTCCTTTTCTTCTGTTTAAACAGGGTTTTTTGTTTTTAATGTATTTTTTTTCTCTCTTGGTCTAGAAAGAGCCATTTTTGAAAGCTTATTTGATTTTTTTTATATTTTTATGCAGAATTGAGCTGCCTGTAATGATGAATGGTACGCTACATGGCGCTGTTAGAGTCACTCAGCAGAATCGGCTTCATAAATGTGGTATTAAGTGCAGTGCCCAGAGTTCACCAGACGCTGCCTGCTGCTTACAAGGCACTACCTGCCGCTATCCCTTGATGAATAAACCCCTTTGTGAGGTTTTCTATTGTCTTCTAGGGCTGCAAGGCGGTAAAGTTGCTTTACTTAGGCTGGAATGCCGCCCGTCACTCTCTTCTTTAAAAGTCTGTTTTGTTTCCAGTTTCCTGATGTAACTAAGCATCCGAATTGTTTACTGAGTTATCACAGCAACCGACTGGTCCCATACTGAAGAGCACTTGTAGGAAACACAGAGAATATTGTTCTCCTCACATAATAATTTCACCTAGGCCTGTACATGCTCTGAATATGTTTCTCCAGAAGTGCTCAGACTATGCCATCCTTGCCATCATTCCTCTGGCGGTGTGGAGCCTTGTGCTCAATATCCTCCTATACTTTCCAAATGGCGACACCACATATGCCACAAACAGCCAGCTCACCAACTACATCTGGTATTTCTCAGGGATCTGTTTTGGGGGCATAATGGTGAGTAGAAATGTTATATGTCACTTCATTTAATCGTTGCTGCCTGATCTCTGGGAAAATACATACAAAACTTTAATTCAGTTTTGAAAAAACTCTTCCAAGGCAGTCTGGCTCTTCTGCTTATACTAATATATAAAGATTCATTAAAATCATATGATTTCACTTGTGAGGAACTCTGATTTGCTGGAGAACCTCTTCACCTCATACTGATTTTTTGATGCTAATTCTTTCCTACATAAAAGTAATCCCATTATAACATGTGTTACCAATGTATTTATTTACTCTAGATGGTCCTCATAGCTACAGTGCTCTTATTAGTCGATTTCTATAAGTGCAGCGCATCATGCTGCCCCAGCAGGAAGACATGCCGTGTAAATTGCTCAGTAAGTACGAGTGTGATTTGTTTACTTCCTGCAATTAGATGTACTAAAATGTATTTTAAGTCTGAAGGGTAAATGTCAGCAACAAATGGAGTTTTTTTCAACCTTCGGTGTTGCATTAGTGGTTTGCTTATAAATAGTGTTGAGTTTCAAGTAAATTCGACCAGAAGTTCGGTCAAAACAGAATATTGGCAAAATGCGAGTCCAGTTTTACCAGGTTTGCTTTTTGGTAAAAAGTAAAGTTTTTAACACCAGTAATCTTGTCTGTAGAGAATGAGCCAATGAATGTATTTGAAAGTGAAAAAGGAAGGAGAAACACAATATATGTATAGTAAATGTCCTAAAAAAGTTTTTTAGTCCCTCCGCCATCTGGGAGCTCCATTACTGGGAGCTTTCACACTCCCTCTGTTCACTGCAATGAAGACCTAACACGTCCCTTTCTATTGAAGTGAACGGAGGGGGGCCATGCCAGATCACAGTGATGATGGCGGGGGTGGGGGGGTCTCTCCCTGGAAAGGTAAGATCGGCTGCCCCAGACAAGCAGTGGTGGTCTGCGCAGGACACCCGCTTATCTTACTGCCAGTCCTGCGCCACCGATCGATCAAGCACAGCCCTTGTTTGTGGAGCTGAAAGCTGAGCATCTAGATTCCTGCTGGTGGGTGGATGTGGCCTGGATACATTGAAAATAATGTGAGTCTCTTACACTAGGAACTTCCATGTATAGAGGTGCCCATTGATCACCTGATTTTTGGGTGTCTCCCGAAATGAATCCCCCCTCAGCTGTTTACCCGGAGATCAGTCAGTCTCATCCAGGATTTTGCACCCCCTGTTACACATGGAAAGGAAATGAATCTCCAATATGGATGCCACAGCCCACTAGTGCCAGCATTTCTTTTCCCCACTGTACGGGGACAGTGCTGCAGAGCCTTAGTTCCCTGCTTTGTCTGGTAAACAATGCTGTCCTCTCTGCTGTCATTTGCCCCAGCATTTGGCCAATGACACAGCCAGTTGAAATGCCCTACAATGCATAACCACGCCCCCACCCCTATACCACTAGTAGAACAGCGGCTCCATCCAACAGCCTTCCTCACTGCACGTTGGCAGGTGGCAGCAGCTGTTTATTTGGGAGAGGAGTATGAGAGCGTATGATGATAGTGGGCTTTCCAGTAGCTGGTGTCTAGACACAGTGGCGGTAAAGGGCCGCAGGCACCTGGCAGGCTCCATATGTACACTTTGAGGCATGTTGATACTTGTAGTCCCGCTCGTTTGTATGCGTGGTCTATACACAGCACTCTGATTGACCAGGGAAAGATTTTCTCCAGAGATGATTTGTGGAAAGGTTTCCTAAAGAGGAACAACTCCCAGGATTTTTCACCCTTCCAGGGATGGGTATTTCCCAATTTGGAATGCCCCACTGTGTGTTCCCCAGGGATCCATGAAAAAACTATCCTTTCCAGAGATTCCACAGTGTATGTGGGAGCAGGGAGTCAATCAGTGCACTCCCCTCCATTCAGCTTCTACAAGCCCCTGTGACATCAGGCCAGGGAGCAAGCTGAATGAAGCCAAGCATGCAGCTAGGCCGCATCTTAGCTGTGGGATAGCTGGCTATGTAAGAACACGTGGCAATTGCATGAGTTTCACACAGTGGGGCATCCCAAATTAGAGATGGGAGGGAGAATTGCCCATTTACTCCAGGAATTCATCCCATGGCACAGGCACTGGCATGCATCAGCAGCGTAATACAATACCATGTGCTCCCTGCATCCTCCCTCTGTCCCCATAATATTCCATCCAAAAAGCCTGTAAATAAGCCACACCCATAAACCACACCCATCACCCTGTAAACTGGCCCCAAAGGATGGCATCTCTTCTATTTTCTAAAGCCCTAGTTTAGTAATTACCACACCACCATCTAGTAGTTATCTGCTATACCAGAACATTATACACACTCTAATACACAGAGATCCCTGCTGCTGGCACCAAGGTCTGTCCCTGCCTATGGCACATACAGTACTTAGGCTAATCTGCACAGGATCAGGTCACCAGTCACATGCTAGAATTACAGGAAACCAAGGTCAAAGCTACAAACAATGACATTTCACATATTATTAGTATTCAAACAATTGTTTAGAGATCATACAAGCTTGCATAAGCTTGCATGCTCTGGTAATATAATGTAACCGCCTCCCCAAGAGCTGTAAATTCTAGTTAATCAGGCAGAAGGCAATGTAAATTTTAGATGTCATGTTACTAAGCAGTGCATTAAAAAAAAGTGAAAACATAACACAAAGGAACAATTAGGGTAGTTTGCTATTGCAATTTAAGATCTTTTTCAGCCAAAAATAAACAAAATGCTATACTCACCTTGTATCCCACACAGATAATTGCTCCTAGTTTGGGGCTGCAGCTCTTACGTGATCGCTGGATCCATGTCCTGCACTGCTTGCCGATTGCTCGTCACTTCCATGTCCTCCAAAGAGGAAACACCCATAGCCATCAGTTACTGTAAGCTGGCATGCCTTCCTCCATTCACTGCAATGGAAATGGGCCTGTGAAGATCTAGGGAAAAGGAGCAGGTAAAGAAGGAGAAAAGACAGGAAATGATTTATCATCTGGCTTTAGAGGTTTCTATATAGCAGGAAGGCATGGCAGAATAATCTCATAACCATCTTGTGTCAGAACTATTCCTCGTCAAGTTACAAAAATAATTTACCAAGAGGTGGGTGAACCTGAGCTGTATTGCTGAATACCAGGGAAAGTGCATGTAAGAGGCAGCTCTTTCCCCCGGAATTCAGCGGTATGGCCAGCAGCGAGAAGGGAAGGTTCGTCCAGCCCCTTCCCTCACCAATTGGCACATTGTGGTCCAAGGCGAGAGCGGAGGAATGTTCTCCCCACCCCAAAGGCAGCAGTGGTGGTGCGTGCTGCGCGTCCCTCCCCGGATTCAGTGAAAGCTTGGGAGGGTCATGGTTCTGTTATCAGACCACGAATTGCATTGGTGGCCCACATCGGTGGTTGGTGGCCAGAGCCGTGAATGACAAAATGTATTACCTCATTCACTGGGCCGACCTGAGAGGAGGGATAGCGATGGAGCGACTTTTGGCAAGGTAAGCTACTGTTTATTTTTGTTTAGCATTTGCATTTAGAATCCCTTTAAATATTTTTTAAAATATTTTGAACCTTGTAAAAAGGGGATTTTATATTGATGTAAGAATAATAAATTACTTTTTAATATATTTCAGAAGCTGGGATCCATGATGTTTGCTTTTCTGGGGGTGCTGTTTTCATCATATTCTTTAATTATCTCCTCCTTGGGAATATCACAAGGTCCATACTGCAGAACATCAACTGGATGGCAGTATCCATTTGCCAGCAGCATGGGAGGGTATTGTATTTTTTTCTTCTTTCATATACAGTACACTTAGTATGGTAAACAGGTAAATAAAATTCCTGCCTGTAGACCTAACACTGAAGAAAACAATGCTACCTATCCTAAGCTCTAAAAAGTGGAACACTTCTGAGCAAAGAATGATCCTTCCAATCTAACACTGCTATATAGATTTTGGATCTTTGAATATGGCTTATATTAAGACACTGATACCTAAAGGACAGCTGTAAGCGTAATTAAGAAACCTTAGCTTTAATAAGCTAATAATAATAATTCTGTTCAATGTCAGTAATAATATTAATTTTTCATGATAATCTCAGCTCATGCTCCCCTAACGGTGGAAAATAGGCCACATCTTATAGCATAGTAGTTTATTGCATGGCCTAGAGTTTCCCTGTAATGCTTCTTACAACAGCCGGACTCCTATAAATACAGGTCACACAACTAAATAAATATATAAGATATGTAACACTTGATCTACAATTAGAGCTTCAATGAGAGCATGCATTTTAATACACAAAGTGGCCACAAGGCGAAGCATCAGCAAAAAAAACTAAATAAATAAAAGTAAGAAAATAAAATGATATTTAATTATTGAATTTTAAGTGTAAAGTAGAGGGTCCTTTTTAGATGCAGGAATTCTGTTTCTTACAGTTGTCCTTTTACATTTACTGTACCTTTTTAAACCTGGTTTCATGGTTTGTCCAAGATAAGGGTAAAACCCTTTAGATGTTCTTTATAGAAGACAATGTAGGTCGTCTGCAGTCTAAAAGTAAGGGAGCCAGGGACAAGGATAAAATGCTTACCATTTTATATGTTCTATTGCTGAGCTCCAACATTGAGGATCATGCCGCGCCTCCCCCTCTTTGCATGTGACCGCCATCGAACTCTTGGGTTTGCTTTGTGTTCATGCTCAACATTGTCCACCTTCCCCTCACAAACCTAGTTAGCTGGCAGTCATGAGCAGAGTGGGGGGCCACATGCTCCAATGCTTGAACGTGGTCTCAGCAGCAGCAATGGACGACTGGGTGATGGTAATAATAACAGACCTCGATTTTATTCATACACTGCATGGCTCTACAGTGAACCTTAGTCTTTGTAGACTTTAGAATTTTTTGTATGTACCATCATTTCGGTTTCCTAAAAAAAAGTAGGTGTGAGGGAGTCATTAGAAACATATTGATTTGCTGGGACTCAATTTAGAAAAGAAACACATCCAAAAACATTGGAAAGTGGGAAAAAAATATTATTCTGATGGTACCTTACCATGGAAAGAATAGTGAAGTGTTATAGCCCTTTTATAGCCCATTAAACTATGACCATGATGCCTGAAACTAACCTTAAATTGTCTTATGGAAATAAGCAGCATTGTATACTTTATTTCATGAATTAAGGTATTACTTTTTGTATACAAGAAGGTTGATTTACTCCTGGAACTCTTACTAGAGTTATACAGTGACTCATTTTATTGAAAGTCATTGTCCAGCCTAAAATAAAAAACACTATATACTCACCTTTTGTACCCCCACTGATGATTACTCCTAATCTGGTCCTGGCCACCTTACCTGATTGACAGATTCACATCCCATGCTGCCTGGCCTGATCCTCAGGTGCTTCTTGCCTCTTGCTAGCTCCCTCTCTGCCGTCAGTCATAGTGATGCTGGAACGCGCAATGGAGGGGGCATGGCAGGCCTTGACATGCTCTTTCATTGCAATCCAGTGCCTGCTTTGAGAAGCAGGGAGCGTTCTACAATCTGGTCAGGTGATGCGGGACCTGGATCTGCAGATCAGATAAGGCAGCCAGAACCAAACTAAGGGCAAGTATCTGCGGGGTACAAGGGGTAAGTATACAGGGATTTTGTTTTAGCCTGGACAATGTCTTTAAGCAAGTGTTTGCTCAACTGTATCTTTTTATAAATAGAGTATACATTTTATGTTAACAGTATGGACACTTTTGCTTTTACTTCTTCTTCTATAGTTATCTCTCTTTTTAAACCTACCCTATTTAACTTAAGCTTACCTATTACAGTAACGTATAAATCCTTATTTTTATAAGATATTTTAAAGCGGAGCAAAACACTGTGCCAGGGAGGAACCAAGACTCAAATCTATATTGCAACTGGGCCATCCTCAACCTATAATGTTCTGACTGGGCCCCTTGTTTGAACGTTTCCATTATAGTCTGGACTAAGATAAGCCTGACTGCCATGGGGTCTGGAGCTTAGCTCAAACTAGGGGCCCAGACATCACACAAATCAATGGAGAATGGGAGTGGAGTGCAGACATTGTCATTTCTGATAAAAGTCTTTATATAATAGTATGTCATGTTCTTCCAGCTTAGTCCTTTTTGTGTAGCAACATACACGGATCATTTTAATGAAGCCTCCTTTGTCTTGATGTAATAGCTATATTTCGGATTCTTCTATGTGGACTAAGTGCCTGGAGCCTGCCTATGTGGTGGAATGGAACCTCATCTTGTTTTCCATCCAAATCGCACTTAGCGCATTACAAATCATTATTTGCTTTTGCAAAACAATATGTGATATAAGAGATGCATTTTGTGGGACTCACAGAATCCTATCACAGGTAGGTAACTTTCATTTTTCAACACAAAATGTATTAGTATTTTAGAGTAAATATTATTTATGTGCGCAAACATGCATAATATTGAAAAACAACAATAATAATTTTTTTTTTGTATTTAACTTTACAGCCTGAAATATGAATTTTAAGTGCAGGAATGAGAACACAAGTCATAGTTGTCAGTAACTGATTTGATGTTACACAGCCTGTGTGCAAATGCAATGTAACTGTAATCTCAGAGAATTTACTACAGAACTGGCTCCCTCTTGTGGATGATTGCAACTGTTACAGGAAGGTTGGAAGGAGCGCTCAGAAAGACAAGTTGCCAGTTGCGCATACAAGTGTCAGTTGATCTCATGGGCCCCTATGAGAAAAAGCAGGCATGATCCGAATTTTTTTTACTTAAAGTGGAAGTCCAAGGACCCCCAGCGACCATCTTGAAGAGAATGCACAGGGTGGCAGGTTATTAACCCAAAAGAAAAAAGTTATAGGTATAACCTGACATCTAAATTGGTAGGTGTTTAGGCTTTCCCTAATAGCCCCTTTAAGCAAATGGGCAGAAAATTACACATACCAATTGGATCTGCTACAGGGAACCCTTCTTCTTGGAGCCCAAAAGCGTGTCTCTACTAGACATCTATGCACCAATAAACACGGGGACGAGGGTCCCTGCAGCAGATCATTTGGTATGTGCAATGTTCTTTTTATAGGTCATTCACCCAATCCTGTGCAGCAGTGTGACCTCACTGGTCTTTCCAACCTGGACGGAATTGGGCTTAGCCCAGGGCAAGGGCAGGGTGGCTGTGGGGGTTACAAAAAGCTTGAAATTCCTCTTTAACATGTATACAAACATTGGCTATGATCATATTAAAGAACTGAAAATATGAGTATACATAGACACGTCGGTTTTTATATTGCAGGTACGTCAGCCTACAGGTACTACATGATTGACTGTCATTTTAACAAAACTGGATACAACAAGACAACTAAAGACTGAAATAGCTGAGGCAAATGATGCTTTTCCTTTCTGTACATAAGAGCACTAATATAAGAAATAAGGCAGAGAAACGACAATGATGGGGCCCCCTGGGCTTATGGGCCCTGGTGCCTTCGCTACTTCGACACCCCCTGTCTAAACTCTAAATGCATGTTATGGTGCGTCCTAAATAGAGATGAAAAGTTTGGTTCGCTGATTCGACAAACTTTTTCGAAAAAGTTTGGTTTGGTCTGAACTAGTTTGGGGGGAACTTTCGTCTAAAATGCACGGAAAACGCCGGTAGGCCCAAAAACTCCTTTATAACACTCACCCAAAAACATGTTTTAGTGGACTAATTAGCATTGGAATTGGCCGCAGCGAATTAGCATTTCAATAGCCCACACCTGTCTTTGATAGTTTAAAGCACATGAAAATAACGGGGAGAAGCAACAGGGTTGGCGTTCCTGGAAACTGGAAAGAAGTAATGGCTTTTTACACGCATTGAAAAATGTACCCATTTTGGGCATCACAGGGGATAGACCTGCAGTTGTGTAGGTCTGACAGTAGCAGACAAGCCCTCAAAAAATTGTCCCACTTGTAAAGGGGGGGGGGGGGGGACAGGTTTGGCATCCTGATAATTTAGTTGAAGTAGAAGCAATGGCTTTTTGCAAGCCTTGAAAAATTTGGGCATCACCATGTTTACCTGCATGTGTGTTGGCCTGGCAGTAGCAGGGGGATGCAGGCTGGCAGCTGAGTTGCTGTTGTTGGTAGTAGTAGTAGCAGCATTAGCAGAGGCTGCAGCTGTTGAAGAAAGTCTAAGCCATGGTACAGGAAACCTGCAGTGGTTGTGTAGGCCTGGCAGTAGCGCGCAAGCCCTCAAAAAATTGTCCCACTTGTAACGGAGGGTAGCAGCGGGATTGGCACCCTTAAATTTTAGCTGAAGAGGAAGCAATGCCTTTTTGACAAGCACTGAAAAATGTGCTCATTTTGGGCAACACTTAGTTAAACTGCAGTTGCGTTGGCCTGGCAGTAGCAGAGGGAGTCGCTGTTGGTGGTAGTAGTAGCAGCATTAGCAGAGGCTGCAGCTGTGAAGAAAGAATAGGCCGTGGCACAGGAAACCTGTGGTAGTGGATCTTGGTTTAGGGCCCACTGGGGTTTTCCTGATAATGCAAGTGTACCAGCCTGATACTAATCTTTTTCTTCAGTTACCTATGCGTGATATTTACCCCTATATCTTAAACACACAAGGTGTACAGTAACTTGAGAGGTAGGCAGGTTAGTGTCCCCAGGGCTCAGCAGACCAGGCATGGTAGATTTACAAGAATAATCACTGTATTTATTGATGTGATAAGCAATCAGGAAGGAGGCTTATAGCTAAGGTCCAGCCAAGAGACTTCACAGCTCGCCCCTTTCCTCCCCGGGAATATGCCCAATTTGGGAATTTAGAAATTAAAAGCTTACTTGTTAACCTGTTTGCACTGCACAACGGGGGGCACCACTGCAGCACCAATTGGGTGACACAGCAGTCACTCCCAGTTGGAACCTGAAAGTGTGAAGAAAAAGGCAAGCCCCGCCGTGGGTCACAGTGTAGCAGACGCACTCCATTAACTGCAATTGACATACTACGGCCTGACACACCCCTTCAATCAATGGAGTGAATGTTCTGCAGACACTTTGACTGACAGAGGCAGTTCTCCATCCTAGAGGTTGCTGGTGAACTGGCCTGCATGCTGCTGGACTCAATCTGGGGAACCACTAAGTTTTGTATTACCAGATGCAGACAGTTGTGGAAGACAAAAGGTGAGTATGATTTTTTTGTTTATGATTTATTTGGGATATTGCTATCTGAAAGAATTGGCTATGCTGAAGATTAATCATTTTGCCTTCCCATGGACAAAAAAAGGGTATATACATCTCCTCCTATAGGTTAAACTACCGTGTTTCCCCGAGAATAAGACCTACTCCGAAAATAAGACCTACTGTGATTTTAGCATGAAGGCTAAATATACGACCTCCCCCGAAAATAAGACCTCCCCCGAAAATAAGACCTCCCCCCGCAGCAAGAGTCCTCAATCAGCTGCGGCCGGCTCTCTCTGATGACGAGTGACGCCCCTGACGTTGCGCATAGGGGGACGTCATTGGGGGACGTCACTCGTCATCAAAGCGGCCGCCACCAAAGTGAAAGCTGCTGTCTGCTGCTCGCTCTCTGACAGTAAGTTAGTGAGTAGTGGCAGCAGACTGTGAGGAAGAAAAAAAAAAGAATTTCTATGGGGGAAATGCCAGGTGAAGTGAGGGGAGGGGGGGATGGAAACTAGAGAATTCCCTGGATTCTCTAGACTCTACCCCCACCTCCCCCACCTTCACCCACTGATGATGAGCAGGGGGGGTTGTATGTTTTGGATTCCCCACATATGCCACTACCGGTAGTACAGGAGAAGGGGGGTAAATTGGGACAGGAGGATCAGGGGGGGAGGTAACATGAAATTTTGACAGGAGTCACATTTTGTCTGGTTATGCTGGTTTGTGATGGCAACTACTACTGTTTAACAGTTAATAAATTTCCTTTTTTTGTGAATGCATGTGAATTCTTCTTCATGGAAAAATGTAAGACATCCCCTGAAAATAAGACCTAGCGCATCTTTGGGAGCAAAAATTAATATAAGACACTATCTTATTTTCGGGGAAACAGGGTATCTTTGTGTAAAAGTGTAAAAATGTAACCTAAAAAATTAACCTTAAAGGGATTGACTATTCACTAAAATAAATTGCTCGACAGCTTGCCATGCATTATCAGTACCACGTGGTCTCTTTGCCTTCTTCTTACTCTTCCCCTGCCTCCAGTGCCTTCCCCTGATCTAGACCACCAATCTATTGATCTATCAATCAATCAATCCTGAGGCTTGTGTCTAGTCAACACCCCCCCCCCCTCCATTATTGATAAGCTAATGATATGCTAAAATAGAGCTTTCCATGTTGAAAGTCAATCCTAGCTCATCTGATGCAATGCACAGAGTGCTCGTATGACTCAGCCCTGCCACTCCCATCACAGAGGACATGATGGACATAAGGTAAAACATTCATTTAAAACTGGCAATATAACTTAAACGAAAACATTGTCTTGTGTAGCCCTACACAATGGGAACACTTTTGAGTGTGCCTGGACAATACTGTTCAAATAGAATTGAACAATCAAGGTCCGATGTTAACAGCATATGCAAATTCAGGTGTTTTTCTTTTCAAGTCAGTTATTTAAACAAATAACAAGCCCTTAATCTCTATTCGGGATTAGCGGTACTGCGAAATGTACAAACAACTAAAAACCACTCAAGACATGCTTGGCTCTCATGCTAGGATAGGTAAAATTTTACTTTTTATTGATGTCTTTCAAAAGATCCCAATCACGTACTTTCAGCAATTCAGGATCATTGCTCCTACTCTGTTGGTTGTTATTTCTGTATTCAGCCATTGGGAACAGTTTCCAAGCAACACAAAATGCTGGTGAACCCACTTTTCTGATTACATAGTAACAGACCTGAAACGAACAGAAGCTTGTGATTTCAGAAGTAGTGATCTGAGCACTTGCTCCCATTCACATACTTAAAGCAGACCTTCACCCTGAATAAGAGCATATCTTATATGTTTCCCTCACCCTGTACATACAGATTGCTCACATTAAAAATCATCCTACCTGCATCTACTACCTTTTATTAGCCTTTAAACATCCAAGGTGGCGGCTCATGGAGCATCAGGCAGCCTGCAAACAGGAAGCGTCTTCTGACTGTGGCGCTCTGCATTCTGGGATTGCTGTCCTTTCCCTGACCCCAGTTCTGCTCTGTCTGTGCAAAGCACAGCTATAACCCCGCCTCCCTGTACTTTATCCCGCTCTCCTCTGCTCAGTATGTGATGCTTCTGAGTCAAGATGGCGGCGCCCGTATCCTAGAGTCTTGAACAGAGTTGTAGCCCGGTGGGGGAAAAAATGCTGGGGAATAGTTTTTTAAGGGTTTGAGCTTTTCATTAAATGATGTTGAAGGACCGGTTTAAAGGACAATTCGTGATAAATAAAAAAAAGACCTTTAGTCAGTTTTCCTCCTCCATATCAGATCCTTCTGTATTCGGTGATCTTCAATACTCGGCAGTCTTGGACAGCCTCCTTGTAACTGAAAGCAATGGTCTGCACACAGAATAAACCTGGCTCAAGAGTTGAGCCTAGGGGCTGTTAAATACATACAATTGTAATATCCAGTTGGACACCAGATAACTACCCCCGCCTCAATTTCCACTGTTTATAGTCAATCCCCTGTTTGCCCAGATGCACAACACACCTACCCCGACACGGTTGCTCCCATGACTTAAACCAGACCAATAACCCGGCACAGTTGGAAAAGAAAGATAGCACCCATTTTGGAGCCTCTTCTCCCAGCATTTCAACCATGCCGCTGCCTGGATTCCATTGACATAAATGACAATGCATAGTAACAGGAAGGCCGGCAGCACTTCCTGTTAGCAGGTCACCTGTAAATGCATGAGTCACCATTTTACTTCTAACATTCACTACAGCAGGAGTTAGAAAAAGGTAAATGAATTTTTATGTGCAACAATCTAAATTCCTCTGGGGAGTGATTGTTGTGTTGGTCTGGTTTAAGTCATTTTTGACTGTTGGCCCACTTTAATTTCACTAAAGATGTATCCTGAAAAGAAGAAGGCCAATGAACGATGCGTAGAGCGATGGGGTGGCCACGATAGGCAGGTCAGCAATGGGCGCTCAGGAGATCAGCATCTGAAGGAACAGGCAAACTTCAGAATCTGGGGGCAAGCCAAGGGTCAGAGGTAAGGTAGACAGAGATGTGAGTTATCCAGAGGTTCACTCGGACTCAGACTTATTCGGGTAGGCAGAAGTGAGTACAATCTGCAATCTGTATAGGTAAAAAAATAGGCATAGGTCAGCAACGGATAACCTAAACACAGCAATAAGTGCAGGCTAGCAGTATAAACACTATCAGGTGCTATTTGAACTGGGACATATACTGACCTTATTGGGGAAGATGGCAGGAATGGCAAGTGGCCATTGGATAGAGACATGACCTGGGCACATTGGCTAAACTCCTCTAATAACTAGACACATGACTACACTTTGGGGGTTCACCAGCCCATAGCCGTAATTGCCCCTCTAGCTGTGCCGCCTCCATGGGTGGTGCAGTGTCTGCACAGCTGAAGAGATCTCCAGGATGCAAAACCCAGCTTTTGGAATCGGGGTGCAGACCTTGCATAGATAGATGGGACATAGATAGCCAATGTATCCTTGCTCCCAAGTAGGAATTCTTCCTCCGCATTTAACCCATATCCATGTAGTGAGTGTACACATGCCCAGAGTGGTGGGCTGCCCTAATTACGGTGGTCTGGGAGCAGTTGGGGGGGATTAGGTGCCTCGCTCAAAAGCACTTCAGTCATGTCCCAGGACCGTACTTTGAACCTGCAACCCTCCAGTCACAAGTCCGCTCCCTTACCTTTAGGTAAGACTGCCCCTTGACACCTGCCCCCCCAGAGATTAAAGCAGATGGGAAACACAACAGGCCTCGAACAACAGGTAAGACTGTTAAATTGGTATTTGCCAATATGAATCCTTTAATATGAAGGTTATCTAAAAGACTTGTCTTCAACAACACAAACTCTTCCCAGGCACTAGAGAACAGGCACTTTTAGAAGCCCCTTAGAGAAGAATTCAGATATGGCAACATACAGCTACAAAGGACTTATTCGAGGCCATTTCATTCCAAGTGCTAAATACTGGCTCATTGTTAAATGTAAAATACAAGCAATAGACACCACGATCACTAATGCACATGAATTTATCCGCATTAATAAATTGTATGTCTGTTCAACAGTCCGCACTGTGTAGACATGATTTCAATCATTTGCAGCATGTTCACTGCCCAAAAAAAAGCAGTTTTGTTGCACCGGGACTTGGTGTTTGCTTGACCCTGTTGCCGGGCCATGTATTACCAAATAATGGAAAGCTCCTTGCACAATATCACACAATGATTAACAAGAAGCACCACTTGGTCACACTACAACGTGGTTTGTAAATAAAAATGTTTTCAAAAACAACCTTAAATATGCTTTACCCATTTTCCATGCTAGACAAGGGGCCTGATTTACTATGGGGTTTAGTCATGAAGGGATAGCAGCAGGTAGTGCCTCGTAGCGGCAGGCAGCATCTGGTGAACGCTGGGTGCTGAACGCAAAACCACATTTATGAAGGCGATTCTGGAGAGCGACTGTAACAGCACCATGTAGTGTACGATTCATCATTACAGGTGGCTCAGCGTATAGCACCGGCGCTCTAGCTACCAGAGCGCCAGGTATTACCTGTCAATAGATGTTCCTTTTCTTCTGTTCAAACAGGGATTTTTGTTTTTAATATATTTTTTTTCTCTCAAATATTTGTGTCACTTCTCCTGCCCTAGAAAGAGTCCTTTTTGAAAACTTTTTTAAATTTTTATATTTTTATGCAGAATTGTCATTACAGGTCTGGCACTAAAGTGCTAATGTCATAGTGTTACAACAATGTAATTCCATGTGTTTTCGCTTTGTTACAGGTGGATATGTGTTCAAAAACAGACTTTAATCACACAGCTATTAAAGTTCTTATTCTATAGTGACCAGATTTAGAGCGCCGATACTCTGTGAGTCTATTTTTTTGTTGAATATGGTGTGAGTCGCTGAGAGTCGGACGCACTGAGCTAGCGCTACCTTTCGCTCCCTGCAACGCTGTACTGGTGTTAGAACGCCCAACATACATTCAACTCATTCATCAATGCCTGCCAGGTTACTACAGCGACTGAGGCACTCTGCTACAGCGCCCGATAGCCGATCACAGCGTATACTAGCGGTCGCTCTTATACAGACGCTCATCTGCCGATAGCTGGCGCTAGCTTGAATCAGTCTGCCTATCCACACGTATCCCTGGCTTTCTGTATTCCGGAAAACGCTGCTACTGGTGCAGCCGCACGGGTATTCGGCAATCACAGCTTTCCGGATGGCCTGGGGGGTTTCACATAGCAGGGCATCCGGATTTTGGATGCCCCGGGGGGATGGAAACGATTGGACCGGAAATCTTAAAGATTCCTGGGCGGATCGCGCTGGGTTTTGGTCCACTTAAAGCAACTAAGACAGATAACAAAAAAGATTGAGCAGCAATTACCCTAAGGGGCAGCCTAGTGGTAAAAGGACATGTGACCAGAGAGTGACAAGTTCGACATGACCGAAGTGCCATTAAGCAAGGCACCTAACCCTCCTGATTCTTCCTGGGCATTGTAGATAGAGCAGCCCACCGCTCTGGGAACATGTGCACTCACTGCCCCCCTAGTGTGTTCCCTGGTGCATATCACTGTCGTGTAATGAACACACAGAGACTGATTTATCAAGCATTGGTGCCAGTCAATACCACTTAGTGCCAACATTTTAGCCTCAGCATTATTCAGTGCTCTATTTAAGAAACAAAAGACAGGCATCACCAAGCTGTGCATATGATCGTTTAATTATCAACATTGCATACAAGGAGGGGACAAGGGGATTTAAAATGATTTATAACCATATTACGATGAAGAGTATATATTTTGTTAGGTGTTGGTTATTTTCTGGATAAGAAGAGTGTGCATATGATCATTTAATTATCAACATACAAATGACATTTTAGAGGCTTTAAAATGCTTGTCAAGTCAAAAGATAAAAAATAAATATCAGCAGCTCACCCTCCAGTGCGCTCCTTCCTCTCCTGTTGGTTTACTTAGTGAGGAAATTACTTCCTCATTAAGCTTTCAGTCTCCACCTCATTGACCTGGTCCTTCAATCAACCTTCAGTAGTCCAAGAACGGAAACACCTCCCACTCCCTCCCCAGCCATCCTGATTAACTGCCTCTCTCTGTAACTATGAAACACCACCATCCTCCCTCCTCTCTGGTCACATTATGTGCTGGCAGGCTGGAGACGCTCTTAGCCTGCAGCATCTCTCATCCCATTTTTCTGATCATGCTATGTGCTGGCAGTAATACTTATTTTTTTACTATGATATATGTAAAGCACACAGTGTGCTTACATCACATCGCTGTTGCCGCACCCAATGTTTCTCCTCATTTTTTTCAGTTCATCTCTAATACTTTTACAAATAACTGCAGGGTCTTTTTGAAACCAAAGTGAAGTTTGGGACAGTGCAACGTGTAGACCAAGGCAATGGGAGAACAACCGGGCTTGCTGTAAGTATAACTTTAAGTCAGATTGTGACAAACAATGGCATTTGCAATTCAAATACAACTCAATTTATATGTCCATACGATAATACGGTAAATACATGAGTTAATCACTGCAAAATGAATATTCAATACGCTGCTAATGGAACATTGTGTAACATAAGGACGCTGCCAGATGATCTTACTGGTTTGCTTTTGTCAGCAGATAAGGCAGTTGGGAAACTCCAGAAAAGGTTTTGGACTCTCTGCGCTCTATAAATGCAGATGGTCACTAATGTGTAATCATTTTGCGGCCACAATGAAGACCTTGGTAGCATCCTTTCTTCTGTTACTATATGTTCTATGTGTGGCTGGACATGACACAGAGTACTTTATTGGAATTCAAGAAATGAATTGGGATTATGCTCCCAATGGCAAGAACATTATTTCTGGAAAACCCATTGACAAGGATGAGTAAGTAGCCATATATATGATTTTGCAATGTGACCTTTATTCCAAGAATGCAGATTTCATAGCAATGAATGTATCATCAAATCTAACCAGACGTTGTTGTCATAGGTATGTCTGTAATTATACCTCAAAACAACTCAATTTGTTTTGCTTACTTTATGATGTTCTCCCCACATCCATATAGCGATTCAGGTTGGTTTGTGGAGAAACTACCAACAGTATATGTATGTATACCTGTATACCTCCAGTCAACATAATACACCATAATTCACCATACAGTTACATACAACTCATATTTAAAAGCCACACAATCACATCAAGACTATTTGAACACCTCACATTCACCTCACATTTTTAGTAAGCTGTTGGGCTGTCACATTGGCTTTCTCTGACTAGTTTAGTAAAGTTTAGTAAATCGCCCCCTACCCCTCCTTCTGATGTTCAGTGGTGTGTGCTGTTTGAGAGGGCTTAACGCTATGAAGATGTTGTGGAATATATTTGCACATGCTGTGCTCCTGGAATGCATGGGAGTGTCCATTATGCTACACAACTGTAAGCCTTGCTTACATGTGAGCATGGGGGGGGCTGTATCAGCATCAGCCTACACCAACTTGCACACATGCCACTTACTTTTATTGCATACCTGCGGGTTACTTTAGTAACAAGTGGAAAAAATGTTCTATTTCATCTGGTATCCAGAATCACCGCCAAGATTTACAAAAAAAAGTAGTGAACTTTTTCACCTGGTGCTAAATTGATCCCAATATGTACTGCATCTATATGCCATCAACAGCTGCAGAGCATTTAAATAGTTGGAAATATTTGGAATGAGATCGCAGGGCTCAAGTGAGTTTCAGGGGTTACACGATTATGTACATTTTATTTTATTGGTGGTGCCCCGGGGAAAGGACCAAAACCCAGGATAGTCCAAATCCTGGGTTTTGGTCCACTTTAAGCATTCATCAGGCTTCATGTGTTAAAGCCTCCTTCATATTTGACCTTGTTAGCTGAGCAGCGGCTTTGTTTGGTGCACATGGGCCCAGTTACCTATGGATTTTTGGAACCAGTACAGGAGCTGCATTTTCCCTCAGGGAATCCTTACTTGAAACATATTAAAATGTATTATTTGATAGCTACAGTAGGTATATAACACCTTAGCAATTAAAAATATATTTATAGATGAATGGGGTCTTGAACCAGATATCCACAATCTGTCATCACTCCAATGCTCTAGTCACTGTTATCTGCTGTGTGTTGCTGTGTGTCTGCTGGAGCAGTGTGGGTCTCCCCTGGGTCTTAAAGCGGCCTTGTTTAACCTCACCTGGCATTCATTATGCTGTGTGGTTCCTATAAATGTGCCTGACCCCGCCCCTGTGTTTGATCATTGCATTGTCCTCCTGAAGTCTAGCTGTGCTTTCCAACCCTCTGCCAGATTGTCCCTGTAGGGGCCCTGAATCTTGTATCTGGCCTTCTGGATTTTTGTATTTGGGCTCAAGCCCTCTTGTCCTTGTTGGGGACACTGCCCTTCCATTATTCATGCTGTCTGTGTGTGTTAAGTTGCAGCCCTTCCATTGTCTGTGATATTGTCTGTTCTGAGACCATGGTCCCTGTCTGCACAGCCTTCCATTGCCCACAGTGGGGCTCAGATTCACTATAGTCTCCACTGTGGCCCAGTTCCTCCATTGCCTGCACTGTGACCTGGTTCCACCATTGTCTGCGCTGTGGCCTGGTTCCTCCATTGGAAACAAAGGAAGAGTGGCAGCCACTCAGACCAGATTTTGTGCAATAACATGGGGTTGGGGGGTCTGAAGTTGTACTGCAAGGCCTTCTACCCTTCCACCCCATGTGCTGCACTCGAGGTTATAGGACAACCTCAGGTAAGCATGCTCCAAATGTATCTATTGCATTGTATGTCCCAAAGGGGGCTCTCAGAGATCAAAGTTAGGACTGCACCTCGCAGAGGCACCTTGGCACTTGGTGGTGCAGCTTCAGCATACTTCTGAAGATGTGTTCGGACCAAGACCTCTGTTTTTAACCAGATTTAGAGACAGGCTACATGTTTGGCTGACAGCTAACAGGGTTGAGTGCTGTTGCCCTTTAAGATCAGTTCCAGCCATTGTCTGCACTGTGATCCAGTTCCACCATTGTCTGCACTGTGGCCCAGTTCCCCCATTGACTGCACTGTGGCCCAGTTCTGCCGTTGTCTGCACTGTGGCCCATTTCCACCGTTGTCTGCACTGTGGCCCAGTTCTGCCGTTGCCTGCAATGTGGCCCAGTTCAAACATTGTCTACACTGTGGCCAGATCCGTCGTTGTCTGCACTGTGGCTCAGTTCCTCCATTGCTTGCACTGGGGCTTAGTTCTGCCATTGTCTGAATTGAGGCCCAGATTCACCATTGTCTGAATTGTGGCCCAGATCCACCATTGTCTGCATTGAGGCCCAGACCACCCATGAGTGGCATGACAAAAAGTCAGTACTTTATTTAAAGTGCTTCTTGGCAAAACCCAACCAGGTGCTAGGGACTATAACTTTGTCTCAAAATAAGAAGGTTTCACTCTTAACTAGCTGCTGTTCAAAATATTTCACCAGTGGAAAGCAAGTGGTGGCAGGACGAATTGTAGATGAGATCATTGAAAGTGTTCATGATTTTTATGGGGCAATCCCAATTTCCCATCCCAGTTAGGAGATAAGCCAAATGACATTGTTCATCTCCTGAATGAGGAGACTGAAACTCTTTTTATAGCTTGGCCAGTGGAATTTTGGACTGCTGATTTGAGGGAAATAGAGTAAAGAATGTGGGACCAGGGTGGGTCATTGATTATTCTTTCTACCCAGGATTTAAGTCTTTGTTTGAAGCAGCTATAGAAGGAAAAGAGACACCAATTATCCTTTCAGCAGATCTTGTGATTGCTGATAACTGGGGTCTATCCTTCCTATTGGCATCCCTATACCATACCGTGATTGAATAGCACATTATGAATGTGACAATTGTATTGCAGGATGTAAACAGCACTTTCTGGGGCATATCATATTTCCTTTTTTCCAGTTACATTGTAATATGAATGCTTGTCATATAAAGCTAGACAAATTGCTGTACATCAGAGGGATTAAAAAAAATCTGAATATATTTATTTCTTAAGTTCCCCTACTTTGATAACTATTTATTTCTGCCAGTTCACTTTTAGTAAATATAATATGCACACCCATATATTCTAGGCTCATTTTAAATGTGTTTTCTTATATTTTCACCTGTTGAGAGGGAAATACATGACCCCAGAATTATCCTGATTTTAACTTAAACCTGAAATTTTAGCAAACCAGATCAAAAGTGTAATAGAATCAGGAACATTAAACCCTAATTAATTAGTGTTGATTTTGCATCATGGTGAATAAACTAAAAATGTACTTTGTACTATTGATACATGAGTTTGAGCGAGGTTGACCAAGGCTAAATTTTATATTGTCCTTATAGATTACAGTTAAAATCCAGGCAGAGTGGTGCTTACACAACCCTCAGATGCATAGCCCCCAAACATCATGCTACCATTTTGTTGGTTTTCAATTAATTTTAATCACTAGCTTTCAGTACAATTCTAGTGTTAGTTACCATTAGAGATGAGCGAACTTTTGAAAAATTCGATTCGACTGATTCGCCGAATTTTCCGACAAAAATCGTTTCGACCCGAATAAATTCGCGACGAATCGCTATTAAA
Source organism: Gastrophryne carolinensis (assembly GCA_027917425.1). NCBI lineage: Eukaryota > Metazoa > Chordata > Amphibia > Anura > Microhylidae > Gastrophryne > Gastrophryne carolinensis. The sequence goes on from CM051237.1 coordinate 140,220,414, forward strand.
AACGGCTATTTCTGAGCCTCCTAGAGCCTCAATAGGGTTGTAAACCATTCAGCCTTGCTGTAACACGCACAGGATGCGTGCTGGGTTAGTTAAATAATACTTTGAAGAAATATCACATGCAGATCAGAGGCATCGCTAATAGAATCGCAGAGCGGCACAATTGCAGAGAGTTGAAGTGGCATCACTATGAGGGGCAGAAGGAGCCCAAATATACACTGGAGTTGGCCTCAGGAGCCCAAAAATTGGATGAATCACACCCTGGAGTTGGCAGAAGTTGGCAGCAGCAGCAGCAGGAGCCCAAATATACACTGGAGTTGGCTTCAGGAGCCCAAAAATTGGATGAATCACACCCTGGAGTTGGCAGGAGTTGGCAGCAGCAGCAGCAGGAGCCCAAATATACACTGGAGTTGGCTTCAGGAGCCCAAAAATTGGATGAATCACACCCTGGAGTTGGCAGGAGTTGACAGCAGCAGCAGCAGGAGCCCAAATATACACTGGAGTTGGCTTCAGGAGCCCAAAAATTGGATGAATCACACCCTGGAGTTGGCAGGAGTTGACAGTAGCAGCAGCAGGAGCCCAAATATACACTGGAGTTGGCCTCAGGAGCCCAAAAATTGGATGAATCACACCCTGGAGTTGGCAGGAGTTGACAGCAGCAGCAGCAGGAGCCCAAATATACACTGGAGTTGGCCTCAGGAGCCCAAAAATTGGATGAATCACACCCTGGAGTTGGCAGGAGTTGACAGTAGCAGCAGCAGGAGCCCAAATATACACTGGAGTTGGCCTCAGGAGCCCAAAAATTGGATGAATCACACCCTGGAGTTGGCAGGAGTTGACAGTAGCAGCAGCAGGAGCCCAAATATACACTGGAGTTGGCCTCAGGAGCCCAAAAATTGGATGAATCACACCCAGGAGTTGGCAGGAGTTGACAGTAGCAGCAGCAGGAGCCCAAATATACACTGGAGTTGGCTTCAGGAGCCCAAAAATTGGATGAATCACACCCTGGAGTTGGCAGCAGCAGCAGCAGGAGCCCAAATATACACTGGAGTTGGCTTCAGGAGCCCAAAAATTGGATGAATCACACCCTGGAGTTGGCAGCAGCAGCAGCAGGAGCCCAAATATACACTGGAGTTGGCCTCAGGAGCCCAAAAATTGGATGAATCACACCCTGGAGTTGGCAGGAGTTGACAGTAGCAGCAGCAGGAGCCCAAATATACACTGGAGTTGGCCTCAGGAGCCCAAAAATTGGATGAATCACACCCTGGAGTTGGCAGGAGTTGACAGTAGCAGCAGCAGGAGCCCAAATATACACTGGAGTTGGCCTCAGGAGCCCAAAAATTGGATGAATCACACCCTGGAGTTGGCAGGAGTTGACAGTAGCAGCAGCAGGAGCCCAAATATACACTGGAGTTGGCCTCAGGAGCCCAAAAATTGGATGAATCACACCCTGGAGTTGGCAGCAGCAGCAGCAGGAGCCCAAATATACACTGGAGTTGGCTTCAGGAGCCCAAAAATTGGATGAATCACACCCTGGAGTTGGCAGCAGCAGCAGCAGGAGCCCAAATATACACTGGAGTTGGCCTCAGGAGCCCAAAAATTGGATGAATCACACCCTGGAGTTGGCAGGAGTTGACAGTAGCAGCAGCAGGAGCCCAAATATACACTGGAGTTGGCCTCAGGAGCCCAAAAATTGGATGAATCACACCCTGGAGTTGGCAGGAGTGGACAGTAGCAGCAGCAGGAGCCCAAATATACACTGGAGTTGGCTTCAGGAGCCCAAAAATTGGATGAATCACACCCTGGAGTTGGCAGGAGTTGACAGTAGCAGCAGCAGGAGCCCAAATATACACTGGAGTTGGCCTCAGGAGCCCAAAAATTGGATGAATCACACCCTGGAGTTGGCAGGAGTTGACAGTAGCAGCAGCAGGAGCCCAAATATACACTGGAGTTGGCTTCAGGAGCCCAAAAATTGGATGAATCACACCCTGGAGTTGGCAGAAGTTGGCAGCAGCAGCAGCAGGAGCCCAAACATTACTTTAAACAGACCCTGGGGTTGGCCTCAGGAGCCCAAAAATTGGATGAATCACACCCTGTGGAGAGTCATGTGGAGAAAAAGTAGCTTAGTTAGTAATATCTACATAAAATTATGAATAAACAAATGCAAAAGTTTGCCAAAGTGAAGTTTTGTTTGAGGGTGTGTTTCCACCTTTTAATTAAATCAGAAACAAGAAGGTGTCATTGCCTCTGACTAATTAGCCCTCAAAAATTCTTGGAATTTTTAATCTGGAATCATGTCTGATCCGTCTTATCCGAAGAATATTAATAAAAAGTAAGAGTAACGTAAAGGATTTTTTATCAATACTTACTTGTGGTCCGATGCGGAGGAATGTCTGTAACTTGAGAGCAGCGCCTTAAATCTGTTTTGCACGATCCATCTTTCTTGGTCTGGCCCCGTCATCAATCTACTGGAATACATCAGGCATTGTTGGGAGGAAAGCTTGGCTGATCCATGCGCCATTCATTTCCACGCAGGGCAGTCTCTGGAAAAAAAAAGTCTGTATAAACCAGGGTCTTTTTCATATAAAAACAAATGGTTATTCTTGCTTTTCAACCATATGTTCCACAGCTTTACCAGTCATTGTGTCAGCCAATGAAGCAACTTTGTCTGGAAGTGCTGCAAAAGCAGTCCACTGCATCACAAGTGGCATCTGACACCCCCAGTCAACTGTCTGCCTGTTATGCTTTGGGTTCAGCTCCACTATCCATTGATCTGATATCCAAGATCTGATAATCATAAAATTCAGCAGCTACTGCCCAGCCAAGAAGTGGAGGAGACACTCGCCTCTTCTTCCACTATCCGGCAACTAGTGATGAGGAGAGTGTCGTGGGAGGAGGTGTTGCAAGCCGAGGTAGTGGAAGAGGGTCCCTGGAGTCTGCGGCGGTGGCGGCGGCAGCAGCAGCGAATTATTGCGGACTGTTGGTAGGAAAAATCAGCTACTCAGCGATGTGGCAGTGTTCCATGCAGCATCCTGTGGAGAAAAAGTAGGTTAGTTAGTGTATATACATAAAATTATGAATAGACAAATGCAATAGTATTGCGAAAGTGAAGTTTTGTTTGAGGGTGTGTTTCCACCTTGCAATTAAATCAGAAACAACTAGCTATCATTTGCCTCTGAATAATTAGCCCTCAAAAATTCTTGGAATTTTTAATCTTGATGTCTGAGGGATTTCTCCTCTCAGACAGCGTCACCATAAGTCCAGCCTGCTGCATTACCCAGTGGTGGACCTTTCAGAGAACTGATGGCTTGTGCCGAGCCGAGGTGGAGAGTCACATGGCATGGTTGTTGAACAGAAGGTGGGCCAGTCCTTTAGCCTGTCAGTGTGTACCAAAGTGCACAGTGTTGTCTACGCCTGGAGCTGTAACTATAGACTCATGGTGGACAATATATATCCTTTTAGGCCCCCTTGGTGATTGTGGTTTCACGCTGTTCTTCACATGGTTTTCCTTGACCATCAGAGTCACACATGGGAGGAACTACTAAAAATGAGAACTCAATCCATGAAAGCATTGCTTAATCCACGAAAACTGCAAATTTGGACCCATGGTGACTGACACTTGGAAGAACATCTTGTTTGCGCTGCGACAAGGAAGCCAGAGTCATGCGTCCTGACATGGCACACGTGTTCAGTCTAGTTTTGAAGTCTTGCCCCCATCTGAAAGACATCCGAACAACAGGAAAGAAAGTTAGCATGCACTTCTGGCACTCCTACACCACCAAGCACAACCTTATTGAGCCTCAGCGTCACAAAGGTGTACCCCACCATAGTCTGATTTGCGATGTTTCCACCCGTTGGAATTCCACCCTCCATATGCAGGATCCACTATAGCAGTGGTCCCCAACCCTGTCCTCAAGGCCCACCAACAGGCCAGGCTTTGCAGATCTCCACAAAGATGCTCAGGTGGAGTAATTAGTGCAGCTGCAGAGCAATAGAGCTGGCTATTTGGAGATCCAAAAAACATGACATGTTGGTGGGCCTTGAGGACAGGGTTGAGGACCACTGCACTATAGGAACAGAGAAAAGCCATCACGGATTTCTGGATGATCCAAACGGATAGGGGGACACCCCTGTGTAAATTCAATGTAAACCATTGGCAGCTCATACGTGACACCGACCGTTTGTTTAGGCCCTTTGAGGAAGCTACATTATTAGTCAGTTGCCAGGACTATGAGATGAACGATGAGATTCCACTGCTTCATGTACTACAACACATGTTGGAAAGCATGGCTGGTCAGGGCACTGGAGACATGGCACATACATTTCACAGCCACATGAAGCCTGTGGGGGCTGAAGTGGAGGAGGAGGAGGGGGTGGGGCACAGCAAACCACAGTTTAGGTTTCACAAAATGACCATTTTATCTAGTCATCTGACAGGAGAGGAGGTGCAGCCACAGGAGCTAGAGGGTTGTGAGTAAGGCGAGACAGAGGACCCAGACACACCATGGCAGTTTACAGTGGAGATGGAGACAGGTAGTCCCTCCGAGTCACTTGCACAAATGGCACGATGCATGCTCACATGCATGCGTACTAGTGAGCGCAGAATTGTCTCCATTTGTCAGCGGGAAGACTTCTGGCTCTCCAACTTATTGGACCCTCGCTTCCGGCACAAAATGGGGGCATTTTTTACGCCCACTGAGAGGGAGGAAAAACTGACCTACTACAGAGACATCCCACGTAGTCAGTTGGGCGATGTCTATTTGCGCCATGGCCCATACTCCCGCAGGTCTGACTCTAGGGGAACTTTGCGATCACCTTCCACTGCCATGGCTGCTGGGGGGGTGGAAGGAGCAGCAGCAGCTCCATCAGCAGCAACCTCAGTCTTCAGTCGCTAGTGAGTAGCTTTCTACACCCGCATAGTGAGTCTACTCATGAGAAGCAGGAAGACCTGGAGCTGGACCTCAAACAGCAGGTCATGTCATACCTTGACATGACCATGCCAACACACCTTCAAGATCCACTGGATTTGCTGGGAAGCCAAACTTGACTTGTGCCCGCAACTAGCAGAGTTTGCCCTGGAAAAGCTGTACTGGCCGGACAGTAGTTGATTTAGATGGCAACTGGGCTGCTCTATATAACGAAGCAAAATGGCAAATTTACCTCACTATATAAGCTATTGCCCCTCAGATTTACACAGGGGCTGCTCTATATTATGCTGCAAAATGGCAAATTAACCTCACAATATAAGCCATTGCAGCTCTATATAAATAAAAATAAATAAATAAAAAAAGGGCCTGTAGAAGCTTATTTAGTATAACAGATAGGGTGACATGTGCTGGTTTGGGATGCCCATATGGGCTAGTGTTTTGGCAGCAGTACAAAAACCAATGCAAAATGCAATAGCTTAATAAAGCTGATGCTGATCAACGCTTATTTAGTATAACAGATGGGGTGCAACATGCAGGTTTGGGATGCCCTGCGGCCTGGTGTATTTAAAGCAGACCAAAACCAATTCAAAATGCAATAACTTAATAAAGCTGAGGCTGTAGATGCTTATTTAGTATAAACAGGTAGGGTGCAAGGTGCAGCTTTGGGGTGCCCTGCGGCCTGGTTAAATGAAAGCAGTCAAAAAGGAAGTGCAAACTGAAGTAGCTTAATGAAGCTGATGCTGATCAACGCTTATGTTGTATACCAGATAGGGTGCAAGGTGCAGCTTTGGGGTGCCCTGCGGCCTGGTTTATTAAAATCAGTCAAAAACAAGTGCAAACTGAAGTAGCCTGATCAACGCTTATGTTGTATAACAGATAGGTTTAAAATAGCATGTGCCTTGGGATGCCCGTGTGGCCTGTTATATTTCAAGCTGAACAAAAAGTAACAATAATCCAAGTATGAGACATCATTTTGACCTTCTTCACAGCGCCATACTTTGAAAAAAAAAAATTAATTTCATGCCGATCAATCCAAAGGTCAATGCCCCTAACAAAAATAGTGTTCGGCATAAGTTTTCCTTCTGGAAGGACGTAACCTTTAGTTTACATGGTTGGGGTAGGTTATCTTACAAATTGGGATACCCCAGGCAGCAGTGTCATTGAAAGAGACAGATTGTAATGCAGGCCATACGCAAGCAGAGAAACTCAGGCTGCAACAGGCCTATTTAGTTTACATGGTTGGGGTAGGTTATCTTACAAATTGGGATACCCCACTGTATATGAAACCGAATATAAATGCACACCCAAAAGTGGACACTCAGCCTCCAAGAGGCCTGCTTAGTTTAAATAAGAGAGCTGCTTAGTATGGTAGGTAGGTTATGTTATGTTACAGAATGGGATGCCCCAAGCAGACTTGAGATCAGTATATATGCACACAGCAGCAGTGTGTTAGCAGGCTCATACAGGCCAAATTTCTTTAAATAAATGTGCAGCTTACAGTAAATGCAGAGGCTAATGGTATGTTACAGAATGGGATGCCCCAAAGCTGACTTGAGATCAGTATATATGCACACAGCAGCAGTGTGTTAGCAGGCTCATACAGGCCAAATTTCTTTAAATAACTGTGCAGCTTACAGTAAATGCAGAGGCTAATGGTATGTTACAGAATGGGATGCCCCAGAGCTGACTTGAGATCAGTATATATGCACACAGCAGCAGTGTGTTAGCAGGCTCATACAGGCCAAATTTCTTTAAATAAATGTGCAGCTTACAGTTAATGCAGAGGCTAATGGTATGTTACAGAATGGGATGCCCCAAGCAGACTTGAGATCAGTATATATGCACACAGCAGCAGTGTGTTAGCAGGCTCATACAGGCCAAATTTCTTTAAATAAATGTGCAGCTTACAGTAAATGCAGAGGCTAATGGTATGTTACAGAATGGGATGCCCCAGAGCTGACTTGAGATCAGTATATATGCACACAGCAGCAGTGTGTTAGCAGGCTCATACAGGCCAAATTTCTTTAAATAACTGTGCAGCTTACAGTTAATGCAGAGGCTAATGGTATGTTACAGAATGGGATGCCCCAAAGCTGACTTGAGATCAGTATATATGCACACAGCAGCAGTGTGTTAGCAGGCTCATACAGGCCAAATTTCTTTAAATAACTGTGCAGCTTACAGTAAATGCAGAGGCTAATGGTATGTTACAGAATGGGATGTCCCAAAAACCAGAGAGCACCTGGCAGGCAGCAGTAAGACTATGCACAGCAAAAGTGTCTTTATCATGCCTAATTTCAATTAGAATAGGTGCAAATGGTTAGGTTCTTAAATAGAGGCTGGTGTAGTCACAGAATGGGATGCCCTAAAAACCAGCAGTAAGTACACCTGGCAGGGACAAGTAGTGCTATGCCCAGCAAAAGTGTCTTTATCAGGCTAATTTCAAATATGATTAGAGCAAATGGTTATATGGTCTTAAACAGAGGCTGCTTTAGTCACAGAATGGGATGCCCCGGGCAGGAATCGAGCTGCCAGGGTACAGTAGTGCTTTGGCCAGCAAAAGTGTCTTTATCAGGCCTAATTTCAAATATGATTAGAGCAAATGCTTATATGGTCTTAAACAGAGGCTGCTTTAGTCACAGAATGGGATGCCCCGGGCAGGAATCGAGCTGCCAGGGTACAGTAGTGCTTTGGCCAGCAAAAGTGTCTTTATCAGGCCTAATTTCAAATATGATTAGAGCAAATGCTTATATGGTCTTAAACAGAGGCTGCTTTAGTCACAGAATGGGATGCCCCGGGCAGGAATCGAGCTGCCAGGGTACAGTAGTGCTTTGGCCAGCAAAAGTGTCTTTATCAGGCCTAATTTCAAATATGATTAGAGCAAATGCTTATATGGTCTTAAACAGAGGCTGCTTTAGTCACAGAATGGGATGCCCCGGGCAGGAATCGAGCTGCCAGGGTACAGTAGTGCTTTGGCCAGCAAAAGTGTCTTTATCAGGCCTAATTTCAAATATGATTAGAGCAAATGCTTATATGGTCTTAAACAGAGGCTGCTTTAGTCACAGAATGGGATGCCCCGGGCAGGAATCGAGCTGCCAGGGTACAGTAGTGCTTTGGCCAGCAAAAGTGTCTTTATCAGGCCTAATTTCAAATATGATTAGAGCAAATGCTTATATGGTCTTAAACAGAGGCTGCTTTAGTCACAGAATGGGATGCCCCGGGCAGGAATCGAGCTGCCAGGGTACAGTAGTGCTTTGGCCAGCAAAAGTGTCTTTATCAGGCCTAATTTCAAATATGATTAGAGCAAATGCTTATATGGTCTTAAACAGAGGCTGCTTTAGTCACAGAATGGGATGCCCCGGGCAGGAATCGAGCTGCCAGGGTACAGTAGTGCTTTGGCCAGCAAAAGTGTCTTTATCAGGCCTAATTTCAAATATGATTAGAGCAAATGGTTATATGGTCTTAAACAGAGGCTGCTTTAGTCACAGAATGGGATGCCCCGGGCAGGAATCGAGCTGCCAGGGTACAGTAGTGCTTTGGCCAGCAAAAGTGTCTTTATCAGGCCTAATTTCAAATATGATTAGAGCAAATGGTTATATGGTCTTAAACAGAGGCTGCTTTAGTCACAGAATGGGATGCCCCGGGCAGGAATCGAGCTGCCAGGGTACAGTAGTGCTTTGGCCAGCAAAAGTGTCTTTATCAGGCCTAATTTCAAATATGATTAGAGCAAATGCTTATATGGTCTTAAACAGAGGCTGCTTTAGTCACAGAATGGGATGCCCCGGGCAGGAATCGAGCTGCCAGGGTACAGTAGTGCTTTGGCCAGCAAAAGTGTCTTTATCAGGCCTAATTTCAAATATGATTAGAGCAAATGCTTATATGGTCTTAAACAGAGGCTGCTTTAGTCACAGAATGGGATGCCCCGGGCAGGAATCGAGCTGCCAGGGTACAGTAGTGCTTTGGCCAGCAAAAGTGTCTTTATCAGGCCTAATTTCAAATATGATTAGAGCAAATGCTTATATGGTCTTAAACAGAGGCTGCTTTAGTCACAGAATGGGATGCCCCGGGCAGGAATCGAGCTGCCAGGGTACAGTAGTGCTTTGGCCAGCAAAAGTGTCTTTATCAGGCCTAATTTCAAATATGATTAGAGCAAATGCTTATATGGTCTTAAACAGAGGCTGCTTTAGTCACAGAATGGGATGCCCCGGGCAGGAATCGAGCTGCCAGGGTACAGTAGTGCTTTGGCCAGCAAAAGTGTCTTTATCAGGCCTAATTTCAAATATGATTAGAGCAAATGCTTATATGGTCTTAAACAGAGGCTGCTTTAGTCACAGAATGGGATGCCCCGGGCAGGAATCGAGCTGCCAGGGTACAGTAGTGCTTTGGCCAGCAAAAGTGTCTTTATCAGGCCTAATTTCAAATATGATTAGAGCAAATGCTTATATGGTCTTAAACAGAGGCTGCTTTAGTCACAGAATGGGATGCCCCGGGCAGGAATCGAGCTGCCAGGGTACAGTAGTGCTTTGGCCAGCAAAAGTGTCTTTATCAGGCCTAATTTCAAATATGATTAGAGCAAATGGTTATATGGTCTTAAACAGAGGCTGCTTTAGTCACAGAATGGGATGCCCCGGGCAGGAATCGAGCTGCCAGGGTACAGTAGTGCTTTGGCCAGCAAAAGTGTCTTTATCAGGCCTAATTTCAAATATGATTAGAGCAAATGCTTATATGGTCTTAAACAGAGGCTGCTTTAGTCACAGAATGGGATGCCCCGGGCAGGAATCGAGCTGCCAGGGTACAGTAGTGCTTTGGCCAGCAAAAGTGTCTTTATCAGGCCTAATTTCAAATATGATTAGAGCAAATGCTTATATGGTCTTAAACAGAGGCTGCTTTAGTCACAGAATGGGATGCCCCGGGCAGGAATCGAGCTGCCAGGGTACAGTAGTGCTTTGGCCAGCAAAAGTGTCTTTATCAGGCCTAATTTCAAATATGATTAGAGCAAATGCTTATATGGTCTTAAACAGAGGCTGCTTTAGTCACAGAATGGGATGCCCCGGGCAGGAATCGAGCTGCCAGGGTACAGTAGTGCTTTGGCCAGCAAAAGTGTCTTTATCAGGCCTAATTTCAAATATGATTAGAGCAAATGCTTATATGGTCTTAAACAGAGGCTGCTTTAGTCACAGAATGGGATGCCCCGGGCAGGAATCGAGCTGCCAGGGTACAGTAGTGCTTTGGCCAGCAAAAGTGTCTTTATCAGGCCTAATTTCAAATATGATTAGAGCAAATGCTTATATGGTCTTAAACAGAGGCTGCTTTAGTCACAGAATGGGATGCCCCGGGCAGGAATCGAGCTGCCAGGGTACAGTAGTGCTTTGGCCAGCAAAAGTGTCTTTATCAGGCCTAATTTCAAATATGATTAGAGCAAATGCTTATATGGTCTTAAACAGAGGCTGCTTTAGTCACAGAATGGGATGCCCCGGGCAGGAATCGAGCTGCCAGGGTACAGTAGTGCTTTGGCCAGCAAAAGTGTCTTTATCAGGCCTAATTTCAAATATGATTAGAGCAAATGCTTATATGGTCTTAAACAGAGGCTGCTTTAGTCACAGAATGGGATGCCCCGGGCAGGAATCGAGCTGCCAGGGTACAGTAGTGCTTTGGCCAGCAAAAGTGTCTTTATCAGGCCTAATTTCAAATATGATTAGAGCAAATGCTTATATGGTCTTAAACAGAGGCTGCTTTAGTCACAGAATGGGATGCCCCGGGCAGGAATCGAGCTGCCAGCGTACAGTAGTGCTTTGGCCAGCAAAAGTGTCTTTATCAGGCCTAATTTCAAATATGATTAGAGCAAATGCTTATATGGTCTTAAACAGAGGCTGCTTTAGTCACAGAATGGGATGCCCCGGGCAGGAATCGAGCTGCCAGGGTACAGTAGTGCTTTGGCCAGCAAAAGTGTCTTTATCAGGCCTAATTTCAAATATGATTAGAGCAAATGGTTATATGGTCTTAAACAGAGGCTGCTTTAGTCACAGAATGGGATGCCCCGGGCAGGAATCGAGCTGCCAGGGTACAGTAGTGCTTTGGCCAGCAAAAGTGTCTTTATCAGGCCTAATTTCAAATATGATTAGAGCAAATGCTTATATGGTCTTAAACAGAGGCTGCTTTAGTCACAGAATGGGATGCCCCGGGCAGGAATCGAGCTGCCAGGGTACAGTAGTGCTTTGGCCAGCAAAAGTGTCTTTATCAGGCCTAATTTCAAATATGATTAGAGCAAATGCTTATATGGTCTTAAACAGAGGCTGCTTTAGTCACAGAATGGGATGCCCCGGGCAGGAATCGAGCTGCCAGGGTACAGTAGTGCTTTGGCCAGCAAAAGTGTCTTTATCAGGCCTAATTTCAAATATGATTAGAGCAAATGCTTATATGGTCTTAAACAGAGGCTGCTTTAGTCACAGAATGGGATGCCCCGGGCAGGAATCGAGCTGCCAGGGTACAGTAGTGCTTTGGCCAGCAAAAGTGTCTTTATCAGGCCTAATTTCAAATATGATTAGAGCAAATGCTTATATGGTCTTAAACAGAGGCTGCTTTAGTCACAGAATGGGATGCCCCGGGCAGGAATCGAGCTGCCAGGGTACAGTAGTGCTTTGGCCAGCAAAAGTGTCTTTATCAGGCCTAATTTCAAATATGATTAGAGCAAATGCTTATATGGTCTTAAACAGAGGCTGCTTTAGTCACAGAATGGGATGCCCCGGGCAGGAATCGAGCTGCCAGGGTACAGTAGTGCTTTGGCCAGCAAAAGTGTCTTTATCAGGCCTAATTTCAAATATGATTAGAGCAAATGCTTATATGGTCTTAAACAGAGGCTGCTTTAGTCACAGAATGGGATGCCCCGGGCAGGAATCGAGCTGCCAGGGTACAGTAGTGCTTTGGCCAGCAAAAGTGTCTTTATCAGGCCTAATTTCAAATATGATTAGAGCAAATGCTTATATGGTCTTAAACAGAGGCTGCTTTAGTCACAGAATGGGATGCCCCGGGCAGGAATCGAGCTGCCAGGGTACAGTAGTGCTTTGGCCAGCAAAAGTGTCTTTATCAGGCCTAATTTCAAATATGATTAGAGCAAATGCTTATATGGTCTTAAACAGAGGCTGCTTTAGTCACAGAATGGGATGCCCCGGGCAGGAATCGAGCTGCCAGGGTACAGTAGTGCTTTGGCCAGCAAAAGTGTCTTTATCAGGCCTAATTTCAAATATGATTAGAGCAAATGCTTATATGGTCTTAAACAGAGGCTGCTTTAGTCACAGAATGGGATGCCTCACAGCAGACTTAAGATCAGTTCAGTATATATGCACAGTTAGTTACTATAAGCAGCCTGAAAACGCTAACAAAGGCTGGATGAAAAAAAAAAAAATCTCCCTGTCAGCCAGCTCCGTTTTTCCTACCTTTCCCTGGCTTTCTGTCTGTCTCCTGTCTGTCTCCTGCCTGTCTCCTGCCTGTCTCCAGCCTGTCCCTGTCTGTCCCTGTCTCCAGCCTGTCTCCAGCCTGTCTAACTGCCTCAGCTACACAGCGTTCTGTCTGTCTGTCACGAATGCAATAGAGAAATGAGGAAAAGCAAGATGGCCGCCGTTAAATACCGCTGTGTGACGTCACCGGGCTTGCTGGCTGCTGATAGGCTGCATGTGACTGCCCCAGCTTGCACTGGCGCGGGATACATGTCCAGACATGTCCCGCCCGCCATCTTAGAATGCCTGTAATGTAAATGAATGGATGTTAAAGGAAAACTTCGAGTGATCGAATCGCGGGGAAATTCGGATTCGATCCGAATCGAATTTTTCCTGAAATTCGGATCGAATCCGGGTTCGTCCGGATCGATTCGCTCATCCCTAGTTACCATTAAATAATTTTCCTTGGGAACAGGGGGGGGGGGGTCTGGGTTAGAGGATATTCACTGATGGGTCTATTGGCAGTTACAGGTAGGAGTTACACAAATCCCAAACTAGAGCAGCAGTGACCGAGAAAGATAGAGCAAAAAACTACCCATAACCTTTTGTTCCATACACAGGTACCAAGAGAGGGACCTTCTGTGGGCAGAAACAAGTGGGGACTAAGTAACCACTGTCAAGGAACAAGGCAGGTACAGAAGATTAGGAAAGGAAGGTGACTGATAAGTCCCTTGAACAGCAACTGGACTAGGAACCAAAGCCCTACCCCTTCCCTTCCTCTAATGATGTGAGAAAAGGTAGGATTTGGGGAGGGTAAACCCAGAGATCTATATAACAATATTAGAAGTCTTCAGGGCTTCCCTAAATAGATGATAATTAATGGGATGTTGATAATAGTTCAGATATCCTGTGAACATGCCTTCAGAAAATTACAATCCCTACTGGCAGCATGTAAGATGAAAGCTTTACATGTCCCTACTCTCATGCAAGGAGGCCCTTACAATAAAGATTTTCGCCTTTCTAACTAAAAAAGGGGACAGACCCTTAGGCAGATCCCTGAGGATGACAGTCACAAATAACTAATGGCCAGGGTTAACATTATGAAGGCAAAGGTTAGTTTTACCTAAAATATTATAGTTAGGAGGCAATGACAGAGCAAACCTTCCAATCCATACTATAAAAAATACTCACCTTGAGCCCTTTTGGAAGGGGCAGCAGAGCCATGTGGGGATCTGTTCCCAGGATCTTGATCCAGAAAGAGGAAAATTCATCAATGTATGGGCAAAGACATGAATGCCAGTAGATTTGCCTTCAAAAACAGAAAGAACTTAGCTAACACAGGTAACACAGGGTCTAAGGGTAGTCAAGAAAATAGTCCTCAATCTGCCCTCCCAGAGGTCTGAAGAAAGGGCCCATCATGAATTTCCCTGATGGCAGAAGATATGTTGCGCAACTTTTGCATTTTCTGCTTTTTACAGAGGTCACATAGGCCCAGGTATGAGGCCGCTGGGTCCCTTACCAAACTGGGAAGGTTTTGGGCAGTTTTGGCAGCCCCACAGGCCCAACATCAGTTGTGAGGGTGCGTCTGTCAGGACCCCAGGTCACACACTCCAATAAAACTATGACCTTTAGAGAGAGGGATGGGTCCCTCTGACTGACAGGATCTGGGTGCCTGCCTGGTGGAGGGGTGAGGCTTTTCTGAGATACTAATAAATCCATGTATAAGTACAACCCGGGCCATGAGACCAGGGATTCAATTACCTCAATTGATGATTGTTGTAATTTATAAGACTACATGCCATTGATGTAACCTTTTTATATGTCTTTTTCATTCTGTACAAACATCGAATTTGAAATATTGAAACGGAAAAACTTGAGGATGATTCACGCTCATTCTAATATATAGGTAATGCACAGCTCTATATTTGGAGCTGTCGGTCTCAGTGAATATTCTCAATGCTTGACTCCTCTTGCAGTTCTAAGAGGCACAGAGCATAATTTCAAATGTCTGGAATTAGTTATATTATACAAAAAAAGCTTAAAAGCTTAAATATATTGTGGGTGTGATATGTTTTCCCTTATATTTCAGGCATGCCAGCGTCTTTCTACGTCGTGATTCTAAGAGAATTGGTCGCATCTATAAGAAAGCATGTTATGTTCAATTCACTGATAACTCATATACAAAAAAGGTCAAGAAGCCAGAATGGTTGGGGTTCCTTGGCCCCATCTTGAGGGCAGAAGTCGGTGATACATTAACTGTTCATCTTAAAAATTTAGCATCCAGACCATATAGCATGCACCCACATGGAACAGAATACACAAAGTCAAATGAAGGTAAACATGTGAGCGTAATGTTTTATAAACTAATAAGTATTTTAGAAATTGACTGTGGCTCATGAACTTCCTTGTACACTTTTGATTAATACTATAAGATCATACGAAGTTTATAAGCATACAGTATGTTATGATTTTTGTTCATATATCAGTTAAAATCTGATTGTAACCATCTTTTTAGGTTAGATATGAAAAATTATATCTGTCAACATTTCGTCACCAGTCTTTAAAAGTGTTTATTTGGCTGTGGTTGTGCACCAACAAAGTCTGAGTGAATTCTTCTGTAATTCACTCACATTTGAAGAGGCCCATGATGTTATTGGAGACCCTTTCCCACCTCAGTTCACCAGTTTGCAGTAAAAATGGAAGAAATTCTAATGACCAAATGATTCTAATTCTAATGATCAAACACAAAAAATATGTTATTTTTAGATCTACTGAACCTGATTGGTTCAGTAGGTGACATGCAAAAGTGGTGGCCAATGGGATTCACCAGGTGGGCATACACAGCTTAAAGTGGACCAACACCCAGGATTTTGACTATCCTGGGTTTTGGTCCACTTCGGTGGGGCACCCCGATCGGGGGTGCCCCGCTGTCTGTAACCCCCCGAAAGCCCCAAAAAACTCACCTCTCCCCGCTCCCACGTGACCGCGCCAGCCAATCACAGCGCTCAGAGCCGCTGTGGTATGCGCGTCCAAGGCCGCCTGGACGCGCATACCAGCTCAGCTGGCTCTGAGCGCTGGAGGCCGCATCTCG
Organism: Gastrophryne carolinensis; assembly: GCA_027917425.1. Lineage (NCBI taxonomy): Eukaryota > Metazoa > Chordata > Amphibia > Anura > Microhylidae > Gastrophryne > Gastrophryne carolinensis. Next base: position 140,235,863 of record CM051237.1, read on the forward strand.
CGCTTCCCTCTAACAGGGAGCGCGCCTGCACCAGCCATTCACAAACGGCCGGCGCGGGTGCGCGCCCTGCTAGAGGGAAGCGCGAGGCTGAGGTAAGGTTTGTGGGCCTCCTGGGGGGTTCCTCCCCGCGGGACATCCCGATTTCGAATGGCCCACGGGGAGGGATCTGATCGGTCCGGGAATCTTATAGATCCCCCCTGGGTGTTGGTCCACTTTAATGCGTGACACGTGCATGTCCATCCTGCAGATTCTATTAGTCACCTGCATTGTAGTAAATATGTGGATGCAGCTTTTAAGGCAGTGGGTACATGTAATGGTACATATTTTGAATGTTTTTCAGTTTAATTTGAAGCTTCTAGGATGGGCATCCCAAATCATGATGCCCTGAGAGGAGGAAGATAAAATGGCTCCACTGACCATTTTGGCTTTAGGCCCACTGTAATGAACCTGTCCTGTTTATTATTACTCATTACTCCAACAACCTTCTGCAGATTTACTCATTTTTGCAGTCTGGTCACATGACCTTCACACAAGTAAAGTAATTGGTGCATCAGCAGCATCCACAAAAACATTAGCTGTTGGTAGCTCTGGAGGAGAGGGTTTGTCCAGGACGTGGAAAGGATGTTCAGCATGCTTGGGGGAATGGTGGAAATTTCCAATGTAGGTTCACTTTAAGGGCACAAGTAGATAGGTTTCTAAACTTAGAATTAGGGATGAGCGAATTGATCCGGACGAACCCGAATTCGTTCCGAATTTCAGGAAATATTCGATTCTGAATGAATCCGAATTTCCCAGCGATTCGATCGATCGAAGTTTTCCTTTAAACTCCATTTACTTAAATTACAGGCATTGTAAAATGGTGGATGGACATTTCTGGACATATCCCCTGGGGCAAGTTATCATGGGAAGGTCACATGCAGCCTATCAGCAGCCAGGAAGCGCGGTGACGTCACCGTGCTATATAAAGCGGCGGCCATCTTGCTTGTGCGCATTTCAGACTTGCATTCGTGAGACAGCGGTGGTTGCTGCAGACAGGGACAGACAGTTAGCGATAGGTAGGGAGAGTTACAGATAGGTAGGGATATTTAGAGAGGCAGACAGAGCCAGGGAAAGATAGTGGAAAACCGGAACAATCCAGGGACAGCATAAAAGTGACAGTGACAGGGTGATTTGCCTGAACAGTTTTCAATTCAATTTGATTTCTTTGTGCTGTAAACCGTAATCTGCCTTGCCACTGTGCATGCCATCTATGCAATGCCTTATGTAACCCTATCTGTTATACTAAATAAGCGTTGTTCAGCATCAGCTTTATTAAGCTATTGCATTTTGCATAGGTTTTTGTCCTGCTGTCAACACACCAGGCCGCAGGGTATCCCAAACCACCACGTGGCACCCTATCTGTTAGACTAAATAAGCGTCTACAGCCTCAGCTTTATTAAGTTATTGCATTTTGAATTGGTTTTGATCTGCTTTAAATACACCAGGCCGCAGGGTATCCCAAACCTGCACTTTGCACCCTATATGTTATATTAAATAGGCGTTGTTCAGCATCAGCTTTATTAAGCTATTGCATTTTGCATTGGTTTTTGTCCTGCTGTCAATACACCAGGCCGCAGGGTATCCCAAACCACCACATGGCACCCTATCTGTTATACTAAATAAGCGTCTACAGCCTCAGCTTTATTAAGCTATTGCATTTTGCATAGGTTTTTTTCCTGCTGTCAATACACCAGGCCGCAGGGTATCCCAAACCACCACGTGGCACCCTATCTGTTATACTAAATAAGCGTCTAAAGCCTCAGCTTTATAAAGTTATTGCATTTTGAATTGCTTTTTGTCCTGCTGTCAATACACCAGGCCGCAGGGTATCCCAAACCACCACATGGCACCCTATCTGTTATACTAAATAAGCGTCTACAGCCTCAGCTTTATTAAGCTATTGCATTTTGCATTGGTTTTGGTCTGCTTTAAATACACCAGGCCGCAGGGTATCCCAAACCACCACGTTGCACCCTATCTGTTATACTAAATAAGCGTCTACAGCCTCAGCTTTATTAAGCTATTGCATTTTGCATTGGTTTTTGTCCTGCTGTCAATACACCAGGCCGCAGGGTATCCCAAACCACCGCGTGGCACACTATATGTTATACTAAATAGGCGTCTACAGCCTCAGCTTTATTAAGTTATTGCATTTTGAATTGGTTTTGGTCTGCTTTAAATACACCAGGCCGCAGGGTATCCCAAACCACCACGTTGCACCCTATCTGTTATACTAAATAAGCGTTGTTCAGCATCAGCTTTATTAAGCTATTGCATTTTGCATTGGTTTTTGTCCTGCTGTCAATACACCAGGCCGCAGGGTATCCCAAACCACCACGTGGCACTCTATCTGTTATACTAAATAAGCATCTACAGCCTCAGCTTTATTAAGTTATTGCATTTTAATTGGTTTTTGTCCTGCTGTCAATACACCAGGCTGCAGGGTATCCCAAACCACCACATGGCACCCTATCTGTTATACTAAATAAGCGTTGTTCAGCATCAGCTTTATTAAGCTATTGCATTTTGCATTGGTTTTTGTCCTGCTGTTAATACACCAGGCTGCAGAGTATCCCAAACCACCACGTGGCACCCTATCTGTTATACTAAATAAGCATCTACAGTCTCAGCTTTATTAAGTTATTGCATTTTGATTTGGTTTTGGTCTGCTTTAAATACACCAGGCCGCAGGGTATCCCAAACCACCACGTTGCACCCTATCTGTTATAATAAATAAGCGTTGTTCAGCATCAGCTTTATTAAGCTATTGCATTTTGCATTGGTTTTTGTCCTGCTGTCAATACACCAGGCTGCAGGGTATCCCAAACCACCATGTGGCACCCTATCTGTTATACAAAATAAGCGTCTACAGCCTCAGCTTTATTAAGTTATTGCATTTTGTATTGGTTTTGGTCTGCTTTAAATACACAAGGCCGCAGGGTATCCCAAACCTGCACATTGCACCCTATCTGTTATACTAAATAAGCGTCTACAGCCTCAGCTTTATTAAGCTATTGCATTTTGCATAGGTTTTTGTCCTGCTGTCAATACACCAGGCTGCAGGGTATCCCAAACCACCACGTGGCACCCTATCTGGTATACTAAATAAGCGTCTACAGCCTCAGCTTTATTAAGCTATTGCATTTTGCATTGGTTTTGGTCTGCTTTAAATACACCAGGTCACAGGGTATCCCAAACCACCACGTTGCACCCTATCTGTTATACTAAATAAGCGTTGTTCAGCATCAGCTTTATTAAGCTATTGCATTTTGCATTGGTTTTTGTCCTGCTGTCAATACACCAGGCCGCAGGGTATCACAAACCACCATGTGGCACCCTATCTGTTATACTAAATAAGCGTCTACAGCCTCAGCTTTATTAAGCTATTGCATTTTGAATTGGTTTTTGGTCTGCTGTCAATACACCAGGCCGCAGGGTATCCCAAACCAGCACATGGCACCCTATCTGTTATACTAAATAAGCGTTATTCAGCATCAGCTTTATTAAGCTATTGCATTTTGCATTGGTTTTTGTCCTGCTGTCAATACACTAGGCCGCAGAGCATCCCAAACCACCACGTGGCAGCCTATCTGTTAGACTAAATAAGCGTCTACAGCCTCAGCTTTATTAAGTTATTGCATTTTTAATTGGTTTTGGTCTGCTTTAAATACACCAGGCCGCAGGGTATCCTGAACCACCACGTTGCACCCTATCTGTTATACTAAATAAGCGTTGTTCAGCATCAGCTTTATTAAGTTATTGCATTTTGAATTGGTTTTGGTCAGCTTTAAATACACCAGGCCACAGGGTATCCCAAACCACCACGTGGCACCCTATCTGTTATACTAAATAAGTGTTGTTCAGCATCAGCTTTATTAAGTTATTGCATTTTGCATAGGTTTTTGCCCTGCTGTGAATACAACAGGCCGCAGGGTATCCCAATCCACCGCGTGGCACCCTATCTGTTATACTAAATAAGCGTCTACAGCCTCAGCTTTATTAAGTTATTGCATTTTGAATTGGTTTTTGTCCTGCTGTCAATACACCAGGCCGCAGGGTATCCCAAACCACCTCATTGCACCCTATCTATTATACTAAATAAGCATTGTTCAGCATCAGCTTTATTAAACTTTTGCATTTTGCATTGGTTTTTGTCCTGCTGTCAATACACCAGGTCGCAGGGTATCCCAAACCACCGCGTGGCACCCTATCTGTTATACTAAATAAGCGTCTACAGCCTCAGCTTTATTAAGTTATTGCATTTTGAATTAGTTTTGGTCTGCTTTAAATACACCAGGCCGCAGAGTATCCCAAACCACCACGTTGCACCCTATCTGTTATACTAAATAAGTGTTGTTCAGCATCAGCTTTATTAAGCTATTGCATTTTGCATAGGTTTTTGTCCTGCTGTCAATACACCAGGCCGCAGGGTATCCCAATCCACCGCGTGGCACCCTATCTGTTATATTAAATAAGCGTCTACAGCCTCAGCTTTATTAAGTTATTGCATTTTGAATTGGTTTTTGTCCTGCTGTCAAAACACCAGGCCGCAGGGTATCCCAAACCACCTCGTTGCACCCTATCTATTATACTAAATAAGCGTTGTTCAGCATCAGCTTTATTAAGCTATTGCATTTTGCATAGGTTTTTGTCCTTCTGTCAATACACCAGGCCGCAGGGTATCCCAAACCACCGCGTGGCACCCTATCTGTTATACTAAATAAGTGTCTACAGCCTCAGCTTTATTAAGTTATTTTATTTTGCATTGGTTTTGGTCTGCTTTAAATACACCAGGCCGCAGGGTATCCCAAACCTGCACATTGCACCCTATCTGTTATACTAAATAAGCGTCTATAGCCTCAGCTTTATTAAGCTATTGCATTTTGCATAGCTTTTTGTCCTGCTGTCAATACACCAGGCCGCAGGGTATCCCAAACCACCACGTGGCACCCTATCTGTTATACTAAATAAGCGTCTACAGTCTCAGCTTTATTAAGTTATTGAATTTTGATTTGGTTTTGGTCTGCTTTAAATACACCACGCCGCAGGGTATCCCAAACCACCACGTTGCACGCTATCTGTTATAATAAATAAGCGTTGTTCAGCATCAGCTTTATTAAGCTATTGCATTTTGCATTGGTTTTTGTCCTGCTGTCAATACACCAGGCCGCAGGGTATCCCAAACCATCATGTGGCACCTTATCTGTTATACTAAATAAGCGTCTACAGCCTCAGCTTTATTAAGTTATTGCATTTTGAATTGGTTTGTGGTCTGCTGTCAATACACCAGGCCGCAGGGTATCCCAAACCAGCACATGGCACCTTATCTGTTATACTAAATAAGCGTTGTTCAGCATCAGCTTTATTAAGCTATTGCATTTTGCATAGGTTTTTGTCCTGCTGTCAATACACCAGGCCACAGAGCATCCCAAACCACCACGTGGCAGCCTATCTGTTAGACTAAATAAGCGTCTACAGCCTCAGCTTTATTAAGTTATTGCATTTTGAATTGGTTTTGGTCAGCTTTAAATACACCAGGCCACAGGGTATCCCAAAACACCACGTTGTACCCTATCTGTTATACTAAATAAGCGTTGTTCAGCATCAGCTTTATTAAGCTATTGCATTTTGCATTGGTTTTTGCCCTGCTGTGTATACACCAGGCCGCAGGGTATCCAAATCCACCACGTGGCATCCTATCTGTTATACTAAATAAGTGTTGTTCAGCATCAGCTTTATTAAGCTATTGCATTTTGCATAGGTTTTTGTCCTGCTGTCAATACACCAGGCCGCAGGGTATCCCAATCCACCGCGTGGCACCCTATCTGTTATATTAAATAAGCGTCTACAGCCTCAGCTTTATTAAGTTATTGCATTTTGAATTGGTTTTTGTCCTGCTGTCAATACACCAGGCCGCAGGGTATCCCAAACCACCGCGTGGCACCCTATCTGTTATACTAAATAAGTGTCTACAGCCTCAGCTTTATTAAGTTATTTTATTTTGCATTGGTTTTGGTCTGCTTTAAATACACCAGGCCGCAGGGTATCCCTAACCTGCACATTGCACCCTATCTGTTATACTAAATAAGCGTTGTTCAGCATCAGCTTTATTAAGCTATTGCATTTTGCATAGGTTTTTGTCCTGCTGTCAATACACCAGGCCGCAGGGTATCCCAAACCACCACATGGCACCCTATCTGTTATACTAAATAAGCGTCTACAGCCTCAGCTTTATTAAGTTATTGCATTTTTAATTGGTTTTGGTCTGCTGTCAATACACCAGGCGCAGGGTATCCCAAACCACCACATGGCACCCTATCTGTTATACTAAATAAGCGTTGTTCAGCATCAGCTTTATTAAGCTATTGCATTTTGCATAGGTTTTTGTCCTGCTATCAATACACCAGGCCGCAGGGTATCCCAAACCACCACATGGCACCCTATCTGTTATACTAAATAAGCGTCTACAGCCTCAGCTTTATTAAGTTATTGCATTTTTAATTGGTTTTGGTCTGCTTTAAATACACCAGGCCGAGGGTATCCCAAACCTGCATGTTGCACCCTATCTGTTATACTAAATAAGCGTTGTTCAGCAACAGCTTTATTAAGCTATTGCATTTTGCATTGGTTTTTGTCCTGCTGTCAATACACCAGGCCGCAGGGTATCCCAAACCACCACGTGGCACCCTATCTGTTATATTAAATAAGCGTCTACAGCCTCAGCTTTATTAAGTTATTGCATTTTGAATTGGTTTTGGTCTGCTTTAAATACACCAGGCCGCAGGGTATCCCAAACCACCACGTTGCACCCTATCTGTTATACTAAATAAGCGTTGTTCAGCATCAGCTTTATTAAGCTATTGCATTTTGCATTGGTTTTTGTCCCGCTGTCAATACACCAGGCCGCAGGGTATCCCAAACCACCACGTGGCACCCTATCTGTTATACTTAATAAGCGTCTACAGCCTCAGCTTTATTAAGTTATTGCATTTTGAATTGGTTTTTGTCCTGCTGTCAATACACCAGGCCGCATGGTATCCCAAACCACCACATGGCACCCTATCTGTTATACTAAATAAGCGTTGTTCAGCATCAGCTTTATTAAGCTATTGCATTTTGCATAGGTTTTTGTCCTGCTGTTAATACACCAGGCTGCAGAGTATCCCAAACCACCACATGGCACCCTATCTGTTATACTAAATAAGCGTCTACAGCCTCAGCTTTATTAAGCTATTGCATTTTGCATAGGTTTTTGTCCTGCTGTCAATACACAAGGCCGCAGGGTATCCCAAACCACCGCATGGCACCCTATCTGTTATATTAAATAAGCATTGTTCAGCATCAGCTTTATTAAGCTATTGCATTTTGCATTGGTTTTTGTCCTGCTGTTAATACACCAGGCTGCAGAGTATCCCAAACCACCACGTGGCACACTATCTGTTATACTAAATAAGCATCTACAGTCTCAGCTTTATTAAGTTATTGCATTTTGATTTGGTTTCGGTCTGTTTTAAATACACCAGGCCGCAGGGTATCCCAAACCACCACGTTGCACCCTATCTGTTATAATAAATAAGCGTTGTTCAGCATCAGTTTTCTTAAGCTATTGCATTTTGCATTGGTTTTTGTCCTGCTGTCAATACACCAGGCTGCAGGGTATCCCAAACCACCATGTGGCACCCTATCTGTTATACTAAATAAGCGTCTACAGCCTCAGCTTTATTAAGTTTTTGCATTTTTCATTGGTTTTGGTCTGCTTTAAATACACCAGGCCACAGGGTATCCCAAACCTGCACATTGCACCCTATCTGTTATACTAAATAACCCTCTACAGCCTCAGCTTTATTAAGCTATTGCATTTTGCATAGGTTTTTGTCCTGCTGTCAATACACCAGGCCGCAGGGTATCCCAAACCACCACGTGGCACCCTATCTGTTATACTAAATAAGCATCTACAGTCTCAGCTTTATTAAGTTATTGCATTTTGATTTGGTTTTGGTCTGCTTTAAATACACCAGGACGCAGGGTATCCCAAACCACCACGTTGCACGCTATCTGCTATAATAAATAAGCGTTGTTCAGCATCAGCTTTATTAAGCTATTGCATTTTGCATTGGTTTTTGTCCTGCTGTCAATACACCAGGCTGCAGGGTATCCCAAACCACCGCGTGGCACCCTATCTGTTATACTAAATAAGCGTCTACAGCCTCAGCTTTATTAAGCTATTGCATTTTGCATTGGTTTTGGTCTGCTTTAAATACACCAGGCCGCAGGGTATCCCAAACCACCACGTTGCACCCTATCTGTTATACTAAATAAGCGTTGTTCATCATCAGCTTTATTAAGCTATTGCATTTTGCATTGGTTTTTGTCCTGCTGTGAATACACCAGGCCGCAGGGTATCCCAATCCACCACGTGGCACCCTATCTGTTATACTAAATAAGTGTTGTTCAGCATCAGCTTTATTAAGCTATTGCATTTTGCATAGGTTTTTGTCCTGCTGTCAATACACCAGGCCGCAGGGTATCCCAATCCACCGCGTGGCACCCTATCTGTTATATTAAATAAGCGTCTACAGCCTCAGCTTTATTAAGTTATTGCATTTTGAATTGGTTTTTGTCCTGCTGTCAAAACACCAGGCCGCAGGGTATCCCAAACCACCTTGTTGCACCCTATCTATTATACTAAATAAGCGTTGTTCAGAATCAGCTTTATTATGCTATTGCATTTTACATAGGTTTTTGTCCTGCTGTCAATACACCAGGCCGCAGGGTATCCCAAACCACCGCGTGGCACCCTATCTGTTATACTAAATAAGCGTCTACAGCCTCAGCTTTATTAAGTTATTGCATTTTGAATTAGTTTTGGTCTGCTTTAAATTCACCAGGCTGCAGGGTATCCCAAACCACCACGTGGCACCCTATCTGTTATACTAAATAAGCGTTGTTCAGCATCAGCTTTATTAAGCTATTGTATTTTGCATAGGTTTTTGTCCTGCTGTCAATACACCAGGCCGCAGGGTATCCCAAACCACCACATGGCACCCTATCTGTTATACTAAATAAGCATCTACAGCCTCAGCTTTATTAAGTTATTGCATTTTTAATTGGTTTTGGTCTGCTTTAAATACACCAGGCCGCAGGGTATCCCAAACCACCACGTTGCACCCTATCTGTTATACTAAATAAGCGTTGTTCAGCATCAGCTTTATTAAGCTATTGCATTTTGCATAGGTTTTTGTCCTGCTGTCAATACACCAGGCCGCAGGGTATCCCAAACCACCACATGGCACTCTATCTGTTATACTAAATAAGCGTCTACAGCCTCAGCTTTATTAAGTTATTGCATTTTTAATTGGTTTTGGTCTGCTTTAAATACACCAGATCGAGGGTATCCCAAACCTGCACGTTGCACCCTATCTGTTATACTAAATAAGCGTTGTTCAGCAACAGCTTTATTAAGCTATTGCATTTTGCATTGGTTTTTGTCCTGCTGTCAATACACCAGGTCGCAGGGTATCCCAAACCACCACGTGGCACCCTATCTGTTATACTAAATTAGCGTTGTTCAGCATCAGCTTTATTAAGCTATTGCATTTTGCAATGGATTTTGTCCTGGTGTCAATACACCAGGCCGCAGGGTATCCCAAACCACCGCGTGGCACCCTATCTGTTATATTAAATAAGCGTCTACAGCCTCAGCTTTATTAAGTTATTGCATTTTGAATTGGTTTTGGTCTGCTTTAAATACACCAGGCCGCAGGGTATCCCAAACCACCACGTTGCACCCTATCTGTTATACTAAATAAGCGTTGTTCAGCATCAGCTTTATTAAGCTATTGCATTTTGCATTGGTTTTTGTCCTACTGTCAATACACCAGGCCGCAGGGTATCCCAAACCACCACGTGGCACCCTATCTGTTATACTAAATAAGCGTCTACAGCCTCAGCTTTATTAAGTTATTGCATTTTGAATTGGTTTTTGTCCTGCTGTCAATACACCAGGCGCAGGGTATCCCAAACCACCACATGGCACCCTATCTGTTATACTAAATAAGCGTTGTTCAGCATCAGCTTTATTAAGCTATTGCATTTTGCATAGGTTTTTGTCCTGCTGTTAATACACCAGGCTGCAGAGTATCCCAAACCACCACGTGGCACCCTATCTGTTATACTAAATAAGCGTCTACAGCCTCAGCTTTATTAAGCTATTGCATTTTGCATAGGTTTTTGTCCTGCTGTCAATACACAAGGCCGCAGGGTATCCCAAACCACCGCATGGCACCCTATCTGTTATACTAAATAAGCATTGTTCAGCATCAGCTTTATTAAGCTATTGCATTTTGCATAGTTTTTTGTCCTGCTGTTAATACACCAGGCTGCAGAGTATCCCAAACCACCACGTGGCACACTATCTGTTATACTAAATAAGCATCTACAGTCTCAGCTTTATTAAGTTATTGCATTTTGATTTGGTTTCGGTCTGTTTTAAATACACCAGGCCGCAGGGTATCCCAAACCACCACGTTGCACCCTATCTGTTATAATAAATAAGCGTTGTTCAGCATCAGCTTTATTAAGCTATTGCATTTTGCATTGGTTTTTGTCCTGCTGTCAATACACCAGGCTGCAGGGTATCCCAAACCACCATGTGGCACCCTATCTGTTATACTAAATAAGCATCTACAGCCTCAGCTTTATTAAGTTATTGCATTTTTCATTGGTTTTGGTCTGCTTTAAATACACCAGGCCACAGGGTATCCCAAACCTGCACATTGCACCCTATCTGTTATACTAAATAAGCGTCTACAGCCTCAGCTTTATTAAGCTATTGCATTTTGCATAGGTTTTTGTCCTGCTGTCAATACACCAGGCCGCAGGGTATCCCAAACCACCACGTGGCACCCTATCTGTTATACTAAATAAGCATCTACAGTCTCAGCTTTATTAAGTTATTGCATTTTGATTTGGTTTCGGTCTGTTTTAAATACACCAGGCCGCAGGGTATCCCAAACCACCACGTTGCACCCTATCTGTTATAATAAATAAGCGTTGTTCAGCATCAGCTTTATTAAGCTATTGCATTTTGCATTGGTTTTTGTCCTGCTGTCAATACACCAGGCTGCAGGGTATCCCAAACCACCATGTGGCACCCTATCTGTTATACTAAATAAGCATCTACAGCCTCAGCTTTATTAAGTTATTGCATTTTTCATTGGTTTTGGTCTGCTTTAAATACACCAGGCCACAGGGTATCCCAAACCTGCACATTGCACCCTATCTGTTATACTAAATAAGCGTCTACAGCCTCAGCTTTATTAAGCTATTGCATTTTGCATAGGTTTTTGTCCTGCTGTCAATACACCAGGCCGCAGGGTATCCCAAACCACCACGTGGCACCCTATCTGTTATACTAAATAAGCATCTACAGTCTCAGCTTTATTAAGTTATTGCATTTTGATTTGGTTTTGGTCTGCTTTAAATACACCAGGACGCAGGGTATCCCAAACCACCACGTTGCACGCTATCTGTTATAATAAATAAGCGTTGTTCAGCATCAGCTTTATTAAGCTATTGCATTTTGCATTGGTTTTTGTCCTGCTGTCAATACACCAGGCTGCAGGGTATCCCAAACCACCACGTGGCACCCTATCTGTTATACTAAATAAGCGTCTACAGCCTCAGCTGTATTAAGCTATTGCATTTTGCATTGGTTTTGGTCTGCTTTAAATACACCAGGCCGCAGGGTATCCCAAACCACCACGTTGCACCCTATCTGTTATACTAAATAAGCGTTGTTCAGCATCAGCTTTATTAAGCTATTGCATTTTGCATTGGTTTTTGTCCTGCTGTCAATACACCAGGCCGCAGGGTATCCCAAACCACCATGTGGCACCCTATCTGTCATACTAAATAAGCGTCTACAGCCTCAGATTTATTAAGTTATTGCATTTTGAATTGGTTTTTGGTCTGCTGTCAATACACCAGGCCACAGGGTATCCCAAACCAGCACATGGCACCCTATCTGTTATACTAAATAAGCGTTGTTCAGCATCAGCTTTATTAAGCTATTGCATTTTGCATAGGTTTTTGTCCTGCTGTCAATACACCAGGCCGCAGAGCATCCCAAACCACCACGTGGCAGCCTATCTGTTATACTAAATAAGCGTCTAAAGCCTCAGCTTTATTAAGTTATTGCATTTTGAATTAGTTTTGGTCTGCTTTAAATTCACCAGGCTGCAGGGTATCCCAAACCACCACGTGGCACCCTATCTGTTATACTAAATAAGCGTTGTTCAGCATCAGCTTTATTAAGCTATTGTATTTTGCATAGGTTTTTGTCCTGCTGTCAATACACCAGGCCGCAGGGTATCCCAAACCACCACATGGCACCCTATCTGTTATACTAAATAAGCATCTACAGCCTCAGCTTTATTAAGTTATTGCATTTTTAATTGGTTTTGGTCTGCTTTAAATACACCAGGCCGCAGGGTATCCCAAACCACCACGTTGCACCCTATCTGTTATACTAAATAAGCGTTGTTCAGCATCAGCTTTATTAAGCTATTGCATTTTGCATAGGTTTTTGTCCTGCTGTCAATACACCAGGCCGCAGGGTATCCCAAACCACCACATGGCACTCTATCTGTTATACTAAATAAGCGTCTACAGCCTCAGCTTTATTAAGTTATTGCATTTTTAATTGGTTTTGGTCTGCTTTAAATACACCAGGTCGAGGGTATCCCAAACCTGCACGTTGCACCCTATCTGTTATACTAAATAAGCGTTGTTCAGCAACAGCTTTATTAAGCTATTGCATTTTGCATTGGTTTTTGTCCTGCTGTCAATACACCAGGTCGCAGGGTATCCCAAACCACCACGTGGCACCCTATCTGTTATACTAAATTAGCGTTGTTCAGCATCAGCTTTATTAAGCTATTGCATTTTGCAATGGATTTTGTCCTGGTGTCAATACACCAGGCCGCAGGGTATCCCAAACCACCGCGTGGCACCCTATCTGTTATATTAAATAAGCGTCTACAGCCTCAGCTTTATTAAGTTATTGCATTTTGAATTGGTTTTGGTCTGCTTTAAATACACCAGGCCGCAGGGTATCCCAAACCACCACGTTGCACCCTATCTGTTATACTAAATAAGCGTTGTTCAGCATCAGCTTTATTAAGCTATTGCATTTTGCATTGGTTTTTGTCCTACTGTCAATACACCAGGCCGCAGGGTATCCCAAACCACCACGTGGCACCCTATCTGTTATACTAAATAAGCGTCTACAGCCTCAGCTTTATTAAGTTATTGCATTTTGAATTGGTTTTTGTCCTGCTGTCAATACACCAGGCGCAGGGTATCCCAAACCACCACATGGCACCCTATCTGTTATACTAAATAAGCGTTGTTCAGCATCAGCTTTATTAAGCTATTGCATTTTGCATAGGTTTTTGTCCTGCTGTTAATACACCAGGCTGCAGAGTATCCCAAACCACCACGTGGCACCCTATCTGTTATACTAAATAAGCGTCTACAGCCTCAGCTTTATTAAGCTATTGCATTTTGCATAGGTTTTTGTCCTGCTGTCAATACACAAGGCCGCAGGGTATCCCAAACCACCGCATGGCACCCTATCTGTTATACTAAATAAGCATTGTTCAGCATCAGCTTTATTAAGCTATTGCATTTTGCATAGTTTTTTGTCCTGCTGTTAATACACCAGGCTGCAGAGTATCCCAAACCACCACGTGGCACACTATCTGTTATACTAAATAAGCATCTACAGTCTCAGCTTTATTAAGTTATTGCATTTTGATTTGGTTTCGGTCTGTTTTAAATACACCAGGCCGCAGGGTATCCCAAACCACCACGTTGCACCCTATCTGTTATAATAAATAAGCGTTGTTCAGCATCAGCTTTATTAAGCTATTGCATTTTGCATTGGTTTTTGTCCTGCTGTCAATACACCAGGCTGCAGGGTATCCCAAACCACCATGTGGCACCCTATCTGTTATACTAAATAAGCATCTACAGCCTCAGCTTTATTAAGTTATTGCATTTTTCATTGGTTTTGGTCTGCTTTAAATACACCAGGCCACAGGGTATCCCAAACCTGCACATTGCACCCTATCTGTTATACTAAATAAGCGTCTACAGCCTCAGCTTTATTAAGCTATTGCATTTTGCATAGGTTTTTGTCCTGCTGTCAATACACCAGGCCGCAGGGTATCCCAAACCACCACGTGGCACCCTATCTGTTATACTAAATAAGCATCTACAGTCTCAGCTTTATTAAGTTATTGCATTTTGATTTGGTTTCGGTCTGTTTTAAATACACCAGGCCGCAGGGTATCCCAAACCACCACGTTGCACCCTATCTGTTATAATAAATAAGCGTTGTTCAGCATCAGCTTTATTAAGCTATTGCATTTTGCATTGGTTTTTGTCCTGCTGTCAATACACCAGGCTGCAGGGTATCCCAAACCACCATGTGGCACCCTATCTGTTATACTAAATAAGCATCTACAGCCTCAGCTTTATTAAGTTATTGCATTTTTCATTGGTTTTGGTCTGCTTTAAATACACCAGGCCACAGGGTATCCCAAACCTGCACATTGCACCCTATCTGTTATACTAAATAAGCGTCTACAGCCTCAGCTTTATTAAGCTATTGCATTTTGCATAGGTTTTTGTCCTGCTGTCAATACACCAGGCCGCAGGGTATCCCAAACCACCACGTGGCACCCTATCTGTTATACTAAATAAGCATCTACAGTCTCAGCTTTATTAAGTTATTGCATTTTGATTTGGTTTTGGTCTGCTTTAAATACACCAGGACGCAGGGTATCCCAAACCACCACGTTGCACGCTATCTGTTATAATAAATAAGCGTTGTTCAGCATCAGCTTTATTAAGCTATTGCATTTTGCATTGGTTTTTGTCCTGCTGTCAATACACCAGGCTGCAGGGTATCCCAAACCACCACGTGGCACCCTATCTGTTATACTAAATAAGCGTCTACAGCCTCAGCTGTATTAAGCTATTGCATTTTGCATTGGTTTTGGTCTGCTTTAAATACACCAGGCCGCAGGGTATCCCAAACCACCACGTTGCACCCTATCTGTTATACTAAATAAGCGTTGTTCAGCATCAGCTTTATTAAGCTATTGCATTTTGCATTGGTTTTTGTCCTGCTGTCAATACACCAGGCCGCAGGGTATCCCAAACCACCATGTGGCACCCTATCTGTCATACTAAATAAGCGTCTACAGCCTCAGATTTATTAAGTTATTGCATTTTGAATTGGTTTTTGGTCTGCTGTCAATACACCAGGCCACAGGGTATCCCAAACCAGCACATGGCACCCTATCTGTTATACTAAATAAGCGTTGTTCAGCATCAGCTTTATTAAGCTATTGCATTTTGCATAGGTTTTTGTCCTGCTGTCAATACACCAGGCCGCAGAGCATCCCAAACCACCACGTGGCAGCCTATCTGTTATACTAAATAAGCGTCTAAAGCCTCAGCTTTATTAAGTTATTGCATTTTGAATTAGTTTTGGTCTGCTTTAAATACACCAGGCCGCAGGGTATCCCAAACCCCCACGTTGCACCCTATCTGTTTTACTAAATAAGCGTTATTCAGCATCAGCTTTATTAAGCTATTGCATTTTGCATAGGTTTTTGTCCTGCTGTCAATACACCAGGCCGCAGGGTATCCCAAACCACCACGTTGCACCCTATCTGTTATACTAAATAAGCATTGTTCAGCATCAGCTTTATTAAGTTATTGCATTTTGAATTGGTTTTGGTCAGCTTTAAATACACCAGGCCACAGGGTATCCCAAAACACCACGTTGCACCCTAGCTGTTATACTAAATAAGCGTTGTTCAGCCTCAGCTTTATTAAGCTATTGCATTTTGCATTGGTTTTTGTCCTGCTGTCAATACACCAGGCCGCAGGGTATCCCAAACCACCTCGTGGCACCCTATCTGTTATACTAAATTAGTGTTGTTCAGCATCAGCTTTATTAAGCTATTGCATTTTGCATAGGTTTTTGTCCTGCTGTCAATACACCAGGCCGCAGGGTATCCCAATCCACCACGTGGCACCCTATCTGTTATACTAAATTAGCGTCTACAGCCTCAGCTTTATTAAGTAATTGCATTTTGAATTGGTTTTTGTCCTGCTGTCAATACACCAGGCCGCAGGGTATCCCAAACCACCTCGTTGCACCCTATCTATTATACTAAATAAGCGTTGTTCAGCATCAGCTTTATTAAACTGTTGCATTTTGCATTGGTTTTTGTCCTGCTGTCAATACACCAGGCCGCAGGGTATCCCAAACCACCACGTTGCACCCTATCTGTTATACTAAATAAGCATTGTTCAGCATCAGCTTTATTAAGTTATTGCATTTTGAATTGGTTTTGGTCAGCTTTAAATACACCAGGCCACAGGGTATCCCAAAACACCACGTTGCACCCTAGCTGTTATACTAAATAAGCGTTGTTCAGCCTCAGCTTTATTAAGCTATTGCATTTTGCATTGGTTTTTGTCCTGCTGTCAATACACCAGGCCTCAGGGTATCCCAAACCACCTCGTGGCACCCTATCTGTTATACTAAATAAGTGTTGTTCAGCATCAGCTTTATTAAGCTATTGCATTTTGCATAGGTTTTTGTCCTGCTGTCAATACACCAGGCCGCAGGGTATCCCAATCCACCACGTGGCACCCTATCTGTTATACTAAATTAGCGTCTACAGCCTCAGCTTTATTAAGTTATTGCATTTTGAATTGGTTTTTGTCCTGCTGTCAATACACCAGGCCGCAGGGTATCCCAAACCACCTCGTTGCACCCTATCTATTATACTAAATAAGCGTTGTTCAGCATCAGCTTTATTAAACTATTGCATTTTGCATTGGTTTTTGTCCTGCTGTCAATACACCAGGTCGCAGGGTATCCCAAACCACCACGTGGCACCCTAGCTGTTATACTAAATAAGCGTTGTTCAGCATCAGCTTTATTAAGCTATTGCATTTTGCATTGGTTTTTGTCCTGCTGTCACTACACCAGGTTGCAGGGTATCCCAAACCATCACATGGCACCCTATCTGTTATACTAAATAAGCGTTGTTCAGCATCAGCTTTATTAAGCTATTGCATTTTGCATAGTTTTTTGTCCTGCTGTCAATACAGCAGGCCTCAGGGTATCCAAAACCACCGCGTGGCACCCTATCTGTTATACTAAATAAGTGTCTACAGCCTCAGCTTTATTAAGTTATTGCATTTTGAATTAGTTTTGGTCTGCTTTAAATACACCAGGCCGCAGGGTATCCCAAACCACCATGTTGCACCCTATCTGTTATACTAAATAAGCGTTATTCAGCATCAGCTTTATTAAGCTATTGCATTTTGCATAGGTTTTTGTCCTGCTGTCAATACACCAGGCCGCAGGGTATCCCAAACCACCGCGTGGCACCCTATCTGTTATACTAAATATGCTTGTTCATCCTTCCTCAGCTTAATCTAACTATTGCATTTTGAATTGGTTTTTGGTCTGCTGCCAAAACACTAGGCCGCAGGGTATCTCATATTGCCAATTTTCATAGTATCTGGTGCAGAGAAGCAGTTCCTCATTTTATTTAGCTTCTTCTTTTTAAAGTAAACACATTTTTTATCGTACCTATTGCGCATTTCAAATACATAAAAATGCCAGGCAGACAGGTGCAAGGATGTTCAAAGAGGAGTGGCAGAGGCCAAGATTTAGCAGGCAGAGGTCGCAGCAGACTAGGAGCGAGTGGCAGCAGGAGTCACGGTGAGAGACCTGATCTGCCAGTATCTGCTAGCGGTCGTGTCTCCACCAGTAACGCATTTGCCGTGGTAGATTGGTTAACGCGCTCATCAACATCATCACAAGTTACATCTGACACACCCAGTCTAGGGTCGGTAGGTTCCTCTGACACAACCCTGAGTTGGCATGGCCCGAGAGCAGTCCCTGTCCTCCCATTGCCTCTGTCCTACGCCGTTCCCTCCCCCAGCGGCGTATCCTATGCTTTGGGTTCAGCTCCACTCTTTAGTGAGGAGGACGATCAGATAGAGGACAGTCAGCAGCTACTGCCCAGCCAAGAAATGGAGGTGGCTTCTTTAGCTAGGCAGACAAATAGTGATGTGGACAGTGTCGTGGGTGTTGCGAGCGTTCCAGCTCCTGCGCCAGACACTGTTGAGGAAACCAAGAACATCAGTGACGTGCCGCCACAACTCGGTGATGATGATGAAGCCGATCGCACTTGGGAGCAGGCTGATGAAGGGGCTTCATCGTCATCATCAGGAGAAGAGGGGCGCAGGTTGCCCCGGAGTCAGCAGCTGAGGCAGCAAGGTGTTAGCAGCATGGTGGGCAGTCAGCATGGGGGCACAATTGTAAAGCCTGGAGCCAAACGGGGACGGGGTAGAGCACCTGCTGTGCGGCAGGCTACCTTATCGGGAGGTAGTGGAGCAGGGGTTCCTGGAGTTGCCGACAGTAGCAGCGAATCAGTGAGGCCTGTTGGTGGGAAAAGTAGCTACTCGGCAGTGTGGCAGGAGGGTAACATGGCCACATGCAAGATATGTAGGCAGAAGGTGAAGCGTGGCCAGGGCCCAAATGTTGGCACCACGGCCCTGCGTCAACATATGATGCGTCACCATAAAGCGGCCTGGGAGAACCGAGGCTCTGAAGAGGTGGTCCAGCCTGCTTCCTCGCCAAGTGGCACGCCGCTCGCAATTTCTGCCAGCCAAGGCTCCAGCACCTCAGCCGAAGGCAGCTGTGCGTCATACCCATCCTCTGTCGCTCCTGCTCCTCCTCCTCCAAGTCATGCATCCCGCCAGCAATCTATCAGCGAAGCCATGTCCAAGAGACAGCAGTATGCGCCCACTCATCCTACGGCGCAGAAGCTGAATGTGCTCCTGTCCAAGTTGCTGGTGCTGCAGTCGCTCCCTTTTCAAGTGGTGGACTCTGCACCTTTCAGAGAACTGATGGCTTGTGCCGAGCTGAGGTGGAGAGTCCCAAGCCGCCATTTCTTTGCCAAGAAGGCAGTACCAGCGCTGCACACTTTTGTTGAACAGAAGGTGGGCCAGTCCTTGAGCCTGTCGGTGTGTAGCAAAGTGCATGGCAGCGCCGACGTCTGGAACTGTAACTACGGTCAGGGACAGTACATGTAGTTTACGGCCCACTGGGTGAATGTGGTCCCTTTGCAGCAGCAACTTGGACAGGTCACGCCGCTTCGGCCTCCGCGTTCCCTGCCCGTTGGGCCTGTGACACCGTGCGACTCGGCCTCCTCATCCTCCGCCATCTCCTCACCCTCCACTGTAGGTTCAAGTCTCAGTGCCCCTCCAGTCTACCATGTGTGCAGGGCACGGAGGTGTCACGCTGTGCCTCACATGGTTTGTCTTGGCGAAAGGAGTCACACAGGGGAGGAGCTGCTTAAATTTATTCATTGGGAAATCCAAACATGGCTTACTCCAAGAAAACTTAAAATGGGAATCATGGTTACCGACAATGGGAAGAACATTTTGTCTGCGCTGAGCCAAGGAAGCCTGGCCCATGCCCCCTGCATGGCTCACGTCTTCAATATGGTTTCTGAAGTGTTCCCCCTATCTGCAAGACATCCTAACAACTTCAAGGAAACTTTGCATGCACTTCAGCCACTCATACACCGCCAAACACACCCTTCTTGAGCTACAGCGTCAGAACGGTAGCCCCCAACATAGTCTGATTTGCGATGTTTCCACCCGTTGGAATTCCACCCTCCACATGTTGGACCGATTATATGAACAGAGAAAAGCCATCACGGATTTCCTGATGATCCAAGCGGATAGGGGGACTCCCCTGTGTAACTTCAATGTCAACCAGTGGCAGCTCATACGTGACACCTGCCGTTTGCTCAGGCCCTTTGAGGAAGCCACTTTATTTGTCAGTCGGCAGGATTACGGGATGAACGACGTGATTCCACTGCTTCATGTACTACAGCACATGTTGGAAACCATGGCTGGTCAGGGCATTGGAGACATGGCATCTACATCTTACGCCACATGAACCCCGTTGGAGCTGAACTGGAGGAGGAGGAGGAGGAGGAAGAGGAGGGGCACAGCGAAGCACAGTTTAGGCTTGGCAAAATGGCTGGTTTATCTAGTCTGTGGACAGGAGAGGAGGAGCAGGAGCAGCCAGAGGAGCTAGAGGGTTTTGAGGAAGGCGAGACAGAGGACCCGGACACACCGTGGCAGTATGCAGTGGAGATGGAGACAGGTAGTCCATCCGAGTCACTTGCGCAAATGGCAGGAAGCATGCTCACGCGCTTGCGTAGTAACCCCAGAATTGTTTCCATTTGTCGGCGGGATGACTTCTGGCTGTCCACCTTATTGGACCCTCACTTCCGGCACAAAATGGGGGCATTTTTTTAACCCGCCGAGAGGGAGGACAAACTGAACTATTACAAAGACATTCTGCGTAGGCAGTTGGCCGATGCCTATCTGCGCCATGGTCCATACTCTCGCAGGTCTGACTCGGGGGGGATCTCTGCGCTCACCTTCCACTGCCATGCCTGCTGGGGGGGTTGGCAGGAGCAGCAGCAGCTTCATCAGCAGCAGCCTCAGTCTTCAGTCGCTAATGAGTAGCTTTCTACACCCGCATAGTGAGGCTACTCATGAGCAGCAGGAAGACCTGGAGCAGGACCTCAACCAGCAGGTCATGACATACCTTGACATGACCATGCCAGCACACCTTGAGGATCCGCTGGACTTCTGGGCAGCCCAACTTGGCTTGTGGCCGCAACTAGCAAAGGTTGCCCTGGAAAAGCTGTCCTGCCCGGCAAGTAGCGTGCCATCTGAGCGGGTGTTTAGTGCGGCGGGGCCATAGTTACGGCGAGGAGAACTCGTCTGTCAACTAAAAATGTGGAGAGACTCACCTTTGTCAAAATGAATCAGGGATGGATCAGCCAGGATTTCCCCCCACCAATGGCTGATGCATGCGACTAGATTCAGCATGGTGCCACGTTTTACACTTTCCAATTGGTGCAAAACATATTTATGTCTTTAGACCAATATTTGGCCTCCTGCTGATGCCAACTTCAGGGTGTGCCTTTCAGCCAATTTTTGGCCTCCTGCTGCTGCTGCTGCCGCCAACTCCAGGGTGTCTTTCAAGCAATGTTTGGGCTCCTGCTGCTGCTTGCAACTCCAGGGTGTGATTCATCCAATTTTTGGGCTCCTGCAGCCAACTCCAGTGTCTCTTTAAAGTAATGTTTGGGCTCCTGCTGCTGCTGCTCCTGCTGCTGCTTGCAACTCCAGGGTGTGATTCATCCAATTTTTGGGCTCCTGCAGCCAACTCCAGTGTCTCTTTAAAGCAATGTTTGGGCTCCTGCTCCTGCTGCTGCTGCTTGCAACTCCAGGGTGTGATTCATCCAATTTTTGGGCTCCTGCAGCCAACTCCAGTGTCTCTTTAAAGCAATGTTTGGGCTCCTGCTGCTCCTGCTGCTGCTGCTTGCAACTCCAGGGTGTGATTCATCCAATTTATGGGCTCCTGCAGCCAACTCCAGTGTCTCTTTAAAGCAATGTTTGGGCTCCTGCTCCTGCTGCTGCTGCTTGCAACTCCAGGGTGTGATTCATCCAATTTTTGGGCTCCTGCAGCCAACTCCAGTGTCTCTTTAAAGCAATGTTTGGGCTCCTGCTGCTTGCAACTCCAGGGTGTGATTCAGCTAATTTTTGGGCTCCTGCTGCTGCCAGCTCCAGGGTGTGTTTTTCAGGCACTATAGGGGCCCCTCAACACTCTGCAATTGTGCTGCTCTGCGATTCTATTAGCGATGCCTCTGATCTGCATGTCATAATTATTTACAGTATTATTTCACTAACCCAGCACGCATCCTATGCGTGTTACAGCAAGGCAGAATGGTTTACAACCCATAAGTTCGCTCATCTCTACTTAGAATGACTCCGTTATTGAAAGTAAAAAACAAAAGCAGTGTACACAATGTAAAACAGTCTAAAATCTACACTGCCTCAGAATTTCACATGTAGAATAGCTGTGAAAAGCATTACAAATGTGAAGCAACGCTACAAACAAAGTCTAAACTCTTGGGCAGTGCAGTGAAAGGTTACATTCCCTATGCTTTAATTTTGTTTGCTCTTACACACATGACCCTCATTTTCTCCCCATAAGCCATTGGCCCAAAACACAGTTGGCTCAGGGCAAAGCTATCAAGGTAACAAGAAACATTCAATCTTTGTTGTAAGCAGTGAGGAATCACACTTTATTTCTGGGTGGATTTCAAACACTGAGCACAATAAAAGAAGTCACAATAATGATATTCACTAATGACATGCAACCCTGTACCTAGTGATGATTTAGTGTAGTCAAGAACTATCTTCTAGCACTAGGTACCCAATGGATGACCATCGAAGAATGCAGCAGAAAACTTATAAGTGAAGGATGACTGACTATTAACCATCATGTATTAATTTCCTGTACAGTACCTGAAACAAATGATCATATCTTAAAACAAATCAACTGCTTGTCAGAAGTTATTATCTCTGTATTTTGCTGATATGAGATGATGTGGAAATTAGTAGGACATAGGTAGAGATGAGCGAACTTCTTGAAAGTTCGATTTGGGCGATTCGCCGAATTTCCCCAAGAAATTTTGTACCCACTGCTTTATCAATTCAGAGGCATCCTAGAAGTGTGTATACAGATTTAAGGAAATCCAAAGGGCATACATATTTGACAGGCTTAGGGTCATTGGTAGATAGCATATACTCTGAAATTGCAAAATTGTACAGCATTAGAGGTACACCATATAAATAAACGTCATAAAAATATTTAGTAGAGAAAAAGCTAGAGGTTATGAGCAGGAAGTGCAGGCACATTTAAAGCGGACCTTCACTCTGAATAAGAGTCTATCTTATATGTTTCCCACACCCTGTACATACAGATTGGCCACATTAAAAATCATCCTACCTGCATCTACTGCATGTTATGAGCCTTTAAACATCCAAGATGGCGGCTTATGGAAGCCGCCATCTTATCAGGCAGCCTGCAAACAGGAAGTACCTCCTGACTGTGCTGCTCTGCATTCTGGGACTGCTGACCTTTACCTGACCCCAGCTCTGCTCTGTCTGAGCAAAGCACAGCTATAACCCCACCCCCTGTACCTTATCCCACTCTCCTATCCTCAGTAAGTGTGATGCTTCTGAGTCAAGATGGCGGCGCCCGTATCCTCAATTCCTGAACAGAGTTGCAGCCCAGTGGGGGAAAGAATAATAAGTTGGTGACTAAAAACGTAAAATATATTAATTTTAGATGCTGGGGAACCGTTTTTTAAGAGTTTGGGCTTTTCATTAAATCACGCTGAAGGTCCGGTTTAAGCAGATTTGTTTTAAAAGCACGGATTGTGAAAGTCTAGAAATAGTAGCCATCAAATGAACACATCTGAAAGCAAGCTAGGCCAAAGCCAATCCTGTCCAGTCAATCAGAAAGACTGTCACCAAACTAGTCTAGGTAAACGTGCTTGCTGTGTCCTTTTAAGAATTCTAATTGTGTTATAATTTGTGGAATTTCTATCTGTTAAAATATAGAAAATAATCCATTTGCCCACCAGGTCTTAGCATTTTACTTTATGTCCAAAACACACCAAGAATATACAGTAACTTGAATTTCCTTTTCCAGGTGCTTTATATCCAGACAAAACTTCAGGGACACAGAAGAAAGATGATTATGTGAAGCCTGGTGAATCACATACATACAAGTGGGATGTAGTAGAGGATCAAGGCCCATCCAAATGGGATGATGATTGTATTACCAGGATATATCACTCGCACGTTGATGGACCAAAAGACGTTTATTCAGGACTTGTAGGTCCAATGCTCATCTGTAAGAAAGGTAAGCAAATTATAATTTTCCTGTTTTCTCATATGTCTTTTATTAGTTTTAAAAATCCTGAGTACACAAAGCTATTCAAACCCCTGTTTACCCCCCCACAAGAATCTACAATACCTGCACATTGAATCATCTAACATTGCACAAGACATCACCTACAGTACATCAGTTAGTTTAGTTAATGGTTTAGGAAATAGGTATTGGACCACTTTAACTCAATGATCCTTCTAGTTCCTACAAACTCACAGCCAATCAGCATCAAGTTTAGATGGATAGTGGGAAGAATGCAGCAGGTGTCTTATGAGAGAAGAATGACTGACTATTAATCGTCATGTATTAATTTATGTACGGTACTTAAATTAACTAACTGCACCTTAAAACAACTGCTTGTCAGAAGTTATTGCCCCTGTATTTTGCTGATTTATTTGTGTTTATGTATAAATAAGCAGGACATGGCCATCCAGCTGACCTAGCAAGTTCCACCATTATGGCCCTGATTTACTAAAGCTATGATGTGCTGCGCTGGTCTGGCATAGTTTGGCATAACCTGGCATAGCATGCACAGCAGACAAAATAATACTCACTGAGCAAACACATACTGAAGAAATTCCATATTTACTATTCGGTTCTGTGTGCAAGTTATAGGGACTGGCAGTAAGGCTATCTATTTTATCTATTTACTTCTATCTCTGAGAATACCCACACATGTATATATCCATAGACTTGTCACTGCCACAAATGTAAGCACCTGTTTTGCGTGTTCTCTGACTTTCTAGCTGGTGCTTTCAGTGAGCTTTGCTACTCCTGACGTGCCTAACCATGCAAATTAGTCTCTATGGGTAGTGTGGCACAGTGTTGCACAGACATGCTAAATACATTAATTGAAATGCTTTTAAAGCACACAAATGACTGAAATAGACATAAACATGTAATATGTTCAGTAGAGATGAGCGAACTTTTGAAAAATTCTTCTCGACTGATTCGCCGAATTTTCCGACAAAAATCGCTTCGACCCGAATTTATTCGCGACGAATCACTATTAAAAACGGCTATTTCTGAGCCTCCTAGAGCCTCAATAGGGTTGTAAACCATTCTGCCTTGCTGTAACACGCATAGGATGCGTGCTGGGTTAGTTAAATAATACTTTGAATAAATATCACATGCAGATCAGAGGCATCGCTAATAGAATCGCAGAGCGGCACAATTGCAGAGAGTTGAAGTTGGCAGGAGCCCAAACATTGCTTTAAAGAGACACTGGAGTTGGCAGCAGCAGGAGCCCAAAAATTGGATGAATCACACCCTGGAGTTGGCAGCAGCAGCAGGAGCCCAAATATTACTTTAAAGAGACCCTGGGGTTGGCTTCAGGAGCCCAAAAATTGGATGATTCACACCCTGGAGTTGGCAGCAGCAGCAGCAGCAGGAGCCCAAACATTACTTTAAAGAGACCCTGGGGTTGGCTTCAGGAGCCCAAAAATTGGATGAATCACACCCTGGAGTTGGCAGGAGTTGGCAGCAGCAGCAGGAGCCCAAACATTACTTTAAAGAGACACTGGAGTTGGCTTCAGGAGCCCAAAAATTGGATGATTCACACCCTGGAGTTGGCAGCAGCAGCAGCAGGAGCCCAAATATTACTTTAAAGAGACCCTGGGGCTGGCTTCAGGAGCCCAAAAATTGGATGAATCACACCCTGGAGTTGGCAGCAGCAGCAGCAGGAGCCAAAACATTACTTTAAAGAGACACTGGAGTTGGCTTCAGGAGCCCAAAAATTGGATGAATCACACCCTGGAGTTGGCAGCAGCAGCAGCAGCAGGAGCCCAAACATTACTTTAAAGAGACACTGGAGTTGGCTTCAGGAGCCCAAAAATTGGATGAATCACACCCTGGAGTTGGCAGCAGCAGGAGCCCAAATATTACTTTAAAGAGACCCTGGGGTTGGCTTCAGGAGCCCAAAAATTGGATGAATCACACCCTGGAGTTGGCAGCAGCAGCAGCAGGAGCCAAAACATTACTTTAAAGAGACACTGGAGTTGGCTTCAGGAGCCCAAAAATTGGATGAATCACACCCTGGATTTGGCAGCAGAAGCAGCAGGAGCCCAAATATTACTTTAAAGAGACCCTGGGGTTGGCTTCAGGAGCCCAAAAATTGGATGAATCACACCCTGGAGTTGGCAGGAGTTGGCAGCAGCAGCAGCAACAGGAGCCCAAACATTACTTTAAAGAGACACTGGAGTTGGCTTCAGGAGCCCAAAAATTCGATGATTCACACCCTGGAGTTGGCAGCAGCAGGAGCCCAAATATTACTTTAAAGAGACCCTGGGGTTGGCTTCAGGAGCCCAAAAATTGGATGAATCACACCCTGGAGTTGGCAGCAGCAGCAGCAGGAGCCAAAACATTACTTTAAAGAGACACTGGAGTTGGCTTCAGGAGCCGAAAAATTGGATGATTCACACCCTGGAGTTGGCAGCAGCAGCAGCAGCAGGAGCCCAAATATTACTTTAAAGAGACCCTGGGGTTGGCTTCAGGAGCCCAAAAATTGGATGAATCACACCCTGGAGTTGGCAGGAGTTGGCAGCAGCAGCAGCAGCAACAGGAGCCCAAACATTAATTTAAAGAGACACTGGAGTTGGCTTCAGTAGCCCAAAAATTGGATGAATCACACCCTGGAGTTGGCAGCAGCAGGAGCCCAAATATTACTTTAAAGAGACCCTGGGGTTGGCTTCAGGAGCCCAAAAATTGGATGAATCACACCCTGGAGTTGGCAGCAGCAGGAGCCCAAACATTACTTTAAAGAGACACTGGAGTTGGCTTCAGGAGCCCAAACATTGGATGAT
Source organism: Gastrophryne carolinensis (assembly GCA_027917425.1). Lineage (NCBI taxonomy): Eukaryota > Metazoa > Chordata > Amphibia > Anura > Microhylidae > Gastrophryne > Gastrophryne carolinensis. The sequence continues at coordinate 140,262,638 of CM051237.1, forward strand.
TCACACCCTGGAGTTGGCAGCAGCAGCAGCAGGAGCCCAAATATTACTTCAAAGAGACCCTGGGGTTGGCTTCAGGAGCCCAAAAATTGGATGAATCACACCCTGGAGTTGGCAGCAGCAGCAGCAGGAGCACAAATATTACTTTAAAGAGACCCTGGAGTTGGCTTCAGGAGCCCAAAAATTGGATGAATCACACCCTGGAGTTGGCAGCAGCGGCAGCGGCAGGAGCCCAAACATTACTTTAAAGAGACACTGGAGTTGGCTTCAGGAGCCCAAAAATTGGATGATTCACACACTGGAGTTGGGAGCAGCAGCAGCAGGAGCCCAAATATTACTTTAAAGAGACCCTGGGGTTGGCTTCAGGAGCCCAAAAATTGGATGAATCACACCCTGGAGTTGGCAGCAGCAGGAGCCAAAACATTACTTTAAAGAGACACTGGAGTTGGCTTCAGGAGCCCAAAAATTGGATGATTCACACCCTGGAGTTGGCAGCAGCAGCAGCAGGAGCCCAAATATTACTTTAAAGAGACCCTGGGGTTGGCTTCAGGAGCCCAAAAATTGGATGAATCACACCCTGGAGTTGGCAACAGCAGCAGCAGGAGCCAAAACATTACTTTAAAGAGACACTGGAGTTGGCTTCAGGAGCCCAAAAATTGGATGATTCACACCCTGGAGTTGGCAGCAGCAGCAGCAGCAGGAGCCCAAATATTACTTTAAAGAGACCCTGGGGTTGGCTTCAGGAGCCCAAAAATTGGATGAATCACACCCTGGAGTTGGCAGCAGCAGCAGCAGGAGCCCAAATATTACTTTAAAGAGACCCTGGGGTTGGCTTCAGGAGCCCAAAAATTGGATGAATCACACCCTGGAGTTGGCAGCAGCAGCAGGAGCCCGAATATTACTTTAAAGAGACCCTGGGGTTGGCTTCAGGAGCCCAAAAATTGTATGAATCACACCCTGGAGTTGGCAGGAGTTGGCAACAGCAGCAACAGGAGCCCAAACATTACTTTAAAGAGACACTGGAGTTGGCTTCAGGAGCCCAAAAATTGGATGAATCACACCCTGGAGTTGGCAGCAGCAGGAGCCCAAACATTACTTTAAAGAGACACTGGGGTTGGCTTCAGGAGCCCAAAAATTGGATGATTCACACCCTGGAGTTGGCATCAGCAGGAGCCCAAAAATTGGCCTAAAGACATAAATATGTTTTGCACCATTTGGAAAGTGTAAAACGTGGCACCATGCTGAATCTAGTCGCATGCATCAGGCATTGGTGGGTGGAAATCCTGGCTGATCCATCCCTGATTCATTTTGACAAAGGTGAGTCTCTCCACATTTTTAGTTGACAGACGAGTTCTCCTCGCCGTAACTATGGCCCCCGCCGCACTAAACACCCGCTCAGATGGCACGCTACTTGCCGGGCAGGACAGCTTTTCCAGGGCAAACTCTGCTAGTTGCGGCCACAAATCAAGTTTGGCTGCCCAGAAGTCCAGCGGATCCTCAAGGTGTGTTGGCATGGTCATGTCAAAGTATGACATGACCTGCTGGTTCAGGTCCTGCTCCAGGTCTTCCTGCTGCTCATGAGTAGCCTCACTATGCGGGTGTAGAAAGCTACTTATTAGCGACTGAAGACTGAGACTGCTGCTGATGGAGCTGCTGCTGCTGCTCCTGCCAACCCCCCCCAGCGGCCATGGCAGTGGAAGGTGAGCGCAGAGGTCCCCTCGAGTCAGACCTGCGAGAGTATGGACCATGGCGCAGATAGGCATCGGCCAACTGCCTACGTAGAATGTCTTTGTAGTAGTTCAGTTTGTCCTCCCTCTCGGTGGGTTTAAAAAATGCCCCCATTTTGTGCCGGAAGCGAGGGTCCAATAAGGTGGACAGCCAGAAGTCATCCCGCCGACAGATGGAAACAATTCTGGGGTCACTACGCAAGCACGTGAGCATGCTTCGTGTCATTTGCGCAAGTGACTCGGATGGACTACCTGTCTCCATCTCCACTGCATACTGCCACGGTGTGCCCGGGTCCTCTGTCTCGCCTTCCTCAAAAACCTCTAGCTCCTCTGGCTGCTCCTGCTCCTCCTCTCCTGTCCGCTGACTAGATAAACCAGCCATTTCGCCAAGCCTAAACTGTGTTTCGCTGGGCAACTCCTCCTCCTCCTCTTCCTCCTCCTCCTCCAGTTCAGCTCCAACGGGGTTCATGTGGCCGTAAGATGTAAACGCCATGTCTCCAGTGCCCTGACCAGCCATGGTTTCCAACATGTGCTGTAGTACATGAAGCAGTGGAATCACGTCGTTCATCCCGTAATCCTGCCGACTGACAAATAAAGTGGCTTCCTCAAAGGGCCTGAGCAAACGGCAGGTGTCACGTATGAGCTGCCACTGGTTGACATTGAAGTTACACAGGGGAGTCCCCCTATCTGCTTGGATCATCAGGAAATCCGTGATGGCTTTTCTCTGTTCATATAATCGGTCCAACATGTGAAGGGTGGAATTCCAACGGGTGGAAACATCGCAAATCAGACTATGTTGGGGGATACCATTCTGACGCTGTAGCTCAAGAAGGGTGTGTTTGGCGGTGTATGAGTGGCTGAAGTGCATGCAAAGTTTCCTTGAAGTTGTTAGGATGTCTTGCAGATGGGGGGAACACTTCAGAAACCGCTTGACAACCAGATTGAAGACGTGAGCCATGCAGGGGGCATGGGTCAGGCTTCCTTGGCGCAGCGCAGACAAAATGTTCTTCCCATTGTCGGTAACCATGATTCCCATTTTAAGTTTTCTTGGAGTAAGCCATGTTTGGATTTCCTGATGAATACATTTAACCCTTTAAATGCCAGCCACGTAAATTTTACGTGGTTGCTTCTCCTGGACTTAAGTGCCAGCCAAGTAAAATTCACGTGCCTGGCATCTACTCCTGCTAGTGGGCAAAAAAATAAATAAAAATACTCACCTGACCCCTCGTTAGATCCGGCCGGGTCTCCTCTTTAATTTGGTGCCATCCGATCCCCCGTGGGGTCTAGGATGGCTCCAGGAGAGCCCCCGGAATAGTGCCCCCCCCCGTTTCGGCAGCAGCAGCTGCTATCTGTGAAAAAAAAAAAAAAAAAAAATGACATTCACTTACCTTAGGTCGCGCTGCCTCCCGACAGGTCTCTTCTTCACTGGGGGGGCCTCCGATCGCCCCCCCCCCTGGCTCTTCAGCTTCAGGGGAGAGCCTGAAAGGGGTCTCCCCCCTCCTGCTCCGACGGGCGCCGCCATCTTGTGATAATCGCGTCCCTCGCTCAAGCTCCGCCCATTTGGGGGCGGGGCTTATCGCGATCCCGGCTCGAAGTCCCGCCCCCTTTGTGACGTCACTCACCGGGTGTCGTCCTGGCTCCCGGCTGTTGTTCATTCAGATGCGATCATGCTGGCCACAGGAGCAGAGGGGCAGGTGATCAGATCATCACCTGCCCCTCTGCTACTGCAGCCAGCATGATCACATCTGTCAACACATCGAGGGACAAAGGAGCTGACGATCGGAGGTAAGTAAAGTAAAAAAAAAGTTTTTATTTTTTAATAAAATTTTTTATTAAAGTGTCAGTGTGTTTATTTTTACTGTTAACCCCTTGTGAACTGGTAAGGGGTCCATGAGACCCCTTATACCAGTTCACGAGGCATCCCCTATTACCTGCCTCCCCAAAGGCCAGGGGGGGGCAGAAGAGCCCGGGCCCACATAGGGTATGTGGGCTCGTAGGCTGCAGGGTGGGGGGGCCACAAAAGCTGGCCCCCCCACTCTGTGCCTACAAGCCCCCATAGCTGGTCCCGGGCTGGTTATGACGGGTAGGGGGGACCCTACGTCATTTTTTTTTTTGAATTTTAAGGGTTAGGGTTAGGGTTAGCCTAACCCTAACCCTAACCCTTAAAATTCAAAAAAAAAATGAGGTCCCCCCCCCTGGGAGGGGGGACCCTACGTCATTTTTTTTTTAATTTTAAGGGTTAGGGTTAGCCTAACCCTAACCCTTAATTTTTTTTTTTTAAATGACGTAGGGTCCCCCCTAAAATTTTCTTGTTTCCATATAGTTTTTTTTAGGAAAATGTGGTTTTGATTCTGCATTTTTATTCTTTTTTAGGGAAACCCTGTGCAACCAAAGAATATATTGAGGGGTTAACTCCAGAAAACTGCACCCATGTCAACAAACCTGGTACGTCTAGAAAGCTTGAGGTGTGTACTTCCAGAGAATATATAGTTTGTCGGGGGTATTTCAAATGTAAAGGGTTGTTTTTCTTGAAAAACTGCAAGGTGCGCTTAGCGCGTAGCATAGTTGTATTTTATCTGAAAATCTCCTAAAGCGTTGTTTCAGTTTTGGGGAGTCGCCTGGGCAGGAAAGGGTGTCTACCAATACATATGTGGTACCGCTGTAACCGGAATAAATTGGTGTTTCACGCGCAATAAGATTTTAGTGAGAAACTTACATTTTTTATTACAAAAAAACACTACAAATTGTAAAAAATAGTTTTTTGGGGTTTTTTTTGCACATATTTCATACAAAAATATTGAGAATACACCTAAAAAATGACAAACAAGACATTTCATGTTAAAGCCCAGACTCTGCGGAAAAAAACAATATATCACTTTCCTGGGAAATCCCTGGAAATCCCTTCAAAAACCACAGTTGAACATGGGGAGCGCAAAATAGTGCAAAATGGTCTGGCAACAAAGGGTCACAAAATCTCAAGGTAGGCTGGCACTTAAAGGGTTAAGCAGTTCCTCCCCTGTGTGACTCCGTTCGCCAAGACAAACCATGTGAAGCACTGCGTGACACTTCTGTGCCCTGCACACATGGTAGACTGGAGGGGCACTGAGACTTGAGCCTACAGTGGAGGGTGAGGAGATGGCGGAGGATGAGGAGGCCGAGTCGCACGGTGTCACAGGCCCAATGGGCAGGGAGCGCGGAGGCCGAAGCGGCGTGACCTGTCCAAGTTGCTGCTGCTGCTGCAAAGGGACCACATTCACCCAGTGGGCCGTAAACGACATCTACTGTCCCTGACCGTAGTTACAGCTCCAGATGTCGGCGCTGCCATGCACTTTGCTACACACCGACAGGCTCAAGGACTGGCCCACCTTCTGTTCAACAAAAGTGTGCAGCGCTGGTACTGCCTTCTTGGCAAAGAAATGACGGCTTGGGACTCTCCACCTCGGCTCGGCACAAGCCATCAGTTCTCTGAAAGGTGCAGATTCCACCACCTGAAAAGGGAGCGACTGCAGCACCAGCAACTTGGACAGGAGCACATTCAGCTTCTGCGCCGTAGGATGAGTGGGCACATACTGCTGTCTCTTGGACATGGCTTCGCTGATGGATTGCTGGCGGGATGCATGACTTGGAGGAGGAGGAGGAGGAGCAGGAGCGACAGAGGATGGGTATGACGCACAGCTGCCTTCGGCTGAGGTGCTGGAGCCTTGGCTGGCAGAAATTGGGAGCGGCGTGCCACTTGGTGAGGAAGCAGACTGGACCACCCCTTGGGAGCCTCGGTTCTCCCAGGTCGCTTTATGGTGACGCATCATATGTTGACGCAGGGCCGTGGTGCCAACATTTGGACCCTGGCCACGCCTCACCTTTTGCCTACATATCTTGCGTGTGGCCATGTTACCCTCCTGCGGATGCTTCAGGAAAAACTGCCACACTGCCGAGTAGCTACTTTTCCCACCCCCTGGCCTCACTGATTCACTGCTGCTGTTGCCAACTCCAGGAACCCCTGCTCCACTACCTCCCGATAAGGTAGACTGCCGCACAGCAGGTGCTCTACCCCGGCCGGCTCCAGCCTTTGAAATTGTGCCCCCATGCTGACTGCTACCACCTTGCTGCCTCAGCTGCTGACTCCGGGGCAACCTGCGCCCCTCTTCTCCTGATGATGACGATGAAGCCCCTTCATCACCCGGCTCCCAAGTGCGATCGGCTTCATCGTCATCATCATTATCACCGAGTTGTGGCTGTACGTCACTGATGTTCGTGGATTCGTCAACAGTGTCTGGCGCAGGAGCTGGAACGCTTGCAGCACCCATGACACTGTCCACATCACTATTTGTCTGCCTAGCTAAAGAAGCCACCTCCATTTCTTGGCTGGGCAGTGGCTGCTGACTGTCCTCTATCTGATCGTCCTCCTCACTAAAGAGTGGAGCTGAACCCAAAGCATAGGATACGTCGCTAGGGGAGGGAACAGCGTAGGACAGAGGCAATGGGAGGACAGGGACTGCTCTCGGGGCATGCCAACTCAGGGTTGTGTCAGAGGAACCTACCGACCCTAGACTGGGGGTCTCAGACGTAAGTTGTGATGATGTTGTTGATGAGCGCGTCAACCAATCTACCACGGCAGATGCGTTACTGGTGGAGACCCGACCGCTAGCAGATACTGGCAGATTAGGTCTCTCAGCGTGACTCCTGCTGCTACTGGCCCCCAGTCTGCTGCGAGCTCTGCCTGCGGAATCTTGGCCTCTGCCACTCCTCTTTTCACTTCCAGGCACTTGTCTGCCCGACATAGTCTAACTGGCGTGGTAGTAGGTGATATTTTAAGAACCCCCAGGCAGCGGTGGGTCTATATGAAACAGAATATAATGCACACCAAAAGTGAGAAGTAACACTCAGCCTCCAACAGGCCTGCCTAGTGTAAATAAGAGAGCTGCTTAGTGTAAATAAAGAGGGGTATGCTATGTTACAGAATGGGATGCCCCAACAGCCAGCAGTGCACCTGGCAGCAGTACTACTATGCACAGCAAAAGTGTCTTTATCAGGCCTAATTTCTATTAGAATAAGTGCAAAGGGTTATAGTAAATAGAGGCTGGTGTAGTCACAGAATGGGATGCCCCAACCAGAGTGCACCTGGGAGCAGTACTATGCACAGCAAAAGTGTCTTTATCAGGCCAAATGACTTTTAGAATAAGTGCAAAGGGTTATAGTAAATAGAGGCTGGTGTAGTCACAGAATGGGATGCCCCAACCAGAGTGCACCTGGGAGCAGTACTATGCACAGCAAAAGTGTCTTTATCAGGCCAAATGACTTTTAGAATAAGTGCAAAGGGTTATAGTAAATAGAGGCTGGTGTAGTCACAGAATGGGATGCCCCAACCAGAGTGCACCTGGGAGCAGTACTATGCACAGCAAAAGTGTCTTTATCAGGCCAAATGACTTTTAGAATAAGTGCAAAGGGTTATAGTAAATAGAGGCTGGTATAGTCACAGAATGGGATGCCCCAACCAGAGTGCACCTGGGAGCAGTACTATGCACAGCAAAAGTGTCTTTATCAGGCCAAATGACTTTTAGAATAAGTGCAAAGGGTTATAGTAAATAGAGGCTGGTGTAGTCACAGAATGGGATGCCCCAACCAGAGTGCACCTGGGAGCAGTACTATGCACAGCAAAAGTGTCTTTATCAGGCCAAATGACTTTTAGAATAAGTGCAAAGGGTTATAGTAAATAGAGGCTGGTGTAGTCACAGAATGGGATGCCCCAACCAGAGTGCACCTGGGAGCAGTACTATGCACAGCAAAAGTGTCTTTATCAGGCCAAATGACTTTTAGAATAAGTGCAAAGGGTTATAGTAAATAGAGGCTGGTGTAGTCACAGAATGGGATGCCCCAACCAGAGTGCACCTGGGAGCAGTACTATGCACAGCAAAAGTGTCTTTATCAGGCCAAATGACTTTTAGAATAAGTGCAAAGGGTTATAGTAAATAGAGGCTGGTGTAGTCACAGAATGGGATGCCCCAACCAGAGTGCACCTGGGAGCAGTACTATGCACAGCAAAAGTGTCTTTATCAGGCCAAATGACTTTTAGAATAAGTGCAAAGGGTTATAGTAAATAGAGGCTGGTGTAGTCACAGAATGGGATGCCCCAACCAGAGTGCACCTGGGAGCAGTACTATGCACAGCAAAAGTGTCTTTATCAGGCCAAATGACTTTTAGAATAAGTGCAAAGGGTTATAGTAAATAGAGGCTGGTGTAGTCACAGAATGGGATGCCCCAACCAGAGTGCACCTGGGAGCAGTAGTACTATGCAAAGCAAAAGTGTCTTTATCAGGCCAAATTAGAATAAGTGCAAATGGTTATGGTATTAAATAGAGGCTGGTGTAGTCACAGAATGGGATGCCTCACAGCAGACTTGAGATCAGTTCAGTATATATGCACAGTAAGTGTATAAGCAGCCTGAAAACGCTAACAAAGCCTGTCAGCCAGCCAGTAACACTCAGGCTGGATGAAAAAAAAAAAAATCTCCCTGTGACTGCCTCCGATTTTTCCTAACTTTCCCTGTTTTGCGCTGACTTTCTGTCTGTCTCCTGCCTGTCTCCAGCCTGTCCCTGTCTGTCCCTGTCTGTCTAACTGTCTCTCTCCCTGCCTACAGCAGCGTCCTGTCTCTCACGAATGCAATAAAGAAATGAGGAAAAGCAAGATGGCCGCCGGCCTTAAATAGCGCTGTGACGTCACCGGGCTTGCTGGCTGCTGATAGGCTGCATGTGACTGCCCCAGCTTGCACTGGCGCGGAGTTGATGTCTGGACATGTCCCGTCCGCCATCTTAGAATGCCTGTAATGTAAATGAATGGATGTTAAAGGAAAACTTCGAGCGATCGAATCGCGGGGAAATTCGTATTCGATCCGAATCGAATTTTTCATGAAATTCGGATCGAATCCGGGTTCTTCCGGATCGATTCGCTCATCCCTAATGTTCAGCTGCAGGACATTGTTGGAATTTTGAAATGCTTGATAAGTTTGATGTTACTTTATCTATATGTAATTATGAAACAAATCAGATTTTTAAACATTAGCAAATTTTGGAGTCTCATGAGAGGCTTAAATACTATAGGGTGAAATTAAATAGGGGGTGCACATGACATGTTTTCAGCTCAAGCAAAGCTATACAAATTAACCAGCAATACATAGTGATTAGCAGCCACACTTAGTAAATCAAGCCCTGTTTGTAAGCAGGTATCCTCTAAGTGTCTTAACATATGTGGCATCATTTCCAATACCTGCAAAAATGTGCTACAGAATAAAGCACAGGTAATAAATCAATAAGTATTAATGCATAAGTGTATTAAACAGCGTGAGACTTATCTGTGTAACATGTTCCTCTAGGTGTCCTTAACAGCAGAAATGAGGGGGTAAAAAAAGAAGCAACGGAGGAAAACCCAGAGGAATATTTCTTAATGTTGTCTGTGATGGATGAAAATCTTAGCTGGTACATAGATGAAAATATCAACACCTACACAAACCCGAAACTGGTGGATAAAGAAGATGAAGGCTTTCAGGAGAGCAATAAAATGCACTGTAAGGTTACTCTTGTATGACTTTATTTGGAATACATATAAAAAGTGCCAGCCTCAGATTCCTTGGACATAAGCAGCAGCTCTCACTGAAGGCACAAGGCACAGAGTGCTCACCTCTGAAGATACTTAAACACTTAAAAGTCCATCACAGCATGGTAAATTGTAAAAAGCATACAGCGAGCAAGCTCCACGTCGACGCGTTTCGAGCACCAGCTCTTAATCATGACATGATTAAGAGCTGGTGCTCGAAACGCGTCGACGTGGGGCTTGTTCGCTGTATGCTTTTTACAATTTACCATGCTGTGATGGACTTTTAAGTGTTTCAAATAAAGGATCGGTGATTTTAAGGCTCCTACTCCATGGCTGGCACTCTTTCATCCTGACTTTATTTGGAGAAAACTAGAAAATGTTATTCTTTACCACACACTAATTTGTTTTGTACTATAAATGTTAATGAACTGCCACATATGATGGCGAGATGCTCTAAAGGTAGCACCTTCCTATATAAATAAACTGACCATTTATAGGAGCCTAAAAGTGGAACAGCTTAAACCAGTTGGTGGGTGATGGGCGTGTGGTTTTAATGGTTTTGAGAAACAAATATCCACAGCATTCTATGCTACTTATCACCCTGCCCATGTGATTGAGCCAATTCTCAGCCAATCTATACATTCCACCACTGCCATTCAGAGCAGACGAGCATTTAGTTGCAATAGTGTACATCCTGCATTTTGTGGGACTGGTTTAAGTGGGACATTTAGGTGTCCCCATAGTTTTTAAAGAGACAAATGGACTGAAGGTGGGACCTCCCTCTGAAGGTATACATTATTACCGCAAAAAAACTCCCCACCCCCCAAAAATATTACTCCTTTAACCTACTAAGGCTACTTTCATACATGGTCAATCGCGGTGCCCCAGGGAAATCGATCGATTGCACAGGGATTTGCGAATGCTCGTGCTTTCAATTGCCATCTAATGGAATGCGATCTCTACTGTAAACACTACTGCTACTGCTGCAAAATCACTGGATGCAGGAAGATTGAGATGGCAATGCTATCGACAAATACCTATGTAAAGAGGCTCATAGGTTACTATGGGTAGCGCTTCCACAACAATTGCGGGATGATCAAAAGTGGATCATGTTCAAACCCGCAACGCTATGGTGAAAGCAACCTTACAGTCCTAGTACAATAGACCATTTAAACACCGTGAACCATTGGGATCTCCATCGGCCAAATAAAATGTGATCAATTCATCTAGTTAAAAAAGGGCCTTACCACAGCTATATTGGATTAATACTTCAAAACCCAATGCTGAAAAAAACAACAGTCATTTTCTATATTTGCTATAAGGGGCAGCACCTGTTTTGGCTCAAAGCAATGCTTCTAAATTTCATTCCAATCCGGAATTCATCTCTGAATGTTTTCCAAATGATATTCATCAGAGCTGGAGCCAGCTTGGAATGAAAGATAGAAGCACTGCTTTGGGTCAAAACAGGTGTTGCCCTTTATAGAAAATATAGAATATAACAGCATTGGAAACTGAACACAAACTGTAAGCATGAAAGAACAGGACAGAATGAGATAAATGAACTCTAGCGTCTATTCTACTCTCATTAGGATGCAGGACTGTCATTATGGATCTCTGCATTGCCTTGTTCCTTGGCAGCATAAAGCAGGCAGGACACTTGCTTGTTTCTCTGGTGGACAGCTAAATGTTTGCTGGATGGTTTTCCGTCATGCCAAATGAAGGTGCTTTGCCCTGTCTGCCTCTCTCACAGATTTGCCTCCAACATACAGCAGGCCCCTTACCTGGTTCAGGAAGCATTGATTAATTAATCCAAGCACACTGAAGAAGATGCCCAAAGCCCCCATAAGTGGTCCTTTTTTGTAATTATGAACAATGCCTCATTTATATATATATATATATGTTTTGTGTTTCAGCTATCAATGGTTACATGTATGGAAACCTGCCAGGTATTTCTATATGTGATTATACACATGTGAAGTGGTATATGTTTTCCATGGGAAATGAAGTGGATATACATTCAGCTTACTTCCATGGGCAAACACTGACATATCATTACCATCGTGTGGATACTATCAGTCTCTTCCCAGCTTCAATGGTCCAGGCCTCAATGGTAACACAATACCCTGGAAAATGGCTTCTGAGTTGTCAAGTTAATGACCATATAGAAGGTAATAGTTATAAATGTGTCCTTTTCACTGTACTTGTCCAAAAAAGAACATTGAACAGAGTGAAATTTGTAATGTGCCATAAAAAGATGTTGGCAATACCTAATGCCTCAATGGCCGAATACCCTAAAGTATGGTCGCCATGGCTGGACAATCATATAGCATCAGATTTTGGTAGGGCCTTTATTACCCTCTGAGATAAAAGGTTACAGTGTCTACGGGGATATATATCCTTCAAGTTTAATTTACTTTATTTTTTCCTTTCCTTTATTACTTTTTCTATTGATAGCCTTGATATGTCTATTTATAGTAGAGGCCTTGACTCTTTCCATGTGAACTCCTCAGAGAATGGGTGATATTCCGTTCCAATTATCTTCACCCCAAATCCTGGCCAGGATATTTGCTTATATACAAATTGGTGAAATCGGATGGCAACCTAGACTCTCATTTGGCCTATTGTTATTTATGTCTTGCCATACTGTATGATTGTATTCTCATAATCTAAACTCAATGAAAAATACTGAAATGGAAAACATGCCACTGACTGCAGATTCCGACATCCAAGGTCTAATAAATTTGTTTCAGGACATTGTATGAGCCATAATAGATCTCTGCTGAATAAATCAAGCTGCTTTTCACGTGATGTACAGCTATCTTATAATGGATCTTCCTCTATAGGTGGCATGCAGGGAATCTATGAAGTAAGGAACTGCTCTGGCAGAAGTCCATGGCAGTCTTCAGCAAAAGTTAGAGAGTATTTTATTACTGCGGAAGAGATTATCTGGAACTATGGACCAACCTCAATCAATCAATTTACTGGCAAAAAGCTAGATGAACCTGACAGGTAGCACAATCGTGTAGTTATGAGAAAGAAATCATTGCTTTTATTCTTGTTACTGCGTTTATGCTTTCCATGTAGATACATTAAAACATTTTAAAATGCAGAAAGCATTGACAGCAGAAATCATTAACTGACCTCCTCTGGAAGTCAGTTCCAAGCACCCACCATATTTCTGTGAAATAATTATTTGTAGCATTTCTATGTTACTATTCCTCCTGTTTGTATTTTGGGCCTTCGTCTATTTTAAAAATTGCTGCCCTCAGATCTTTCACTATATTGCCTGTAAAGCAAACCTTCATTCTGATGTCCATCAGGCATAACATCCACCCAGCACTGCATTCTTCTCCCACATAAGTGTCAGAAACACAAAAGTATTATCCACAATTTCCAGACATCCTTTGGGGCTTTATGTGAACCTGGGATGCCCCAGGGGGTGGGGTGATGCATGGACATATTGGGGGGGGGGGTTATATAATTAGTGTTGGGGGTGTGGCACTGCTGTTCTCTAGCCCTAGGAAAAGTCCAATTTGGAACCCAGACCAGGACTGCCATTACAGAGCAAGGATCTCTGATAACCTTCATCCACCTCACCTTATGGCATCACATTTCAGTGACCACCAATCTGGGTCCCACAGTCCTGACTTCTGGCTTCTAGACTTAGGGTGGACATTTGTAGAGTATGAGCATAGACCAGGGCCCCAATTTATTATAGAATCACTTGCCGTATTATACAGTACATGTAGAAATGAGGGCATTTGCAAGAATTTACCATGATGGTTAAATTGGTAGCCTTATTCTCCGGCTGGTAGAACCAGGGGACTACAGTGCCTCTCTTTCTTCCATTGTATTAAACCGGACCTTCACCATGATTTAATGAAAAGCCCAAACTCTTAAAAAATGGTTCCCCAGCATCTAAAATTAATATATTTTACGTTTTTAGCCACTAACTTATTATTCTTTCCCCCACTGGGCTGCAACTCTGTTCAGGAATTTAGGATACGGGCGCCGCCATCTTGACTCAGAAGCACCACATTTACTGAGGAAAGGAGAGTGAGATAAGGTACAGGGGGGCGGGTTATAGCTGTGCTTTGCTCAGACAGAGCAGAGCTGGGGTCAGGTAACGGTCAGCAGTCCCAGAATGCCGAGCAGCACAGTCAGGAGGCACTTCCTGTTTGCAGGCTGCCTGATAAAATGGCGGCTTCCATAAGCCGCCATCTTGGATGTTTAAAGGCTCATAACATGCAGTAGATGCAGGTAGGATGATTTTTAATGTGGCCAATCTGTATGTAAAGGGTGTGGGAAACATATAAGATAGACTCTTATTCAGAGTGAAGGTCCGCTTTAAGTATGTGCTATAAGAGCATCTGCATCCTCTAACTTCTACAAAGACGAGTTTCCCACCATTGTGATCAGAGAGTCAGTGAGCATGTGTGAATGACTAATATAAACTGGATATAATTAAAGTGGACCAACACCCAGGATTTTGACTATCCTGGGTCTTGGTCCACTTCGGTGGGGCACCCCCGATCGGGGTGCCCCGCTGTGTGAAACCCCCCCGAACCCCCCGAACTCACCTCTGTCCGCGGCGACGGACAAGCCGCGGACAAGCGGCTCCTCCGCCGCCGCCTCCCGCACGTCCCTGTTGACGTGCGCGTGCCCGCGCCGGCCATTCACAGACGGCCGGCGCGGGCGCGCGCACGACTAGAGGGGCGCGAGGGAGGCGGCGGCGGCCGGCCGCCGCCGAAACTAAGGTAAGGAGTTTGGGGGGTTTGGGGGGGTTTCACCCCGCGGGACATCCCGATCTCGGATGTCCCGCGGGGAGGGAGGTGATCGGCCCGGGAATCTTATAGATTCCCGGGCCGATCACCCGTGGGTGTTGGTCCACTTTAAATATGATCTGGATTATTTATAATTTTCCATTTAGCCATTTTATTTTATAAAGAACTGCATTTGTCCCTCTTAACCTCTCAAATGGTCATCAGCAGTACACTTTTTTATATTTAATTGGATTCTTACACCTCAAGTGTAAACCTGGTTTAGAAGAACCAATTTACTGAGATCATTGGGTTCTGTTCTGTGTACGGAGATGGCCATTATTCTCAGCAACATGTTACTGCTTTCCTGAAGGCTTAAATATAAGTATTAGCTTCATGCTGTATATTCTAGAAAAACATTTATACTGGACAGTCAATTCTAAAAGTAGTACTGGAGTCTACCATCTAATAAGAGTCATTTTCTTTCTTGGTTTGGGTGAAAGAGAAATACTAAACCGGTAAAAGAGTTGAATTTCTATCTTGATATTTTTAGTGATTCTGCAACATTTTTTGAAAAGAGTGACAACCGAATTGGAGGGTCTTATAAGAAAGTCGTGTATAGAGAATACACCGACTCAACCTTCACTGAGGAGAGACCAAGAGACAGGACAGAACAACACCTCGGAATTCTGGGTGAGTCTCATATACTTAGAGAATTATTCTGGAGAATAAAGATGAGATAGAACATACAAATTCCCAGTTAAACAAGCTGTTCTAAACCTATATATATTGTATGTGCAGTACCTTAGTAAAATTGTGGGGCATTTAAGCTGGAGGGCTGGGGAGATGATTAGTAGGGGAAAAGCTGTTAAAATCCCTGTCCGGGCATATATTAACTACCTTCCTTTTTCAGCTTATACATAAATCCATCATGTATTCTAAGTGAAGTCACTTTCTTGGCTTCTTTATCCGGGTCACAGCTGAGCCTGGACGGACATGTCATGGTGCAGCTTTATGACTCTTGATCATGCTCTGCTGTGGTCAGAGGCATCTGCGGGACCACTTTAGCTTACCAGATACACTCAGGCTGAGAGAACCAAGAGACTGGCTGTTATTTCAATGTTTTTGAAAAAAAGTGCTCTAAGGGCAAACTTATATCCCGAGCTGCCCAGAAATGAGGGAGAGGCACATGGAAAAGGTGTCATGTGAGCTGCTTGCTGCCTTATTATTGCTGTTGGGTTTACAGGCCTTGTAATCTGTAAGGGAAGTGATTAAAATCTTTCTTCCTGATAATTAGTCACATCAAGTATTAAGTCTTTTGTTGAAGACAGTGGGACAGTGTTTTAACATTCACATTTTTATCTACCTTGTAGTCCATTCAGTTTACTACGGTACTGTGAAGCATTTATATTTTATATGTGTAATGTCTGTTAAGGATCTCTTTCCTCTGAGCCAGAGTAAATCTGTAGTAATATGTCGGGGCAACTGTATTTTTCTAGAGGACACTTTGCTAGTCATTTGATTGAAAATGAGATTCTGAAATGTAAGATGATCCAGATGATTAACAAATGCTAAGAAAAATAAATATATGCCAAGTGCCTTTGACTTTTTTTTACAATAGCTATTATATTATACAGCATAATTACATAGTGCAAGTAGAAATGCTTGTCTTCTCCATTTCTAGGTCCTATCATTGTTGCAGAGGTAGGAGATGTGATCAAAATAACATTTAAGAACAAGGCAAGCCGTCCATACAGCATCCAGGCTCACGGATTGAGCTACACAAAGAACATGGAGGGTGCTGCCTACAAGACTGGCAGTGAATCTAATGGTAAATGAAAAATGCAGCTCCTCACAGGCAGCGTGGGGAGAGCAGATGTGCAGTTTAGAAATGGCTTCATTACAGTGGATGTCAATTTATCGTCCCTTAGTCTAAAGATGGTTATAGATAGGTTACTCCTATCTGTAGGATGCTTAGGTTTTATCGCAACCTAAAGCCCTTTGAGATGCCGATGGTCTCCCAAAGCTAGGTCTTCCCTCACTCAAGGTTCTTCCTTCACTTCTGTCACTGACAGCTCCTCTGTCACAATCTATCTTTCAAACAGTAGGGTCAAAACCGCTCAAAATGAATGTTGCTCCAGTGAATTCGGTAGTGCGGTGGGGAAACTGGTTGCCCAATGTTGGCCAGAGGAAGAGATCCTGGAAAAGGTCAGTATAAGTGTTAGGGGTTTGGTTTTGTGTGGGATGTATGCAATGCCAGCATCCAGCAATCAGACCCCCCCCCCCCCCCCATTACATTCGGACAACAGTCCTTTTTTACTCATAGGTCAAACCCAGTTATAGTAAACTTCCTACACCATCTTGTGATGTAATTCACATATTGAGACAATTGTCTAAGGGTCTCTGTCTAAATCTGCTTAGACTAGTTCTATCTGAATCATGTTTAATTTTTCCAGTTTCTGACTAATCACCTTTTGGCTCAAGTCTCCTGTTCTATCCTGTCTATGGGCTTCACTTTGGTGCCACCTTGTGACCAAACAACGAACTGTAATTATTAACTAAATCCTGTTTAGTTGAAAGTTCTATAGCTCTAACTATTCAGTTACCAACTGTCACAAGCCCCACAGCTGGATTACATACCTAAATAAATAGAATATTACCTATTACCTAAAAAAATAGAACTTTATGACATTTTTCCATGATTCTTTCTATTTTCAGGACAAAAGAGACGCTCTCATGCGTCACATGTAGCTCCAGGAGATACAATGACATACATATTAGAAGTTCCATACAGTGTGGGAACAGAACGTTTAGACTTGAACTGCTTGCCTTGGCTTTATTATTCATCCGTTGATGTTGTCAGAGACACTAATTCTGGTCTTGTTGGTCCTTTGCTGGTGTGCCGAAACTTAACTGATCAGGTAAATGTAATGTTGCAGGTTTTCTGTGCAAGCAATTTTCCCTAATATACTTACACATGCTTATACTATACCTAGTTATTAGGAGTTTGGACAATAGGGATTGAAAAGTAATGTCGTTGGCAATAACCTCTCTTCCCACTACCTGGCTTCGGAAATGAAGTATTTCTCACAAAAAAGGATTGCAGTAACACATGTTTTGCTATACACGTGTTTATATCCTTTGTGTGTATTGGAACTAAACCCAAAAATGGATGGAAAAAAGCAAATTGGACACAATGTCACACCAAACTCCAAAATGGGCTGGACAAAATGAAGATTGTTTCAAGCATGTGATGCTCCTTTAAACTTACCTGGAGGTAACAGGTGTAGGCAATATAAATATCACACCTGTAAGCAGATAAAAAGGGGAGAAGTTCACGGGCAGACTGATTCATTATTAGCGGCAGGTAGCGACAGATGAGCGTCTGTAGCAGGCATTTCTGTGCGCCCGCTAGTAGTCGCTGTGCTTGGCCGTGGTTCGCTAGTTCAGAGCGACTCAGTAGCTGTGCAGCAATGATGAATACATTGTGGGGAGTCGCTATATGACCAGTACAGCACTGTATGGGAGCGAATGTTAGCGACTCACAACATATTTATAAAAAAAATAGCCTCCCACACCTCCGGCGCTCAAAAATGCTTCGCTGTAGCCCAGAGCTCTGGAGGCTGTGTGATTAAAGGTTGTTTTTTAACATGTATCCACCAGTAACAAAGCGAAAACATATGGAATTACATTGTAATAACATGAACACATTAATGCCAGACCTGTAATGTCAATTCTGCATAAATATATAAAAAATGAAAAATATTTTCAAAAATGGCTTTTTCTATGCCAGGAGAGGTCACAACATTATTTGAAATTAAAAACAAATAATAATAAATAAAACCCCCCTGTTTAAAGAGAAATAAAAGAACATCAATTGAAATGTATGGGAGAGCGTCAGGTAGCGAGACGTAATACGTGGCGCTCTGCAAGGCTGAACGCCGGCGCTGTACGCTGAGGCTGGGAAAATGATAAATCAGACGCTACATGGCGTTATCCCAGTTGCTCAACAGATTCTGCTTGATAAATGTGTAATTGCGTACCGTGTCCGGCATTCACCTGCCGCTACCTGTCATTTACAAGGCACTACCTGACGCTATCCCTTCATGAATAAGGCCCCAAGTCTTTGCATTGTGTGTCTGTGTGTGCCACACTAAGCATGGACAACAGAAAGAGGAGAAGAGACTGAGGACTTTTTTGCGGAAAAACATCAACAATCTCAAGGTTACAAGTCTATCTCCAGAGATCTAGATTCGCCTTTGTCCATAGTGCGCAACATTATCAAGAAGTTTGCAACCCATGGAACTGTAGCTAATCTCCTTGGGCATGGACGGAAGAAAAAAACTGATGAAAGTTGTCAACGCAGGATAGACCGGATGTATTCTGTGCACAATTTTGTCTCGCAATTGACCATTAGTAACTTAAGAGCAAGGAGAATACAGGCATGGCAGGGAAAGGGATGCACTCAAACAAAGCTATGCTCACCGTGTTTGTCTTCAAAGTATCTGGAGAATAACCTGCCCACTATTAGACCTGTAAGCAGGACCTAGTCTACAATAAATTTGTCATTTGTGCCGCTGAAAACAGGATGATGATCCTGGCACTTGCCGTTGGACTATGCAAATCTTTAACATGCATAAGGGTTCCGGAGAGGTGGGATCAGAGGAAAGGTGAGTGGATCAGGCAAGCCCCAGATTTCACACAGTGAGGCATCCCAAAGAGCAGGATTCTCCAAGTGTACAGACCAGAACCCATAATGAAATTGCTGGGATTTGGTCCACAGTAAAATAAGTCTTCATGGCTACATATGAAAGCCATCCAACCATCTTTTTTTTTTAGCGCTTGGGGTATCAAAATGCCCCACCAGTGCTAAAATCACCAGTAATTTTTTTCAAAATGGCTGTTGGCCATTTAAAGCAGACCTATAATCATCTTTCATCCACCATCTGCTTAATAAAGTGAGTCAAAAGTCGCTCTGGAGTCTATAAGATTCCAGGGCCACCTGATTCGCTCCCCCCCGGGGCATCCAGATTTGTGATGCCCCACTGTGCCGAGTACATTGCAAAATCTACATTTTTCCTGATCCAGCAGCGTATGCGGGAGAGGCAGATGCCATGAGCTATAACTTGCAAAGGGTGCTCGTCGGGGCCAGGCATGTGCGAATGTCCATTGCAGGCATGCACCCTGTTATAGGATAAGGGGGAATGCGGCCACCAGCATACTCGGCTATGCTGCCGAGCACAGCGGAGTGCACAGATTGGATGGGAACCTGCTCGTGCGTCAGAGGACCAGGAAATGGAGATGTACTTGGCAACCTGGAGGGTTCCAAACAGCTGGGCATCCCAAATCTGGGTGCACTGTCGGCTGTGCTTTATATGTAGACAGCATTCTATGCCATTCGTTCATACACGCATAAGCCATGGAATTGCCAGCATGGTAAGCAATGGCAGCAACTGGGAGTTTCACACAGCAGGGGCATCCCAATTTTAACTGTCAGTTCAAAATAAATAGTGTTTGTAACTGTGAAACTTAACCACAGGTCTGCAATTTTTTTCAGATAGCTCACAATTTCTTCTTGATGCCTGTTGTATTTGATGAGAACAAGAGCTGGTATATCAAACACAACATTAAACAATTTACAGGAAAGCCCAAATCTGTGAACACAGAAGATGCAGATTTTCAGGAGTCCAACATGATGCACTGTAAGCATTTTACTGCTGGTAGTACCTGGAAAAACTTACCTGGAAAAACGTAATGGGACTAAAATGTCCCCTTTCAATGACATTTTTGATTTAGTATTTTTTTTCTTATGTAAGTAATTTTCACAACCTGCTGCCATTGGTAATGTACACCAAGTCTGTACACCAGGAAGAGAGAAGTGAGTCCTGTACACATAGAACACTGGATCTGGGCATATGTAAGGTTCAGTGAGCTCCCTCACCTCAGCGGTGGCCAGCAGTGTTCTGTATGTGCAGGACTCATTTCACTCTTCTTGGTGTACAGACATGGTGTACGTTGTCACTGACAACAGATTGCAGATGGTGAAAACTGCTTCCACAAATAAAACACACATTTTCTAACATAGGAATTTTTATTAATAAAGTATGAGATAAGCTCAGCACCCTGAGGACATCCTTTTGACACAAAACCATTTTCACTTTAAAAAATTGCATTAATAGTGGAGTTACCCTTTAAAGTTGAGTCACTTTAAACTAAATTGTTTTGGTCCAGAGAGCATCCAAATTGCTGAAACCCCTTCCCTATGCACCTCCCACAAAACCTGGTATTATTACTTGCTCCTTATGCCTTTGGGAAAAAACAGCCCTGTAGCTGTCCACCGAATGTTTTCGAACACCTAAAGGATCTAGCCCATGTGATTACCAGCTGGCGATAATGAGGGGCGATTTTGCCAAAGGAATTAGGAGCAGGTATGGATATCCTTGAGAACGATAGGCTGTGCAAGTAAGAGGGACTGGGACAAGAAGCAGTGTTTTTGAGGGATTGGGATGCCCCCTGCACACTAATCAACACACATTCAGTGTAAAATGTGGGCTGTCCACTTGGTACACTTTAAAAAATGGAAGATTTGGAAAAAGGACTTGAAGGTTGGGTCTGCTAGACGGGGAGGCCGATTCATTAATAGCGGCAGGTAGTGACAGTTGAGCGACTGTAGCGGCATTTTCAGAGCGCCCGCTAGTAGTCGCTGTACTTGGCCGTTGTATGGGTTCCGCGTTGTATGGGAGCGCATGATAGCGACTGGCCCTAGCGACCGGCTCCCACCATATTCATTAAAAAATCATGCTCAAAAAATTCTCGCGCTGTAAAATGCATGTTTAAACCCCAGAGCGCTGGCGGCGATGGGTTAAAAGTAGTTTTTTAACCCCAAAACAACCATATTTTTGGAAACCAAATAAAACAAGTTTTTAAAATAATTTAGTAATATGAATACAATAATATCAGACCTGTAATATGAATTCTGTACAATTTATTTATTTTTTTTTTCCCTTCTAAAATGGCAGAAGTGGTCACAGAATTTTTCACATGAAAAAAAAAAAAAAATAACAATGAATTATTAATATTTAAAGATTGTTCCATTGAAATGCATTGGAGAGCGCCAGGTAGCGAGAGGTCATACCTGTCGCTGTTCAAGGTCGGACGCTGGCGCTGTGGGCTGAGGCTGGAATAATGATGAATGAGTGGCTATATGGCGCTATCTCAGTCGCTAAGCAGGATTGCCTTGATAAATGTGTGATTGTGGTGGGGAGCCGGCGTTCTCGTGGCGGGGCCCGTCATTACTGGCCGCTCACCAGTCGCTACCTGTCGCTATTCCTTCATAAATAAGGGCCTAAGTTGGGGACCAGGTTTAATGTGCACTGCTTTGTGGCTTGATCCTGTCAAAGATATAGGAGGAGAGGGACACAATGTCACAGATATTCATTTTGAATATTGTAGTTAGGTAAGAAGTAATATATCAGTTAGGTAATGTTTTATTCATTGTGAAACTGTTGTGCAGAATTAGAGGCCGATTCATTAATAGCGCCAGGTAGCGACAGATGAGCGCCAGTAGCGTTATTTTCACAACGCACGCTAGTATTCGCTGTGCTTGGCCGTTGTTCGGCTGTTGACAGCGACTCAGTCGGTGTGCAGTAATGTTGAATATTGGGTGAGGAGTCGCTATTTGACAGGTTCCGCGCTGTATGGGAGCGCATGACAGCGAATGGCCATAGCGAACGGCTCCCAGCACATTCATTAACAAATCACGCTCCAAAAATTCACGCGCTGTAAAATGCTTGTTTAAACCCCAGAGCGCTGGCGGCGATGGGTTAAAAGTATTTTTTTAACCCCCAAACAACCATATTTTTGGAAAAAAAAAAAACATGTTTTTACAAACATTTTGTAATATGAATACCTTAATATCAGACCTGTAATATCAATTCTGCACAAATTTATTTAATTTTTTTTTTTTACCTTAAAAAAAAAAATAACATTGCAGAAGTGGTCACAGAATTTTTGACATTTAAAAAAAAAATAAAAAAATTAATAGCAATTAATTATGAATATTTAAAGATTACGCCATTGAAATGCATTGGAGAGCGCCAGGTAGCGAGAGGTCATACCTGTCGCTGTTCAAGGTCGCTCGCTGGCGCTGTGGGGTGAGGCTGGAATAATGATGAATGATTCGCTATCTGGCGCTCTGTCAGTCGCTAAGCAGGATCGGCTTGATAAATGTGTGATTGCGGAGGGGAGCCGGCGTTCTCGTGGCGGTGAGCGTCATTACCGTTCGCTCGCCATTCGCTACCTGGCGCTATCCCTTGTTAAATAAGGCCCTTTGTCTTTCGTCCTGCCTGTAGGAACACACCATGCAAGAGTCATACTGTCATTTTTTGTCAATTGAATTTAGTAGTTAGATACTATATTTTTTATTTCAGGGAAATAAGCTGGGGCTGGTTTACCTCAAGCTGAATTTCCCCTTGGGCTTGCTGTAGGTAGCACTGCCCAGCATACATTTTTGAAACAAAAGCAAAAAACTATTGCACATGTTTGTTACCCAGAACCCACAATTTAGACACGTTTTGCATGCTTTTGGTTCCACACCCTTTACCGTAGCAGTGTTCTATATAAAAATTGTCAATGTAAAGACAGATCTCACCCATTGCCCATAATAAGAAGTGGTGTAATTTAGAGCAACACTGTAGATTTATATAAGCTATTTATTTAGTCACGATTAAAGCAGATTAGGCTTTCCATTAGCTCAGTGATGGAGAAGCAATGTCATGGACTACCAGAGACCTGGAATGTAGGACAGATGCAAGCATCTTAATAGAAACCCTGTGAAACCTATTTCTCAGGCAGCTGTCAGATACTGTAATAATATAATATATGTATAGGGGAAGATCATGCAAAAAAAAGGGGTTGCACCACCCTAAGAAATCAATTAGAACGCATGCTCACTGGTATAACTGAAGCAATAGACAAAAAGGAGAAGGTGAACAACAATTGATCAGAGAGAGCACCACATAAATAATATAAATGATAAATAAAAGTATTAAACCAAAAACCACATATATACACACAAAGCACACAATTAAAAACAGGCTACCCCTGTCCCCATTATTACAGTTATCTCAAATCAGAGATATATTGAACAAAAGATAGGCCCAAAAGCAAAGTCCCCCAATAAACTATATTAAGAGGCCTTAAGAATATTTTGTGCCGGATCACTGAATATCAGAGCAAAGTGACTAGTGCATAAAATAAATATCACTCCATGAGAATATGTCACAAGGTGCACAAATTATGCATACTAATAAGTGAATAAATAGATAAATAAGTGAATAAATAAATAATCAAACTGCCAATATTATTAATAGTGCACAAAGTTGTGATCACATGAAAATATATGAGGAGGAAATCCTATACTGTACACATACATACATAAGACTACATATGTTCACTGTATTTTTCTTTTGCACACTACTTGCAGCTATTAATGGATACATGTATGGAAATCAGCCTGGCCTGGATATGTGCCTAGGAGAACAGGTACGCTGGCATATGCTGGGACTTGGTACAGAGGTCGATATTCATGGAATCCACTTTTCAGGAAACACTATTGGTGTCCGTGATACAGTTAGAGATGTTGCAAGTGTATTCCCACATATCGCTTACAGTGTAACAATGAATCCAGACAATGAAGGTAAGTTAAAATTAACATTGGACGGGTCATTGGTGGGGTATCTTGGGAGTGTCTGGGTTGTTTGAAAATGTTAAGAATAAAAGTTTATTTGAAAATACCTACAAAAACATTATTAGTAGTTGTTTTTCACATACTGGGTGACTTTCTAATGTTCCCGCTCGAAAAATAAGTTAAAGATGCTAAAAAACCCAGCTATAGAGTTGGTTATATGGAAATCCATAAAACATGACCTGTTATTGGCTCTTGAGGAGAGGGTTGGACACCTATGATCCAAAGCATAATCTGAAAACCCTGGTAAACAAATGTATCTAAAACAATGATCCAAAGCTGTTTATTTCTTGGTGGCAGAAAGGTACCTCTATAGGGTTGATTCATGGCTGTGCGCCAAAAACCTCAAAACCTTGCGCACGTGTTTCCAGATGTGGCAGCTTTTGCAAGAATTGTGCATGTGCACTTCGCACAGAATGGCATGCACAGAGTGTGAGTGTAAGTTTCCGACTGCATAAACTTGTGCATTGAGCGTGAATTTCAGCTCTTTTTATGCAACAAAGGCCCAGCTCCATGCATATTTTGCTGGCTAAGCCATTCACTGGTCCCCATGGCCCCCATGTTTCTCCCCCATCTTTACTGTTTAGCAGTGGCACAATTGTCTCTCCAGCTTCTGTGTTTGATGCAAATCTCTATTCTCCAATCTGTAGTGGATTCTCTATAGCTCCTGTGTCCTCTTGGATTTTATGTGTAGTG
Organism: Gastrophryne carolinensis; assembly: GCA_027917425.1. Taxonomy (NCBI): domain Eukaryota; kingdom Metazoa; phylum Chordata; class Amphibia; order Anura; family Microhylidae; genus Gastrophryne; species Gastrophryne carolinensis. The sequence goes on from CM051237.1 coordinate 140,287,150, forward strand.
TTTTATTTGGCGATATCTTGAATCCAAGTGAGCTACAGTGTTGTGTTTCCCAATGTTTGGTCCCAGATGTTTTCTATACTCCTCCCTGTAGCCAAATGTCCACCTTTTTGGGGTTTGAGGCTCAACCCCTTAACTGACACATAGAAAATGAATAAGTGGTTCCGAAAATGTCCTGGTTTTTATTGCATGTGTTAAAGGGTGAAGGAAAGATAATAATTATAGGCATATTTATTGTGCTTTGTATGATTATGCACCTGAATTCATAACACCGAGAGTGTGGGCCTGCAATCCTGCCATGTCTATATTAACCAGACCTTGACAATAGACGCCTATATTCACATATTCACACCTAGCTGCGAAGCAGCTACCTCAATAGTTGGGTGTTTTCACATTTCCCATTGAAAAGGAATCCTTGAATTCCTAATTTGGTTGGATTCAGACTCAGACACTAAAATACGCATTAGACACGGCCTGTGGGTAATATTTGTGGAAGAGCAGTGTAACTCTTGAAATATGTCAGTTCTGACTATATTAATGAGAGAGTCTTATTCAGGGCTATAAGACCTTTCATTTGATATCAAACATGACCTAAGACTGATAATTCACATAGTACCATACTCTGTATATTATGTATTTGATGTTTAGGTTAATTTAAATAAGAAAATAATGGGATAATGAATTTTTTAGTTACAATATGAAAACATGCATATTGTGGGAGTTATACCCTTTATAGAATTTGGATCTAATCTCACAGAGGCTAGTTGGGGGCAGGTCATCGCAGACACACCCATGAGGCGGGGACTGCTGGTCACACCCCCTAGTGTTCGATAGATTAGGAAGCTGGGTGCAGGACCAGTCAGACAATGGATGGGCCCCTTACCACAATGAAGCAACCATGATGACCATGGCCAAGTGCTAAGTATCTTGCTGTCTCTCCATTATCTCTCTCTATATCTTCTCTCACCATTATATTGTACTGTAAACTTACTTTATCTTATATGTAACAACTGCCTATATTATCTAAGATTATCTGGGGAAACTTCATAAACATATTGGGTTAGTGAAGGTTATTTACTGTGCTGGTAAATTGAACCCGATTTAATTTATACATCTTACTGTGTGTGGTGGATAATTTCTCAAACAATAGATTGTATGTGCAAAGTATTTAAGGTATTAAATATATTTCTTCTTAGGACATTTCACTGGTTATATGAGGACAGCCTCGGCGACCATTGGTTTGTATCAAATTAGTGGCTGCTGGGCTGATATGATTATTAATATTTGCAATATTTATAATATTAATCTCTAATAAAAATATGCAGCAAATATTAATGTAAAACATATTTTCGGTTTCTGGAATGCTTTTTAACCCGCCTAATTTTAGCCTTTGTGTTACAGCGGTCAGGCAGGCATGTAGGTATGTGGAAGGGCAGGTAGGTGGGGAGGTGAATGGGCAAATGGGTGGATGGATGGTCAGGGAGGTAGGTAGGTAGCTAGGTGGGCAGCAATTGGTAGGTGGGCAGACAGAGGGGTAGATGTCTGGCTGTATAGGTAGCTGGATTGCAGGCATGTCAGTAGGTGGACGGAACAGTAGGTGGGGTGGGAGGTTAGGCAGATGGGTGGGTGGATGGATGGATGGGTGGCTGGGACAGGGAGGCAGGGATGTGGGTGGGTGGTAAGTAGGTAGAAAGGTAGGTAAAATACTCACCCAATTGCTGGTTCCAGCGGTGCCTGTAAAATACACTTCAGTCTGTTCTCAGGTTTTCTTTGCCACCATACTTCGTAAGCGGAAAAAACGGGGGGAACCTCATCTACAAAAGCATCCCCTAAAGCTATTTTTAAATTCTTATGTTTAAATAATTTTATAGTTGCATCATTATTGCTTGTTTTTTAAAAAAAGACACTGAAAAATGTAAACCGAGAGCCATGCTTGTTTCACTTTTCTCAGGTGTTTTCGATGTGGAATGCATGACCACAGACCATTACACTGGAGGGATGAGGCAGCGCTATACTGTAAAGTTATGCTCACGAGAGATCAGAAAGCTTGAGATATTTAATGTGAAAACATACTACATTGCAGCTGAGGAAATAGAATGGGACTACAGTCCAAGCCGCACCTGGGAATATGAGTGGCTTTCTCACCATGCTGAGAGGTAAAAACTCAAAATAAACCTAAATGTATTATATAACCTGTATTGTTTTGTTCATTTTTTCCCCAACAAAATGTGACTTTTGTTAGCTCCTTGCTTGCAGCTCGAGTGCTACCCTGCAGCTTCTCCATGAAAAATGGCAGTGGCTCCCACTGACATACTGGCGGGTCCAACAGGCACTGACATAGGCCAGCCAATACTTCAGTGCAACAATCAAAGCTAATTAGTAGTGTTCTGTGCAACGCCTGCTAGCGCCAATGTAGTACACAGCACAGCACCAGATAAGATGGGAATGCCAGCACTCTGAAGCTGCCGCTATAGCCACAAAACAGTTGCCAACAGATGCACATCATAAATTAGGCCCTTAGTGTTGCTTGTCTCATGTTTTTGTGAATTACATTCCATTCTCTCCCACAGCCCTGCAGATGTATTCTTAAACAAAAGTCGAACATCTATTGGTTCAAAATATAAGAAAGTTGTATACCGGCAATATACAGATAAAAGCTTTACAACACGAAAAGAGAGAACAACAAATGAAGAGCACTTAGAAATTCTAGGTACCATCATGTATGGCTAAGCTTATCATATCTTTATGCAAGAAGTAATCTTTTCCATCACTAATCCACTGGCTCTTCTGGACCCATGGAAGGCCTTTTCATTACTATCTTGTCAAAGTTGAAAAATACATAATGTTAATCAGAACAAACACATATTTTCCTCATGCGATAAAAATGGATTTGAGAATTCAGTTTTACTCCACAAAAAAAAGTTATAATTTTATTTCTTTAACAGGTCCACTGATTATAGCACAGGTTGGTGATGAGATAAAAATTGTGTTTAAAAATAAAGCCAGCAGACCATACTCAATTAATGCACATGGTATTATACTGGCTAATAAAGAGGTTAAGGCCACTGAGCCAGGTAAGTTCATTTTAAGTTCTTATTCATGTTTTGTGATGTGAAGATCCTGTTATAATAAAGTTCCTTAAAGGAGCACTATCGCAAAACTCCTTCCAAGCTTGTGGTGCATTCTCTAATGGTAGGAATAAATTCACGAGTGCTAGGTTTAGTCTATCATGATGTCCTTTTCCTTTTATTAAAAAGAAAAACAAGCCTGATTGGATATTTCTTAATATTGGGTGTATAGGTGACCTGTCCCCTGCCATTCAGCAAATTTATATGGATTTTTATTATTGGGCCATTTTTCGTGATAGTGTTCCTTTAAAATACTGTACCTCCTGTAAAAAAAGGACTGTATTCATGTTTTATTTTACAATAAAGCATGAGTTTACCCCTAAGGCTCCGTTCACACCTCTGCGCTTTCTCTGCTTTGCTGCGCTGTGTTGCAATGCAGTTACAACACAGAGGAAACATTGTACATTATTCTAGATGGGATAGTTAACATATCTGCTCTGCGTTGCACAACGCATTAAAAAAGCGTTGCAGACTCCTTTTTCAGCACAACGTTCTAACAGCGCATGTCAATAAATGTCATGCGTAATGCACGAATAACGCAGTGTACCTGTGTTGTGTTTGTGTTGCCATAGACTTTACCATTTACCTATTATGCTAAAAAGATTTTTCTTTTAAAAAACGCAAAGCAAACACATCAAAATCACAGACTTGTTTTGATACATTGCCTCTCTGTCATATTTACGAAACGCCTGCTCTTGGCGCAACAGGGATGTGTGACCAGAGCCTAAGACTTTGGGGTTGATTCAAAGCTGTTGCAGAAAATCTCACTGGGGCTCTCGATAAATCTAGCCGGCATGTTTTTTCGGTAACTACCCTGATTCAAAGCCACTTCCGACATTTTTTTGTTTGGGCAGATTAAAGCGAGAATTCATGGTGCAAATTCTCGCTTCACTCCATGATTTTACAACTCGCATGACAGTTGCTGACACTGCCAGCAAGTTGTACTAGTTTTCATTGATAAAATGAATGCCACTCTAGGAGGCATTCATTTTATCAATGCAACTGACTGCAAGTCTTTTTTTGTTTCTTTTTTTAGTAAGATGTTGTTTTCAAATTAGCATTGGGTGCCAAGCTCCAAAGGCATCCACCCCGGGTACCAGACATAGGGGCTCGTAAACCAGGGCACATTAGCTCCCGGCCCTGCAAGTTACAAGTTCTTATGCCCTTTGGTGTGGCATACCAATGGGCACTGGAAATGGGGAAGTAGGTAATATGGCAGGTACCATGCCAGCTCTCTACCTAGTTGAACTGGCATAGGGGTCCACTGGACCTCTTACCAGTGCACCCCAAGTGTTAAAAAAAAGACACCACACAAAATCTCAATTTAACTACTTACCAGTTCTGTCTTTTTCTTCAATCCAGTACTAGACGGCATCCTCCCTCAACTCCTCCTGCTTTTGTTGTGTCCACCGCTTCTCTTCTCTGCCTCCTCCACCACTTTCTTGGGGCGGTGCAGAGCCTCAGAACTTATGCCAGCGCCTTCACTTGGATCAAGTGGGGACATCTCTGGGTGGGGAGCTGCCTTTTATACTAGGAGGCTGGGCCTCCATGGAATCCCCTCCCATGTCACGAATGACGTCACAAAAGGGCATAGAGGGGATTTCCTTTTTCAAACCCTGCACCGTCCCCAAGAAGATGGCAGAGGGAGCAGAGAAGAGCCTTGAAGATTGGCGGAGAGACGGCATGAGACACAAGTGCAGGTGGAGCTGAAGAAGGACATCACCCGGCACTGGATTGAAGAAAGAATATGAGATCAGTCTAAGTAGTTAAAGTGACCTTAATTAAGATGTTTGTGCTGTATTTTTTTTTTTATCACTGCAAAAGGCTCTCATTGGCAGACCGCCCACGCATGCACCATTGGAACGCGGAGGAGGTCATTGTTTGGGGCTTTCTGGGGGGGGGGGGGGGGTGCACACAGCGAAGGCATCCCAAAATCAGGATGGCCACAGAACAAAACTTAGGAAATTCTAATTCCCAGGTTTTATTCTGCCTGGACAATTTCAATCATTTATAAAAGCTTTAATATTATATTTTATTTGAATCATGCCTGGTTTTATTTTATGCCTTATTGAAACAAAGCATGGGATTCAGAGGATATTTTAAGGTAAGTTAATTCAGTTTAGACAGAACTGTCAATGAAATGTTGTCTAATATTATAAATACTATTGATGCTTTATGCAGGAAAAGTTGAAACCTATTCGTGGCTAATCCGGGAGCGGTCTGGGCCTACGCATAAAGAAGAGTGTTTGACTTGGGCTTATTATTCCTCAGTCGATCCAGTTAAGGTGACACAATTTTATTGAATTCAAGTATATCAACCATTTTTTCACACTGCTGCATCAGAGAAATTGTGTTCCTAGAAGGAATAATTAGAATTGTAATCAATTTTATTATTCACCAAGTATATACATTATATAATAATATACCGTAATAGATTTTATAAATATAAAAATACATAAATACATATAAGAAATGACTTCTCCTGGGACAGGTTCCCCTAGAACATATAGAAGTAGAAGACTAGCTGGAGCTATTTTATTTTTCTTTGGGGGTTTGTCCTACATTTATTAACTTGGACCAATCACCCAGGCACACAGCCCTTTAGCCTAAAAGAACCCAGAGCAGGTAAAATCCCATCCCTGGGACATCTCAATTTGGCTACCTCACTGTGTAAAACCCCCTGATTTCACTGTATACTGACTTCAGGATTTGATTCCACCGCACATGCAGAGGCCTCTGGCGGCATTCCCACTACTCCACCAACCAATGAGTGCACCCTGGCCTAAAATATCTGAATGCCTGGTGTGCAAAGCTGGAGGGGAGTGGCCAGCTGGAGGCCCCCTGAAATCCTTTTAATTATGCCCCGTAGGAGCTGGGAAAGTGTCATTTCAAGGGGTCACACACAGGGACATCCCAAATCCCTGTTAAGTGGACCAAACCCCCACTTATTTACATAAAAATATACAAAAATGTTTCCACATACCACTCCACCTCTGATAAAAATGGTAGCAATAAAAACAATTTCCCTCTTTCCTAGTCAATTCCCCCCAAAATATTTTAGGCATTGTAACAACTAAAAATGAAGGAATTGCCATAAAAATATTGTTTTGAAGAGTGAGAGGGAAGACCTTTGCAGGATTCTTCTATTCTAAAAATAGCAGGCAGCCCATTGCCACTAAAATATTTTACATGCTTAGAGGGTCTAATGGCAACACAGTTACATGGGCTTGAGAGGCATTGGTGGTACCGCAAGCCAGAGCCAGGGCAGACAGCATCTCTGGTCTGGCTTCCGGCTCCACCACCGTTTCTCGGTCAGCGTGCGCTGACACAAACACCCGAGAGGCAGTGGCGGAATCGGAAGCCGTAGCGGGGACAGACAGCATCCTCGCTTCCTGCGCCGCCACCACCTCTTGGGCCGGGGCGCACTGACAGTCCAGAGTTTGTATCAGTGCGTGCCTACCTGAGAGGCAGTGGCAGCGCAGGAAGCCAGAGCGGGGACAGACAGCGACTGGTTGTAGAGGCGCTGGTATGCCTTTTTCACCACTGCAATGATGTGACAAGACCACAAGAGGTTTCTTTGTGAAGCATACACTAAGGTATTTCAATTCTGCCACGGTCTCTACTGGGGTACCAAGTATCTCAAGGGGGTGGATGCACTACTTCCTTTTTCACCTGAAGTCCACTATCATCTTTTGTTTTGTTCACATTCAGCTGTAGGTGGTTCCCCAGGCACCAGGTTTCCAGGGTTTTTACCTTCTCAAGATAGTCCTTCTCATTATTGTCAGATATCAGACCCACCACAATGGTGTCGGCAGTGAACTTGATGTTGGTGGTGGAATCTGAGGTGGACACGCAGTCTTGCGTATAGAGTGAATAGAGCAGTGGACTCAGCACACAGTCCTGTGGAGCGCCTGTGCTGAGGCTTGGTCAATAATCATTAGAGAGTGCACAAGCAGTGGTTGCCCGCAAGATGTAATTGGGTCTAACAGGGCACTGGCTGAAGCTTGGAAAGAAATATCGAAGAAATATAAAAGAACATAAACCCAAAAATAGCTCTATGCCACAGAGCAAAAGGTTCTCTTTGTAATATTCCTAATATACAACCTTCGAAGATCTTTCCACCACGTGACTATGAAATCCAAAAAACAAATGTGCCCCCTTCACTAAAGGATTACCAGACAGCCATGGCAATTAGGTGTCTCCAATTTATCTCTATGCTAATATTCACCACGTGGAAACAATAATGCGCAGCTTGGTTATTAGCTTAAAATTTTCTTCTGTTGTGTTAATTTGCACCACATTTAAAATATAAAACAATAGACCATAGTGCAATACTGTTTTCAAAAAAGAAAAACCTATCTATTCCAATTTTGTACTCAGATGAAACTTCATCTTGTTAATAGGCAAATATGTCAGCACTGTTTTAACATGGACCACGCACTTTCGCTATTGTTACCACGCTGTGGCCAAAAACAAATGTATCTTATTCGCCGCTAAAGGCTTACCAGACAGCCAAGGCAATTATGTGTTTCCAATTTATCCTTATGCTAATAACCACATAAAATATAAAACAAAAGACCATAGTGCAATACTGTCTTCAAAAAAGGAAAACCTATTTATTCCAATTTTGCACTCAGATGAAACATCATTTTGTTAATTGCCAAAAATCTCAGCACTGTTTTAATTTGGACCAATCCCCAGTTGAAGTCACGTGAAGAAATGCGTTGGGACCTGTGACGATTCCTGGTCGTAGTAGCCTCATGTAACCCATCGGTGCGTGTATTAGCTTCACCCAGCTGTAGGAGCATGAGGAGACAGATCCCTAGTTCCAAAGATGGTTTTTGGACTTCATAGTCGCGTGGTGGAAAGATCTTCAAGAGTTAATTATTAGAGAACTTTTTGCTCTGTGGCATAGAGTTATTTCTGTGTTTATGGGTTTCTTATATATTTTGAAGTCTTTTGGATACAAGATTTTTAACCTACACATGGAAGCATCTTAATTATTAATTTTAGTGTATGTAATTTCTGTTTTTTACATCTAGAAAGGAATATCAACTTCATATTTTAGTAAATCATTTTGTAGTGAAGTTCTGTATGTATGATATTGTTATATGTTAAAATCCCCTGGGAAAATACAGACAAGCTAATTTTCCATTCCACATGTATACAAGAAATTTATGTGGGGATAAGCTTTTCTGATACTCACCATTATACCTCTTCCCAGGACACTTTCAGTGGCCTGATTGGGCCTCTAGTGATTTGCAAGAAAACTGTTTTGTCCATGCTGGTCAAACCTCGGAAGCATTTTGCACTACTTTTTATGGTATTTGACGAAAATAAGTCCTGGTATCTGGATGAAAATATTCAAAACTATTGCTCACACCCAGGTGAAGTGAACAAAGAGGATGATGACTTCAATGAAAGCAATATGATGCATGGTATGTTTCTTTTTTTAAACAAAAATCTAATAGTTGCTAAATAGTTATATATATATATATATATATATATATATCAGCCTTTTAATACATTACAACTAAAATATGTATCCATACTTCTTCTGGAGACTGACTTCTTATTTATGTAGATTAGCTTCAAGATATACGGGGTTAGCCAAATGATTGAGGATTCTTCTGGAGAAGCAGTCTGATTGTTTTCTCACACAAAAATTAAATATAAAATGGTTATCTTCTAATTAAAAATTAAAATCATCTGAACATGTGATGGGGTCAGGTGAAATACACATTATTATTAATGTTTTAGATGTTTTGTTTTAAGGAGTTATAAAAAAACAACGACCTATGGAGTATCCAAACTCATTAAACACAAGCCTCTCCAAATATATTTTGATTACCCATATTCTTCCATTAAAAGAAATTTGCTGATTTTATTTTATAATTATTTTATTTTATTGTGTGCTAAGTGAAAACACTTTTTAATACCTCTTAAAACTCAGTCTCTCCAGAAAAATCACAACATACTAAACATAATTGCTGAGTTCTGTCAGTTACACAATTAAAAAATAACCTATATTTAAACAAAATGTAATTTTTTTTTCTATATACTTTCAGCAATCAATGGAAAAATGTATTCCAATCTACAAGGACTGACAATGCAAGTTGGGGATACTGTACACTTTCATTTAATTGGCATGGGGAACGAAGTGGATCTACATACCGTTCATTTTCATGCACACAGCTTTGAATATTCTGTAAGTCTTTCATGTTTTATTACCTGTCTAACCAAAAACTCCTGAGGGGCATTGGAGCATTAAAAGTAGATGTAAAGCCAAATCCAAAAAACTTCCAATCTCAACCTGCTTCTTGGTCAGCTTTTTAGCGTTTAGACACAAATAATGATGTACCTCATCTGTAAAAATGTGCCATCACAGGTACAGGGGAAAAGGTTGAAAAAAAATTAATTACACTTTTTTCTGTGTAAAAGCAAAAAAAGCTCACTGGGATGCAGGTTGCTTTCTACACTGCAAGTCACAATGGCCTCCCCCCTTTAAATTCCATATAGGCTTAATGGAGGGGGGTTGATGGCTGGCAGGGGGGTGCAGCCAGCGTCAGGACATTAAGTCCTATGAGGTCAGGGGGTTCCACCATTGCACCTTCACTTAATGTTTCAGAATTATGCTTGTATAGAAAGAAAGAAACTATTATTATCACACCATGATGAGGCCCCTGGGTGGCACTGCTCTTTACAAGCCCCAGAACGTAAACTGGACCAACACTCTTACAAGGAGCAGTGCTTATATGCATCTCTCCCCAGGGGAATTCAGATTGCTGTGCATAACAATTAGTTTATCTTTTTTGTAACTCCTGCTGTAGTCAATTTTAAAAACAAAATGGACGTTTCTTGCCATCGGGCATTGCGGGGTTATGTCAGTTAAATTCAGGCAGCAGCATGGCTAGGATACTATGAAAGGAAGTGCCAATATGGCCACTGCTAAGAGAAAATGGGTGAGGCAGTGTTACAACTTTGAGTGGATGCAGGAGCAAATGTAAGTGCTGACAATGATTCAGTATTATGCAGGGAGTTTTTTTTCTCCAAATGTGCAAGGCTGTTGACAGGGGTAAACCTAGGGCCTTATTCATGAAGGGATAGCATCAGGTAGTGGCTGGTTAATGAGAGGTAGCGACAGGTAGCGACTGGTGAACGCCGGACACGGCACACAATTACACATTTATCAAGCAGAATCTGTTGAGCAACTGGTCTAACGCCATGTAGCGTCTGATTCATCATTTTTCCAGCCTCAGAGAACAGCGCCAGCGTTCAGCCTTGTACAGTGCCAGGTATGACCTCTCGCTACCTGACGCTATGCCATACATTTCAATGGACGATCCTTTTCTTCTCTTTAAACTGTGTTTTTGTTTTTTTTGTTTATTTTTAAATCTCAAATAATTCTGTAACCTCTCCTGGCATTGAATAAGCAGTTTTTTCACTATTTTTTAATTTTTTATATATATGACATTACAGGTCTGCCATTAAAGTGTTCATGTTACAATGTTGCTACAATGTAATTCCATATGTTTTCGCTTTGTTACTAGTGGAAAGATGCTGAAAAACAGACTTTAAACACACCGCCTCCTGCGCTCTGGGCTTCAAACAAGCATTTTTCAGCGCCAGAGATTTGTGAGGCTGTTTTTTTGCTGAATATGGTGTGAGTCGGTCGCTATGAGCAGTCGCTAACATGCGCTCCCATAAAGCGCTGTACTGGTCAAATAGCGACTCCTCACAATGAATTCAACATTACTGAACAGCGACTGAGTCGCTATAAAGTAGCGACCCACGGCCGAGCACTGCGACTACTAGCGGGCGCTCTGAAAATGCCTGCTACAGACGCTCATCTGTTGCTACCTGGCATTAGTGATGAATCAGCCTGATAGTCTCTCTGCTGCCTGAGGCGAACTTTAGAAAGGTGCCCCCTTTCCCCTCCCCCACATTGTGCATACACTGTTAGAGGATGGAGAAGGAGTAAAAGAGGAGATTATAGGGGTTTCCCACACAGATGGGGTGCCCTGCTGAAACAGACCAAACCCTCCCACCACACACACACCTTTCCGTATGGCAATTTATGTGAGCACATGCCATCCCTCTAGCTGGAGAACTATGGGCCCAAGCAAGGCAACCTTCATAGATGGTCATGTGTATAGCTGCAAGCTACATGCTCCAACAGGGCTGTTCTTCAAGCAGAGATTTATTCTCATAAGAAGAACTACACGTCTACAAGTCCAATCAGGGCTAAGACTGAGAACTAGCAGGGTATACTCCTCTAAGTGTAAAACTGTGGTCTGCCTATCATGCAAGGGGACTACATACCCGAACAGGGCTATCTAAATTTTGCAATATAGGGGAGTGGGGGCGGAGAGGCCAGCAGAACAACATGCCCTGATGTCTGGGGGGGACTGAATGTCCCAGCAATGCCCCAACGTGGTTATCTTTCCAGCAGAAGAACTACATGCCCTAGCATATTAAATTCTATAAAAAAAAGGTGTTCTAATTTTTCTAAAAAATCACCTACCCATGTGATTTGGCATTTTTACAGGTGAAGTACATAATTTTCCCAATGTTGTAAATATATTTTTCTTAAGTTTGGAAAAGACAGCGCCCTATAGGCTCTACTAAAGAACGTTCTAAAACGTGCTTACTTTATTGTAATACAGTAAATGACACAATAAACTGTTCCAGCAGTATCATTCTTCCAGATGTATACCCAATACACAATATAACCGCCACTTTACTTAGCAAACTAGATCCTGTCCCCTCTCCAGCTCGGTTCAATCTGGCCCACTGCTTAGGCATACCCGGGTCTTGTCCTTCCACTCCCTGGACGCTTCCCTGCTGGACAGTGCTTTCTGTTTCCACTTGACAACAACTTCATTAGCTAGTTAGGTTCCTAACTAATATAGGTTCTGGTCCCTACCAAGTGACAACACTTTATCATCACCATGGGCAACCTTTGCGAGGTGTGCAGAGCGCCATCCCAACCTCTCTGTTAGGGGGTGCCAGGAACTCTCAAGTCAGCAGGCATTTCCAAAATACCCCCATCTCTCTCCTTTCTTTTTGTACATTTCTTTATAATACACTTTCACCTTGTTCCTTTTCTAAATTTCCCATTTGCCTATTCTCTCTTTTAATTCATGGTCCCTTTATTTTCCTCTTTCCATAATCCAATTTTTTTCATGTCATTTCCACATTCCCTGCATCTTTCAGCCTATTTACATCCTCCTCCTTTTTACCTTATCCCATCACTTTTCCCCTTTCTTTCTCTCTTTCTCTCGCTTCCACCTCCTTTCTGGCATACGCTTTCTCTCTTTCTTTATCTTTACTTCTTTCTTACTCTCCCTCCCTTTCATTCTTCACTCTCTCACTTTTTTTCTCTCTTTCTTTTTAGCTCTTTTTCTCTGCATTCCTATATTATCCCTCTCTTTTTCTCGCCATCTTCAACTCTCTTTCTCCCTTTCTCTTCCACTCTTGTTTCTCCACTTTCCCTTCCCCCTATCTTGCCTTTTCTCTATCATATTCTATGTCATCCCATTATTTTTTTAACTTTTCTCCTCCTTTTTCTTTTTCCAAATTCGTCTCTCCTTCACCTTCATTTCATATTACACTATTGTTTCCTTCTCTTAATCTCTGTCTCCCATTTCCTCTCATTTCTCTCTTGTCTACCTCCAGTCTTTTTCTGCATTTGGTTTTCTTGCCCCATTTTTCTGTCTCCCTCTTTTCAGGAACTATTGTGTTGCATAAGACCTGGTTCCACTCCCTCACCCAAGAGGAGGGGTAGAATCAGGACAAAATTTGACCCACCACTGAGGATAAGAGTTGCAGATTAAAAATGATGCATGTATCCATGTTTCCTCATAATGATGAGGGAACATTTAATGTGGGCTGGTTGAATCGTTGGCCCCTCTAGCAAATATTGGATGGCATGGCCAGGGTCTGATGGACCACCCCCCTGTACCAAAAGAACATAATCGGGGCTCAACTTTATCACACTCGCCAATATTACTGTGATCAAGTGTATAGGTTAAAACATACTTCTTTATTTACATGACAATTAAAAGTGTATCCCTCTAACAAAAATTAGTACTTGTGATCTACATTTAACCCTATAAGGGAAACATCTATGACAAAATTTCTATTGGTAAAATACACAGAGGTACAATATACAGTTGTAATACAAAGTGACCATCATTCCGCTAGACACTTTTCAGCATTTATTCTGTAGCTAGCTTTTCATTTTGTCTGTGTATCTGGGGGGCGCCATACTGAAATCTTGCACAGGATGACACTGAACCTAAGGCGGATCCTCACAAGCACACGTTCTGGCAAGTGAGTAGGGCTACAGCTAAGCTAAAAGAACTAATTCAACTATTTGTGTTTCCATTTACTAAGGCCCTAATTAATGAAGGAATAGCGACAGGTAGCGACTGGTGAGTGGCCGGTAATGACGGGCCCCGCCACGAGAACGCCGGCTCCCCACCACAATCACACATTTATCAAGCCGATCCTGCTTAGCGACTGAGATAGCGCCATATAGCGACTCATTCATCATTATTCCAACCTCAGCCCACAGCACCAGTGTCCGACCTTGAACAGCGACAGGTATGACCTCTCGCTACCTGGCGCTCTCCAATGCATTTCAATGGAACAGTCTTTAAATATTCATAATTAATTGTTATGAATTTTTTTTTTTTAAATGTGAAAAATGCTGTGACCACTTCTGCCATTTTAGATAATTTTTTTAAGGTAAAAAAACAAAAAAAAATTGTACAGAATTGATATTACAGGTCTGATATTAATGTATTCATATTACAAAATTATTTTAAAAACTTGTTTTTTTTTGGTTTCCAAAAATATGGTTGTTTGGGGGTTAAAAAAACTACTTTTAACCCATCGCCGCCAGCGCTCTGGGGTTTAAACATGCATTTTACAGCGCAAGAATTTTTTGAGCGTGATTTTTTAATGAATATGGTGGAAGCCGGTCGCTATGGTCAGTCGCTATCATGCGCTCCCTTACAGCGCGGAACCTGTCAAATTGCGACTCCTCACCCAATATTCAACATTACTGCACACTGACTGAGTCGCTATCAACTACCGAACAACGGCCAAGCACAGCGACTACTAGCGGACGCTCTGAAAATGCCGCTACAGTCGCTCAACTGTCGCTACCTGCCGCTATTAATGAATCGGCCTCCCCGTACACTAATCTAAGCCCTACTTTACTACAATAACCATATATTTGCAGGTGTGTCTATGTGCTGATTAATATATACTTCTTTATTGTCTTTTTTTTCTAGAAATTTTATGTTTACAACAATGATGTATTTGATCTGCACCCTGGAGCATTTCAGACTGTTACCCTGACTGCAAAGAACCCAGGAACATGGCTACTTCATTGTCATGTGGCTGATCACATCCACGCGGGAATGGTGGCTCTGTATACAGTGAAGGAGGCAGTAAAAGAAAAGTAATACTCAAACCGCAAACTGCTCTGCCATACCTATGGATGGATTTACAACTTGATAACCAAATATCAAAAAAGCAAACAAGACATTTCTGCAAAAGGGGACATTTTTACATTTCAAACTAGAGGAGTGAAGACGGGGCCCAGAATATCAGATTGCGGAACTTGGGATTTATACAAAATGTGTGATATTCTCATCAGTGGTCATTTTCTCATTATTAAAATCTACTGACAATGTTTAAACATTTATGAATAGCCCAGGATGCAGCTTGACAACAAAAGTATATGTAGTATTCTTCTTTTCTCAAATTTTCAGGCTTGTTTTGAGCTGAGCTCTAAAAATAAAAGCTCACATTTGGTGACACAAGCTTAACGTTTGCTGTGTTTTTGGATGTGAATTCAAACCAGCATTTTAGAGAGCTTTTCAGGCTAAAACAAACGGGCAGGCTGATTCATCACTAACGGCGGGTAGCGACATTTTCAGAGCGCCCGCTAGTAGTCACTGTGATCGGCCGTGGGTCGCTAGTTCTTAGCGACTCAGTCGCTGTTCAGTAATGTTGAATACATTGTGAGGAGTCGCTATTTGACCAGTACCACATGTTAGCGACTGGTCAGTGCGACCGACTCACAGCATATTCATTATAAAAACAGCCTCACAAAACTCTGGCGCTGAAAAATGCTTATCTGAAGCCCAGAGCGCAGGAGACGGTGTGTTTAAAGTCTGTTTTTCAGCATCTATCCACTAGTAACAAAGTGAAAACATATGGAATTACATTGTAACAACATTGTAACATGAACACTTTAATGCCAGACCTGTAATGTCATTTCTGCAGAAATATATAAAAAATTAAAAATTTGTCAAAAAACTGCTTTTTCAATGCCAGAGTAGGTCACAGAATTATTTGAGATTTTTTGCAAAAATAAAAAAAAAACAAAAACCCCATTTAAAGAGAAGAAAAGTATCATCCATTGAAATGTATGGGAGAGCGACAGGTAGCGAGAGGTCATACCTGGCGCTGTGCAAGGCTGAACGCCGGCGCTGTTCGGTGAGTCTGGGAAAATGATGAATCAGATGCTACATGGCGCTATCCCAGTCGCTAAACAGATTCTGCTTGATAAATGTGTAATTGCGTGCCGTGTCCGGCGTTCGCCAGTCGCTACCTGTCGCTACTTCTCATTAACCAGCCACTACCTGACGCTATCCCTTCTTAAACAAGGCCCCAACTGTATACCCCTGCATATGAATGCTGATAGTCCTTTTGCTACTTCTTTTTTTGTATTTCTTCATTTTTTTACTTGCCATTCTCAGCATTGAAGCAGATGGAAACCCAATATTGGGTCCACTGCTTGGTGTCTGCCCCCCCGCCAGAGCCAGAGGCTGCTGTAGCCTTTTCAAAGAAAACTGGGCTTTTCCACTGCTGTAGCCATGCTCCCTCAGCAATATTGGGACAGCCCATTGGCTCTCTCATAATTGCTGCTGGTGCCCCCACCACGTTGTTCGGGTGCACATGCTCCCACACCCAGGATTAAGGTAAAATCAACGCCCCCCGGGGGTTCACACAGTGGGGTATCCGATGTAGTATACCCCGGGGGTAGGGTATCAGCCGGGCCAGGAATCTTTTAGATTCCAGGGCCTAGTCGCATGGGTTTCCATCTGCTTTAATGTACAAAAAGTAGCATGAAGTTATAAATTGGTGAAAACTTGCAAACAGCAGTAAATGTGTCAGATTTTGGCAATGCAGCACTATTGAGCCAGACACTTAAAGGTTTTCCTGCAAATAAGTGTCAGAGATCCATATGATAAAATAGGTGCAAAGCATTCATGCTGAGAATGGCAAGTACAAAAGTAAAGTAGCAAGAACAGCTTTAAGGAAAGGGGCATTGGTAAACATTAAACCGGACCTTCAGCGTGATTTAATGAAAAGCCCAAACTTTAAAAAAATGGTTCCCCAGCATCTAAAATGAATATATTTTACGTTTTTAGTCACTAACTTATTATTCCTTCCCCCACTGGGCTGCAACTCTGTTCAGGAATTTAGGATACGGGCGGCGCCATCTTGACTCAGAAGCATCACACTTACTGAGGAGAGGAGAGTGGGATAAGGTACAGGGAGGCGGGTTATAGCTGTGCTTTGCTCAGACAGAGCAGAGCTGGGGTCAGGTAAAGGTCAGCAATCCCAGAATGCAGAGCAGCGCAGTCAAGAGGCACTTCCTGTTTGCAGGCTGCCTGATAAAATGGCGGCTTCCATAAGCCGCCATCTTGGATGTTTAAAGGCTCATAACATGCAGTAGATGCAGGTAGGATGATTTTTAATGTGGCCAATCTGTATGTACAGGGTGTGGGAAACATATAAGACAGACTCTTATTCAGAGTGAAGGTCCGCTTTAACGTGCTTATATATGTGACCAATGCATGCTTGCTCACACAAAAGAATTTGTGCTTTGCATTTTGCTCATTTGTGCAGTGAGACACAAACCGGGGAACACACCAGTGAACACACTAGGGGCCAGCAAGTGAGCATGTGCCTGAAGTGGTGGGCTGCCTAAACCATGGAGCCCAGGGAGCAGCTGGGAGATTTGCCTTGCTTAAAAGCACTTAAGTGATGTCCTAGCCACAAAACAAAACCATGACTGACCCCACTAGGCCATGACTGTCCCTGAGACATGTCATGGGAAAAAGTGGAGAAAAGAAAACATTCATTTTAAGCAAAGTTTTGATGGTGATTGAGCATTTTTAAAGTGGGTCTACAATCAAAACTGACTTCCTTGCAGTGCCATGCATAACCTAGAGATAAGTTTGAAACAGGGCAGACCCACTTCTCTGTTCTATCAATGCTGGCAGCCATTTGGGTTCCTGGAGTGGGCTTGCGCAACAATGTACACCCAGTTAGCAGTCATGTGGGATGAAGATCCGGCAGCTGGTGTAAGGGAACGAGGAAGTCAGCAGGTAGGTATGCCTGGTATCGGCAGTAAGCAGACCAATATTCATTTATTACTGTTGGTCTCCTTTAGAGACCCTGTTTGGGGAAAAAAAATAATAGCTTTGGTTCCTAGCAGCACCTCCCTTGAAATCTGGTGCTCTAACATTTACTGGTTATGAAACATGGGCCCTGCACCCTCCCACAAGTTTGAACCTACCAATAGGGGGGTGCCCTTAAACCCCCAAAGAAGGCTGCCCTTACACCAAAGACTGACCATTGCACTACCCTATAACTGTGTAAAAGTATATGTACTTTTTTTAGGCAAAAAAACAAACTCTACAATGTTAAAATATCCATTAAAAACATATATCACACAATAACACTCTGCCACAAGGGGGTGCTGGACCAAATGCTGCTGATACAAATCTAAATTAATATAACACAGTCATATATAGCCTTACATATTTTACCCTTATAAACATCTATATTCTATATATTTATATTCATCGATATTCTATAAAGTGCATGTGCCCAGAAAAAGTGTATCCATTTCTAACATTTCATCCTACTATAAAGTGCTTTCAAGAAAAACATTGTTATATACAAGAAAAAAGTACATGTCACACAAGTGTACACTTACATCATTGCTATGAAACCCTGCAGCGTCCAAACACCCCCTGAGAGCCAAAGCTTTCGTGACAATTTCTTGTCACTTTCTCAAGGCAGTGTGTCTCACAGGTTTGTACAGAGAGTGGCCCAAAGCAGTGGCTGATATGCCCCGTTACAGTGAATGAAGAGGCACCTGTTATTTAATATGATGTTTACAGGGGATGATGTGCTGTGCACCTACCGTATTTTTCGCCCTATAAGATGCACCGGCTTATAAGACGCACCTAGGATTTTGGTGAGGAAAATAAGAAAAATAATATTTTTAACCAAATAATAGGCAAAGTGCAGTATCCTCCAATTACAGAAATCCCCCTCCCATTCTCAATAGCCAGTGTGTCATTCCCCCTTCCCATAGGCAAAGTGGAATTCCCCCCATCCCATTCCCATAGGCAGAGTGGCATTCCACCCATCCTATTCCCCATATAGGCAGTGTGGCATTCCTCCCATCCCATAGGCAGTGTGGCATCCCCCCATCCCATTCCCGATATAGGCAATGTGGCACCCCCCCTCCGATTCCCCATATAGGCAATGTGGCACCCCCCTCCTATTCCCCATATAGGCAATGTGGCACCCCCCCTCCTATTCCCCATATAGGCAATGTGGCACCCCCTCCTATTCCCCATATAGGCAATGTGGCCCCCCCTCCTATTCCCCATATAGGCAATGTGGCACCCCCTCCTATTCCCCATATAGGCAATGTGGCACCCCCTTCTATTCCCCATATAGGCAATGTGGCACCCCCCTTCTATTCCCCATATAGGCAATGTGGCACCCCCCTCCCATTCCCCATATAGGCAATGTGGCACCCCCTCCCACTCCCCATATAGGTAATGTGGCACCCCCTCCCTCCTATTCCCCATATAGGCGATGTGACACCCCCCCTCCTATTCCCCATATAGGCGATGTGACACCCCCCCTCCTATTCCCCATATAGGCAATGTGGCACCCCCCCTCCTATTCCCCATATAGGCAATGTGGCACCCCCCTCCTATTACCCATATAGGCAGTGTGGCACCTCCCCTCCTATTCCCCATAGAAGCAGTGTGGCACCCTCCCCCCCGTTCACCATAGGCACACAATAAAAAAAATAAACTCGCATGTTCATGGCGCTCCCGCGTTGAAGATGGAGGCGCGTCCCCGCCGCTGCTCCTTACTGGCCGGGCCGCGCAGACACCCGGCCCCGTGAAACGGGTGGGTGTGGCCGCGGCAGCGTGCATCATGGCGCAGGCCACGCCCACCCGTTCTATGGAGCCGGGTGTCTGCGTGGCCCGGCCAGTAAGAAGGAGCGGCGGGGACAGGGACAGCCGCTCCTTCCTCTCCTCCGCAACTTCTCTGCTGCCTCTTCCGGCACGTGCAGGAGTGAACAGCCAGCGATGCAGGCCACGCCCACCTGCTGCATGGACCCGGCTCTTCACTCCTGCCCTTGCCGGAAGAGGCAGCAGCTGGAGCGCAGGAGATGATGGCGGAGTGGCAGGCGCTGCCTCCGTCCCTGCCGCTGCTATCACTGCCTCAGCAATAGCAGTGGCGGGGAAGGGGACAGAGCCCACCGCTCTTCTGTCTTCTTCTGGCCTCCTGCAGTGCGGCAGCCAACGCGGGAGTGCCGGGAACGGGTGAGTTTAATTTTTTTTTTTTTTACAATCGCCCGATAAGGCGCACTGGCATTTTCCCCCCACTTTTGGGGGAAAATAAGTGCATCTTATAGGGCGAAAAATACGGTATTTGCCTGCAAGTGGTGGACAACATCCAGATGAATGGACACCACTGGACCAGATTTCAAAAGGCGTTAGTAGAACATTATTTTTAGTAATAATGGAGCAAGTTTGCAAAATCTGATCTATTTAGAAGTAAGGTCATTTAGATGAATTTAATGCAACCTCAAAACAAAAGGTTGTTTTATCCAGAAACAATGTAGTTGTGTGAGTAGAAATTGTAAGAACTTGTGTGTACTTGCTTCTTTTTCCGAGACATGTATTTCCTAGCAACCTACGGCATTAAACAAGGAGGGTCATGATAGTTATTGGTTGAAGAAACATTTCTGATGTGCCTTGTGGTGTTAATTGCATCCTGCATCAAACAAAAAATTGCAAAATATAATTTTTGTTTTACTTTTTTCAACAAAAATCACCTATACCTGCAATGAGGATTTGAGGTACAAAGTGAGGTACATATTTTTTCCAGTGAGGGAAGGATATCTTTTTAAGTTTGGAAATATCCACCTGTGCAGACATATTTGGCATTTTTTTTTTGCATGCCCCATAGGCCGATGTTATTTGTAAATTCTTAAAAAATATATTCTTTTGAATCCTCTGAAAAAACAGCATATACACTTCCCAATGCTCCCCTATAAACATGAATAGGATTCAGATTGGGGTGTCTGATGAATCAGAATATGAAAAAATAGTATGAACTGCACCAAACCAGAAGCAAGGCATACAGGTGCAACACTATTTTTTTTCATGGTCCATGAGGTCCATGAAGCATAAAAAAAAACTCAATCCTACCAAAATAAATATGCAGAGTGTGAATGGATATACCCTAGAACACAAATATTAATAATCAGTGCATCTGGCATAAACTTCTTTGCTCCATAATTAAATATGCAATCCATGCATGGACCACCCACCCCCCAGGAATGAGCCCCCACCAGCACTCAAAATAAACTGCCCCATCAGCATGTGCTGTTCATGGATTTCCCGGTCAGCCCACAAATGGCCCCCCAATCCCGATATATGCCAAGGGACAGAAAACAGATGCACACTGCAATGCTACATGCCTTCTATATGTAAAAGTGCTTATCTATCAAATAAAACTTTGCTAAGAAAAGGTATCTTTCTAATGCATTGCGCATTGATGGCGTGGGGAGGCAGGTTAGGTTAGTGTCCCTGTTTACCAGGTCCCTCCTTGATGCAGAGTTGCAAGGGAGGGTTTGAGGCCACATTAATACTGGTTGGTTCAGAAGTGGTGTGAAAGAAGCAATTCGGGCTAAAATAAAAATAAAAAGCAACTATGTGACAAATCATCTAAAAAAGCACAACAAGTCCAATTGTTTTGACATCTCACCACAGATATTCTATTAACTGATTGAATAAAATGAGAGCCCTTGTTTAGGAGCAGCATCTGGATATTGGCTAACATTATCTGCATTTCTAAAAGCATGCCAGGGCTGGCTATGACTGGGGTGCTCATTCCAGGACTACTTTTTACACACAAGCAGTAATCCTGCATACACACTACATCTTGTCATTCAGGGACCACCCTTTTCTTCAGGCTTTTAGACGTGGAGGCCTCAGGCATAATACCTCTGCATTAAGATGATTGTTTTTTATTGCAATGTTGCAAATAGATAATGCATAGTAATGTAGGAGGGGCACCTGCAAATGGGAAACATCCAGGGAGATGCAGTGTAATGTGATTTTGTGACGGACAGCCAGGAATATCTATTGTGGGTTGGGGAACTAGAAGCAGGGGGAACCAGCAGTGAGTGAACCAGAGAGACAGCCACAGTCATACTAAGGAACCTGCAGATGAGCCATTGAGCTAAAGTACCTGTAGAGTGGGGTACACACCATTTTTGGTCTAAGGGCTGCATTGCCTTATTCTTCTACTTAAGAAGGCCACAATAAAATGTAAGGTGCGGATAATGCAAACCATTAGGCAAACTTATACCTAAAAGCTTTACATATGCTTTTCTGTATATGCAAAGGTGATCAGAGGTGAGTGGAGGTGGGTAGAAGAGGAAAGATAATTAGTAGGTGGATATGGCACTCCTTGGAAAATTATTCTAATGATCAAATGCGGTGGGTGCAGTAACAAGGTCTGTTTACCCAATTTAGACCTATAAATAACAGGTTAACAAATAATTAACGCACACCACACTAACAAGTTGCTTCACATAAGTAAAGTATTTCACCAGTTAAGACTGAAAATTCATATATAATTTAGTACATATATCATAATGGAGGACCAGAGGATAGGGACACTTGCCTCTTGGTAACCATAGGACCTGTATTTCTAAATAAGAGTATATAAAACACGATAAATGTTAGGCAAATATCCTTTAGCAATGGTTTCCCTGTGTAAAATACATAATTTACATAGAAGCACTTGCTTTGCTGTTGTAAATGGGGGTACCTAAGAGCTATAAGAGCTCTCCCTGTCTCTCTGTATTATATTGCTCTATCAGGTGAAAAAGTGTATGCGGCATTGACTCTGGACCACACATGGTCTGCCTCTTCTGGATTCTTGATGTTTTCCTTTATCTACACTGGCAGATAGCATTTTGGACCTATGTGGAGAAGAGGAGACACAGAGCAGATACAACAGGAAAAGAAATGCTATCAGTGGTAGCAGCCTGTGTTTCACTTACAGGGGGCCCACTACAATTGACTTCCAGATTAACAAGCTTTATTTGAACTCATATTTACCACCTCAGAACCAGGGCTGGGTGCCTGACTTTGATGTAGTTGCTTACAATAGAAAAGGACATGGTGACCTTGGAAGGTGAGATTCTAAAATGTGTAACTATTGTCACACCTTTATGAACAGAACACTAACAATGCCAATGTACATAATGTGGCAAAATATACTATAACAGACAGAGGGGTGCTTTGGGTCAGCCACATGAATAGATAATGTGCTCTGGTTCCTGCAGCACAACACAAATGAGATGAGAGTGATGACAGTGAACCCATGCGCACCACTAGGAGAGCACCAAATGATGAAAGGCAAAGGGTTCTTAATCCAAAACACAGCTAGCAACAAGCCTGATACCAAGAAAATATACTTACCCACTTCTATGTTCCCTCAATGCTTTGGGACAGTCACATGAAGAGTTAATGTGCTCTGGCTCCTGCAGCACAACACAAATGAGATGAGAGTGATGACAGTGAACCCATGCGCACCCCTAGGAGAGCACCAAATGATGAAAGGCAAAGGACTCAATCCAAAACACAGCTAGCAACAAGCCTGACACCAAGAAAATATACATACCCACTTCTATGTGCCCTCAATGCTGGCCACCAGTTTGCAACCTAATGTGACTGCCAGTGACCACTAGGGTAAAGATCCTCTGCTCCTTGGTCCACTTTAAGGAGGGGGCACTGTTTGATGAAGGAATAATGGCCATCCAACATAATGCATCTGCCCTTTCCAGGATACCAACAGGGATCTTGTAATGGCCTTGTTATTGTTAGATGGTCCAGCAAAAGATTCTAGGCCAAAGGGCAGATTAATTCCACAACAACGGTGTCATGAAAATGATGGAATTCTGAAGCCTCTTTTAACAAAAAGGACGCAAATTATAAAAAGGGCCTTTAATAATAACTGATTGCTCACATTGACTGATCTAATGGCCAGCATAAAAAATATATCTGTAGGAATAAATCAAGGCAACTGGACTTACTATGTTATTTTCTTGAAAATGTTTTGCTGCTGTCATCCAACTGGCTTTCTTACTTCAGAGTGACTTTACTATGTCAGGTCCTTTTTAAATGTATTTGTAATGCATCAGGCACTGTAAATAGATTTCACAATAGTTAAAGAGGAACAACGGCCTTCCTCATCCCGATTTTGGATGCCACACTGTGTGAAACCCCCGAGATTGTCAGCAGAGATGAGCGAACTTTTGAAAAATTCGATTCGGCTGATTCGACGAATTTTCCGGGAAAAATCGTTTCGGTCCGAATTTATTTGTGACGAATCGCTATTAAAAATGGCTATTTCTGGACGTCCAAGAGCCTCCATAGGGTTGCAGAACGTGTTGCTTGGCTGTAACATGCATATGATGCATGCTGGGTTAGTGAAATACTATTGTAAAGAAGTATGACATGCAGATCAGAGGCGTCGCTATTAGATTCGCTGACGCAGAGCGGCACAATTACAGAGCCTTGAGGTGGAATCAGCATGATGAGCCCATATATTGCCTGAAAGACACAAAGTGGAGTTGGCAGCAGCATAGGGAGCCCATATATTGCCTAAAAAACACACCCTGAATTTGGCAGCAGCATAGGGAGCCCAAATATTGCCTGAAAGACACACTCTGGACTTGGCAGCAGCATAGGGAGCACATATATTGCCTGAAAAACACACCCAGGAGTTGGCAGCAGCATCAGGAGCCCATATATTGCCTGAAAGACACACCCAGGAGTTGGCAGCAGCATAGGGAGCTCATATATTGCCTGAAAAACACATTGGAGTTGGCAGCAGCATTAGGAGCCCATATATTGCCTGAAAGACACACCCTGGAGTTGGCAGCAGTAGCAGCAGGAGCCCAAACATTGCTTGAAAGAGACACTGGACTTGGCAGCAGGAGCCCAAAAATTGGCCTAAAGACACACCCTGGAGTTGGCAGCAGCAGCAGCAGGAGCCCAAACATTGGCTGAAAGAGACACTGGAGTTGGCAGCAGGAGCCCAAAAATTGGCCTAAAGACACATTGGAGTTGGCAGCAGCAGCAGGAGGGGCCCAAACATTGCTTGAAAGAGAAACTGGAGTTCGTCCGGATCGATTCGCTCATCTCTAATTGTCAGGTATACTCATGATGTTGATGAGCCCATGGCTCATGCACATGCGTGTGTGGGTGTTTGTCAGTGGAAATGTATTTAGCACCAAACACAGATCTCATGGCTAAAGGCCTCAAATTATTTACTTCCTAAAAGAACTTCAAGCTAGAGCATACTGAGCCAAGTTTTGCATCCTTGGCTACATCTGCTAGATTGTAGCCTTAGATAAACCAGGGAGGGATTCAAGAATGATGCTTTTAGTGTCCTTGCCCTAGAGGTGGAATTCTAGTTTCTCATTTTTGCTACACATGTACATAAAGTACCCGGTCTAAACCCAAAGATGTTTCCCCTAATTTTGTATACACCTTTTTGTCTATAGGGTTCTTGATATTATCTGCTTCTTCAAATTATAGATCCATTTACTTTTTAGAAACCTTGGACAAGGTCACCTCTAATTTAATTCCAATAACATTTCAGATCAGATTCTGCAGCTCCAATTGTTATATACCGAAAAACACATGACCTTGAATGCTGTGAAAAAGGTTTAGTAGAACAATACATCTGATGCATCAACAATACATCAAGATGTTGTCAGCAGGCATGATTTATGTAGTAATTGATCTAAATCCATTGTTCTAAGGAGCTCACTGGGTTTTAGAACCAGATGAATCTTCACACCAGCACAATGAAGCTGCTGGCAATATACCTCCTTTTTGTTCTGCGGGCAGGTACAAGTTCTGCAGGCAAACTCAGAACATACTGGTTTGGAATTCAAGAAATTAACTGGGATTACGCTCCTAGTGGCAAGAATATTATTTCTGGAAAACCTATTAATGAAGATGCGTAAGTAGCCACTAGGAAATTTTTTTAATCATTTCAAGTTAGAAAGACAGGTTCTATAGCAGTCACCTTGAATGATCGGTGGCCTTCATGAAAGGCTGTTATTTGTATTTATCATCAATTATCTCCATCCATCCCCCCATAGTTTTATTATCTATCCAGAATCCCTCTGAATCCATCCAATACCAAAAAGCCACATGTAGTGGCTCCAGCCCAAACACGTTCTTCATTTCCCTGATTCCCTGATTTAATTCCAAAATGGCAGTGGTACCAGGTCCTTTAATTCAATAGCTGTTCCCTTTCCTTTATTACAGTATTTGTGATTTCATTTTATTGTACAGCTGTAAAATAGATGTTTAATGGTCACAACCCAATGGGTCAATTTGAGGAAGGGGACTTGCACCCTCGAAAGCCATACCATTCCAAACTGCCCTAAAGTATTCTGTAGTCATTTTAAATTTTCATTGAAGAGTGATGTTATAAAGTTCTAAGAATCTACTGAGCAGGCCCCCCTTCCTCAGAGATACTTACCTGTATTTGATTTTTCCACCATTTCATAAAAAGGCCCCTATACAAGTTGGAAGGGTAGAGGTTGTCAAGCCACCTACCCAGCATACAGCGGGTCCGGGAAACCCTTGGAAGAGGGTTAAGGTATTGATATGCCTAGGGCTTGGCCCAGTTGACCAAGGCTTGTCCCTACCAACCCCTATAACCAGTGTGCTGGGAAGGTAGGGCTGAAGGGACATTTATAGACTTGTTTGGCATGGGGTTAGTAAAAAGCCACACATCTAATAGCTTCTGAACATGGACTGTTTTACTTACAAATAAGTTTCAGGGCCATCATTATGGGCATACATGAGCCCCACCAGCAGCTTTCAGGATGGCCATTGAACAATGTTAAGGGGAAAATGACCCATGTATTCCTGTGTCTATATCTCTACTTGTGTAAGCTGGCCATTTTTTCATAGGGTCTAATTTGGGCCGCTTAAATTGTGATATCTTAGCGAATCGCTAGGTAAATTTTCTATAGCGATACATTATACAATGTTGTTGCTATTGAAAATTAGCCCAGGGATTTGTTAATCTGTCACAATTAAAGCGGCCCAAATTTGCCCTTATTTTGCTGCTCTATCAATACCTCATGCTATATAATGTAGCAAGTAAGATGGTGGTCCCACTGTTACACTATGAGGACCAGTATCTTGTTGCTAGTGAAGCAAACACCGAAGACTACTAACCCCCAAGAGACCCCACTCTTCACTAAAGCACCCCTCCCCACAAGAGCATATAGGCTTGAAAAGCCCTAGGTCAGCAGTGAGGAACCATCGAGTGTCACCGGAGGCCGTATCTTTTGCACTATAAATCACACGTGCCCATAACACGGGTTTTGGAGGAGAAAAATTTAAAAACAAAATTCTAAACCAAATGGTAAAATACCCCTCACAGTCATCCTATTATAGACAGTATGCAGAATTCCTCCAATCACACTATTACAGACGCCACATTACAGGCAGTGAGGTGCATCCCACATCACAGACAGTGAGCGGTATTCCACATTACAGACAGTCTGGGGCATAACAATTACAGGCAGTCTGAGGCATGCCAATTACAGGCAGTCTGAGGCATGCCAATTACAGGCAGTTTACAGGCATCCCAATTACAGAGTATAGACATCCCACATTACAGGCAGTGTACAGGCATCCCACATTACAGGCAGTGTACAGGCATCCCACATTACAGGCAGTGTACAGGTATCCCACATTACAGGCAGTGTACAGGCATCCCACATTACAGGCAGTGTACAGGCATCCCACATTACAGGCAGTGTACAGGCATCCCACATTACAGGCAGTGTGCAGGCATCCCAATTACAGGCAGTGTGCAGGCATCCCAATTACAGGCAGTGTGCAGGCATCCCAATTACAGGCAGTGTGCAGGCATCCCAATTACAGGCAGTGTGCAGGCATCCCAATTACAGGCAGTGTGCAGGCATCCCAATTACAGGCAGTGTGCAGGCATCCCAATTACAGGCAGTGTGCAGGCATCCCAATTACAGGCAGTGTGCAGGCATCCCAATTACAGGCAGTGTGCAGGCATCCCAATTACAGGCAGTGTGCAGGCATCCCAATTACAGGCAGTGTGCAGGCATCCCAATTACAGGCAGTGTGCAGGCATCTCAATTACAGGCAGTGTGCAGGCATCCCAATTACAGGCAGTGTGCAGGCATCCCAATTACAGGCAGTGTGCTAGCATCCCAATTACATACATTGTGCAGCCATCCCAATTGCAGGCAGTGTGCAGGCATCCCAATTGCATACATTGTACAGGAATCCCAATTACAGGCAGTGTGCAGGCATCCCAAATTACAGGCAGTGTGCAGGCATCCCAAATTACAGGCAGTGTGCAGGCATCCCAAATTACAGGCAGTGTGCAGGCATCCCAAATTACAGGCAGTGTGCAGGCATCCCAAATTACAGGCAGTGTGCAGGCATCCCAATTACAGGCAGTTTGTAGACATTCTAATTACAGGCAGTGTACAGGCATCCCAAATACAGGCAGTGTGTGGACATCCCAATAACAGGCAGTGAGCAGCATGCCCCCCCCCCCAAAAAAAAAACACATTCCCAGCTCCCATGCTGCTGTCTCCTGTGGACATAAACACACACACACACATTTCTGGCGTCCACTGCATCCGCAATCGCCGCTGCCTCCTCCCCATCCCCGTAGCTGCCGCTGCCTGCCGTCTCAAGCTCCTGAAATGCCGGTTCCTACTTCCGGGTGGACACCACACGGTTGCCTGAACCGGGTCTCTGGGAACTTGGGGCAGCGAGCAGTGGCGGCTACAGGGACAACAGCTGAGGTGGTGGCAGCTGTGAGGGCAGCGGAAGCAGGTAATGTGTGTTTCTATGTGTGTGTGTGTGTGTGTGTGTGTGTGTGTGTGTGTGTGTGTGTGTGTTGACAAAGTCCATAGCAGAAGGGGTCTGCTAGTGCAGAAGACAAATCCAGTATCCAAGCAAAGGTAATAGACAGGCAGCAATAATTGCAGTCAAAGGTTTGTAGCAAGGCTCGTGAGCAGACAGCAAGAGCCATGGTCAGTAATTTAGGCAAAATTCAGTAGCAAAGACAAAACAGAAATCAAGGTTCCCTCTGGAACAGGAACAAAGGCCTGGCAGGATAAAACCATAAAAAGATCTTCCAGCGATATCCTGGCACTTTAAGGTATAGAAGCCTTATCCCCACCCTAAAACTTACTTTTGGAGCCTTGGAGATGGATCACAGACTACACACGGGACAGTACACACCCTGCCGGACCAGAGGAAGACAGCGCCTGGCGAGTGAAAGAAAGACACGGACCAGTAGGTAGTGACATTTACAGTTTTACAATGTATTTGTGTCTTTTTTATACTAATTGGGGTGAATTGGTAAGCTAAAAGGTTCCAGGGCCGGCAGCTATTTTTTCCCTAGGGTGTCTCGAATTGGGATGCCCCATTGTGTGAAACCCCCCCAGTATCACCCCTTTCCCTGCTCCAATGGTGGATGCGCGGGCTCTCGTCCAATGAGAGACGCCCACTAAGACTATGTCATTTGGCAGCTGGCTCTCATTGTTTACAAAGAAAAGCATGTGCTGCCGCATCCCCTGCATTGTGCCCATGCACCTGTCAGAGCCATTCAGATAGGCTGGAGCAGTAATGCATGCATGGCCGGGGTTGCGGCAGCGCACGCTCCGCATTGATCTCAATGAGAGCTGTCTGCAGATTGACGTAGTCAAAATGGGCGGCTCTCATTGGACGAAAGCCTGCACATACGCTGTTGGAGCCTGGATAGCTACAGAATATAACTCTGGAAAGTCAAATTCCTAGGTTTTGTTCCGTAAAGTGTCACCTTTTTCTCTGGCTGTAATACACTGAAAAAATATGTTCCTCTTTCCAGACATGCAAGGATATATTTACAACAAGATTTCAACAGAATAGGCAAGATCTATAAGAAGGCTGTTTATTATGAATACACCAATGACTTGTATACAGAGAAGGTCAACAAACCTGAATGGATGGGGTTTCTGGGCCCTCTCATAAAGGCAGAAATCGGTGATACTATAATTATTCACCTTAAAAACTTTGCTTCCAGACCATACAGCTTACATCCACATGGAGTACGATATAATAAGGCACATGAAGGTAACTTGGCAATGATTGATATAACATTTTTATCAGTCTATATTATACCAAATGTTAGTGTTTAGTATTTTGTAAAGAAAATGCCACCATTGTAATTTATATATAATAACACACACACTAAAGCCGTCCCTTAAAGTGGACCAAAACTGAGGATAGTCAATATTTTTGACTATCCTGGGTTTTGGTCCTTTCCCCGAGGGCACCCAGATGGGGGGTGCCCCGCTGTGTGAAACCCCCTAGATCGCCGCAGCCAGCTCACCTCTTTCCGGTCCAAAATGTGTGACGCGGGCATGCTCCCTGTTAGAGGGAGGCGGAGGATACAACCGTCAGAGCCGCTGCTCTTAGACGCGCCATGGGAATCGGAAGAGGAGAGCTGGGTTCGGGCGATCTGGGGGGTTTCACACAGTGGGGCAACCCCTGATCAGGGGTGCCCCCGGGGAAAGGACCAAAACCCAGCATAGTCAAAATCCTGGGTTTGGTTCGCTTTAATAGTGCCTGACTATACTTACCCTTATCCAACAGAGCCCCACAGGACATGCCACGAAATTTCAGATTACTCAATAAACCTAGTTAGTTAATGAGACATTTTGAGCAAAGGGTTAAATTAGGCTGCTTTGGGCTGCATCTTTCATTCACCAGTACTTTATATTATGAGCTACACTCTATAGAACAGTAGTCCTCAAACTTCCTCCTCAAGGGCCGAGACAGGCCAGGTTTTGCAGCTCTCCACGCTACTCCACAGGTGAATTAACTGGTGCTCAGACAGAGCTATAGCCCTAATTATTACATCTGTGCATTAGAATAGAGAGCTGCAAAACCTGGCCTGTCTCGGCCCTTGAAGAGGAAGTTTGAGGACTACTGCTATAGAAGCTGCTACCTTCTGCTGACACATCTTTCTCAGTTCCCTCATTGAATTCACTTCTAAACTGGAATGCCCCAAAAAGTGGACCAAAACCCCGGATTGGTCAAAAGACATTTCCCATTTCAGCATATTCAGCATTAAAATATAACATAAAAAACGTCACTGCTGCAAGCTTCTCAATGGCCTACTCACCTTACCTGCCCGGTAGCTCTAAAGGAACAAGCTCCCGGAGGTGTATGTATCACAAGTCCCACACCTGCATGATGGCCACATAAATTCATTCATTAATCAATGCAGCCATCGCGAGATGACAACTGCAGATGCGGTGGTATCAGTCATGGGATAAGTCCGCAGATTTTCTTTGGGCAATGTGGAACAATCATTCTACAATATCGAAATACTAAAGTGAATGTCCCGTTACTTTGAACTTGCTTTAAGGTCAAGGACTTTATTAATTTTTTCACAAATTTTCTCACAAATGGAAATGTAGTAAATATATGGAGTTGTTATGGACCTTTTGTTTAGCAGTGCCCTTGGGACAGCTAGCCTGGAGGGTAATACTTTACCATTCGGGACTTGGCATTGGTAGCTGTATTAGACTTAGGGCATTAGTGCAGGGGTTGGGGGTGTCTCATTTTTATTCATGGGGTGGGAGATGTTAAGTTTTTATTGCTGGGGTGAGGGGTGTCATGTATTTATTTCTGAGGTGAAAGGGTGTCACATATTATGATTAGCTCCAATGTGTTGATCACCAGACCATTGTTAACGCATCACCCGTCCAGTAATACATTTTTGGAACGCCTTCCTCCTCCCCATTCCGAATCAGGCCTATAATTGTAGTGTCATCTGCGTATTTAAAGTGGACCAAAACCCAGGATTTTGACTATCCTGAGTTTTGGTACTTTCCTGGGGGCACCCCGATCGGGGGTACCCCTCTGTGTGAAACCCCCTAGATCGCCCAAACCCAGCCCAGGACATTTGTGAATGGCCGGCACAGGCACGCTCCCTGTTAGAGGGAGGCGGAGGATGTGGCCATCATAGACGCTGCCCTTAGACGCCCCATGGGACTGGGAAGAGGTGAGCTGGCTGCGGCGATATGGGGGGGGGGGTTTCACACAGCGGGAATGAAGGGTGGGCCCCCAGATTGATTTCCTCTGGTGGACCATAGGTACTCCAGTCTGACTCTGGCTCCGGCTACAAAGAAAACGCTCTACTTTTTTATGGTAAAAGTTCCATTAACTATCATTGTCTACCTAGGGGGTTGATTCAGAACCCAGTGCACTCAAACTACATACTAAAGGCTGAGAACAAGGCACAGAAACAGAGTGCCAAAGCTTTTACCAAATACAGTTGCCAGGTGAACGTTGTGCTCAGACAAACTAGAGTGAAAGAACCTCGACAGCTAAATGTGTAAACATCATACCGGGTTCGGTGAATGCGCTTGGGGGTAGGCTCAGGGGGTTCGCCAGAGATGGAGCAAAGTACTCACACTTGATTAACAGTAGGTGGTCACTCTTGATTCCAGTAGGCAGGAGAAAGAATTTCAGACACAGACCAAGTGCAATATCAACTGAGGGATGCCCCTCCCTTTATTCAGGCATAGACAAACAGTTCCTCCTCACTTTGCCACCAGCTTCGAATCACAGTTCAGGTCTCCCTTAAATCCCCCGACTCCAGCTGCTCATGGGTGGCTGGCAGGGTCCACACCTGCACTGGCCTAGCCAGCCTGGTAGCCTTCTCTGGGTGCCCAGCTCCTTCTGGCTGCCCCTCTAAATCAGGTAGTTCCCACTTCCAGACATCAGGGATCCTTCTCTCCACCACTCTCTCAGCGCAGGCTGGCTGAAACTCTGCTAGCCCCACCCGCCTGGATCCCTCCTATACCCTCTGCAACTAACCAATCAGGGAAGTGAGCTGTACTCCAGTTATCCCCTGTGTGTGAGAAGGCATTTCTTAAAACTCTATATAAAAGGCATATAATAACACATTTATAGCAGATATTTACAGGAATCTTCTCATCTAGACATTTCCTAAATTGTTGTGACTTTTGAGAAGAAAGGGTTAACACATTTAATAACACATAAAACATCACATTCAAGAAAAATGACCCCCAACATAGGAGGGACCTCCACAAAAATGGCCACCCAGGTTCCTTCTTGATGTGAGGGTTATCCTGAAAACATGATCATCAAGATTTTATCACAAGTTAATAACATCCAACTAATAAAACATTCCTTTTTGGTCCAGCATCCCCCTAGTGTGGACACTAACACCTAACCACCCACACCCCATTAATCTATGGTGGGACAGCCCAAACCTTAACCATTAAAGGGCGCCGTAACTACACTACAATTAACTTGTGTACTGTGACTTGTTAAACAAAGGAATTAAAACATTTGCACTACTACACAAAAGCATTATTACTTTTGAAACTGCCGCTGCCCAAAAGGGGAGGCTATCAAAACACACAATGTCTACTGTGGGATATTGGGGTGAACGGTAGTGACACAGACAACAGTTCTCTCTCGGCAAAGCAGGTTTATTTCAGAAAAAATGAAAGCATTCAAATGAAATAATACTTCTCCATTCATAGGTTGCAGCGTCAATGCAGAAAATCAAAACAAATGGTTACATCACCAAATAAAGGTAAATCCAGGGCTGGGGATTCCAGCAAGCTGTGGGTCAAAGGAAAGTCCAATCCAGATTGCAGGGCAAACCAGCCCGCCGCTCCTCACCCCCAATGGTCCAAGAGTGGGGTGCAGAGGCCAAGTCCTCCGGCTTAATAGTCCAGTATTGTTATTCATACAACATGCAGTTCAGCTTGAGCTCCCTCCATCAGGCTGGTCAAAGACAAATGACTGGCTCAGTGGGAGCCTTTTATTCAGGCTCCTTCCTGAAATCAATCTAACCAGGTGTGCAAGGCCTGAGATCAGAAGAAACCTAGGAGTGGGGAATGTGACCGGTTCTGAAATCCTGGCATGGATCGTGCTCTATACAGCACTGTAGGGGAAAAATATACTCCATCCAGGACTTCTCCACACACTTTACCACATATCCCCCCCCTCTTCTTCAGACCCGAGGTCTGACAATCCTTACTGGTCATACAATAGACTCGGGACAAAGCATCCGCATTCCCCTGTAACTTCCCCTGTCTATGTTCTACTTTAAACTTAAAGTTTTGTAAGGAGAGAAACCATCGGGTGACCCTTGCATTTCTCTCCTTATTTTGCTTCATCCAGGTCAGCGTCGCATGATCTGTCATTAGGAAAAATTCTCGACCCAACAAATAATATTTTAGGGCCTCTAACGCCCACTTAACAGCGAGACACTCTCTTTCCACTATCGCGTAGTTTTTCTCTGCCGGAGTCAGCTTCCGGCTCAGGTACAATACTGGGTGCTCTTCCCCATTCACCTCTTGTGACAGAACTGCACCCAAACCTGAATCAGACGCATCCGTCTGTACCAAGAATTGTTTGCTGAAATCTGGGGACACCAGAACAGGCTGTTTACACAGGGCAGATTTTAGGCTTTGAAAAGCCTTTTCTGCCTCTGGGGTCCATTCCATCATTACTGACTTACCCCCCTTTGTTAAGTCAGTTAACGGGGTAGCCATTGACGCAAAATTGGGCACAAACTGACGGTAGTAGCCGGTTATACCTAGGAAGGCTCTCACTTGTTTTTTTGTAAGGGGTCTGGGCCAGTTTTGTATTGCCTCTACCTTATTAATCTGGGGCTTAACCAACCCTCTACCAATGACATAGCCCAGGTATTTTGCCTCCTCCAGACCCACTGCACACTTCTCAGGGTTAATGGTTAAGCCAGCATTACTGACAGAGTCTAGGACGGCCTGTACCTTGCAGAGGTGACTCTTCCAATCAGACGAAAAGATGACCACATCGTCTAGGTAAGCAGCGGCATAATTCCGATGTGGCCTCAAGATCACGTCCATCAGCCTCTGAAAGGTAGCAGAGGCCCCATGTAACCCAAACGGCATAACCAGATAGTGAAACAGCCCTTCTGGGGTGGCAAACGCGGTCTTTTCTTTAGCGTCCTCAGCCAAAGGTATCTGCCAATACCCTTTTGTGAGATCCAGGGTTGTAATGTATCTTGCCCTTCTAAGCTTTTCAATCAACTCATCTACCCGGGGCATGGGATACGCATCAAACTTTGAGACCTCATTGAGTTTTCTGAACTCATTACAGAATCTCCAGGTCCCATTAGGCTTTGGTATTAAGACAATGGGACTGGACCAGGCACTAGCAGACTCCTCAATGATGCCCAACTCTAACATGCGTTTTATTTCAGAGGAGATCGCCTCCCTCCGTGCTTCAGGAATTCTGTACGGCTTTAGGTTTACCTTAGTGTAGGGTTCAGTTTTAATCTGATGCTTTATTAAATGCGTTCGGCCCGGCAGATCAGAAAACTTGTCTCTATTTCCTTGCAGAAATTCCCTAACCTCCTGCGTTTGATGACCTGACAAAGACTCACCTATCTTGACTGGGGGAATGGTCCGCACCGCCTCTTTAACTCTAGCCGGGGCAACTACCAAAGCTTCACGATCTTTCCACGGCTTAATCAGGTTCACATGGTAAATCTGGTAGGGCTTCCTTCTACCTGGTTGGTGAACCTTGTAGTTCACCTCACTCACCTTCTCTACAACCTCATAGGGACCCTGCCACTTGCCAGAAATTTACTTTCAGCTGTGGGCACTAATACCAGGACCCGGTCCCCAGGATTAAAGGCCCTCACCCTGGCCGATCTGTTATATATCCTGCTCTGGGCCGCCTGAGCCCTTTGCATATGCTCCTTTATTATCGGCATTACATTTTCTATACGGTCCTGCATCTGGGTTACATGCTCAATTATACTCTTGTATGGGGTGGCCTCAGTCTCCCAGGTTTCCTTGGCAATATCTAGCAAACCCATACACCAGTTCAAACGGTGAAAACCCTGTCGACACCTGGGGAACCTCCCGTATGGAAAACATGAGATACGGCAACAAACAGTCCCAATCACGGCCATCTCGTTCTACAACTTTCTTTAGCATGTGCTTAAGGGTTTTATTAAATCTCTCTACCAAGCCGTCTGTTTGAGGATGGTACACTGAGGTGCGGAGATGGGTAATCTTAAACAGCCTGCACAGTTCCTTCATGACCTTTGACATGAAGGGTGTGCCCTGATCGGTTAGAATTTCCTTTGGTATTCCTACACGAGAGAACATAAGAAACAGCTCCTTAGCAATATTTTTGGACGCCATATTTCTTAGCGGTACTGCTTCCGGGTAGCATAATCTAGTACCACTAATATATATTGGTGTCCTCGGGCTGACTTCACAATAGGCCCCACCAAATCCATGGCAATTCTCTCAAAGGGGACCTCGATAATGGGAAGTGGTACCAAGGGGCTCCGGAAATGTGACGTTGGGGCACTTAACTGGCACGTAGGGCAGGACTCGCAGTATCTTTTTATTTCCTCATACACTCCAGGCCAGTAAAACCTCTGGAGAACTCTTTCCTGGGTCTTATTAATCCCCAAATGCCCTCCAAGCACATGACTATGGGCGATCTCCAGCACCATGCGACGATATGGCTTAGGTACCAGAAGCTGTTCCACAACTTCATTGTTAATTTTGGAGACCCGATATAACAGATCCCCACGCATGGCGAAGTGTGGAAATTTCTGGTCAGCTTCTGGTTCCTGAGGCACTCCGTTCAACACTGTGACATTACCTCTTGCAGTCTCCAGAGTGGGGTCTCTTAATTGCTCAGACCCAAAATTACCCTGAGCCACCTATAGGTCTAAGACCCGCTGATCAGGCAGGGAATCCTCATCATCCTCACCTGCTAACACCTGTAGGGGAAACCGGTCATTACTGCATAATTCAGATATTCCCATTTCTTCACTAGGTACCTCATGGGGCTTATTGTCTCTACTAGATAGTTCAGCCGGCTCAACAGGAAGGGTCACCGGTTCTGCCGGAGATACTTCGCTACCGGAAGAAACGTTTCCCCTTTCCCACAACTCCCAGAACAAGGGAAAATCCAGGCCAACAATCACTTGGTACATAAGGCGTTCTACTACGCCTGCTTCATATTTTAGTGTTCCAGCAGGGGAACATTTGGTTTGGTATATAGTAAAGAAAGAACAGCGCTTATAGAAATGCTCAGCTGCAGCCTGACCGGTTGGCTAAACCGTGGGGTTGAAAAGACAATAAAGGTGATAGATCTAGCAGACAACAGACAAGCTGCCTGTGGCTGTCAGTCTATCTGCAGGCGCGCTAATTTCTGTAGGATGCTCAGGTGTGATAAGATGGGATGTTTAATCTTATCCTTGTTTTCCAAGTATCCTTAAATATTGTTGTTACTGCAAAGTCAAATGAGATTTTTGCGTTTGCAGTTTAATATTTATTACTCAATACATTTATAAAGTAACATACCTACTATAGAGTTGACTCTAAATAGGTAAAATGAAATGGGACTTACCCACCAGGCCCGGCGGTAAACACCTAACCTGGGCCACTTTTGAATATGACTTATAGTTTAAGTAGATGAGGATCCCACTCTGTGATGTAGAAAGACGACTTCTTTTATTCAAATTAAAAGTGGAGATGCAAGACAGACCATGGAACGTGCCACAATCAATAATCTGTCAATTGTATACAGCAGTCCCTTTAAAACTTCAGCAGCAGCTCCTCTATGTATATGGTGCTGGCATGAAGTCCCAGGATGTGTATCCAAAAGTTCAGAGCTTGTCTATAAGCTCTACACAGTCCGCCAGTTGATAATAAAATAGTCCATGAATAAAATCCTTTCCAGCTGGTTTCAGCCTGTCAGCACAGTCAGCTGGTAGTGAAGTGTAAAGTCCCGACGCGCGTTTCGATTTCTCGTCTTCAGGGTCTTCACTATGCATGTGTGCAGCTTCCTTTTTATGTATTAGAGCTGCTAAGGCTTATGGGAGTTGTGGTCTTTCATCGTAGTGCTTAATATCGGCTTGTGCACCTTCAAAACTCAGCCTGACATCTGTCAGGGCAAAATGTTTCTTATATTGCTGGCAACAATTCTCTCATTTCAGATTGCAGGATTAGATTCTAAAAAACAAAGTACACACAGCGGCAGTCTTCAAGAAAGATTACATTATGCCAGCTGAAATAT
The DNA here is from genome assembly GCA_027917425.1 of Gastrophryne carolinensis. NCBI lineage: Eukaryota > Metazoa > Chordata > Amphibia > Anura > Microhylidae > Gastrophryne > Gastrophryne carolinensis. The sequence goes on from CM051237.1 coordinate 140,324,858, forward strand.
GCATAATTCTATATAGATTTTGCGCAATATTTGCTATTTCTGTTTCCAATAAGAATATTAAATATACTTTCACCATGATTAAAAATGGAACGGGATTTTACTATTAAATTACATTAAAACATATTGCATAAATAACTGGTTTAAAAATATGCCTACATAAACATTAATGAAATAGTTATGACTAATACACATATATATTAAATATCATTAAATTATATCAAATTGTCTACAATGCACTGTTATAAATTATTAATAAAATCCAATGACTCCATGATTAAAAGGATACTCTTTTATGTCTACAATAATGTGAGATAAAAAAATAAATAAATAAATATAAATATAAGATGGGGGGGAGGAGAAAAACTTATTTTCTAGAGGAACTTTATATTAATTAAAATAAGAATAAAATTAATATTAAATGATCAAAGTATAATTAAAATCCTTAGATTAATCATTAACTAAAAAGCAATTTAGATCTATTTCAATATTCAAACCCTTCGGGATGTGTGAATCTAATTGATAGATCCATTTCATCTCTTTTTTAGCTAGTTCCCTTTGAATATCTGCTCCTCTCCAATTCACATCAACTTTTTCAAGTATCCAAAACATTAACCCTTCTGGGTTACCACCATGTTTTTCAGCAAAATGAGCGGACACACTATCCCCTCGATTCAAAGAGCAAAAGTTAATTGATTTCGTATCGAGAATCGTAAGTTTGGGTGGGTGTTTGTCATTTTTTCTTGTTTTTTTGGCCATTTCGTATTCGCACGATCGTTCGCGCATAGACGTATATGAACATACGCATTTCGTACGAGAATCGTATAATTTGCGTTAGTTCGTGTGTTTTTCCCGTCCAAATCGTATTATTTGCGTCCGATCCTATTTTTTACGTCCTTCACATGGGCTTGCGCCCAATTCAGAGAGGTGATTGCTAATTGTTTTGAAGCCCATTAAAGAGCTGCTTTACGAAATGTTTGCCGGCAGCTATTTGGCCTCGGGAGTAGGATGGAGCGGAGCGAGTTTGTGGCACATCAAGGGCTTATGCTTTTTGGCATTGAGTTGATCGAGATGTCTGAGAGCAGATTGCCCCTGCGTCGTCGCATGAACATCGATAGCATGAATGATGTTGAGCTGTTCGAGCTGACCAGGCTTAATCGCGCTTCCCTCCATAAATTATATAGTGAGCTGCGGCCATGGTTAGCCCGCACCACAAGGAAGGGGCATGCAATTTCAGGTATGACCAAGATGCTTGGCTGCCTGCAATTTTTGGCGAACGGCTCGTTCCAGAGGCTGGGTGCCCTCTCTGTGGGGATGTCACAGCCTACGCTGAGCCGCGCACTGTCTAAATTTTTGGAAGGCATGGCTGCCATAACTCAAAAATATATTTATTTTCCTGATGATATGGCAGCCAGAAACGCCATTAAGCTTGGGTTTTATAATGTGGCCGACATGCCCAACGTTATTGGTGCAATTGACTGCACACATGTGGCACTCGTACCTAGGGCAGCCGACGAGTATATATATAGGTATTGAGATTGGTTATTATGTTGCCCAACGTGTCATGTAACCTGTTTTCCTTTGCGGCAGCATATTTGTTTATCCCTCATTTGTGTAGCTGCTTTATCTCGGCTTTTCATTAGTCTTTCCCAATAGAGTGCAGACATGTTTTGTGGTTAATTTATTAGTTTTGGTCAAATATCAATTACCCTTTTTGTATGTTTTTGCCTTAAGGAATCGTAAAATGGGACACTCACTTAATGTCCAGGCCGTGGTTGGTCCGGATATGCGGTTTATGAGTGTCCTTGCCGGCTACCCCGGATCGTCCCACGACTCCTATATCCTCCGGCGATCTGGGTTGTTTCGGAGATTTGAGGCAGGTGAATTTTCGGGGGCATGGCTGCTTGGTAAGTGTGTCCTATTTGTGTGTTATTAAATGTGGCATTAATCTTGTATTTGGTGATATGTTTGTTTTGGAAAACTTTACATAAGCGTCCAACTGCCTTTTTCTTGGCTCATATATTAGGAACTTACCCAAAAAATCCTTGTCTCGCTTTGGCCTTCAGAATGTTTTCCCTTTAGTTAGGATGTCTGTAAGTTCCTTGTCCCTAAATATATTGGTTTGGAGTTTATACCCAAGGATCTTTGACCTTTGGCTCCTTTTGTACTATTGGTCTTTAAATGTCAAAGTGGACTTAAACTGCATACATTGTAGTTTCCAGTGAAATGTGGATAGGGATCTTTGACCTTTGGCTCCTTTTGTACTATTGGTCTTTAAATGTCAAAGTGGACTTAAACTGCATACATTGTAGTTTCCAGTGAAATGTGGATAGGGATCTTTGACATTTGGCTCCTTTTGTACTATTGGTCGTTAAATGTCAAAGTGGACTTAAACTGCATACATTGTAGTTTCAAGAGAAATGTGGATAGGCCCTCAGCAGCATCCTAATTGTAACATGTCTGAAAACTACAAATATATGTAAAATACAAATACCCTTGGCCGTGCAGATGTTTGTTAATTAATTGGTATATAGAAGTGCCATTTTTATTTAGGTTATACCTTAGTGCAATTTTTGGGGGCCCTAATGTGCCCTGTTTTTTTTTGGGAACACTTTACCTTACATCATTATGATATCTGTGAAATTTTTGGTGTTGGTTGTGTTGCCTTTTTAATTTTGATTACATTTAATTCTCTGTTTAAGGTGATTCCGGGTACCCACTTCTACCCTGGCTCATGACGCCTGTGCTGCGGCCCCAGGATGCCTCTCAGGAAGCGTATAACCGTGCGCATCGCAAGACCCGGGCTGTTGTGGAGAGGGCCTTTGGTCTGCTGAAGACACGTTTTCGTTGCCTTGACCATACTGGGGGGGCCCTGCAATATGATCCCAAGAAAGTGATCGACATTATAATGGCATGTGCTGTTTTGCACAATTTTGCCATCATGGAACGTGTCCCACGTTATGTGGACAGCCTGCCCTCTTCAGCCGTCGAGGATGAAGTCGAGAATTTTGAGGGGCCCCCCAGTGAGTCTGGCCAATCTGTTCGAGCCAACCTGATCAGCCAGCATTTTACTTAACTTTTTTCCCTGTCTCACCATTCTGTATGTCTGTGTTATCCTTTTTGTTACATATGTTGTTTTGCCGTAATGTGGCATTACCTCTAAGTAAAACATTTAGACCTTAATTGTTGCCTAATGTATTTCATGTAGTTTCCTTAGCTTTAGCTTTGCATTGTTACACCTCTTCAAACCAAAATTATCTGGTTTAGCCCAAGCTGTTAAAAATGTCTTCCCACTAAAAACGCCACAAGTATTGTAAGTGAATTTTTTGTTTTACTTTGAAAAGGAAAAATTATAGTGCTTAACACAAATCAGTCCACATACATCTGTGGTAACAAATGGATAACATTAAAAAAAAACATCGAGCACATCTACACCTGGAAGTGAGTGGCACAACCAAACAAGGACACCCAGTCCAAAGGCCAGCCTAGTCCAGTCATTAATATTGCCTGTGCCCAGGGATATTTGGGCATGGCCATAATGTCACACAAACATGTCTGCAAACAGGAGGAGCACCAACCAAATACATAGGTAAAGCCATAAGTGGCCAGATAAACTCCACATAGACCTATGGCATTGGCTAGTGGCCTTAAGCATTACTCTAAGGAGCTATATGGGAGCAAATACAAAACACAACCTGCCAGAGCAACACAAAATGGATTGTTTGAAACCTCAAAGGACAAGTAAATACAGTGGGGGGTAAGAGAAAAGATGTCCCACACACCCATGGCTTAATAGGGTGGCTGCCCATAATACCCAGGTGGAGGTCCAGGTGGAGGTCCATGGGAATGGGACCTAGCCTGGGCCATGGCAGCATTGTGAATTTGAAACTGCTCCACAATGTTTCTCTGCATATTGGTCATCTCAGCCATGGCTGACTGGATGCCATTACTTGCATTGGCCACGTTGCTGTTGAGGGTACGCAACTCCGCGAGGATGCCCTGTAGACTGGTATGGATGTTCACCATGTCGGCATGCCTTTGCTCACGCTCTGTAACGAGCTGGGCGTCATAAGAGTCCCTTTGTTGGGTCCATAATTGAAGCAGGGCACTCTGCCTCCCCTGGGAAATTGTGGGGCGGCGTAATGGCGTCCGCCGCACAATTACCCTGGCTCTTGGGCGTGCCCTGCCGCGTGGTGTCGTACCCTCAACAGCAACCGGCCTGCTTTGCAAATCCTCAGCAGCAGAGTGAACACTGGGGACTGTAGTGTCAGTCTCCCCATGTGCAAGCACAATGGATGGAGATTCACTCTGCTGCTGAGGATTGGCCAGAGAAACATTATGGAGCAGTTCCAAATTGGGACCCAGGGGGAGTTCATCCGACGTGCCCTGTACGGAGACATCATCATCTTCCTCCATGTCCTGGATCTCTTCCATGAGTGTGCGGGTCTGTAGGGACATATCAAAAAAAAAAGGCTAAGTTGGCGTCCAAATTTTGGATTTCAACAGTTTAACACATTCTTAAGCACTTGTTAGTATTTATGCTACTAAATTAACTTACCGAAAATCTCTGATCTGGGCTCCTATGCTGTACGGACCTGGTAGGCATAACCAAACTGGGGGGTGAGTTTACCCTTGCTGAGGGATCATGCTGGGCTGAAGAAGAGAAAAACAAACCACGTAAACACACACACATAACCTTTTTTAGGATAGGTAATCAAATATAGCTCTATTTGTAATATTTTTCAACTCTAGAGCAATGGTGACCTTTGTTCAAACACACGCAAGTTTACATAGGTGCAATGGCTCTGAAAAACTGCTAAGTGACCTCAGTTCTAAGTCATGAAGTGTACCCAGTCAGCATACAACTTTCAAGGCACATTTTTGGATTTAGCCTACCATTCGCTAGGTCCGGGGTACTCAAACAATTGTTTGAAACGCCCATTTCAAGGTATGTGGTGAGAGGTGAATGTCTGGCCATGGTGCTGACGCAGGGGGTGTCTAGTTAAAAAAAAAAACACTGGTGGAGGGGCTGGAGATTTCAAAGTGCCAACTAATAAAGGCTGCTTGCCCTTGCTGGGCTGGATGGGCCAGAGCTGAGGGGACAGGGATTGGATGGCTAAAGGGGGGAGTTAACGTATTGATGGTGATGGGATGGATGGAGCCAATCTGTTACAAATGTATGGGGCTTATGTGGGGGGGGGCATGGGGGGACTGTGGCAGATGGGCCAGAGCAGGGGCAGCGGGACACGATTGTGGCCAGAGAAATTTTAAAAAAGTTACTGTGTACCTTGCAATGCCACTTCCTGTGCAGTACTTCATATTGCAATGCTATGTTTCAGGGAGCCATGTGTTAGGCACTTACCTCACCGCCGTTCCGGGTCCCGCGGCGCGTTGCCGGCTGGCTCCCACCGGGCTGCGGACCGACGGTCCCCGGGTCTGCCAGCTCCTCGGCACCGTCGCGGGGATCAGGGGCGGGCGGTGCAGGATGCTGTGGGTGGCCGCGTCGCAGCCCGCTCCGCGCGGCTGCGCGGCCTTGCGGCTCTCCCCTCCGGCTCAGCGCTTCCCCTTCCTGGCGGGGGCGCGCCCGATCATCAACGTGCTCGCGCGCGCGCGCGAGCACGTCTGCTTTATGCCTCCCGGCGGCGCTTCCCCCAGCGCGCCCGCCGGGGGCGAGTTTGAATTCCCCAATCCGTGGCTGGGTCCTGGGATCGGACCCAGGGACTGGTCGGCCTGTCTGGCCTGGGCCGTCCAGCTCCTGGGACCGATCCCACTTCCTTGTTTGCACCAAGCACCTTCCTTCCCTCCTTTTTCCCTGTATCCCATTGGCCAGACTTCCCTATATATTTGCACTGCTCCAGTTTCCCAGTGCCCGTTATAGCTTCTGGGTTCTGGTTGTGTGCTGCGTTACTTGTGAAGATTTGGATTTGGATTTGGACTCTGACTATTCTCGCTAGCTGCCTGCCCTGACCTCCTGCTTTGCTTGACCACTCTCTTGCCTGACCCTCCTGTACCTCGCCTGTGACCTCCTGGAATTGACCTCGGCTACCCTCGACCATTCTCAGTCTTCTCCCCTGGATACCTCGCCTGTGACTTCCTGGTTTGACCTCGGCCTGATCTACGGACTTTTCACACCCGGCATCCTCATTCGGGATTCCCTGCCTAACACCAAACTGCACCTTAAGCTACTATTCCTTGCGCCTGTTAAGTCCTGGGGGCAACCGACTGGGAGAGGCATTACTCGCGTCTCCCACAAGCGGGGGCTTGTCTATAGGCAGAAGTGGCGGTGGAGATTGGGGGATACTGGCTTAAGACAGACGGGTGTTAGGTATAATCCTGACATTATAACGGGCCCGAATAAGAATGGACCAAATTCTGGAGCAGGTGCAGGCCCTGACGGCGGCGGTGGAGCACCTTGCTCTTCGAGTTGCGGCCCAGGAGAACCGTCCTACTCCCATGGTCCCCACTTCTCAGGGGACTCCGGCCGCAATGACGGTGGAACCCAAGATCCCGCTCCCTGAAAAGTTTTTCGGCGATAGGGCGAAATTTGCCAATTTCCGGGACTCTTGTAAGTTATACTTTCAGCTTCGCCCGGTCTCCTCGGGCTCACAGGAACAAAAAGTGGGCTTGATCATTTCCCTGTTACATGGAGACCCTCAGTCCTGGGCCTTTAGTTTATCAGCTCAGGACCCCATCCGCCAGTCGGTGGATAGTTTCTTCGCTGCTATGGAGGTCCTTTATGACGATCCTGACAAGGGGGCCTCAGCCGACGCGAAGTTACGTACCCTCCGCCAGGGACGCCGTCCAGCCGAGGACTACTGTTCCGAATTCCGGCGGTGGGCAGTTGACTCACGCTGGAACAATCCTGCCCTCTGTGGCCAATTCCGGTTAGGTCTGGCTAACTCTATCAAAGATACCCTGGTGAACTACCCGGAACCCCAAACTTTGGATGAGTTAATGCATTTGGCCATCCGCATAGATCGCCGACTCCGGGAAAGGCGCCTGGAGAAAGGATCACATTTTGAATCCACTGCAAAATCTGAGGCTTCCGTCGCTCAATCTTCTGAAGAGCCTATGCAGCTAGGTGCCACCAGGCTCACCGAAGGCGAGAGACGACGACGCCTATCCGAGGGGCTCTGTCTTTACTGTGGTGGGACCGGCCACATGGTTAGACTTTGCCCAAAGAAACCGCCGGGAAACTTCAGAGCCTAGGGGGTTTCGAGGGGGCCCTCCTAGGCTGTAAGGTATCTCCTCAAGTATCGTCTCCAATTCTGGTCCCAGTTCAGTTTATGTTTGGTGCCAAATATGTTAACTTAAAGGCTCTTCTCGATTCTGGAGCAGCTGGGAACTTCCTAGACTCTGATCTAGCACAGACTCTAGGAATTATGGCACAGGCCTTGCCAACTCCTATCCGGGTGTCAGCCATTGATGGCACTCCAGTGGCCGGGGGGTTAGTTCGGTTCCAATCACCTCCCATGCAAATCAAAGTAGGAGCCAGTCATTCTGAGGTTATCAGGTTCCTGATTTTGAGCATGCCTGGAACCCCCTTGATTCTGGGGTTGCCATGGCTGCAGGAGCATAATCCTCAGATTGATTGGGTTTCGGGGCAAATTACCAAGTGGGGGCACCAGTGTTTCCGGAACTGCCTGGAATTTCCCCTTAGGGTCACAAGCTTACTCCCTAGTGGGATTCCTACTCCATATTTGGAGTTTGCTGATGTTTTTTCAGAAAAGGCGGCAGACAAACTTCCTCCCCATAGACCTTGGGACTGCCCAATAGAACTACTCCCTGGTACGATGCCTCCCAGAGGGAGAATATTTAATTTGACCCGAGCAGAAACCCTTGCCATGCGGGAATATATCGCCGAGAACTTAGAGAAAGGGTTTATTCGGCCTTCATCTTCCCCAGCAGGGGCAGGGTTTTTTTTTGTGGAGAAAAAGGATGGGGGACTTCGCCCCTGTATCGACTATCGGGGCTTAAATAACATCACGGTAAAAAATAAATATCCCCTACCGCTTATTGAGGGGCTCTTTACACAGGTGGTCGGGGCGCAGGTCTTCTCCAAACTAGATCTCCGAGGGGCCTATAACCTCATAAGAATCAGGCAGGGGGACGAGTGGAAAACGGCCTTTAATACCCTTGAAGGGCATTATGAATATTTGGTTATGCCCTTCGGCCTGTGTAATGCCCCTGCGGTCTTTCAAAGCTTTGTTAATGAAATTTTCCGAGATTATCTTGGCCGGTTTATGGTTGTCTACCTAGATGACATTTTAATTTTTTCTTCATCCCTTGATGAGCATCGGAAACATGTGTGCCTAGTTTTACAGAAACTTAGGGAGAATTGTTTATATGCCAAGTTAAAGAAATGTCAATTTGAGGTATCTGAGGTTCCGTTCCTCGGTTACATTATTTCTAAATCTGGTCTGTCTATGGACCAATCTAAGGTGAGGGCTGTTTTAGAATGGGAGCAGCCCAGAGATCTGAAGGGCCTGCAGAGGTTTTTGGGTTTCGCCAATTTTTACAGAAGGTTCATTAAGAATTTCTCAACCCTGGTTACACCACTAACTAATTTGACTAAGAAAGGCGGCTACCCCCCGATTTGGCCGGCTCAAGCTGTCCAGGCCTTTGAGAATCTTAAGAGGGTATTTAGCGTTGCTCCCGTCCTAGTCCATCCCGATGAACAACGACCTTTCCTTGTGGAGGTGGATGCCTCAGAGATCGCGGTCGGAGCGGTCTTGTCCCAATACTACGGCTCACCTGCACGCCTCCATCCATGTGCCTTCTTTTCCAAAAAGTTCTCAGCGGCCGAAATGAATTATGATATCGGCAACAGAGAATTACTGGCCATCAAACTTGCCTTCCAGGAATGGAGGCACTGGCTGGAGGGGGCTCAGTATCCAGTTACGGTCTTTACGGACCATAAAAATCTGGAGTACATCCAGTCCGCCAAGAGGTTAACTCCTAGACAGGCTCGCTGGTCCTTATTCTTTTCCCGGTTTAATTTTTCTATAACATATAAACCCGGGTCTAAGAATATAAAGGCGGACGCCCTGTCCCGGAGTTTCTCGCCCCCTGACTTACCGGAAAGAGTGGTTTCTCCCATCGTACCTCGCTCCCTAGTGGTGGCCGCCATTCAACCCCAACTTCCTGATCTTACTCAGTTCCAGGCCCAAGCTCCTCCGGGGAAACCCGCGTCAGCCCTGTTTGTGCCCTTTGCTTATCGGTCTGAGTTTTTGTCCCATTTTCATGATACCAAAACAACCGGTCATCCAGGGATTAAAAAAACCATAGCTTTATTGTTACGCCAAGTTTGGTGGCCTTCTCTCAGGAAGGACGCTCAAAAGTTTGTCTCCGCTTGCAAAGTCTGTGCCCAGAGTAAGTCCTTGAGGAGCTCACCGGAAGGCCCACTCCTTCCATTATCCATTCCTGCCTCCCCGTGGACACATCTGGCCATGGATTTTGTTACTGACCTTCCTCCGTCTCAGGGTCATACGGTTATTTGGGTAATTGTGGACCGTTTTAGCAAGATGGCCCATTTCGTTCCTTTAAAGAAACTCCCCTCAGCTCAAACTCTTGCTCAACTTTTCGTTACTCATGTCTTTAGGATTCATGGTATTCCCACGGATGTTGTTTCGGATAGGGGGGTCCAGTTCGTCTCCCGGTTTTGGAGGGCTTTCTGTGCCAAGTTGGGGTTCACGGTCTCCCTTTCCTCGGCTTTTCATCCGCAATCGAATGGTCAAACCGAGAGAACGAACCAGTCCCTGGAACAATATTTGCGCTGTTTTACAGCGGGTTCTCAGACTGATTGGGCCTTCTTCTTACCTTTTGCAGAATTTGCTTTTAACAACGCTACGCATTCATCCACAGGGGTTTCTCCTTTCCACTGTGTTTATGGCAAGGATCTGAAGTTTTCTGCTCTTTCGGACCAACCCTCTAGAGTTCCCTCCGTGGATGAATGGGTTTCTAAATGGCCAGGGGAGTGGAATAAGATCCAACAACACCTAACTAGGGCCGCTTGTCTACAGAAAAAATTTTCTGATCGCAAGCGATCGTCTAATTCTAACTTTAAGGTGGGGGACTGGGTTTGGCTTTCAACCAAGAACTTGGCGCTACGCCAACCCTCCGCTAAGTTAGGACCGAAGTTTATTGGCCCCTTCCCCATAACTCACAAAGTTAATCAGGTGACATACCGGTTGGCCCTCCCTTCTTCCATGAAAATCTGTAAATCCTTTCATGTTTCACTTCTTAAGTCTGCAAGAGACCATGAACCTAATAGTCCTCCTAGTCCTGTGGTAATTGATGGGCATCAGGAGTTTGAGGTGGCCCGGGTCCTTGATTCTCGCTTCTTTCGGAACTCTCTTCAATATCTTATTGACTGGAAGGGGTACGGTCCGGAGGAAAGATCTTGGGTTCCTGCCAGAGAAGTTCATGCACAGAATTTAGTAAAGAAATTTCATAGAGAGAATCCTTTAAAACCCAGCTTGGAGGGTCCAGTGGCCCCTCCTCAGGGGGGGGGTAATGTTAGGCACTTACCTCACCGCCGTTCCGGGTCCCGCGGCGCGTTGCCGGCTGGCTCCCACCGGGCTGCGGACCGACGGTCCCCGGGTCTGCCAGCTCCTCGGCACCGTCGCGGGGATCAGGGGCGGGCGGTGCAGGATGCTGTGGGTGGCCGCGTCGCAGCCCGCTCCGCGCGGCTGCGCGGCCTTGCGGCTCTCCCCTCCGGCTCAGCGCTTCCCCTTCCTGGCGGGGGCGCGCCCGATCATCAACGTGCTCGCGCGCGCGCGCGAGCACGTCTGCTTTATGCCTCCCGGCGGCGCTTCCCCCAGCGCGCCCGCCGGGGGCGAGTTTGAATTCCCCAATCCGTGGCTGGGTCCTGGGATCGGACCCAGGGACTGGTCGGCCTGTCTGGCCTGGGCCGTCCAGCTCCTGGGACCGATCCCACTTCCTTGTTTGCACCAAGCACCTTCCTTCCCTCCTTTTTCCCTGTATCCCATTGGCCAGACTTCCCTATATATTTGCACTGCTCCAGTTTCCCAGTGCCCGTTATAGCTTCTGGGTTCTGGTTGTGTGCTGCGTTACTTGTGAAGATTTGGATTTGGATTTGGACTCTGACTATTCTCGCTAGCTGCCTGCCCTGACCTCCTGCTTTGCTTGACCACTCTCTTGCCTGACCCTCCTGTACCTCGCCTGTGACCTCCTGGAATTGACCTCGGCTACCCTCGACCATTCTCAGTCTTCTCCCCTGGATACCTCGCCTGTGACTTCCTGGTTTGACCTCGGCCTGATCTACGGACTTTTCACACCCGGCATCCTCATTCGGGATTCCCTGCCTAACACCAAACTGCACCTTAAGCTACTATTCCTTGCGCCTGTTAAGTCCTGGGGGCAACCGACTGGGAGAGGCATTACTCGCGTCTCCCACAAGCGGGGGCTTGTCTATAGGCAGAAGTGGCGGTGGAGATTGGGGGATACTGGCTTAAGACAGACGGGTGTTAGGTATAATCCTGACACCATGACATTGGGCAGGAGACCAACCACTACATGGCCGATCAAGGGGGCAGCTCTGAGCACGTCAACACAGAAGTAACTGAGTGCAGGGCTGTCTGGGCAGGGGTCCTTGAATGTGGTGGCAAGGTCCGCATTGGGACCCCGGGCCGCCAGTTGAGTGTCGCTGCTCTAGGTCAGATATGTTTGTGGGTGGCTAATTAAATTGTTAACTCAAACACAACTCACACAACCAAAAGGCAACCCATACATAATGATGTGTGTTTTGTGATTGATTCCAAATATCTCACTTATCTTGCGAAACTTCATGACTTTAACAATCCAATTGGACATTTGAACTTTGCCATAATGGCTGTGGGCCTAAATGTGTGATTCCCAGGGACAAAAAGAGGACACAAACAGCCACAGTAGTGCGAGGCCAAGCAAGGCAAACCATAGGGGCATCCCGTTAGCTTGTTACTAGTGAACTGTAGATTATTTAGCAAACAGCCAAACATGCAGATTTAAGAGTACTCACCGTGGGTACGGGTCGGTGAGTCTGTGTCCCTTAGACCAGCATGTCCACCGACCGCGACCGGATGGAGAAGTCCAAGCACAATCTCCTCAGCAGGGGTAAACTCCAATTTAGATGGAAAGCCACCGCCAGTTTTCAGGCTGAAAAGAGAAAATCGTTTGGTACTCAGAAAAGGTGCATACAGTACATCCCAAACATTCGATTTAGCGTAAACATTTAGTTACCTGTAATTATGCCTTTTAATTTCTTTTTGCCGTACAGCATACTTCAGATCAGAGATTTTCTTCTGAATTTGGGACACATCTTTCCTCTCTTCCCCCGCTGCATTTACTTGTCGGAGGATGGTTTCAAACAATTCCATCTTGCGCTGCTTGGTGGTGTGTTTGGATTTGCTCCCATATAGCTCGTCATAGTATAATGTAAGGCCACTAGCCAATGCCATATTTTGGTCATGGGAGAATCTCCCACTCAACTGGCCGCGGCGCAATGTGCGGCCAGATGGTTGGCTTGGCTGCTCCTCCATGTGTGCAGACACATGTGGTGACATTATGGCCTGGGGCTGGGTAGGGGAATGGCCGGATTGGTGGCTTCCCAATGACTGGACTGGACTGGCCAAGGGACTGGGTGTTCTTGCGTGGCTGGCCACCGAACTTCCAGGTGTAGATGTGGTCATGGGGGCAATTCGGGGCCCTCTTGGGGGGCTAGGTTCCCGGCTGGTGCCAGGTCGGGGGCTCTGTTCCCGGCTGGTGCCAGGTCGGGGGCTTCTGGCCCTGGATTGGGTTCTTCTGGGCCTGTAGGGGCTTCTGGCCCTGGATTGGGTTCTTCTGGGCCTGTAGGGGCTTCTGGCCCTGGATGGTGTTCTTCTGGGCCTGTAGGGGCTTCTGGCCCTGGATGGTGTTCTTCTGGGCCTGTAGGGGCTTCTGGCCCTGGATTGGGTTTGGCGGGCCCTGTCGGGGCTTCGTGCCCTGGATTGGGTTCGGCGGGCCCTGTAGGGGCTTCTGGCCCTGGATGGTGTTCTTCTGGGCCTGTAGGGGCTTCTGGCCCTGGATTGTGTTCGGCGGGCCCTGTAGGGGCTTCTGGCCCTGGTTTGGGATCTGCGGCCTCTGGATGGGCTTCTGGCCCTGGATTGTGTTCGGCGGGCCCTGTAGGGGCTTCTGGCCCTGGTTTGGGATCTGCGGCCTCTGGATGGGCTTCTGGCCCTGGATTGTGTTCGGCGGGCCCTGTAGGGGCTTCTGGCCCTGGTTTGGGATCTGCGGCCTCTGGCTGTGCTTCGGGGCCTGGATGGGGTTCGGGCCCTGGATGGGGTTCGGGCCCTGGCTGGGCTTCGTGCCCTGGATTGGGTTCTTCGGCCTCTGGCTGTGCTTCGGGGCCTGGATGGGGTTCGGGCCCTGGATGGGGTTCGGGCCCTGCTGCGGGGCATGGGTTTCCGAACTGCCCTACTTGAAGGCATGGCCGGTGTGGGCTCACTGGTGCTGCCTGTTCTGGGGGCAGAGGTGGTGGGTGCTGCAGTTGCCAGCTTTTTGGCTGCAGGAGGGGCACGGGGCTTGGGGCCCCTTTTTTTGGTACCTGAGGGTCCAGGGTCCCTTGGTGGGGCCGAGGTGGGAGTCTTGGCTCTCAGTTTTCGGCCAGCTTGCTGGGACCTTGTTGTGGGGCCCTCCGCGGTCTTGCTTGGCTGGGGTCGCTTGCTCATCGCCTTTTTTGGTGCCATCGTACACAAATGCTCAAAGAGAATGAGCTTTGGGTGCAGGGACCTTTAAATAATGAGCCCAGCGTGTGACGCCTATGCGCACGACTACGCGCTCGTACGAACGTACGTTCGAGCGGAACCAGGAAACCGCTGGGGTTTCACTTATCTGCTGCCTGGAAGAAGCATAAAGATGGCGCCCACTATCTTCACCCGTCAACAGGAAGAGATCCTCATGCTGGTAAGTGGCTGCCTGTGCATTTTAATCGAATAGTCAATGATGGCCTAAATGTAAATGATGCGTTTGGAACTAGTTTGGGGTATCTTAATGTTTAATCACTGGCTCCTCACACTTCATCCTCAAGGGCCGAGCCTGGCCACGTTTTCAAGTGTCTATGCTGATGTCCTAATTCGGCCAATTGCTCCGGCTTAGCAACAGTTAATTAACCTGTGGAGTAGCGGGGCGAGCTGGCAAACCTGGCCTGTCTCGGACCTTGATGCGGATGTTTGAGGAACACTGTTTTCCTAAGCCATAAAAACACAACGGGAAGCCACACACGTGGTCCAAAAGCCTAAGCATTAGGCTACATCTTGGATGTTTAAACCATCCTAACATGCCATAGATGCAGGTGGCCTGATTCTTGATGTTGGCTATTATCTGTATGTACATGGTGTGTGATACATATAACATAAGACCAGACTGTCAATCACAGTCAACGTCCTCTTGAAGGCACTCCCCAAAAATGGCGGCCACTCGAAATGTGTGTGTTAATGACATGAAATTCTCAACTTGTGATGCAACACATATGGGTCTGTGTGTAAAAGTAAAAGCTCTGTGTCCATTATGTTTTTCAGATCATGCTTCAGCGCCGGTATGACTTCGCGCCCAATGTGTGCGAGAAAAGGGACATCGCCCGGGAGATCATCGCGGAGATCCACCGTGTGACCAGCACCACCTTCACTCACACCCAGATAATGCAGCATTGGTCGGACCTGAAGCGTCTGCACATGCCCCGGGTGCGGAGGTTTTTTGGAATCCATTTCCCAAGTAAGTACAAAGCAATTGCATGGTATATGTTCCAAATGTCTAAGTTATGCCTTTATTTATAATGACTTTTCTTTGGTAGTGTTGGAAATGGATTTCAGAATTCGCCGCACCCGGAGACGTACAGGCCGACCAGTGCTGCATGACTCTGCATCTGTGAGTGAAGGTGGTGGATCTCCCGGGCGACGGACCTACCCCTCCTCTGTGGCCTCCTCAGACCAGCCCCTGGACCTTACCACAGAGGAGGGGCCAAGGCGCGTGGGCGTGGAGTCATACCTGGCCACGCATGGGGAAGGCTCTGGTATGTCACTCTTCATGTATAGGCACAAAGATATACATGGCAGCCCAAAAACTAAGTTATCCTTTATTATGTATTTGTAGAAGCTTCTGGAGCGGGTGAGATAGTGGAGGAGGAGGCAGCAGAGATGCTTGAAGGCGATCCTGGCGAAGGTGAGTGATGTCAGCCAGACTGGGAGCCAGATATGTGGGGAATAGTGACTCTCTACAAGTACTAACCAAATGTCACATGTTTCTCCAGGGACTTCTTCACAGCAGAGCCAGGACCAAGGGCAGCCTGTTGGCCCCAACCAGCCATCTGTCGGCCACCAACTCCGTAAGTCTCCATGCCATTATTCATATTAATGTTTGCTTAGCTAATAACACACACATAACTAAAGGCGTAGCCAATGTGTAGTTCACACTTTCATGTGGGCACTTCGTTAGCTTAAAGAGGACCCTAACTAGTATTAAGAACCAAAGACTTAGCCATCACACTGTACCTACAGATTAGAAACATGGAAAAACACCCTTCACCCATCTAATGCATGTTATTAGAATGAACAAAACCAATATTGGGGAATATGGAATGCACAATATTTACAGGCAGCATGGGATACAGATTGAAAAAAGGAAGGTGCTGCCATGCATTGTGTGAGTGATGACCTTTCCCTCAACCCAGCTATGCTCTGGATTCCCAACGCACCACTGTAACCTACTCCCCTGTACTTTATCCAACTCTCCACTCCTCATTAAGTGTTATGCTTCAGAGTCCAGATGGCGGCGCTGTAATCCCCAAAAAACCCTAAATAACTTTGAGGTGGTGCAGAATCATTTGTGAATAGTTATTGGTTTTCATTAAATAATGTTGAAGGTCCGGTTTAAGGAGTTTAAACACTTACCTGTGGGAAATGCATTAACTGTATCCCTTTGAAGAAGGACATATGTCATGCATTTACATGTATTTGATTAACCATAAATCTATTTCCAGCATACAAACCGGTCTGGGACTCCTATTTATGTTTCTTTCTCTATTGGTTACAGGGATGATCCCCCAAACCTTGGCGGGAAAAAAAAAAAGAATGAAGGAGTTGGTGGCCGAGCTGCTGGCCATACAGGCGACGTTGGGGCCAACAGATGAAGAAGACGAGGAGGATTAGTGCCCTTGGTCCTGGCTCCTTTCTTAAAGTTGTTTTAAAATTTTTACAAATTTTAACACTTGTTTTATGTTTTTGGTTAAAAACCCAAAAAGATGTATTTTTAAAAAAAAAAAAAAAAAAAAAAAAAAAAGGTGTTTTACTGTTAAAAAAATACAAAATATTTATATTTGTTTTTCGTTGAAAAAAAAAAAAAAAAGGTTTTCCAAAAAAAAACCCCAAAAAAATCAAAGTTTTTACAATTATTAAAAAAAAAACAAAGAAAATATTTTAAATAAATTATATTTTAATCCTTCAGAAATGTGTCTTTTCTAATATGCACACACCCAAAAAATTACACAAACCAGAAACAACACACTTAGAAACATATAGACACATGTAAATTATGTGATATTCTAACGTTTTATGGACCGAGAAATGAAGTTGGATGCAAGCGCTAAGGTGTTTAGGTAAGTTTGAGGGACCGAGAAATGAAGTTGGATGCAGCCGCTAAGGGGTTTAGGTAAGTTTGAGGGACCGAGAAATGAAGTTGGATGCAGCCGCTAAGGGGTTTAGGTAAGTTTGAGGGACCGAGAAATGAAGTTGGATGCAGCCGCTAAGGGGTTTAGGTAAGTTTGAGGGACCGAGAAATGAAGTTGGATGCAAGCGCTAAGGTGTTTAGGTAAGTTTGAGGGACCGAGAAATGAAGTTGGATGCAGCCGCTAAGGGGTTTAGGTAAGTTTGAGGGACCGAGAAATGAAGTTGGATGCAGCCGCTAAGGGGTTTAGGTAAGTTTGAGGGACCGAGAAATGAAGTTGGATGCAAGCGCTAAGGGGTTTAGGTAAGTTTGAGGGACCGAGAAATGAAGTTGGATGCAAGCGCTAAGGTGTTTAGGTAAGTTTGAGGGACCGAGAAATGAAGTTGGATGCAGCCGCTAAGGGGTTTAGGTAAGTTTGAGGGACCGAGAAATGAAGTTGGATGCAGCCGCTAAGGGGTTTAGGTAAGTTTGAGGGACCGAGAAATGAAGTTGGATGCAGCCGCTAAGGGGTTTAGGTAAGTTTGAGGGACCGAGAAATGAAGTTGGATGCAAGCGCTAAGGTGTTTAGGTAAGTTTGAGGGACCGAGAAATGAAGTTGGATGCAGCCGCTAAGGGGTTTAGGTAAGTTTGAGGGACCGAGAAATGAAGTTGGATGCAGCCGCTAAGGGGTTTAGGTAAGTTTGAGGGACCGAGAAATGAAGTTGGATGCAAGCGCTAAGGGGTTTAGGTAAGTTTGAGGGACCGAGAAATGAAGTTGGATGCAAGCGCTAAGGGGTTTAGGTAAGTTTGAGGGACCGAGAAATGAAGTTGGATGCAGCCGCTAAGGGGTTTAGGTAAGTTTGAGGGACCGAGAAATGAAGTTGGATGCAGCCGCTAAGGGGTTTAGGTAAGTTTGAGGGACCGAGAAATGAAGTTGGATGCAGCCACTAAGGGGTTTAGGTAAGTTTGAGGGACCGAGAAATGAAGTTGGATGCAAGCGCTAAGGTGTTTAGGTAAGTTTGAGGGACCGAGAAATGAAGTTGGATGCAGCCGCTAAGGGGTTTAGGTAAGTTTGAGGGACCGAGAAATGAAGTTGGATGCAGCCGCTAAGGGGTTTAGGTAAGTTTGAGGGACCGAGAAATGAAGTTGGATGCAGCCGCTAAGGGGTTTAGGTAAGTTTGAGGGACCGAGAAATGAAGTGGGATGCAAGCGCTAAGGGGTTTAGGTAAGTTTCTGGTTGAGGGTGCGCATGCGCAAGATCTTATAAACATACGAACGCACGAATCTAAGAGGCCAAAAACCAATGAAAACCAGAGGCAAACGCAAGTAATTGGAAGAGCTTGACGATGGAAGCAGCCGAAAAAACAGGCTGCCGCCGCAACAGGTGAGCACATGAACGTGATTTTTACGATTGCCAACTGACTGAGGCAAGTTCGGGAGATATCATACGAACGGACGTATCTTTTAGGATAGAAACGTATTTGCTTATTGAATCACTCGCAAGTTCATACGAACGCACGAGCGGACGTGAAAAATAGGATGATCGTGAGCCAAATCCAAGCTGTTACATGTTTCTTTGAATCAACCCATATGTGTTGCCACTTTTTTCTTAATGTTTCTGACGTGCTCACTTAATCTGATTGGTTTGGTATATAACCTCCACCCACAAGGTTGGCCCGGACCAAGGTTACCAGGCTACCTGAGTCCAACAGCGCCTTCACTGAGCACCCATTCACTCTCATCAACACAATATGGGGCTCGGTCTCTAACCGCGAAACCGTGGTACATGCTGGTTCCGCAAACAGGGATCTTCTGCGGCCAGCGCCACACTCCATAGGCTCAGGGCCAAGGGGGCAATCCACGGCTATGTGCCCCCACTCACGGCACCTCCAACACTGGGGACCCCGAAGCCTCCGTGCCTGGGCGTCCTCCCTAGGATTGGGGGGCCTCTGGGGGTCAGGGTCAGTCCTGGGCCCTTTTTCACCCTTCCATACACCTCCAAGGGGAACCTGCCTACCCGTCGTTGTCACAGGTTTGTGGGTCTTGGAGGATGATGGTGTAGTAGGGGCATCCCGTAGGTAGTCCTCCGTCGCAATAAAACGTTCAACCAAGTTGACCAGCTGCTCCGCACTCCGCGGGTCGCCTTGTCCCACCCACCGTTGAAGCTTTGGCGGCAGGGACCGAAAGAAGAGGTCCACCCCGATTTTCTCGACAATCTGCGCAGGGGTTGAACGCTCTGGCTCCAACCACTCTTGGACGAGATGTATTAGGTCATACAACTGGGACCGGGCAGGCTTATCAACGGCAAAAGTCCAGTTATGTATTCGCCTTGCCCGAACCGCTGGCGTGACTCCCAGGCGAGCAAGGATCTCCTGTTTAAGCTTAGCATAGTCCCGTACATCCTGCTCCCTTAGGTCAAAATATGCCTTTTGCGGCTCACCCGTTAAGAACGGCGCAATTACGTCGGCCCATTCTGCTACTGGCAGCTGTTCTCTCTCGGCCACGCGCTGAAACACTGTGAGGTAAGCTTCGACATCGTCGTCTGGGGTCATCTTTTGTAAAACCCGCTGAACGGTTCTCCTCGCCCCCTCTGTCTCTCCGGATGTGAAACTTTGGCACCAACAGTCTCTCTAAGCGCGGCCATCTGTTCAATCAACAGGCGATTTGTATCCTGCTGGTTAGCCACGGTCTGCTGCTGCATTTGGAACTGTTGTGCCAGGGCCTGCTCCTGTGCTCGCTGCTGTTGTGCGAGGGCCTGCTCCTGGGCTCACTGCTGTTGTGCCAGGGCCTGATGCTGTTGTGCCAGGGCCTGATGCTGTTGTGCCAGGGCCTGCTGTTGTTGTGCCAGGGCCTGCTCCTTTGTTCGCTGCTGTTGTGCCAGGGCCTGCTCATGCCGGAGGTCAGCTTGTATTAGGTGTTTTATCACCTCCTCCATGTGAGACATCTTGGTGACGGCCTTCACCCAGGACATTAACTATTAAATGCAGCGTGTTGTCACTCCGTTGCCCCTAGCAACAGTCACCATGCCCGCATCCTCCACCAACTGTGGGATATTGGGGTGAATGGTAGTGACACAGACAACAGTTCTCTCTCGGCAAAGCAGGTTTATTTCAGAAAAAATGAAAGTATTCAAATGAAATAATACTTCTCCATTCATAGGTTGCAGCGTCAATGCAGAAAATCAAAACAAATGGTTACATCACCAAATAAAGGTAAATCCAGGGCTGGGGATTCCAGCAAGCTGTGGGTCGAAGGAAAGTCCAATCCAGATTGCAGGGCAAACCAGCCCGCCGCTCCTCACCCCCAACGGTCCAAGAGTGGGGCGCAGAGGCCAAGTCCTCCGGCTTAATAGTCCAGTATTGTTATTCATACAACATGCAGTTCAGCCTGAGCTCCCTCCATCAGGCTGGTCAAAGACAAATGACTGGCTCAGTGGGAGCCTTTTATTCAGGCTCCTTCCTGAAATCAATCTAACCAGGTGTGCAAGGCCTGAGATCAGAAGAAACCTAGGAGTGGGGAATGTGACCAGGGTTCTGAAATCCTGGCATGGATCGTGCTCTATACAGCACTGTAGGGGAAAAATGTACTCCATCCAGGACTTCTCCACACACTTTACCACACTACCCATAGCGGACGGTCACACAGTGGGGAGTCCTGTACCCCTTTCAGGCTAAATTTGGTGGCTCGCAAGGAGGAGTCCATCACCTTCTTCATAAACAAGCAAATCTCAGCTAGCCCCCCCTCGTTCCTCACTAATACTGCAGTTCCAAATACTTGGGGGTGGGGTGCCCCAGGTTTTAGTCCCGGGCTGGCTTGGCAACATGGCATTTTTGTCCCAGCACCCCCTCCATCCACTACTCGCAGTGCGTCTTCACCCCCACAGCAGTTCTGGAGGCGAACAGGTATATTCCAACCTATACTTCGGGTCGCTTTCCCGGACAACCCCCTACTCAGCACTCACAAAGGGTTTTAGGGTAGGAAAGGCCTGTAGTCCATTGGCCATATAACTCAAGTAGGAGTGCATAACCGGGGAGTGCTCGTTCCCAGCCTCATATCCCTTTTCGTCGGTGTCTCCTTCCTGTGCTTGTGACTTGCCTCCCCTGGCTGGGGAAACCTCCTCGCCCCTCCGGGTAAACGCATCTCTGCATCAGGCACTTCCCTCATTCCTCAGCCCCACTGGTGCTCTCAGGATACAGGGCCTCCACCTCCACCCACATTTAGATGGATTGCCGCCGCTAAACCCCCTACCAGGGCTGGCAGGTCCTACAAAAGGCCCCTGTCATCAAGGCCAAGATGAACTCCCCACAGCGGGGACATGCCAGGATCAGCTTCTCCTGGCCAATGGCTGTGTTCACGAGGATCCCTGGAGGATCACATGGATCCCCGTGTCCTCCCAGGCTGCCTCTTCTGTCCTTGCCATCTCTGCAGGCTGCAGCCTGCATGTGCCTGCACTTCGCCATTGGACTGGGGGTATCTAACAGAACGGTATCAGTTATTGTGGCTGGCTGTACTCCTTCTACTGGTAGTACTTAAAGGGAACCTGCAGTCGGTTTGGGTCATTAGACCAGTAACAAAACATATTACATGTTCAGTAACATCAGCCGAGCTCACATGGTATGGATTTCATCACACAGGTCTTGGAAGGTTTGACTCATTTCTGTCAGTCTTTTTCACAAAGTCTTCTTTCTTTTTCTTTAATAACGCTTCAGGGCCTCTAGAGATTGTCCTTGGTTTTAAAGTATACCAAGGACAATCCCTAGGATTGCCAGGATTTTCAGTATCCCGGGTTTTGGTCCATACCTTTGAGGCATCTGGATTTGGTATGCCCCACTGTGTGAAACCCCACCGAATGCTCAATATACATACCTTGCTTGAGTTTCCACTGTGCATCTCTGCTCCAAACACTTATAGTAACATAGTAACATAGTATGTAAGGCTGAATAAAGACTTTAGTCCATCCAGTTCAGCCTGTTTAACTCCTTCCAGTGGTCTAGTAGCCATAGCTGGAAATGTTATTACATGCCAGGAAGGCATCAAGGCCACTTTTGAACATTTTTACTGTATCCATCATTACTACCTCCTCTGGCAGCGAGTTCCATAGTCTCACTGCTCTTACAGAGAAGAATCCCCTCCTATGTCGGTGGAGAAAGCACCTTTCCTCTAACCTTAGTGGATGCCCCCGGGTTATGGTTACACTCCGGGGTATAAATAGATTGTGGGACAGATCTTTGTATTGTCCCCGAATATATTTATACATAGTTATTAGATCACCCCTCAATCGTCTTTTTTCTAGACTAAATAAGCCTAACTTGGACAATCTTTCCGGGTACTCTAGCCCCCGCACTCCTTTTATTAACTTTGTTGCCCTTCTTTGAACGTGCTCCAGTTCTGATATGTCCTTCTTAAGCACAGGTGCCCAGAACTGCACACAGTATTCCATATGGGGTCTGACCAGTGACTTGTACAGGGGTAAAATGATGCTCTGGTCATGAGCACCTATGCCCCTCCTGATGCACCCCATGATCCTATTTGCCTTGGCAGCAGCTGCCTGGCATTGATTACTACAGTTGAGCTTATTGTCAACTAAAACCCCTAGGTCTTTTTCCATTGTTGTTTAACCCTTTTGTTGCCAAGCACGTAACACCTACGTGCTGGCTTGGCTGGGCCTTAAGTGCCAAGCCCGTAGGTGTTACGTGCTTGACTTTGATCGCTTCTAGTTTAAAAAATAAAAATAAAAAATACTCACCTGACCCCTTGTTGGATCCGGCCGGGTCTCCCCTTTAATTTGGTGCCATCCGATCCCCCGTGGGGGGTCGGATGGCTCCAGGAGAGCCCCCGGAATAGGCCGCCCCCCCCCCGCTTCTGCAGCAGCAGCTGCTAACTGTAAAAAAAAAAAAAAAATAAAAATGACATTCACTTACCTCCATGTGCGCTGGCTCCCGCTGTCCCTCCTCTTCACCTGGGGGGCCTCCGATCCCCCCCCAGGACTTACCGATCTTCAGGAGAGAGCCTGAGAGGCTCTCTCCCCTTTGATCCTCGATGGCGGCCGCCATCTTGCCGCTAAGCCCCGCCCCCTTGGGGGCGGGGCTTATGACGTCATCCCGGCCCCCGATATCTGGCTTCACCCTTCTCAACTTCTCAGATGCCGGTGATCGGCACAGGGTAAGGAGGTGGCAGGAGATCCTCTGATCTCCTGCCTCCTCCTTCTCCTGTACCGATCACCGGCATCTGTCAGCTGAGCGGCGAGGGACAAGAGCTTGCAATCGAAGGTAAGTACAGTAAAAAAAAATTATTTTTTTTTAATAAAATACTTTTTTTTATTGTGTGGTGTTTTTTTTTTTACAGTTAACCCTTTGTGAGCTGGTAAGGGGTCCATGAGACCCCTTATACCAGTTCACATGGCTGGGGGGGTGGCATTGCCATTAACCCCCGCACCCCCATTACCTGCCTCCCCAAAGGCCAGGGGGGGGCAGAAGAGCCCGGGCCCACATAGGCTATGTGGGCTCGTAGGCTGCAGGGTGGGGGGGCCACCAAAGCTGGCCCCCCCACTCTGTGCCTACAAGCCCCCATAGCTGGTCCCGGGCTGGTTACTTTGGGTAAGGGGGACCCCACGTCATTTTTTTTTTTGGATTTTTAAGGGTTTTTAACCCTTAAAAATCCAAAAAAAAATGGGGTCCCCCTCCCCGGGAAGGGGGACCCTATGTCATTTTTTTTTTTAATTAACCATTTGTCATCCAGCAGCTATAAAAGGCTTCTGGGCAGGAAAGGGTGTCTACCTATACATATGTGGTATCGCTGTAAGCGGGAGAAATTGG
This sequence comes from Gastrophryne carolinensis, assembly GCA_027917425.1. Classification (NCBI taxonomy): domain Eukaryota; kingdom Metazoa; phylum Chordata; class Amphibia; order Anura; family Microhylidae; genus Gastrophryne; species Gastrophryne carolinensis. The sequence continues at coordinate 140,348,344 of CM051237.1, forward strand.
GGTTTCTCACGCAATAAGATTTTATTGACAAACTTACATTTTTTATTACAAAAAAACTCTACAAATTGTAAAAAAATATATTTTTTTTATTTTTTTTCACACATTTCACCCAAAAATGTTGAGAATACACCTAAAAAACACAAACAAGACATTTCATGTTAAAGCCCAGACTCTGTTGAAAAAAACAATATATAATTTTCCTGGGAAATCCCTGGAAAGCCTTTCGAAAATGACAGTTGAACATGTGTAGCGCAAAACAGTCAAACTCAGTCTGGCAACAGGGAGTGGCAAATGCTGCAGGTAGGCTGGCAGCGAAAGGGTTAAAGTGTTTTAAAGTGTTTCTTTATTTAATGTGTAATCATGACACAGATTTCTCCTTACCATGTGCATAACCTTACATTTATCTGTGCTAAACTTCATTTGCCATTTAACTGCCCATGCTTCCAATTTATCTAAATCTGTTTGTAGCTACCTGCTGTCCTCTTTTGTATTAATTACTTTACTCAGCTTAGTATCATCTGCAAAGATTGAGACTTTACTGTTTAATCCATACCCAATGTCATTTATATATAAATTGAAGAGAATTGGTCCCACAACTGACCCTTCTTTTGCTGCACATATTTATATGTAGCTAAAGAAACTTGCTGGGAGTTTATCTACGCTTGCAGTCCACTCACGACATTCCCTAAATAGTAGTGCACGACCACGCCAGCCAACCAAAAGTAGGGGCCGCAGGCGTGCACAGATCCAGTGCTGTGAGTTCGCTGGTGAAGTAAGAATATTGGGCAAATGGCAGAGTTTCACAAAGCAGGGCATCCTAAATCATAGTGCCCCAGGGGGTGGGTATTTAAGCTGCACCAACACCTGTTTTTCTCTTTAACGGGTGTTGGTCCCGCAGACAGCAAATAAGAACAAGCCCCGTACATAACCACCGCCATCTTGCCTCAGAAGCATCACACATACTGAGGATAGGAGAGGGGGTTAAAGTACAGGGAGCGGGGTTATAGCTGTGCTTTGCACAGACAGAGCAGAGCTGGGGTCAGGGAAAGGACAGCAATCCCAGAATGCAGAGCAACACAATCAGAAGACACTTCCTGTTTTCAAGCTGCCTGATGCTCCATGAGCCGCCATCTTGAATGTTTAAAGGCTTATAACATGCAGTAGATGCAGGTAGGATGATTTTTAATGTGAGCAATCTGTATGTACAGGGTGTGGGAAACATAAAAGATACGCTCTTATTTAGGGTGAAGGTCCGCTTTAAGCATTTACATTATGCCTGCATTTCCCATTAGTGCAGATAAATCACAATAAATAGACTGAATTTTTTATCGCTTTTGTATGCTTGTTAAAGTACATGTACAAGTCAATGCATTGCAGATTCCACTACTGCTGTATAAAATAACAGAACACTAGCTAGATTTAATGTTATTGCCTCAACTGTATCTGTAGGTGCCTATTATCCAGACAACACCTCAGGAGAACTGAAGGCTGATGATTACGTCAAGCCTGGTGAATCACATACATACGAGTGGGAGGTTGTGGAAGACCAAGGTCCAACTGCATCAGATGATGATTGTATTATCAGAATATACCACTCACATATAGATTCCCCAAAAGATATTAGTGCTGGACTCATGGGGCCTATGATGATCTGCAAAAAAGGTGCACAATTGATTTCATGATTTTTATTACAACCTTTATCTAAACCACGTAATTCCTTTAATTTTTTTTTTTTTTACATGTCTTATTTTATCTAGATGGCATGCTAAGGAAACATTATCTTGTATGTTAACAATTATTTGAAATACAAATTAACTTTTGTTACTTTTAATAATAAGCCATTTGTTTTGTTTTTTGTCATGCATGTCAAAATGTAGTTTCTTATAATATTATATCTGTTTCCATCTTTAGTTGTCTAGCTGCATCCAAATGAGTTAAAAGACAGCAAATATGTTGTAGTATGAGCCTTATAAGGGCCCCATTTAACCTTCACACCAGGGCCCTGTCACATTTAGTTACACCACTGTAACACACCACTGCCCGCAGGACTACAACTTACCAAGATCAGAGAGCCCCGTTCATCCGCTCAAGTCTAAGTAAGCAGCTGTAAATGTGTTGGGCATACGCCCCACAGCACACCTACTCTGTTCATTGTAATGAAGAGGGCGTGCCCGCATACCTCTACCTCAGCACATTTCATTGAAGTGTTTAAAGTAATTGTCTGGGCAAAATTAAAAAAATGCACCATGCAGGCAACAGTGATGCTAGAATGCTCCCCCCATTAACTACAATGGAGGGGGGCGTGTCAAGCCCTGGCAACTAGAAGCAGGGAAGTACAGAATTTGTTTTTTTGCCTGATCAATCACTTATTGCTTTATCCACATAGATCAGCTGTGGCCAGGAACTAGTTTAGATTGCTGTTCTGTGAATCTATACATATACCTATATATGTACAGTGTAGACTTGGTGCACATTGTCAGTAGGGGCTGATTGCAGATAGTGGAATATGGTAAGATGAAGGGAGAAATCAGCCTCCACTACAGAAACGTAGTAGATGAGATACTATCTGCCATATGCAACCGCAATTTATGACCATTCATTTTTACTATCCTGCTCTCCCTTCTCACCCCCCATCCCACCTGATGCAAGTGCAATAGACGGAAGCGCCACAATAACGTAAGCTCTTAATATGGCCTCGACTGGACTCCAACCAGTATGATAGGGATCTGATGGTGTAGGGCAGATTTGACTCTTTAGGATTACCTGCGCTGGTGAGTGAGTGAGTCAGTGAGCCTAACGATCTGTTGTGTTATCTAGTAATAATGATATCCTTGATTAAACAGGGTATTTCACTAGGTTTCCTCATTTTAAATAGTGATTGGGTAACAAGATGTTACACTGCCACTAGGTGTAGCTTAATGAATGTATTCATGTTGTTTTTTACCCTTTACTATTGTGTTTTTTGTCAAGCACCAGCAGATTTAATTTCCTTTGTAACTTGATAAATAAGAAAGTTTTTATCATCTTTATAAAATACTAAAATTAGTGAGCCATTTTTGGCTGGCACCACCTGCAGCAATTGCCTTATATGATTCCTGATAACAAAGTATGAGGCTGCATGATTAGGGAAGAACCAGAAACGCATGCTGCCACCCTTATTTTATTATTTTAATGGATTTGGGGTTGAGATGCACTGGTTTTATATGAAGAATTAAAAGTTCAGTTTTACCTATTGGATTATCATTGTCGGCCAGCTGTAGAGGTGCTGGACTTTGTCAACACTGAATAACAAACAGACTATTTACCTTGCAGATGGAAGTAAAATACATGCAGTGGGCTATGGGCATGGAACCGTTGTATACCCCAATGATGCGGGACACAACTTAGCCATACCAGTGAAAGATGTGCTTTATGTTCCTGATCTTGAAGGAGGACTCTTATTGTAAAGCATCTGACAGCCAAAGGTGAAAGGTGTTCTATCCTGGACAGCAAGCAGACGATAGCGAGTGCCAATGTGGATGACCATCTATATCATCTCAACACAGTGAAGGAAAAGTTAAGACTATGCACCCATAAACACACTCAGAATGCATACGAGAACTACAAAGGAGGAATCTGACAGTATCCCCTTGTCCATTTACTGTTGCATCAAACCCAAAGCTATAAAAGCAATACTTCCTAAAGTATGTCAGAATAGAGCTTCAAAACCACCTGACTTCGCAGTAGTGTATGTGGTCCCCTAAACCCACCTACACCTGGAGCCAACAGGTACATGGTGACTTTCATAGACGACTATTCAAGATACACAGTCATTTACCTAAGAGTTAAATTACAGGACTATGTAGTAAAGACAAGTAACACATTTCAGAGGAAACTTTTTATACTTCAGAGTGACAAAGGAGCTGAATTCACAGGAAATAAAGTACAAGAGTATTTAAAGCTGAACAGAATAGAGCATCAAAAGTGAGTACCATACACACCAGAGCAAAAGAAAAAACAAAACTCTGATTGAAATGATCGGAGTTATGCTGACAGACTCTGGACTACCACAAAAATACTGGGGTTAGGCAGCAATGACAGCCACTTATTTGCAGAACAGACTCTTTTCTAGAACAGTGGAGAAAACCTGCGGCACAATGAGAAGCCTAGTGTAAAACACCTAAGAGTTTTTGGATGCAAAGCGTTTATCTACATTCCAGAGGAAAAACACATCAACTCCAAAACAGAGCATTTGAGGGAATCTTTGTTGGGTACAGTGATAATGTTAAGGGTTACAGAATCCTAAATCCCAAAACAGACAAGGCTACCATCAGCAACAGCATAACTTTTGTTTAATATCTGAAAGAGAATGTGGTGCAAACTGAGGAGGTAAGAACAGAAAAGAAAACTGATACTGATCAGCCATCATCTGTAACTTCTGAACAAACAGTTGACGTTAGTGCAGAACCTACCAGTACTGAAGAGCAGACACAAGCAAGTTCAGACACAGAACCAAGACGCTCAGCGAGAGAAAACAGGGGTAAACCACCTGGACATCTTTCATACAAAGCAAGCACTGCCAGAACCAATGAACCTGCAACTTGGGTAGACATACCTCAGCTTTAAGAAGGGGAAGCCATTAAATGGATAAAGGCTGCAAAGGAAGAGCTACAATCCATGCATGACACCAAAACATGGACAGTTACAGAACTACCACCCAGGAAAGCTATAGGTTGCAAATGGACTTTGAAAGTGAAGCACACTGACAGTAGCTGCCATAAGGAAAATGTAATGTGAAAACAGCGTTTCTACATGTCAAGTTAACAGAAGACATCTACATGAAACAACCACCAGGGTTCAAAGATGAACAAAGACCAGACCTAAAGCTTGATTCAAAAACTCCCCATGATTGTGTATTTTTTTTGCAGAAGTGGACTATTATCTCGGCCAGCTGTGCGCGATCGTAAGCGCACAGCTCTCACGTACGCTCTCTGTTTAGCCGATTAATTAGGCTCAGAAGCCTTTTGGACCTGTATGTTACTGCTAGGTCCTTCTATCAAGGTTCTGTGTGGTCATCTCACTGGCATGCCGGCATACGCATATGGGGTTTTTGTTTTTTTTGGATCCTTGCTGAACCCCACTTTGGGGGCATCCCATGTCTGTGTGCCTCCCTGCAATGTAACTTACCTTCTCCATGTTGGTTCTGTGAGGGGCATCCCATGTAGTGTGCATGGCCGCACTAACACTCACCTTCTTCCTGTTTATCCTCATTCCTTGAAGGGCATCCCATGTAGTGCTCCTCCCTGTATTTTGGCTTACCTTCTCCTTGTTGTTTCCTGGAGGGGCATCACCACACTGTCAATGAACTCTTTCTTCTGTGTTCTTACCTGTTTCCCCCTACTATTTTCCGACACCGTCCCCCACCCCAGCTTGACCTGCTGCACCCTGTCTTAAGCCTTTTTTGGATTAGAAAGCCGAACACACTGCATATTTTGTTATTCAAATGTTTAGATTTTATTTTAATAACTTTTTAACTTTGGTCCTTTAGGACTCTTTTTGTTTTTGTTTTAAATGTATTTAGTAAAATAGCTGAGTATAGACTAGTTTACTATTAGTTTAGGTGTGCATTGATTTACACTACCTTAAGTTCTACTTTTCAATACTAGATGTAGTGGAGCTTACACTCTAGTTAACTAGGGAAGGGTTAAGTTACATAAGCTAAACCACGGTAAATTCAGTGGAAGAATGTATGTTTAATTTATCAATATTAGGAGCCTAGATCCTGTAAACATTCTGGCACCTGTGCAGACGGTTGATGGATGGATACATTGGTCTGACTCACAGTTGAGTGTAGGAGCAACTCGAACCTACAGTTTAGCAAAGACTATATAAGAGGTAGGACACCAGTTAGGCATAGCTTTGCTCAATCCTAAGGTAGTAACCGGAATGACAAGACTTTTGCAGGAGGAGAGGAGACAGTAGCCAGAGACTGACAGAAGGATCCAGCCAGAGCCTGCTTCTGCCTTGCCAAAGTAGATTAAGAAGCGAGAGGTATCCCCTGGTGCTTGAGGAGGAAGACAAGACCCCAAGCTACCATTGGAAGGGAGAAAGCCCGTTGAAGCCTTACCTCTACTAAAGGGGAACTGCCTTTGATCGCTGTTGATGGAAATGTTTACCGTGGATTGTACCTGTGACTACTGCAGTGTACCAGAGGCTACCAACAAAGTGAGTAATTACTTTTTTAAGAGACATGTCTACTGTGGATTGAATGTGTACCCTGCAAGTGTGTGAAGCCTGTCAGCATCCCAATTCCGCATGCAACCCACGAGACCCTCTGTAGCCCAGCATCCGGAACTCACTCCCCACACACTTGAGTGTTAACCCTTCAGGCCATGTGTGCTACAACTATAACATTTTTATTTTTATAAAACATTTAAAAGTTTTTGTTTATAAAAGTTGGGGGGGGGGGTCAATGGTGGGCCTCTCAGGTTGTAGGTTCCTGCTTCAGCTCCATGGCACCTGCAAATACAAAAGAAAGGCATGTCAACATGTCCCTTAACACATGTGTGCCAGTTTGCCCTGGTCAATGCCCCCCAAATGCTCAATACATAGGCACATGTGTGATGTATGTTCTGATCCTGTAGGGGTTAGCTTGTATTTGCTAGCACCCATCTGAGTTCTATGAGGGTCCCTCGGGTGGCCCCCATAGATGCATACTTGCTAGTTCCGAAAAGTCTTTAGCAAAAGAGAAGCACAAAACACCAACACTTAGTATAGATGTCATTGGTAGTTCCTTGCCTTGACATGTGTGTTTTGTGTCTGTTGTCCTACCTGACTAAATCTGGGGCTGGGGTTGACTCAAAGACCAATAACTGGGCCCCCTCCTTTTCAGCTGGTACCGGTGATGGTGGAGGTGAGCCTGAAGAGGAGGATGAGGGCGTTGGCTGGGGTTGGGGTCACCACCTTACATGCACACCCTGGCTTGCTCGAGTCACTGGTCGGACCCCTTCATGTGGACTTTATTCTCAGCCAGAACTCCCCAGCTAGAAGAAAAGCACAATTCAGTCACACAGTTCAACATATCTATGGATCATCCACTTACCTGGCCAAGAAACCGCCCCACCCACTCTCTTCTTTGAGGTCTGACCAGTGCTGCATTATTAGGATGTGGGTTTAAGACGCTTGGCCCTGTCCATTCAGAAGATCGGCCACTTCCAATATCTTGGCATGAGTGTCCGTCATAAATGTCTGCAAAGTGAAAAAACAATCCAAACATCACTTTCCTGTAGGCCATGTATTGTCCTAGTTTAAGTCCACATGCACATTAACCTTCCCCTTTAAATTCCTGTGTTTTACATCTCCCCCCTGTGAAGCAGGCCAATGCATGTATTGCCCTAGGGCTGGCGAGTGACCTTGCAAGTATGTGCAAGTGACATTACTCCAAACCAGCCTCTCCCCTCCGCTATTATTGTAGGATTGGCCTCGCTCACACAGCTTCGGCAACCTGGCGAAAGCAGCTCCCCTGTCCACCATTACTGGCAGATTTGAAGGTCTAGGGGCTCACTCCTGTCTGATCCTGCAACAGTTCACATACCTCTATACCTCTATACACATCTGAGCCCCCCCAGCATCCCCTACAAACAGCCAAGGGGTATTATGTGACAGTGCCCCGAGCATATGCTTTGGCACATATGGGCTGGCACACTAATGATGCTAGCCTGTTTCACATCTCGGCCTTCAACAGGCTTCCAGGGTTTGGCACTTTTTTTGCATACTCAAGTTGACCCAAACCCTGTTTGCCTTTAAACACCAGGCCTCTGCCATTACTGTGTGGTCTGCCATGTGCCTTGGTTTGTGTGCCTGCGCTCCGCTGGCCAGTCTGTCACCTGTTCACCCAGATGCCTGCTTGTAAGGCAAACATGTGTAGGCGAGCATGGCATGGTTTGGCATAGGGTCCCTGGACACAGACAGGTGGCACATTCCCTCCAGTGGTAAGAGTTGCCCCCACAATGCAGATTTGGGTGGGGGAAGATGAGGTAAACAGTTTGCCCAAACACACATGTTTGCCAAACTAGCAGCCAGATGGGGTTACCTACAATTGTCATGGCAAACTGGAAGTTTAATATCTTGCAAAAGTGTGGTAGGCACAAGTTGCTGGGGTGCCCAGTGTGTAACCCATGTTGATTATATGAAAGAGTACAGCTAAGGAATGTGTTTTGCTTACAATGGCTTTCCCTTGCCTTGCAGCAACCACAGCACCCCTGCCTCCACCTGTGGCAACCACTATGCCTCAAACAACCCCAGCTGCCATGCCTCCTCCAAAACTGAAACCACCTGCGAGACCTGCCCCATTCACCAGCCCCACCCACAGTGATGGGACCCAAGCCTTAAATGAGGTAAATGTTGGGCTGCAACAATCAAATGGAAATGGACAGGGAAGGAGTTGTAGAGTGAGGCAAATGGAATGTCAAGTATTTTCTGTGGGGTGCCATGACCCAAAACAAACACTAATGTTTACCTTTCTACACACAGAACCACCTCTACTGGAAGAAATTGCGGAGCTGGAGCAGAGCCCACTACAGAGGAGTGTTGAGCTGTCCCCCAATCTGCTATGGACCCCACCACCAACAGAAACCACAGGCCACCTCCCAGCTCACACACCCAGGACCGTGCGCAAGAGTCAAGAAGCACCACCTACACAGAGCACATTGGAGCCAGCATAGTGCCCTACAGCCAGGCACCATCTCTCCATGGCATGGTGTTGCCAAATCATGGAGGCAAACTATTGGGCGAACAGCAGCACTTTTTGCCAAAATTCAACACTGTATTTTAAAATAGTGCATCAGACTTCCACCTGGATCCATCAGGACCTGCCTGCAGGGGTGGTGGAGCAGCAGCACATGAATCAAAACTTGGAGGGGCTTAATCGTAACTTTTAGGCGCTGCTTAAATGGTCAAATGGTTAAACAAAATCAAAATACCCAAAGAATGCTGGCCCTTCTGGAGGCCAGACAGCAACCAACAAAGGAAGACCAGGCAACCTCCTCCTTATCAGCCATGGCAGACTTTTGAGTTTTCCCTTTTTTTGGCCACTGGACCCCAACTTTTGTTTTGTTCCCAACTTGGCCTGTGTAGCCTGTTGTACGCACAATTTGTGGGTCACAATGTGGTTGCTCCCATAATAAATTACACTTTAAAGAAATGTGTTTGGTATGTTCTCTTGACATTCGGCATACTCACCAGGTTGAAAAAACTCAACTTCACCATCTTCCAGTCTGCCATGCTGTCAGGAAAAGAGATGTATTTCTCCTGCAAGACAACCATGCCATAAGAAAATTTAGTCAGGGTGTGGCTCAGCGAAGGCTGAGACATGCTAACAGACAGTGCCCCTAGCGTCTTGAAGGAGTCATTCACCAGATATTGAAGGCAGGCAACCAATTTGATCATACCGTCAATTGCATGCCCCTCTCTTGTGGCGGGGGACAACCAAGGCATACACCTGTTGATTGGACATCCGATCGAGGTCCATTAGACAGCCGGTATGCCTAAGCTCCAGAAGATACATGGTAAGCTGCCCATGGCAATGCGGATGCTCATACTTTCCCAAGAACTCATGAAGGTGCTCAATCATCAACGCATATGCCAAGAGGTTCATGTTCCTGCATGCAAAAGGAGGGCTTAATTTTGCACCGGTAACTGCCGGTCTTTAGAGGCCCAAAAATGATCAAATTAGGGCTCTGAACAACTCAGCTGTTACCATGTTAAGGTGACATTCTCTTACTGCATTAATGTTCCAGTAAAGCCAGTTCCTGTTATACCACTAATGTCTATCTGGATTTGACTGCTTCACAGAGCACCAACACTCTGCAACAAATTTGCCCTAAGTGGCAGGATTGCTTTCTAATTACTGATAGATTTCAGATGGTGTCATGACTTTCCAGGGCTTTTGCGCCTCTCTTTGTTAATGTGTTCAATACTTTATCCCTGTGTCACTCCTCATTATTACACATAACCTAATTTATGGATATCTATGGTTTGATTTCTTTATATGTGTGAATTGGATGAATTGTTACTGACATCTTGTGATTGGAAGACTGGACTTCCACTTTTATAGCTATCCGATACAGTATCTTTTTACCAGCAGCAAATCCACTGAACTATCCTTGGATTAGGTCAAATTACAATATCTTATCTATGGGCTCTTTATGTGTAAGGGGCATCCGGAATGTTGGAGCCCCCCGCACATAACCTCCCAGAACTCCCGATATTCTTACCTTCAACTCAAGCCTGTGCCGGAAAAGGAGTCCTGCGACTGGCCGTCAGCCACGCACGTAGGCAGGTTGTAGGTGGGTGTAGATGTTTTGATAGCCGGTGTTGAGGACACGACCACGGCCCACTTGACTGTCCGGCGGTCAATCACAGGATTTCTTTTACGACGCAGGCTCAAGGTGAAGGTAAACATATTGTGCCTTCTGGGGGGGGGTTATGTGCAGGGGGGCTCCAGCATTCTGGATGCTCCCCCCAGCTTGTTTTTATGTGCTGTGAGGGGGACCAATGGGTGTTGTTCCGGTTTAATACCCAGAGAAGTTGGCATGCATATATTATAAATGTTAACATTTTTTTTAATAAGATAATCTCTTAAAAAAAATATGCTTTAGATCATGTCTATAAATTAGTAGTAAGTAAACAATAACTGATTTATTTCATGTTACTACAGGGGCCCTGGATAAATATAAACAGCAAAAAAAGGAGGAGTTTTTCCTAATGTTTTTTACGATTGACGAAAATGCAAGTTGGTATATTGATAAAAATATAGCAGCTTTCTGCTCTAATCCTGCATCAGTGGATAAAGAAGATGCAGACTTTCAGAAAAGCAATTTCAAGCATTGTAAGTAGTGATGATCGTACCAGGACGAAAATCATTGTCATTGGCATGCGCCGTGGGAACTTACTGAGGCATCATAAATCAGGATGCCCCTACCTGAAGGAATACAATTCTAGAAAGATTTGTACCTCTTTAACAGACCTTCCTGTACTGGCCCAGGAATCTAAAAAGTTCCAGAGCAGGCTGCTGGCCTTCCTGCGGGTCATCCCAAATGGGAAAGCTCCACGAGCGAGAAGGAAGAGTGATAGATGGGCAGAGCTGAAAGGAAGAGGGATGGATAGGCAAATTGGGAGGAAGAGTGGTGGATGGGCAAAGGTGGAAGGAAGAGTGGTAGATGGGCAATGGTGGGAGAAAGAGTGGTGGATGGGCAAAGGTGGGAGGAAGAATGGTAGATGGGCAAAGGTGGGAAAAGAGTGGTAGATGGGAAAAGGTGGGTGTGACAGGACATCCTAGGTGTATTTTATTTCTCTATGTGTGTATGTTGGGGTAATATATATATATATATATATATATATATAGACTTTAGCTGACCTGCCTGCTTGGTGTAAACCCCTCATTTCTTGTCCCCCCTCCCACTTGGGTTTCACCTTTATCTAACCCTCACATACCAGGTCAATGCTGATAACCCCCGCAAATGTGTCCTGTCCTGCTCACATCCTTTCCCCCCTCCCACCTAGTAATATAACCCCAGTGTGGAAACCAAATAAACAACAGATCACAAAGTCCCAAAATGCCTTTCCTGCTTGCCTCACCCCCTCCCTTGGAATGTGGTCAGTTGGTATCATATAGCAGAAATGAGATTGGAATATTCTGAGGCTGTGATACCAACACCAGCCCCCTGGTGGGAGGGGGAGAGGGAGACCCACTGTTCTGGGGCTATATGCATGGCTGGCAAGAATGGCCAGTGACACACTCTAACACTTACCATCAAGAGTGACACACGCTCCTTTTAACATCGAAGCATTAGGACCAGACCAAGCATAAAACCAAGCGTGTGGGGACTGGCAGACAATTTGAATCAATCGAAACCAAAGCCCAGACGGACTCTTAAGTATATTTTTTACCTTTTCTTATTTTGCATTGCTATTTATCTTATTTACCGTGTTTTATAGTTAATTCTGTTTTATCACCTTGCATCGTTTTTCTTGTTGTTGTTGTGTTTTTCTGTTTGTTTAAATAAATTCTAAAAATACAGCAGAGGGTCACTTATGCTCTTAATTAAGGATCTAAAAAGCTCACGCTATTTCTAAAGAGCCTGGCTACCTTACTTGCCTAGGACGCTCAATCGCCCCCGCCTAGAAGTGGTTGTGGGTCGATTGATACGTTCGATCTGATTGTATTGGTTTGTGGCCTGTATTATATTATAGAGTTGAGCACTGTTTGTGCTCTGGTGGCAGCAGTTTATAGCCATGTGTTTTGCCAATTGAAGAATTGCGGTGACACACGTGGGGTACGATTGGCCGGTCTGATCAGATGAACGATCAATAGGTCTGATCAAACTGTGCAATCGTCACAGTGGGAAAAAGAGTGGTAGATGGGAAAAGGTGGGAGAAAGAGTGGTAGATGGACAGAGCTGGAAGGAAGAGGGATGGATAGGCAAAGGTGGGAGGAAGAGTGGTAAATGGGCAAAGGTGGGTGAAAGAGTAGTAGATGGGCAAAGGTGGGAGAAAGAGTGGTAGATGGGCAAAGGTGGGAGAAAGAGTAGTAAGTGGGCAAAGGAGGAAGGAAGAGTGGTAGGTGGGCAAAGGTGAGAGGACATGAATTTGATAGGCAAAGGTAGAAGAGCGGGGATTTGCTGGGCTAAGCTGGGAGGACAGGCAGAGCTCAGGAAATAGGAATGGATGGGGCAGAGCTGAGGTAATAGGAATGAATGGGGCATAGCTAAGTGATTGGAATGGATGGGGAAGAGCTGAGGGGATAGGAATGGATGGGGCAGAGCTGAGGGGATTGGAATGGATGGGGTAATGCTGAGAGGATAGGAATGGATGGGGCCAAGCTGAGCGGTTAAGAATGTATGGAGCAGAAATGAGGGGACGGTTTGGATGGGGCAGAGATTAAGGGGCATGGATGGATGGAGCAGTGTTTAGGGGATAGAAATAGATGGGACAGTGCTGAGGGAACAGGGATTGATGGGGCAATGATAAGGGGACAGGGATGGATGGGGCAGTGCTGAGGGGCTAGAAATAGATGGGGAAGTGCTGGGGGGCTAGAAATGGATGGGGCAGAGCTAAGGGGACAGGGATAGATGGCACAGAGCTGAGGGGACAGGGATGGAGGGGGCAGAGCTGAGGGGATAGGAATGAATAGGGAATAACTGAGGGGACAGTGCTGAGGAGACGGGGATGAATGAGGCAGAGCTCAGGGCATAGGATCGGATGGGGTAAAGCTGAGGGGACAGAGATGATGGAATAGGAATGGTTGGTGCAGAGCTGATGGGATAGGAATGGTTGGTGCAGAGCTGAGGGGACAAGAATGGATGGGACAGAGCTGAGAGGACAAGAATGGATGGGGCAGAGCTGAGGGGACAAGGATGGACGGGGCAGAGCTGAGAGGTGAGGTGGGAGCTGTGTTTCTTTCTAGTTTTGGAGGCATCTGCTAGCATAACATCTGTTACTGGTGGGATCTAGAAAGAAGGTTTACACTTACAAACTCATACCTAACAGCTCTTCAGGGTAGGAAAGAGGGACATTTTTTTAAATTAGGCCACGGCCCCTCATTGAGGGATGGATAGGTTGTAACAGTTACAACATTATAAACACTTTAAATAGGCAAACAAATCTTTTATGGATGCAGATCTGCATGTTACACCTCAAAGAGGGACAAATTAGAACAACCAGGGGCAGGGGGGAGAAGCACTCAAAAGAGGGACAGTCCCTCCAAATCAGGGACACTCATTAGTAATGATGGGGTCTGAGTAGATCTGCTTAGTATATTGATTGTAAGTCCTGTCATCTCTTTTAGAGGTTTATTCTGTGATTTATCTGGGTACGGTTTATTCTGTGATTTCTCTGGTTATGGATCATTCAGTGATTGCTTTGTGTACAGTTGATTCTGTGATTTATCTTGGTACAGTTTAATCTGGAATAGTTTAGTGTGTAGCAATGCCCCCCCCCCCCAGCCTGCACCCCTCATCAATGAGAATAGATAGGTATATTAATAGATAGGAAGATAGATATTAATTACATATATATATATATATATATATATATATATATATGTGTGTGTGTGTTTCCCCCCACCCTGTACACCCATATTAAAAATCATTCTACCGCACCTACTGCATTTTCTGAGATTTTAAACATCCAAGATGGTGGCACAAGGAGTCTCAGGCTGCCTGCAGACATGAAGTCTCTTTTGACTGTGCTGCTTTGCATTCTGGGATTCTTGTCCTTCTCCTGGCTCTATAACCCCCCCTGCACTTCCCCCCCCCCCCCTCTCCTCAGTATGTGATGCTTCTGAGGCAAGATGGTGGCGCCTTTATCCTTGCAGCCCAGCGGGGGAAATAATAAAAAGTAACTGACTAAAAACTTAAAATATATTAATTTTAGATGCTGAGGAATAGTTTTTAATGTTTTGGGCTTTTCATTAAATGATGCTGAAGGTTCGGTTTAATATTTGTGTTACAGCAATCAATGGATACATGTTTGGAAATCTCCCAGGCCTCTCAGTTTGCGAGAACACAAATGTTATATGGTACCTGTTTGCCATGGGGAATGAAGTTGATCTGCACTCAGTCTATTTCCATGGACAGGTATTGACATTCCAGCACAGACGAGTGGATACTCTCAGTCTACTTCCTGCATCAATGGTTCAAGCTTCAATGTTATCACAGAATCCTGGAAAGTGGCTTCTCACTTCTCAAGTTAACATTCATTTTGAAGGTACAATTTATAGCTTTATTTTATAATTACCTATACTATTTGAACCCAGGTGGGCCACTGTTTAAAAGATGTGGTAGTTGTGTTACTGAAATGTATTTTAGTTACATATTTTAATAGTGCGATGTCTTTTTTGGCAGAGGGCATGCAAGCCATCTATGAAGTTAGGAAATGCCCCAAACCGATTTGCTGTGAACAAAGTTTCAAAGAACGACATCATTACATTGCTGCATTGGAGATTATCTGGAACTATGGACCAAACGTAATAAACCAATTTACTGGGCAACAATTAGATACTCCTGACAGGTAAGTTGTACAATTGTGAATTCATAAATTAATGATGTAATAATAAATCCCAGTTAACAGTGCCTTTTCTCATGGCCTAAGCAAGGCATAGCAGACCTTTCGGCAAGACCCGACAGAAAACAGCAAAGATTGCTGCAAGAGAACTTCCCATCAAACAGGGATTTGTTTTCAAGACATTAGGGCTGATTCAGAGAGACATAAAATGTTTTTCGTTTTTGAGTCGATCTGTTTTTTTTCGTTTTGATTTCGCTTGCGTATGTGTGTTTGCGTGATTCTAAGCATGAATCGGAAGCCTTCTGTTAAGTGTTCGTCGCTGCGTACGCCGCCATGTCATTTTTCAGCTTTCGACTTTTGTTTACATTACTTAGGAAACAACGTAAGGCTTCCGTTTTTTTCCTATTTCCAACGTCGCCTCTAACGAAATATTTATGTTTGCCTTTAGATTCTGAATGCCGTTTTCTAAAAATAAGTGTCCAGACAGAAATCTGTCCGAACTTATGCATGCGCAAATCAACATCCTTACAATACACTTACCAGCATAATCAGATCCTGTTGTTGGCGGGTGAGGATCGTGGGCGCCATCTTTCTTCTAGTCCTCAGCAGATAGGTAGTGCCCCAGTGGTTTCTGGGATGCGCACGGCCGGATGCACGCCTACGCTTAAGCGTCATACCCACTCATTAGAATTTAAAGGGTAATGGACACACAGCTCATTCTCTTTGTGAATGTCATCATGGCACCAAAGAAAAGTAGCGACAAACAACCACCAGCCAAGGAACGCAAGACAAAAAGGCCAGAGCGGCATGAGGACACATACTCAAGACCGAGCACTCGGTCCCACAAATCAAGTTCAAAGGTGCCAGTAATGCGGAGCAAAAGTGGCCACCACAAGACTACATTGGCCACAACTCCTGGCCCATCCAAATCTTACAGCACCAGGAAAAGTAAAGAAACTTCCTCCAGGAAGAAGGCTCCCTGGCCAAACACATCCAAAGAGCAAGGGAGCATGACTTCCAAGGGGAAAAGGAAGCAGAGGGCGAGAAGCCCTAGCCCCCCAAGCACACCCTCTCCTGCTCACCCACATTTGCCAGCGGAACATGTGAAAACAAGTGAGTCCTATGCCACATCCACGGCTGCAAGTTCTGTGGTCAGCCAGGCAATGACCCCCCAGTCCTAATTCCAGCCCAGTCCATTCTTTTTCCAGAGATGTGATGGCCTATTCTTCCCCACACACTCAGCCAAGAATGTCCCCTGAATTGTCAACAACCAGAGAAGAGCCAGAACAACAACCGTTAGGCAGAACCTTGCGGCGAGGCCACTTGAGCGGGCGGTTTGGTGAGGCACAAACACTCGCCTTCGCAAGTGGGCTAACAGTGCATTATGATGAGCTATTTGGGCTCAATTCCAAAGCTACTAGCAAAGTGCGAAAAAAACAAATCTGGGAAGACCTCACCAGACAGGTGAATGCAGCGGGGAACGAGAGGAAAGATGTTGAGCAGATCCAGCGAAAAATATCTGACCTCAAATATGCAGTAAGGAAGAAGCAGAACAAACGGCGGAATCAGGGGTACATATTTGATGTTTGCATTTTGCAGCTTGTTGTAGTGACCACAACGAAAATTAATGTTGCTTGTCTTATTTTCAGGTTGCAAACAGGCGGAGGCTTCCCCACAAAATTGCAATACACCAGAGCAGAGGAAATGGTCCTGGCTTTGATCCACCCCGCAGCATTACAGTGCCTCTCTGGCACACACGACATGGACACCCAGGACATTTCAGCAGGTTAGTAATGATTGTTTTAACAAGAGATATTGGAAACATTTGAAATGAGGCTCACACGCAGATATCAACACAGGCCCCTAGGGAGTGGCTTTGAGGGGAGGTTACTGTTGTAGGCGGGTGTTGAATGGCTGAGGAATGGGGTTAATGATGGACACTCTCCCAGGGTGCAGTAGTTAATGGTCCTTAGAAAGGTTTTCAGTCTATACACGACCTTCACCATTATTTCAGGAAAATATAAAACAATTTAGCTTACCAAAGCACTGCATATGATGTGAATATTGTGAAAATTTGGGAACACTTACTTGTTAGTCTTTCTACCACTGGGGTTTGGTCAGACAAACTTGAGCTGGGGTCAGGGAAAGGTCAACATATCAAGAATGCACAGCAGTATACTCAGAAGCCAAATGCTATTTGCAAGCTGACTGTTGCATGTTTTTATTTTTTAAGGTGAGCAATCTGTAGGTACAGGGTGAGTCATACATATAAGATAGACTCAGATTCATTTGGAAGGTCCACTTTAACTGTTGGGGGAGTTGACATTCCTGCTTAGCCCCGTGTGTTCCAAAGCATATCTACTCATCAGGCTCATCAAGGGATGTTTTTTGTGTTTACGTGCCTTTTAATTTTAACCCCAGCTCAGCATCATGCCTCTGGAAGTGTGGAAGCCTCCTCCAGTTTGAGCATGCCATCTACTTCCCTGCTGCCTAGGACACAGGACCAGATATATAGGGTAAGTGTACTTTGCTGTAACTGGTGATGCATGTGAATGCACATGACTAATTGGTCAAAAATATATTTCTCCAAAAATCTGATACAGTTTTTCACATGTCCCAACAGATTCCCCACTAATGGATGTAATCCAGCATATGGAAGAGGAGGATGCCAGCCGGATTGGACCTTCTGAAATGACCCCCCTGGAACCTAATCTGCCACTGCTCCAGCATCCTACTGCACCAAATCCTCTGCAGCAGAGTGAAGCTGGACGCATGCTGCCAGCCCATCGTGGCCCGCAGGCTGAGACTGAGCCTACAGTCCCCAGTGCTAGCTCTGCTGCAGAGGTTTTGCCTAGTACCTCTGGTACTGTTGCTCACCCTAGACCTCCAGCATCTGCAGGCGCTCAAACCTGGGGAATTGGAAGACTCGGTCAGCAATGTCTACCAGTTGCCCAAGGGAGGCACGTGCCGATCCTGGAGTCAGCATGGTGCCATGACAGCCATTACTTTAGGCAGGTGACTCAAAGAACCACAGAGCAGATTACCGCACAATTAGAGAACTTCAATACTAACTTCACCACCATGCTGACAGAACGGGCAACAGCCAGATGGCAGAACAAATGGCCACCTTAAATACCAACTTCACTGCCATGCTAGATGAATTTCGAACTAGCAACAGACAGGTGCTGGAGCAGTGGCAGATTATGAATGCTACACATGCCCAGGTCTTGGCCCACCTCCAAGGGCCACCACAACATTATTATGGGCAACATCAATATTAAGAATTTGACCTGGATCTGCAAAACATCGTTCCTCTACATCCCAACACTATTTATCCTACTGCACCAAATCCTCTGCAGCAGAGTGAAGCTGGACGCATGCTGCCAGCCCATCATGGCCAGCAGGCTGAGACTGAGCCTACAGTCCCCAGTGCTAGCTCTGCTGCAGAGGTTTTCCTAGTACATCTGGTACTGTTGCTCACCCCAGACCTCCAGCGTCTGCAGGCGCTCAAACCTGGGGAATTGGAAGACGCAGTCAGCAATGTCTACCAGTTGCCCAAGGGAGGCGCGTGCTGATCCTGGAGTCAGCATGGTGCCATGACAGGCATTACTTTAGGCAGGTGACTCAAAGAACCACAGAGCAGATTACCGCACAATTAGAGAACTTCAATACTAACTTCACCACCATGCTGACAGAATTTAGAACGAGCAACAGCCAGATGGCAGAACAAATGGCCACCTTAAATACCAACTTCACTGCCATGCTAGATGAATTTTGAACTAGCAACAGACAGGTGCTGGAGCAGTGGCAGATTATGAATGCCACACATGCCCAGGTCTTGGCCCACCTCCAAGGGCCACCACAACATTATTATGGGCAACATCAATATTAAGAATTTGACCTGGATCTGCAAAACATCGTTCCTCTACATCCCAACACTATTTACCTGTGTGGTGAGCGCAACCAAGATTGGGTGGTTTATGCCTTTGCTGGTTTCTTTTGGAATTCACCCATAAAGCTCATTATAGTGCTCACATACCCCACTAGCCAATGGCTTAGTTTAAGCCTCAGTCAAGCGCACGCTCAAGCTCCCATGCAGCAGACTTGGGCCTAAGGAAATGCTGGCTGCCTCATCCTGTTTGTTGGCAATATTGGGGGACATTCTTGGCTGAAGTACTTTACCATTTGGCCATGGAAAAGATTGGACTGGACTGGCATGGGGGCTGTCATAGGCTGGCAAAATAACAAGCAGGAGAGGGTGTGTATGTGGCCCTATGTATTCCTTGCCGACTATTCCCCTTGAAAGTCTTGCTCCCTATGGATCTTGATGTTGGTGGGCGGGTATACTTCGGCCTGGAGTAAGTTAGCTTAGAACTCCTGGATGTGGACAATTGTTATGGGCCAGGAGTCTGGACCAATGTATAGTTATGTTTGAAAATGGATGTCCATGGAGTCCGCGAGTGCCTACAAAAAATGTAACATATTTCCTGTAAGGAACGGGACTTTAGCTGTTCTTGCATAAGTTGATGCATTTATGTTTGTGTGTTTTTACATTAATGAAGGTTTGTAATGACAAACATGAGAAAATAAACTGCATTACGCTCAAATCAGGTGTAAAATGTTTTGTAATTATGTCATTACAACATTATTAAACCAAAAAAAAGGCCTTCACATAGGCAACAAATATACAAATCAGACAAAAGCATAAACAAACTAAACAAATCTTAAGAAAAAAAAGTATTTATAACATGGGCATGGACAGATTGCCCAGAGGCACTCGGGGTGCCATCATAAATCTCATCAGGCTCCTGCCTGGGTGGAGAGGGGGTCATATCCACATAACGGGGTACACGCTGCCTCAGGGCAAAGTTATGGAGCACGCAGCATGCTAATATTATTTTTATAACCTTGTTGGGGTCATACTGCAGTGCCCTCCCTGTATGGTCCAAACAACGAAACCTGGACTTCAACAGGCCGAAGGCCCGCTCCACTACGGCTCGGGTCTTGCGGTGGGCCCGATTATAGGACTCCTGGGCTGCATTCTGCGGGCAAAGAACGGGCGTCAGGAGCCAGGGCATGAGCGGATATCCAGAATCCCCTGAAAGAATAACAAAATAATAACATTAATTACACATTCTAAGCAACATTATTGATTAACATGTAATCAAGGGCAAAAACAGCCATAGGTTAAGACATGGGTCATCAACTATATTCATAGGCATACAGTGAAAAGGGAATGATGGAATTTGTACAAACTTAACTAGGAGCCATCCACCAGATAATTCGCCAGACTCAAAATGACGCTATAAGCCGGAGCTCCTCAATATATAGGCATCATGGGAGGACCCTGGATACCCTGCAAGGACACTGAGGAAGTGTCCTTGCAGGGTTCAGCGAGTGGCCCATCTTGCGGTTCCTGAAACCAAAAAAATAAACATTACACCAAGCCAAGGTAACCAACAAAAACACTAACTCCAACAACAAATAAAGATTTGAGTTCAACAATCCCAAAATAAATAACAAAGGACATAAGTCTAAAAAAATATCAAAATAATATGGATGTGTTTGAAAATAAAGGTGAACATGCTAAGGACTAATTAAGGTCAGCATTAAAATGCTTTTATAAGGTCTACATGAAAAGTATTGATTAAGGTCGGCATTCTAAACTGTTTCAAAGGGATACTTGAGAAGGAGGGATTAAGGTCAGCATTCTAAACTGTTTCAAAGGGATACTTGAGAAGGAGGGATTAAGGTATGCTTTCTAAACTGGTTCAAAGGGATATTTGAGAAGAAGGGATTAATAGATAGTTAAAATTAAGTTTAGCTAAACAATATAAAAAAATGACATACTTAACTTACCTATAGATGAACTCATCAGCTGCGGGTGGGACCAAGCAAATGCAATAGATCGCACCCATGACGTTGGGCATGTCGGCGATATTATAAAATCCCAACTTAATCGCGTTCCAGGCTACCATGTCATCCGGAAAGGAAATATATTTGGGACAAAGGGTAGCCATGCCATCCAGAAACTTGGATAGCGTGCGGCTCAGCGTAGGCTGGGACATCCCCACAGAGAGGGCACCCAGCCTCTGGAACGAGCCATTCGCCAAAAATTGCAGGCAGCCAAGCATCTTGGTCATACCTGAAATTACTTGCCCCTTCCTCGTGGTGCGGGCTAACCATGGCCTCAGCTCACTATACAATTTATGGAGGGAAACGCGATTGAGTCGGGTCAGCTCAACGTCATGCATGCGATCGATGTTCATGCGTCTCCGGTGCAATCTGGCCTCGGCCATGCTGATGCAGGTTATGCCATTGAGCTGAAGGCGCTCATACTCCTCCACATAGCCGCAAAACATTTTCAACAGGATTGGTGCTGTAAGTGGAGCGGAAGTGAAACCGTTATATAGGGCGGAGGCCCATCGGCAATCAGGTCTCAGAATCAGATGCAAGCCCATACCAATAACGTAACTTATCTGAAATAACGCAAAATATCTGATAAGATATCGATAAGATATCATTTAATTTGTTCAGAGTTTTCTAAAAGTTCAAATTTAGAAACAAAGCCACCACATGGAATGGCATTTATACTCTTGAGGCTGGGCTGTCCCAATTTTTTTTCTGGTGTCACAATACATGCCTTTGACACCAGGAGGTGCTATTGAAACACATCGCTTCGGTAAAAATGCCCCATCCTGCCGTGGCTCCTCTCCTCAAAAAATGACCAGCAATCAAGTCAGACAATGTCAGGATCTGGAAAGAAAACTTATGGACCATGGAATAAAGTAGTTAATGGGAGGATTGTTTTTTACTATCATGGTGGGCAGGGGGCTTGATGATACCTTCTCCCAATTACCTGCACCCCAGCCTATTCATGGGGGCATCCCTGGAAGAGCACTAGACCAGTGTCGAACTCTATAGAGTTGGCTACCGAGCATGGCCTATACTGGTGTGCGGCTTCTGAGCTATGAGAATCCTAACCCCTGTTTTTATGCTAGTTAAAATGTATCAGATTTGTCCAAGTCCATCAAATCAAATCAGACCCAAAGTGAATCTCAGGGCCAGATTTTGAAACTCAGAAGACAGCGTGGAGTAAATATAATATATCCGTGTTTGCATTCACAAGCCAGGAAACACCAAGATATAGGGCCTGATGCAGAGCCTCCTCTGAACTGCCCTTAAAACCTTCCGATTGTCCGGGGCTCCCGTTTGAATCGTGGCTCAAATGTGATGCAGAACCTCCGTCGGAATGGCTCCCTAACTGATCCGTCAATTTCACTTTACTCGGAAAGCTTTTTTTGCTCTCTCGGGTGCCTTCAATTTGATCGGGGCTCCCGTTCACGTTCACACGGGCGGCCCGTTTTTCCCTGATTTTTCCTGCCTTTTTGAACGTACCTGCTTGGTTTCCGTCGTATTTGACCTTCCATTTTGGTGGTTTTAGCAAGTATACTTACATCTCCATGGCTCTTCAGTTGCCAATCTGGCTACACGCAAGCGCACATCCCTCAAACTCCATTGGAATATGCATATGGCCACAAATGCAAATTTGACACATATATATATATATTTCTGTAAAATTTTTGGTGTTCCTTTTTCCTTGCCATTAATGCATACCTTAATCTCCTTTGTGTTTCTTTTTCCTTGCCATTAATGCATACCTTAATTCTTTCTGATTGTTTTTGATTTATTGTCCCATATCTAAACCTTTTGTGTCATGTAAATGTGTGATGATGTTGTGTGATTGTACATTTGCAGGAAAGACAACACACCAAATCTTTTTATTTGTTTTTAATTCAAACGTTGTTTTTATTTTTTATTTGGATTTGGATTTTTCATATTATTTTTTTTTTTTTGCCAAAACTAAAAAACAATTACAATTTTAATGCAAAATAAAAAACATTAGGCCTCGGGGTCTTGTGCCTGTGGTTTTCTAGTATCTGTGAATGATAAACAACATTAGTTTAGCATTGTTTTTATGGTTTGGTTGGGCGTGTTTTTTTTGGGGCACTTTTTAAACCGGACCTTCAGCGTGATTTAATGAAAAGCCCAAACTCTTAAAAAACGATTCCGCAGCATCATCTGTTAAAAAAAGATACAAGGACCCACCATTAATCCACAAAATACATTAACAAGTTTCCTGGCCTAACTAAAGTCACTTTATTAACCTCTTGCTGCCTCACATTGCCCTAGTTCTGCTATCTGCATGTAGGCTAGTTTGTAGCTGCGTACATGTGTTAAACTAAGGTGGGCTGGTATGTAACGTGACAAACTAAGTTGTTTCAGACTATTCTTGCACTTTGTTTTTTTTTTATTATAAGGAATGTGTGCGTGCACATAAACGCACGCTCGCATACTCACATCCATGATGATGTCGTCCTGCTCCTGTGTAAAGATGGCATAGCTCCTGGTATAGCTCTGACGTTCCCCCGCAGTGACGTGCAGGACATCCCAAATTGGAATGCCCCAGAGACATGATGCCTGTAACCCAGCCCTGGATTTCTTCACACTCCAAAGGGCTGGGTTACATGGGTTTTGGCCTGCTTTAAAACATCATGACCAAATCAGGTTAGGATGGAATAACCCACCTCCTTTACATTATTATTAAAGTAACACAGGTTCCCTCACATAAAGCAGAACAAAACCCAGAGCGGCCACTGGTCTTCCCCCTGGAAATCCCAGATCGGGATGCCCCACTGTGTGAAACCCTTTTTACTGAGACTTTACTCAGAAATGGCAGACTCCCTCTCTTAAAGCGGAACAAGCCATGATTAGTTTAATGACCTTTGCAGGCGTATATTGTAGTGCCCCACCAGTCTGATCAAGACAACGGAACCTCATCTTCAAGAGACCAAAGGCTCGCTCCACCACAGAGCGAGTCCTCCTGGGGGCAGTATTGTAGGGCTCCTCTGCCTGTGAAGATGGGTGCAGGATTGGGGTCAGCAGCCAGGGGAGCAAAGGATAGCCAGAGTCTCCCCCCCCAAAAACAAAAAAAAAAATAAAAAAAGGTGTGCATTGCAACAATAGAAAAGAGGGACAAATAGGTGAGCGGGGTAGGGTTGGAGTAAAGGACATTTGTAATGAGCCTACATGCACATCCAACCTTTACACTCATTAAAAAAGTCTGGGGAATACTACTTACATAAGAGGGCAAGAACATGACGCAATAGGGTTCGATCACTTAACCCATTTAATTTAAAGTTAAAAATTAGACAAAAAATATACTAACAAAAAAATTACCAAATAGTGTGTTAAGGGAAAAAAAAAAAAAGACAGGGTGGGCAACCAATACAAGTTTCATACACATACCCAGTAAGGCGGGTGAGCTCAAATAGGTGCAGCCTGGTTTCTGCCATACTCAGCAGGACAAGACCGCGGAGCTGGCGCCGCTGATGTGCTCCAACAGAGGACTGCATATTATTGCCCGAGTGCAAATACGGCTGCTCTGACTTGCCGTAAGTGAAGGCTCGGCGGCCCCGTTTCATTAGGGTGATTTCAATCGGAAAACAAGGCTCTGCATCACTGAAAAAAACGGAACAATGAACGAGGCATCCGTTTTGCCGGGAAACAGCCTCGTGCGAGTCGACAATCGGAAAGGCGGCTGAGCGCACACCTGAGCGCATAAACGCACACTAAAATCAACGTAGCACCCTTTCCTGACCCGATCAAAGCCCAAAACCAACGGGAAAACGCACGGGAGAAGTGAACGGGGAGGCTCTGCATCAAGCCAGTAGTCTGCAGGAGAGAACCACGCTATTTCTTCCATGTTATAAATACGCATCACAACGCATCACATCAGGCACATGGGTGTCATTCTCCCATACACTTCAATTAGCCATTCCAGTTATTTTTGGTGACTTCTCAATGCGTTTTTTTTTGTGCCCATTCAGCTGACACAGATCTCTGGCCTGTTCAGAATTTTTTTTTGTGTCGCCAATGTCATTCCATGTGTTTTCGTTTTGGCACTGTGCTGCCATCCTTTTTAAAAGTCTTTTTTTTGCCATTTCACCCAAAATCATAAATATGCTGTTGAGTGCTGAAAAAACGGCAAGCCAAAGTGGCGCTCACTGGCGCTAGGATAATCGGCAGCCAGATCCAACAGGCACTGACTAAAGTTACACAACACAGTGCCAGAAAAGACCAAAATTTCGGCGTTCCAGAACTGCCGCTATACCCACACAATAAAAATGCTAAATGGCGTACATCATAAAAAAGGCCCATAGTTTTGGCAGCAATTTCACTCAGTGGAGTATTGCTACTTTGGCTAAATAATAAACTCAGGAAATCACTTGGCCATGCAGAATTCTTTTCCAGGTGCCCAAATATCCATAGGCTGTATATGGCTACATTTCAGAGGGTTCTGGAGTCAGTTTATGACAAATGTTTTGAAACAAATAGTAAAAAAAATATAATTACTGGGGGAACAAGGTTTTACATTGTGTTGTGCTGGTCTCTTTGATGGGGTGATAGGGCTCAATAATGCAAGCACACTATGTGTATTGCATTGGAATGTGCTAGCCTTGACGGGCTCTATTCTAGTCTACCTCTAAGAGAGGGGGTGTCAACCTGACATAAGCCTCAGGCTTAGATCTGTAGTCAGAAACATGGTGCTGAACGCAAAGGAAGAGGTAGAAAATATTCTCCTTCCTTTCAGTGACCAGAGACAGCATGGGACTGACACTGCATCAGGTAAGCTGCCAGACAAATGATTTGAAAGCGTGACTGGTCAATCCCTTTGATGTCTTTATTTACATTACATCTTATTATAGTGAATCAGCAAAATATTTTGTGCAAAATGACAAGAGAATTGGAGGATCATATAAGAAAGCAGTGTTTAGGGAATTTACAGACTCATCATTCACAAAACTGAAGCCAAGATATAAGAAAGATAAGCATCTTGGAATTCTGGGTAACTATTTTTACTTATATTTTTTATATTTTTCCAACAAATTTTAGAGATACTTAAAGCGGACCTTCACTCTGAATAAGATCATATATTATATGTTATCCACACCCTGTACACACAGATTGCTCACATTAAAAATCATCTTAACTGCATCTACTGCATGTTATGAGCCTTTAAACATCCAAGATGGCGGCTCATGGAGCATCAGGCAGCCTGCAAACAGGAAGTGTCTTCTGACTATGTCGCTCTGCATTCTAGGATGGCTGTCCTTTCCCTGACCCCAGCTCTTCTCTGTCTGTGCAAAGCACAGCTATAACCCCGCCCCTGCACTTTATCCCGCTCTCCTCTCCTCAGTATGTGTGATGCTTCTGAGTCAAGATGGCGGCGCCCGTATCCTAGAGTCCTGAACCGAGTTGCAGCCTAGTGGGGGGAAAGAATAATAAGTAAGTGACTAGAAACTTAAAGTGGACCAACACCGAGAGGTGATCGGCCCGGAAATCTATAAGATTCCCGGGCCGATCACCTCCCACCCCGCGGGACATCCGAGATCGGGATGTCCCGCGGGGTGAAACCCCCCCAAACACCCCAAATCACCTACCTTATCTTTGGCGGCGGCCGGCCGCCGCCGCCTCCCTCGCGCCCCTGCAGGCGTGCGCGCGCCCGCGCCGGCCGTCTGCGAATGGCCGGCGGGGGCGCGCGCACGCCGAAAGTGACGCGAGGGAGGCGGCGGCAGCCGCTTGGACGTTCCTGATCCCCGCCTGGACGTTGGCGGGGATTGGACCGTCCAGTCACGTGGGAGTGGGGACAGGTAAGATTTTGGGGCTTTCTGGGGGGTTTCACACAGCGGGGCACCCCGATCGGGGTGCCCCGCCGAAGTGGACCAAAACCCAGGATAGTCAAAATCCTGGGTGTTGGTCCACTTTAAAATATAATAATTTTAGATGCTGGGGAATAGTTTTTTAAGGGTTTGGGCTTTTCATTAAATCTTGGTGAAGGTCCAGTTTACGTAAGTATGAAAATGTGTATATTGTGTAAAAAGCAAACCGTTAGTCAAAAATGAGTGGAGGTATG
The DNA here is from genome assembly GCA_027917425.1 of Gastrophryne carolinensis. Lineage (NCBI taxonomy): Eukaryota > Metazoa > Chordata > Amphibia > Anura > Microhylidae > Gastrophryne > Gastrophryne carolinensis. The sequence continues at coordinate 140,375,363 of CM051237.1, forward strand.
CTGACCCATGCACCACAGGAACATCTGAATTTGGGATGCCCATTTAAAATAAATAACAAGCTTAATATTGGGCAAAAGTATTTACCAGGCCTGCACTCAAAAGTCACAGTCACAGACCACCACCAGCCAGCTGGGTTGCCCAGGCATGGAAGTGCGCCGGGGCTGCCACCAGTAATGGAGCCAGCTGAAGCAGAAACACCAGCCTGACCTATTCCTGCAGGGTGAATTTTCCCCACCTGACACTGACCATGTTCCTGAACACACCTGGACTTAGCAAATTATCTGGGTTGAATAGGAGTTTTAATTATTTAAGTCCAAGTGTGTTGCGGCAAATGGTCATTATGAAGTGCAGGACTGGAGAGAAATCCCTGCAACCCTCCAAGAATTGGTCAGATTGACATCCCTGCCTTCATCGGGTGTGATTTTTTTTTTAGCAGGGAGTCAGTCACCTCAATATGAAATGTATTTTGTGTTAATACTTAATTATTTTTCTGTTTTATTTTGCTGTTTCGCATAGTGCTCATCTCAGTGCATGTGCTCTCATTATAGTCATATTTAGGGAAATGTTTTCCCTGAATACCTTTTATTTATGGATACTACACTGGGTTGAGGGCTCCCTCCCGGTCCTGCAGGCTGTGTTCTACTTACCGATTCATTAATAGCGACATGTAGCGACAGTTGAGCGACTGTAGCAGTATTTTCAGAGCGCCCGCTAGTAGTCGCTGTGCTTGCCCATTGTTCGGTTGTTGATAGCGACTCAGTCGGTGTGCAGTAATGTTGAATACAAGGTGACGAGTCGCTATTTGACAGGTTCCGCGATGTATGGGTGCGCATGATAGCGACTGGTCAGAGCGACCGGCTCCCACCATATTCATAAAAAAATCACGCTCAAAAAATTATTGCGCTGTGAAATGCATGTTTAAACCCCAGAGCGCTGGCAGCGATGTGTTAAAAGTAGTTTTTTAACCCCCAAACCACCATATTTTTGGAAACCAAAAAAAAAAAAATTTTTAAGAATTTAGTAATATGAATACAATAATATCAGACCTTAAAAAAATTATCTAACATGGCAGAAGTGGTCACAGAATTTTTCACATTGAAAAAAAAAACATTAATAACAATTAATTATTAATATTTAAAGATTGTTCCATTGAAATGCATTGGAGAGCGCCAGGTAGCGAGAGGTCATACCTGTCGCTGTTCAAGGTCGGACGCTGGCGCTGTTGGCTGAGGCTGGAATAATGATGAATGAGTGGCTATCTGGCGCTATCTCAGTCGCTAAGCAGGATCGGCTTGATAAATGTGTGATTGAAGTGGGGAGCTGGCGTTCTCGTGGCGGGGCCCGTCATTACCGGCCGCTCACCAGTCGCTACCTGTCGCTATCCCTTGTTAAATAAGGGCCTTAATGTCAGGGAGCTGCTATTGCAGCCGCCACACCAGCATCTGTATTAAAGAGGACACAGGCCCCTATCCTCGTTTCTTGGTATCCTGCCAAGCTAATCCAGGCCCACCAAGGCACTGCTAATATAGACACTGGAGGGGAGTACATGGAGACTGTGCAACTAATGATGTTACTGAAGGAAAGGACCAGAGAGGGAGAATTCCACAAGATCCCCCTCCATGCCCCCCTCCAATGACATCATTAGTCACATGGCAGGCTTACACAGTGGCTGATACTTGTATAAAAGCCCTGCGGCAGGCCACCTAGGTAGAGGAAGGGGAATCCTCACCACATGCCAGTGGGGCAAATGCAATAGAGGCTCCCTGGAATCAGGAAGATACCGGGGTCAGGGGTCCCCTCCTGGTCTGGCAGGCTGTGGTCTTCTTAATGCTAGGGAGCTGCTATAGCAGCAGTGAGAATGCTGCCTGGCAGGGGACAGATAAAGGAAGGTGAGTTCTTTTTTTATTTTAAAATATATTACTTGTCTTGTTTTTTAACTGTTTGTAAACAGGTAAGGGCTGAATGGGACCCCTATACCGGTCCTCCCTGGCAGCAGGTAAGCTTCTTTGTGGTAGAAATATATTGAAGCTGAGGCTTGGGTGTATTCGAGGGGAGGTAGGTATATTTTTGAGTACTCAGAGACATACTTTGGCAAAGTGATGAGCTGGGCAATGTCTAGCGTCACAACGAAAACATCATATTTTATACTTCAAATACAGTCACCAAACTTAATGTTTTCCATTGGTCAGTACAATATAGTTACTTGCATCCTATTGGTTAATAAAAAATATATGCAAGATAGAAAGAAAGTGATTTATTATTTGGCTCATGAAAACTTATTATAACATGTCAACAAAATACAGGATGCTCATTTAGTTTCGCATAGACATAACTCAAGATACTCTTTGACAACAACTTTGAAAAAGTCTAAATGTAGCACTTTCTGCCTTAAACCGGACCTTCACCATGATTTATTGAAAAGCCCAAACCCTGAAAAAATGATTCCCCAGCATCTAAAATTAATATATTTTAAATTTTTAGCCACTTACTTATTATTCTTTCCCCCACTGGGCTGCAACTCTGTTCAGGACTTTAGGATACGGGCGCCGCCATCTTGACTCAGAAGCATCACACTTACAGAGCATAGGAGAGGGGGATAAAATACAGGGGGCCGGGTTATAGCTGTGCTTTGCTCAGACAGAGCAGAGCTGGGGTCAGGAAAAGGTCAGCAGTCCCAGAATGCAGAGCGGCACAGTCAGAAGGCACTTCCTGTTTGTAGGCTGCCTGATGTTCCATGAGCCACCATCTTGGATGTTTAAAGACCCATAACATGCAGTAGATGCAAGTAGGATGATTTTTAATGTGGGCAATCTGTATGTGCAGGGTGTGGGAAACATAAAAAGATAGACTCTTATTCAGAGTGAAGGACCGCTTTAATCAACAGCTGTTTCTAAAATGTTTAATACCATAGAGCAAATAAGAATATATTTAAGAATTTCATTTTTGGTCAAATTCTAACTAGTATAAAATTTATAACCAAGATTACATTTCAATGTTAAATTAATTCTGACACTTTGCAAACATTCTCAGTTTGTTTATTTGTCTTAGCTGCACTATGTGGCATTTTCACCATATCAGTCCCTGACAAACTGTAATACTTTTGATGCAGAAGATGGGGCGCACACAGTACTACTTGCAAATGAAAAAGCGTATCAATAATATTAGGGTGCATCAGTCCAAGTTTGATCTTTCACAAACTGAAATGTTAGTATCCTCTCCATAAAACAGTTTCCCGAGCTATCAGCACTCTTAAAATGTATAATACAAATGTTTGCATATTCAAAAGAAAGAGTAAATGAACAAAACATATAGGTGTCAAAAATGTTTCATCATTATAGGCATAACGTTTCATAAAAGTTTTTTATTATTGCTTTTGTATTAAAGTCATACACAATAATAATTGTTATGTATTACTGTCTCTATTTGTAGGGCCTCTCATTGTGGCTGAGGTAGGAGATACAATTAAAATTACATTTCAGAACAAAGCAAGCCATCCATATAGTATCCAAGCCCATGGAGTAAGCTACATTAAGGAAATGGAAGGAGCACGCTACAATACTGGCAACAATTCTAAAGGTGACTAGAATATTTAGTGGGCCTAGAGGTAAGGAATCCTGATCATGGGACTTGGCTGAAGTGCTGTTCAGCAAGGCAACCAACCCCCAATTGTTCCCTGGGTGCCGCATTGTGGCAGCCCACCGCTTCTGGAATGTTTGCCCTCACTGTTCACTGGTGGGTTTGTGTTTGTGCTCACTGTACAGATGGGTTAAATGCAGAGGACATATTCCTATGTGTGTGCAAGCACACAATAGACAAATAATCAAAAATGTTTTGTGTGGGACCACGTCTACGTCTCAAGTGAGCTCCTGCTTACTATTGCCAAACTCTACGTCTAAAAGGAGCCGTTTGCCTATTCTTAATATGTACGGCATATACAAAACTGATTGGACAAGAGGCCATGCATGCAACGGGGAAAGGTAAGATTGTATGGGCGATCTGGGGGTTTCATATAGTGGGGAAAGTAACTAAACCCCGGTAGCGGAAAAATTATGTACCTCATCTGTTGCGCTGTGGACTGCAACCTGCATCCCGGAGGGCTGCAAATCAAAGCAAATATTTTTTCTCTACCTTTTTCCCGCAATATGACCTGTACCTGTGAATGAGACATTTGCACAGGTTAGGCACATCATTTTTCCAATAGGGTAAGTATATTTGCTTTTAAGTTAGGAAACAGAGGAAACAACAGCACTCTAAACAATACAACTTTTGCACAAGGACCTGACATTCACCTGACGTTCATCTGGCACTACGTGGAATTAGCATTTCTTAAGTAATCTCTTGTCATCAGTATTACATGACAGTTTAAGGACATCTCTTCTGTGACCTGATTTACATATGGCAATCTTCTTCTACACATTCACGTATTGTAAGTTTAGTGAACTAAATAAAAACCTTGCCATTTGCTTTTTATGCTTACAGATCAACCCTCGCCGGGTTCCCAGGTGAATCCAGGACATATTATAACATATGAATGGAAAGTACCAAATAGCGTGGGTCCTACAAATGATGATCTGAACTGCATACCATGGCTTTATTACTCATCAGTTGATGTAGTCAGAGACACCAATTCGGGTCTTGTTGGCCCCATATTAGTGTGCAAAAGCTTAACTGACATGCAGGTATCATTAAGTGTTATTTGTTGTATGTAGTGATGAGCAAGTTGGTTGAAATTCGAATTTGCCCTGTTTGGCCGAACTTGCCGCCAAAGTTGGGCTCCGAATCTGAACCCCATTGAAGTCAATGGGGGCCCGGACTTTGGGGTCCAAAAATGGGGCCAGCAAGGGCTAGAGGGCTGAAAATCAAGGGGAATACTAGGGTGATAGCCCTGCACAGAAAACAGAAACTAAAATATTACAGAAAACTAAAAAATTAAAGAAATACACCAGTAAAAAAAAAAAATTAAAATAGTTTTTTTACGAGTGTTGGAGGCCTAGGTTATTGTCCTACACAAAATGAGCTAGGAAAAGTACTTACAATAATCACAGAAAACTAAAACATTAAAGAAATACACCAATAAAGAAAAAAAATATATTTTTTTTTACAAGTGTTGGAGGCTTAATATGGGGGTTAACAACTGGGTGATTGCCCTGCACAAAATGGGGTAGGGAAAGTACTCCTAATAGTCACAGAAAGTAAGAAAATTAATGAAATACATAAATAAATAAAAAATAAAGAGCTTTTCCATGTTTAATTTGTTCCCACTGCAGGTAGCTGCCTGCGGAGTTTTCTTTTTTTTAGATTATTTGGAGATCTTTTGGTATTTTGACTTTTTATTTTTAATTGTATTTTTTCAGGTTTTAACTGTTTTACAAAATGCAGTTTAAAAGGCACCACATTTAACATTAAAACTGCCAGGGGGGTTTATTGTTTTATATTTTTTTAATATAACTCTTTGGCATTTTTCGGGAAATACAATTTGATGTAAAAATATTTGTCCGAATTTTTTTTTGCCACTTCCTCTTGAATGCCACTTAACCTGCATTCAATAAAGCCAGTAAAGTGACAGTGGAGAATCATATTTTCTAATGTTTCTTACATTAAAAAAAAAATGGGGTCCACCCCCCCCCAAAGGGTACCAGCCCAGACACCAAGCATAAGGGCATGTAACCCAGGGCTCAGATAACAAGCTATTGGCAGCCCCTGTCCTTGCAAGTTACAAGCCCTTACGCCCTTTGGTATGGCCTCAGGGCTCTTCCAGGGGTGCACCCTGTGCCCACACCAATGGGCACCAGGCTCTTCGCACACTCAGTGCCCAAAATGGGGGTGCGGGTAATGTGTAATTTTATTGGCAGGGCACCCGCCAAGCCTGACAGGTGCCATGCCAGCTCCTGACCATGGTGAACTGATACTGGGCTCCCCCGGACCCCTTAACAGTTCACCCTAAGTGAAAAAAGAAATAGGACCCCACAAAAAAAATAGTTTTATTGTTCATAATTTAATTTTCTCACTTACTCACCCATTCCAGTCTAACATCCTCTGTTTCCCACCAGGGCGCTGTCTTCCTCTGGTCCAGCGGGTATTCTTTGTCATGCACTTCTTCCTTCTTTGGGGCTCTTCGCAGCCCCCTCCAGTGTGCAGATGAGGCACCGCGGGCCATCAGAAGCTGAGGACTGCGCCTCCATTTGGATAGGTGGATTGAACATAGGTTCCCCCTTCTTTCATCCTCGCTACCCAGCGAGGGACTGAAGTGAGGGCCGGGAAAGCTGGCTTTTATATTTGGATTCTTGGATTCTCCCTTACATTATTGCTGACTTCACAGAAGAGAAAGGGCCTAGAGGAGATTTTCAGTTGAGAGTCCTTATGCCATATAGCAAAGCACCCATGCTAGGGGCCACCGGGCTCATCCGCACACCATGCCTATTGTTGGTGTGGGTAATGTAGTATAACCTGGTACAGGGGTCCATGGGAACCCTTACCAGTTCAAAGTGAAATTGGAAAAAAAAGCACATACAAGTTTGGTAAACAATAACCTTAATAATCTAAATTAACCTATACTTACCTTTCCCCTCTGGGCTCCCACACAAGACTCTCTGAAATGTATGCTGCGAGGGCGTCCAAGAACGCTCTAGAGGCATTTAGCTGTTCATCACGGCTCCTAGCCGGGGGACTCCATGATGAGCAGCCGGGGAGCGGCTTTTCTATTAAGAGACGCACACACTTCCAAATATTCATGACACTTGGGAACCCGGCCTGTAGAGGGCGATCTGGCAGAGATGACATGGAAAAAGGAGCCCCTCCTGGTCCATAAGTACTGGGTTCCTCCCACTATTCCTCAGTCTTTTTAAAAAGCAGTGAAGGACCAGGAAGAGCAAATTATATTCGATAATTAGAAAAATAGTTTGAAAATAATAATCACCATATAAAGGATCCCTTAGAACAAAAAAGGGCGGGGGAAGTGGGGTGTGTGACATACTGGTAATAACCATTTTACAGGTGAGTACTCACAAAATGGTATTATTCCTAGTATGTCACACACCCCACTTCCAAATATTCATGACACTTGGGGCATCCAATAGCAGTGTCTATAATAGGTGGGGATCCCCAAGGAATAATGCATAACTTAAATTACTGCAGCTTGCAGAATTTTGCGGCCAAAAGCAGCATCCGCTGAGGCCCGCACATCAACCTTGTAAAACTTAGAAAAGCAGAGAAGACCAGTATGCAGAGAAGACCAAGTCGCAGCCTTGCAAACCTGTTCAACAGAAGCCTGGTGCTGAAAAGCCCAGGAAGCTCCAATAGCACGAGTAGAATGAGCGGTGACACAAAAAGGGGAAACCTTCCCCTTAGCCATATAGGCCCCAATGATGGCCTGACGTATCCACTTACTAAGGGAAGATTTGGCAGGAGCAAAACCCTTCTTGGGCCCCAGAAGGCACAACAAAAAAGGCATCCGTCTTGCGGAAGGCCAAAGTAGTAACTAAATAATACTTAACACAATGAACTACATCCAAAGAATGTAAGACCCTTTCCTTGTCGTCACTAGGTTTAGGACACAAGGAAGGAAGAACTATATCCTGATTTAGGTGGAAAGCAGACACCACCTTAGGAAGGAAATCCGGTTTAAAATGGAAAACAACCTTATCTTGATGCCTCTCAAAATAAGGGGCTAGAATAGACAAAGCTGGCAGTTCAGAAACTCGGCGGACAGAAGTAATAGCAACCAAAAAGGCAACCTTCTGAGTAAGAATAGGAAGAGGAATATCCTGCAAAGGCTCAAAGGGAGCGGCCCGCATAGCTGAAAGCACTAGGTTAAGGTCCCAAACAGGAAGTATAGGCTTTCTGGGAGGCCGCACATGCGCGACTCCTTGGAAAAAAGTCTTAACCAAAGGATGAAGAGCAAACGACCTTTGAAAGAAAATAGCCAAGGCAGAGACTTGCCCTTTCAAAGTACTAATCTGGAATCCCATATCCAGACCTCGTTGCAGATATTCCAGAATTCTAGGAATAGAAAATACTCTACAGGGCAAAGCCCTGGATTCACACCAATCAATATAGGACCTCCAAGTCCTGTAATAAATGACAGAGGAACACTTCTTCCTAGCTCTAATAAGAGTCTGAATAACCACATCAGAAAGACCTTCTTCTTTCAAGATGGAGACTTCAGCAGCCATGCCGTCAAAGCCAGCGTTTATAAAGTAAAGTAAAGAGTGATGAGATCTGGAAGAAGAGGCAGATGGAAACGATCCACTGCCAGCCTTACGATGTCTGCGTACCACAGACGTCTTGGCCACCTTGGCGCCACCAGAATTGCTAGCGCCTCCTCCAGTGCTAACTTGCGCACCACCTTGCTGATCATGGAGAATGGGGGAAACAGATATAGGAACCCCAGATCCTTCCAGGCCAGAGACATGGCATCCGCTGCCACTGCCAGAGGATCCTGGGATAGAGACACAAAAGCTGGCAGCTTGTGATTGTGGCGAGAAGCAAACAGGTCCAACTGTGGAGTCCCCCACTTGTGACAGAGGAACTGAAAGACCCTTGGATTGAGAGACCATTCTCCCTGGCGAGAACATCCCCTGCTCAGGGAGTCTGCCTGATATGCAGGGAACATTGATCTCTGCCCACTGAAGGATCAGAGACACTTCCCAGAGGGCACCCCAACTGCGAGTCCCTCCCTGGTGACTGATGTATGCAACAGCTGTTCGGTTGTCTGACCGAATCTGAACTGGCAGACCCTGTAAGAAATGGGTCAGTCGAAGTAGAACAAGACGTATGGCCCGAAGCGCTAATACATTGATTGGAGAATGAGCCTCCTGAGGCCCCCACAATCCTTGGAACTGATGCTTCTTCCAGAAGCCCCCCAGCCCACCAGGCTGGCATCCGTGGTAACCAGTTCCCAACACAGAGTCAGAAATGACTTGCCCTTATGGAGGTTGAGCGATATTAACCACCATTGAAGGGACTGCAAAATGTGGGGAGACAATAGACAAGTCTGATTCAATGATAGTGGGCACCTGTCCCACTTTGCCAAGAGGAAGAGCTGAAGTGTCCTTATGTGAAGCTGGGCAAACAGGACTGCCTCGAATGCAGCTACCATCAATCCCACTAGTCTCATCCCTAGACGGATAGACTGACGAGGGTTGGACAAGAATAGACGAATCAAGTCCTGAATCAGAACCATTTTGGACTGAGGAAGAAAAACCTTGGCCTGAAATGTATCCAGAATCAGGAAGGGAATTTCCCTGGACGGACAGAGAGAGGATTTGGGGTAACTTATTACCCATCCGAACCTCTCTAGTGTAGAGACCACCGTCCTGGTGTCCAACTCTGATTGTTCGAGGGAGGAGGCCGCGATGAGAAGATCGTCCAGAAAAGGCACAATGCGGATGCCCTGGACCCTGAATATAGCCATCACTCCTGCCAGCATCTTGGTAAAGACTCTTGGGGCCGAGGTAAGGCCGAATGGCAGGGCCACAAATTGATAATACGGGTCTTCTGTTGAGAACCTGAGAAATCTCTGGTGACCCGGAAAAATAGGAATGTGCAAATAAGCATCCTTGATGTCTATGGATGTCATGAAGTCCCCCTGATGGAGAGCATCGATCGTTGATAGCAGAGACTCCATGCGGAATTTTCTGAAACGGATAAATTGATTGAGTCTCCTTAGGTCTAGGATAGGCCGAACAGAGCCGTCCTTTTTGGGTACCGTGAATAGGTTGGAGTAAAACCCCAAACCCCTTTCCGCTGGAGGCACTAGGCAGATGACAGCCATGTTTAACAGATTCGCTACTGCTGCCCTCAGTCCCTGCGCAATTGCCGGATCTGACAGCATCCGGGACATGAAAAATCTGGGAGGAGGCCGGGACTCGAATTCCAGTTTGTAACCAGAAGAGACTACTTCCAGAACCCAATTGTCTGATACCTCCTGACCCCAGACCTGGAAGAAGAACCGCAGCCGTCCCCCCACCCGTAAGGATGAAGGCGTCCCCTCATTGTTGAGCAGGCTTAGTGGCAGATTTGGTTTTGGACCCCCAATTCTGACTAGGATGGCCACGTCCCTTTCCTCTATTCCATGCATTCCCTCTAGGGGCTGAAAAGGCCGATCCTCTACCGGATCTAGACCCCCGAAAGGAAGGGTTAAAAGAGGCCACTCCACGAAAGGAACAACGTTGTTTCTTACGCTGAGGTAATTTACCTCCTTTAGTGACAGAATCCAATTTTTCTCCAAAGAGGCGCAATCCCACAAAAGGGAGCGCTGTAAGCGATTTCTTGGCTACAATATCAGCTGCCCACTGCCGCAACCATACTGACCGCCGAATGGCGATTACCAAGGCAGAGGTTCTGCTGCACATGAGCAGAGTATCATCTAAGGCAGAAAGTACAAAAGATGCAAATATCTCACATCGCTTAAGAGCGGCGTACTCATCAGAGGCCGGATCAAGCCCTGAGCAATTCATTAGGTCTCTCACAACAGACCTAATAGCCACTGTCATGAGTGCTGAAGCACCAACAGGCAGCAAGGCCGAGCCCACACTGAAAAAAGCTTGGCATGCCATTTGATCAATACGCTTATCCTCTCCATCTTTAAGTGTAGTGGAGTCAGAAGAATGCAACACAGAAGAATTGGATAAATTAAGCACAGGGGCATCCACCACAGGTGGTGATGACCAACGCTTAACAGTATCAGCTGGGAAGGGATATTTCTTGTCCCAGCCCAAGGGAATGCCAGGAAGCCGCGCAGGCTTCTCCCATTCTTTACGAATAATTTCATCAAAATGCTTTTGATTTGGAAATTCTAAACGAGGTTTAGAGACTCCAAAGAATTCCCCTTTTTGAGTAGGGACTACTTCAGGAGGAGTGATAACCAAAACCTCAAATAACTGAGCAAGAGCCTTTGGGGTATCCACAACACTAGCTTCACCCTGCTCAATCACAGTACCAACAAATTGCTGTTCATCAGAAACATCTGAATCCTCATATAATTCTCCTTCTTCTAACTGAGAAGGATCAGACCAATAAAGCATTTCACAATTATCCAACTCACTTACCGGAACGGCCTGAGTCAAATGTTTTCTTTTAGCTGAGGCCTTCTTGGCCACAGAGCTAGACATTAATTTTTCAAGATGAGCCAATCTGGCACATAAATCAGAATGCGACTCACCACCTATGACAATATCACTGGGGGTATGGACAAGATATGGCGGAGTAGGAGATGAGGCAGAAGCCGCAGACGCCGAAGCCTGGGCCCCAGTTTGCTGCATAATAGTTAATTGAGCACAAGGGACGCAAATAATTGCGTTATCCCCAACAAGGGATGCCCCACATCCAAAACATTGCCGAGTCTGTGCAGAGGGAACTGCATGCCCATTGTCCTGAGATGCCTCCATATGGTGTTTAGTATTTATACTATAATTGATTATAGTCGCCAAGTATATATGGGATTTACGCAATTGCTACCCGGGAAGCCCCTTTAAAGAGTTCCAAGTGGGAGGATATTTCCACAAATGGACCCCCAAATAAGGCTTTAAGGGCTAAAGACCAGGAGAAACTCCTTTAAAATAAAGAGTTTCCACCTACAAAGAAAACAAACAGTCAACAATGCACACAATACAATAAATGACAAAGCATGAAAAAAATGGCAGAAACTCCCTTCAGCAAGCTGAGGGGTGCTCACAGCACCAGGAAATCAGCTCGCACCATGAGGGAAGACCATAGGGAAGCAGCAGGAGCCAGGCAGACAAAGAGAGCACACCAAGGTGCTCTGGGAAATGAAATGATGCTGTGTGCCTAAGCCCTGCCCACCCCCAGAATCACATGACCAAGAATGGAGGGAAATTCAAATCTGAACACAGCCAGAAACAAAAGAGATTTAAAAGGTAAGCAAAAAAGAATGCTGCCTAGACAGAGATAGGAAAATCGAAAAAAAAAACAAAAACATATCCTATTAAATAGTATAGTAAACATACATAATAATATATATGTAATAAAGATTTATTTTATATATCTTCTTTTTTTTTTTCTTTTATTATTATTTGTGTGCATGGTGACAAATAAGCCCAGATAACGCCCCCCCCCCCCCTCCTTTTTACCCCAGCAGGGTAAAGGAGAACTAAAGGGGAGAGGATAGAAATGCACCCACAAGCCACAAGGGGATATAAAGGGACAGGGGCATCCCATGCCAGGAACACCAACCCGGAAACCGCCTACTCACATTTGGGTCTCACGGAGGAGTAAAACTCCTGTATACACCAGAAGGTGTATGTATCTACCTTTGCCTGAACCATACAGCCAGGGCTGGGAGGCATACAATATAACCAAACAGGTTTAAAGAGTATCAGACAGAAATAGAGAAAAAAAGGGTCCGGGAGCAAACCCGGCTACCTGCAGCTTGAAGGAGAGTCATCTTCTGAATGCTTCGCCGACTGCAGAGACGAAAAGACTGAGGAATAGTGGGAGGATCCCAGTACTTATGGACCATGTCATCTCTGCAAGATCGCCCTCTACAGGCCGGGTTCCCAAGTGTCATGAAGTGGGGTGTGTGACATACTAGGAATATCTCCCCCACAATGCTTATGATGTCACAAAGGGGGATGGGCCTAGAGGGGTGGCATGTAAAGTTTGTCCCCTTTGTCCCCAGCATTCATTTCTTGAATGCTGTAATGAAAAAACACTGACCGGCGACTGAAAAATACAATACAGAGTCCAAGATTTCAAAGAGGAAAAATTTCATAAATATGCTGGGGAGTGCTGCAAAAATGGCGCTCACTGGAGCTGGGCTAATCGGCCAGTGGGTCCAACAGGCGCTGACATAGGCCGGCCAATATCTAAGTGCAACAATCAAAGCTAATTGATAGCGTTCCGTGCAGCAACTGCTAACGCCTATGTAGTACACAGCACAGTGCCAGATAAGACAGTAATATTGGTGTTCCGGGACTGGTGCTATAGGCACAAATACTGTATGATGCTAAAAGGCGTACATCATAAATAAGGCCCTAATCTAATAGTTTAACCCAAGGGTTATTTGAGATCCTTCAAAAATAGAAAGTGGTACTTAATGAAAAAAAGGTTGGGGACCCTTGGTTTATACAATAAACTTTTAGTTTTTAAGATTTTAGTGTTAAGATGACCACTGATAAGACCCAACGTGAACTGAATATTTGCACCTCTTTCTAGGACATAGATCACAATTTTTTTCTAATGCCAACTATATTTGATGAGAATAAGAGCTGGTACCTAAAGGACAACATTGAGCATTTTACAGGCAACCCAGCATCAGTGGACTTAGAGGACCCAGATTTCATAGAGTCTAATATAATGCACGGTAAGAATCTTGCAAAACATTAAAGTGAGTGTCCAGGCTAAGTTGTGTAAAACAAATAAATATCTGCATACCTGCCATATAGAATATTCGCCCTGGTGAGCTGCTGTATATAGCTGTTGTTGCTGAGATCTAGACCTTTGCTGAAAGGTGGGCCTATACAAAGAAACAGGGGTAAACAGACAAGCAAAGCAGAGGGCAGCAATCTTTCCCTACATACACAAGTACTGTTGTGTCCCACAGAGACTAAAAAAAAAAATAAAGCTTGTCATGAATGAATAAAATCCAGGGGCTGTGCTACAGGAAAGAGAGTCCCAAAAACAGACCAGGATAAATCCTCTGCATAGCAGATAAGTAAACAATGTTTTGTTTGTATAATACTGGGTTTACCTGGAGCAATTATCCTGCGAGGAATCACTAAAGCAATGGCAATTTAGCGATAATTGCTTTGTGGAAACAGCCGTTGTGATAAAGCGATGAACAAGAATCAGCCGGCTGTCATATCGTTACGGCTGACCAAAAATTTCTCGTTCATCACTTGATGTTTGGAATGTGTAAACAGAAGTCACCCTAAAAAAAGTGTTTTGCTATGGGAACAGGTGATCACATTAGCGAGTGACCAACAAATCTTTGGTGTCTGAACAAGTTACTGAATCGCAGAAGATTTGTATGGTCGCTCGCTAACTAAGCGAACAGCCAATTGTTCTACTAGTGTAAACCCAGCATTAGCTTTGACAGACTTTTTAACTAGCATTCTAAAAGTAGCATATTATACAGGCTATCAGCAATTAGCAATCAGTTATTAATCACCAAGTATATACAGGACATGCATACAAGAAAATCCTTTGACAAGAGCAGGCCGGTGGGATGGAAGTAAAAGACACATTGCCTAGTATACAGACGCTTATGCCTAGTAAATGATAAACCGTATAACAGTAGACTAACTACAGAAAAATATATAGCAGAATCAGACAAGCAGCAACCTATCGCTTGTCTTATTGTACTATTGAAATAAACTATTCCCCATATTGTTATTAAAAACTGAAAGTGCCTCCATCTCATTTATTTAGCAAAATAGACCTTATTCTTGATGCAGTATAAATATGCTGGTAAGAAATGAGAACCAGTGCAAACCAGTGCAAACATTGCTTAAAAAATATTTTAAAGTTGAAATCTATAAAAATCTATAAGAAAGTGGCTATAAGTGGGCAATATTACTCCTTTTGTTTGCCTGCTCTGCTACAATGTCCCACCTTTGACAGGTTGCCCATTGGGCAACAAGATTTTGGACAGGTGAGTTTTCTGTCCAATTTTGGGGCTTTTGCTGGGATTTTCATTTGTTAATTAGACTAGTTTAAATGATTACCACATTTTCTCTTTTAGCAAATAACACCTTGGAAAATCAAAATTGCTATATAGCATTTGGTATCCTATTAAATATGACCAAAACAAATGTATCCCCTCCCCTGCTTTAAACCTTGCCTAAGGTTTTTGGATGTCACAAAGCCAGAATCTCTGACTTGTGTTCTTCCTTCTTCCTGGGATTCCTCAGCCAGAGCCATAGCTAGACTTTTCTGCTCCCAGGGCAAAGATTCAAAATAGCACTCCCCCCAAATAAGCTTAAGCTGAATTGCCCCACGCCCAATTGACTTTCTCAGGTTTTGTTCCAGCAATGTGACCAGGGAAAGGTGAGTTATTACCAGCACCCTGGGGGGCTTCACACAGCGGGGCATCCCGAAGAGAAGCTAGCCCTGAAATCTTTTAGATTTTAGGCTAGCTGCTGGTGGATTTTGTTTAACTTTAAAGTGAAAATACGGAAAAAACTCACCTCTCCTCACCGGCTGCTTCAGCAATATCTGGCGGAATACTCCTCCAAAACCACTGTCAGTCACCGCAATGTGCATGTGTCCGGGGATTCCACCCATCCACATGTGACATGTACTGCTCACTTCACTGCAATGGAGGCAGTGTGCATGAATGCTGGTAACCTAATCTTAGGATTGGGTAAGTGTTAAAAAGCTGGATACTGCCGAAGCAGGTGCAGGGAACGATGGGTAAGTAAACTTAGACATAGTAATTGGAAACTACTACATGGCAAAATAAATAGCCAATATATTAAAATCAACATGATTAATATATGTACAGCATATACAGTAGATGAATCTATGAATGTGGACAAAAACTCTTGATTTTCACACTGCTGGGTTTTGGTCTGCTTCACAAGGGCACCTAGATTTGGGATGCCCCTGCATGTGACACCCCTTGGATAGCCACAAATCTTATCTCATTCTATGCTGCCACAGCACACATGCTCAGTCTTCTCCAATCAGAATAGATTGCCAAGCATATTAATGCAATTTATTCTGTGGCATCTACTGCTGGCTGTGTGTGCACCTGCCCAACATTCAGTTATGCCTGCCGGGCGTTCGACTTTGGATAGCGGGGTGGGAGGATGTCTGTTTATGCGGAGTGGAAGCAAAGAACAAGAAAAGATTTGCAGTGATTCTGGTGGGTTTGACACAGTTGGGCATTCCAAATTGGGATTTACTTACCTCTTCCAGGAGCCCTCGCTGTGCCGTGACTGTATCCCCTGTATACCTCTATCTGGGGTGTGCACCCATGCCAGGCCTTTTTGAATCCAATGTCAATAGCTAGAGGTGAGCAGGGATGCAGCTGGCAATGTTTGTTCCGATCAGATCTTGCTGCACTGACATCAGTGTGGCAAAGTAAATCTGGATGGAACGAGCGCTGCTGGGCTGAGTGACACACATGGGGACAAGAGAGAGGTGCTTTTTTGGGCAATTTGTGTGGATACACACAGTGAGGCATCCCAAACTCTGCCAGAGAGAAAGAAAGTAACATACTTAGGTAAACTGTCAAAGCCATGTATAGTCCAATATAGCTAAAATCCATCCAGAACAGAACCATCTTCCTCCCTATGAAGACATGACAGGGTGCCATGAAACAACCGCTACCAAACTAATCCTAAATAAGTATTTAAAGTGGAACGGAACCGGGGAATTTGACTTCCCTGGGTTTTCATCCATGCCCGAAGCAGGATTCCCAGTTGTGTTAAACCCCCCAGGAAGAACAAAAACTCTGTCCAGGCTCCAGTGGCACATGCACGGACTCTAATGCCTCCAATGAGAGGCATTTGCTGTGACTGAGTAATTCGGCAGGTGTTTATCATTTACTAGAATCCCTGGCTGTGCGCATGCTCCCATCACAGCCTATCTGAATGGGGTATCGGGCACTATAACAGAGCGCCTTAGTCGCTGGAGTAACCTGGCCGGCATTGATGAATGTGATGTGACCGACTCTCGGCGCTCCACACCATACTTATCAAAAAAAGGACACACACAGCGTCGGCGCTTTACATCTGGTCGCTATAGCATAGAGCGCCAGACGCTGTGTGATCAAAGTCAGTTTTTGAACACATATACACATGTAACAAAGCGAAAACACATGGAATGACATTGTTTTAACAATGTGACGTTAATACTAGTGCCAGACCTGTAATGACAATTCTGCATAAAAATATAAAAAGTCAAAAAAGTTTTCAAAAATGACTTTTTTTAGGCCAGAAGAGGTCACACAATTATTTGATAGGAAAAAAAAAACCTGTTTAAACAGAAGAAAAGGAACATCCATTGAAATGTATGCGAGAGCGACAGGTAGCGACAGGTAATACCTGGCGCTCTGGAAGCTAGAGTGCCGCCGCTATACGCTGAGCCACCTGTAATGATGAATCGGACGCTACATGACGCTGTCAGAGTCGCTCACCAGATTGGCTTTCATAAATGTGGTTTTGTCTACAGCGCCCAGTGTTCACCAGACGCTGCCTGCAGCTACGAGGCGCTACCTGGCTCTATCCCTTCATGAATAACCCCCTCTGTGTGCAGCTTTGCCTGTGCAGCCCCGGCACCTCACAATAAACAGCCTGGCTTGCCCTTCATCCTGCCATCTAACTTGTGCTGGGGCGCAATACCGACAACTCAGCCCCCGGGTCGGCTGCGCACCCTGCCATAAGCAGCTGCTGTATAGCAAGCACTTGGCTCTACATGGCAGCAAACCACTTTGGGATCCTGGAACGAGTTGAGTATACAGTGAGCCGGACTAAAATCTTTGGGACTCATGATACTGCATGATAATGCTTACCTTTTTTAATGCAAACGTTTTTCTTCTTTCTTGCAGCTATAAATGGGTACATGTATGGAAATCAGCCTGGACTGGATATGTGTCTAGGAGACTCAGTAGTTTGGCATATGCTCGGTCTTGGTTCAGCAGTTGATATTCATGGGATTCACTTTACAGGAAACACAGTTCAGATTCATAAAACAACAAGGGATGTAGCAAGTGTTTCGCCACACATCTCATATAGCGCTGTGATGTCACCAGACAACAAAGGTGAGTTAAAGACTGCAGAATAATAAAACAGAAAGGAATAACATAGAAAATAGCAAGGGCAACCAACAGCCTTCATATTATGCCTACCAGTGCTCACAGTTTAGTCAATAAGCTCTGTGAATTCATAACTTTCAAATCTTGGGATAGTTTGAATCAAGCAGCAATATTAGACTTGGTTCAAGGATTGTAAAAACTGGGAAATAGCTATACCTGGTAGAACAGGTCCAAAGGCTGCAAAATGGTGGAAGTGCTAGAGTCCAATTTCTATGGAATTTTGTTGCCAAAATGATGTACTGAGCAGATCTAGAATTGTTTTAATTGTTTTCTATGTTAGTCTGTACACCAAGATTTACAAGAAGAGAGAAATGAGTCCTGTACATGAAGAACACTGCTGCTATGGCCGCTGCTGAGGTAAGGGAGCTTTCTCAACCTTAGACATGCCCAGCAGCAGTGTTCTGTGTGTATAGGACTCATTTCTCTCTTCTTGATGTACAGACTTGCTGTGCAGATGCTAATAGCAACAGATTGCAGATAGTGAAAACTGCTTCCATAAAACACGCATTTTCTAACACCTTGAGAACTTTATTTTGGCACACAAAAATATACACAAAATTCAATTGAAAGTGGACTTACCCTTTAAACTTAAAACGTATCAGGAAAAACTTAAAGCCAAACAAAACCCACCAGATTTTCGCCCAGTGCATTCCCAAATCAGAATGATTTGGTTACCAGGTACCCTCCAGCACACATTCATTATCATCACCATCCCTACCACATTTCTCAGACTGTTATACACCATGGGCTCCCAGCATCCACTCGTCACCTCTAGATTTGGCCAGAATCACCTCTATGACTACATCTTAAATCCACCGCTAAACCAGCTATGCATTCAGTCATCTACCATCTTATTCGAGCTTACTTGAGCAGTCTGGTGATTTCTAAGATCTGTCATACTGTAATTTTTTTTTCACAGTTAGGAATTATCTCA
Organism: Gastrophryne carolinensis; assembly: GCA_027917425.1. NCBI lineage: Eukaryota > Metazoa > Chordata > Amphibia > Anura > Microhylidae > Gastrophryne > Gastrophryne carolinensis. Next base: position 140,394,077 of record CM051237.1, read on the forward strand.
TGACTTATGTGGTTTAATTATTTAGTGTGATAGATACAGTAGTATGATATGTTTCTGTGTGTTGTTTACAATAATTACTTGTTTTTTTGTTGCCATCAGGTGTTTTCAATGTGGAGTGCATGACAGCTGATCATTATATAGCAGGCATGAGACAGCAATACAGGGTGGAGGCGTGCAATGAAGAAGATTCTGGGAAAAGACAAAGCCCCAACACTGTCACATATTATGTTGCTGCTGAAGAAATAGAATGGGACTATTCCCCGAACCGCACCTGGGAAAATAACTGGCACCCTGACAATGATGAAAGGTAAATACTTTAAATTATGGTATGAAAAATGCTTTAAAAGTACAGTAAACATATATGGTTGTAAATAGTTTTCAGAATTAATACAAAACTCTGGCAACTCAGTTTGGGGGGGGGGGGGGGGGGGAATGGGTCTGATCCGATCCTAACCCACTCCCCCTCACCTTCCTGGAGTACCACAGTTCAAAGATATTCACTTTATCCCCTTCTCTGTTGTGTCTGATGGGGGATCCATAAATGGCTACACGCTGCAGCACCCCATTATGTATAATTATAGGAGGCTTAAAGTAACAAAAAGCATATATACACATACACTTGCTGATTAGGGGTGGCCGGAGTAATGGATGCTATTAATTTAATGTTGTTTCGTGCCAGTTTGACCAAAAACATCTGGCGAGGATCATAACTATAGGAGATGCATAAGGTCAAGGGGACCGCAAGGTTAGGTGGCCCTGTTATTGTGGCCTCCCCCTTTATTTCTTAGATTTGTGTTCTCATTGCATCATATACAGAAAAAAGTCATTTGTCTCAGCTGTTTTGGTTTCAGTCTTTATTTGTCTAGTTGTATTCAATTTAGTTGAAATGCCAGGAAAAAGGTTACCAAATGAACCATGATTGGGCCCCATTCAATGTTCTCACCGGGGCTCGCTCACATTTAGTTACGCACTACGTCTGGCTGCCAGCAACACGAGTATACCAGCATGCATCCAGTATTAAAAAACAGAAAAAGGCAGACATTTTCTAAAAGCAGCTTTTCAATGAGTTTTTTTAACCATAGATAAAATAGATAAAACCGACCTGGAAAATGTTTTGTTTCTAGCAGCCATAACTTTTGGATTTTTTTATGCAGTTGAGATCCTGTATTCCTGGAAGAGATTGTAGTTTTTCTAATCACGATTTTGAGCTGCACACATATCAGCTTAAAATTTCCATTATAAATTTGAATTGCATGGGTTGTTATTTTGAGTTTCCACTAATCTCACTTATATTGAGTTGATAAACTGTGCTCCTCCCCTGTAGAACATTGTAGATCCAAAAATCCTCTTATTCCATTCACACTAATGATCACTGCACTGTGCGCTATCTGACAGATTCAGTCCCTATAAACAACACAGCAAAACACAAACCAATTCCTACGGCTATACCTGTTATACCCAGCATCACTACTGTCCACATACATAAAAAACAACACTGCTCCATCCGTACTGTGTGGGGACCTTCCTTTCCCTCCCCCGGCCTATAGCTCCTAAAACTCACATGTACAGGGATACTCATCCAGATTAACCCTCTAAAACAGTACATCTGTGGACCACCCCTTCCTCCCACACACACATGTGGAAGCTGACTAAAGACTAGCTCCACGTATTGCCATTTGTGCGTCTATGTAGCTGCGCTCAGAGCATCTGGAAGTGGACTCTGAAAATGGGGCTCTGGCGCTGTGACCTAGCTTTGCTGGACCAGTGACGCTGTTGTATCCTGTCCAGCATTGGTAAATGGGTCTGGAGGGTGCTGTAGAAGCACTCTCCCTGATTCCCTGGAGCTCCTGTGTGTACTAATGGTGCTATAGTTTCATGACCAATCTGCAGCAGCGTTCTTTTTCACCCACATGACCCAAACAGCTTTTCATTCTTTAGTGTTTTATTTCCAATAATACGTGCATATAAAAGCAATACGATTTCACAATATGATAAAAAATAATGTTTGTGACATCTAAAACCACATTTCAATAGAATGCCATTATGGTGCCTGTAAGGGAGACAAAAGTGGTCTATGTTATTAGTAGAAATGAGAGAACATTTCAATACATTTACTGTCTATGCTATCTTTAGATTTTGTTATATGTAAACAGGAAATCCAAGGTTAAGGTAATACCATTTATTGGCTAACTCAATAAGATCGAAAATGCAAGCTTTCGAAGCTGTTCAAGCTTCTTCTTCAGGCATAATACAGATCTGTAACCCGACACACATTTATACAGAACACTACAAAGGAGTGACAATTGTTTTTACACTGACACACATGAAAAATAGCTAAGTCGTAAAATCGTATACTGTGAGATAAGAATCAGGGGGGTTATAACACGGTACAACAACTTACTGACAGTTATATGTAAACAAAGTTTGCTTGAACTGGGCTCACTTTAACCTTGTTTCTAGTTATTCTAATTGACATGCTTTCCTTCATCTCTTAAGATCTGCTTGAATGTTAACCACATACCCCCCTGTTCATTTGCAGTCTTTATCTCACAGCTTAGGTCACTTACCTGGAAGACCAAATTGATCATTTCTGCTGTAGTGTCTGTGGGCATGTCTGGGCCTTCTGGAACTAATGCTGTTTCCTCTGGCTCTTCCATTCTATGGCAGATGCAGATATTGTGTAGGACACAGCAGGCTAAGATTATTTTGGAGACCCTCTCTGGGCTGTACAACATCTCCCCTCCTGGGCGGGCCAAGCATAGGAAGCGTGCTTTCAGCAGGCCAATGGTCCTTTCAAAAATACATTTGGTTTTGTGGTGAGCTGCATTGTAGCGCACTTAAGATGTGGTCTGTGGGTTCCGCACAGACATCATGAGCCATGTCTTCTGGCCGTATCCCTTATCCTCTAAAAGAAAACACAGAGATTAATGGTGATCACAACAAACCACACCCCCAACTGCTGCCTCCCTAAGTTTTTGTGGCTACTCTTCCTGCCTACTGCTGTTGGTCAGCTGGATTTTAAAGTAGCAATGTGGCCTTGTACTTACCTAGTAGTCACCCCACAATTTGATTGTTCTCAAATTTCCAACACAGGGTAGATTTGTGCAACACATATGAGTTGCACCCAGCTTCATCTCCTGATCACAAACCACCACCAAGTTAAGAGGATGGAAGTTCTTCCAGCTGCGATAGGGAAGGCACCCAAACACATTGGGAATTCCTGCTATGTGGTAGAAGGCCAGCTTCATGCGTTGCACCTCCTCCTTTGGAAAGTGGATATGTATAGGGATAAGGTCACATATGGCCAGAGCAACCTCATTGAAGATGCGTTTCATGGTCACCTGTCTGATTCTGCTGAGGAGAGCAGCAGTGGCCTGAAAAGTGCCCCACACCAATATATTCAGGGAGGCACACATGTGCACTATGCCAGGTATAGCCTGGCTGCGGCCAGTGGTGAGGTCAATTCCTGTGTCGGATTTAGTCATAAAGCAACAAATGTACAGTACGATTCAGCTGAAACCTGCTGCTGATTTGCTCATCACTCAAAGCCGACACAGACAGCCATGTACTAAAAACTCTGTCAGCACGAACTCTCACCACCATGGCTTGCAAAGCCTCCTGGGACACCTTAGCACTGGCGGCACACTGCAGCCACACAGCAAGCATCATGATAAAAGCTTCCTGTTCACACCTCTGCATTGCCAATGTGCTCAAAAAGCCAAGCACTCTACACACACTTTCTCACACAAACAAACCACAACTATAGACAAATACCAAACACACACACGCTTACACAAACACAAGTGCACCTCAATGCAGCTCACAACTAAACCAGAGGCCTTGCCGAATAAACCAGCCTTGTGAAGGAATGCTTCCTAAGTTTGGCACAGCCAAGAGGGGAGAGGCTACACAGCCCACAAATGGTCCACACTAGCTGTGTCCTACACAATATGGGCATCCACCACAAAAGGGAAGAGCTCACAGAAACAACACTGATGTTGTCACCCAGTCCAGACACCCCTGCAAACATTGGTGACCAAACATAGCCTGCCTTGACTGAGAACAGAAAAAACACAAATGACACTCCAGCCTATGCCACAGCATCCAAATATGACACACACAACACACGCAACTTATTTACTTGTAATGTAATGTACTTGTAATGTATCAGATGCAACAGGGGTGTCTCCTAATGTTTAACGGTATACCAGCACCATCAGAATCTATCATTAACATTCAATTAGTGGCTATATTATAGCATCAAATAGTGTGCATTTCCTGCTGTTGCCACATCTTCACCATCAACTCTTTGTGCCACGTGAATGTTTTTTCACACATCTATAATAGCCGTTACAGCAGCCATATGTGCCTTATTGGCTGATTTGTTTTAGCGTCATACAGTTCACACAACAGTGCTTTCCTTGTTAGTATAATTGTCCATGCCCTGCTCCCGACTGGTCCACCAATCACACAAAAGCTGCTCAAAATCTCACTTTTCTTGCTGCATTCACTTCTTGGGAGGTTCACTGATTTAAATGGGGCCCTGTCAAGGCTCCTACAATAAACCTTTTTCTATCTTTTTACTTTATTGGATGTAGCTAGAAACTTAAAGACTGAAACACCAAAGACACATGCTGCTCTCTTTCTCTAAATGATACCAAGTGAGCACAAATATGATAAATAAGGTGGCGGAGCGACAATGATGGGGCCCCCTAACATTCAGGGCCCCAGTGCAGTTGCACCCCTTATAGTTATGCCCCTGCTGATCTGATTTAATTCAACTGTGCCCAATTTGATCTATGCCCAATCTGTGGCAAGTCTGATCTGTGTCCAATTGAAATGAAATCAGTGGATATTTTATACAACATGTGATCTGTGTCCAATTTCAATGTAGAGGTTTCCTTGTCCCTAGCTGTCCTTCGGCATATGAGCCCCATATCCATGGAAGTGCAATTGAATGGACAATTAGCTTTGGAAATGTGCTCCCCCCCCCCCACCTTCCTCATCCTGTAACCAGAATGAACATCTGTCCTGCCTCCTGCTGTGTGTATTGCTGTGGGGGCGAGTGAAGCTGGCCACACTGTCACCTGAGAAAGCACATGCCACCAGCCGCCATATCTGGTTCGACGGGGGAGCCGACATGCAGGTAAGACTGATACTTACCTCCTCCCCACGATCCTCAGTTCGGTGAGGATCCCAAGTTGCTCTGCATGCTTGCTCCACGGTTGCTCTTGTGCAGCGGCGGGCACTAACAGTAACTTTGGGGGAATTCTATCTATAATAGGGTTTTTGGGAGGGGTATTTTCGCACAACATTTGGTTCAGATTTGTTTTTTTTCACATTTTTCACAGTATATTATTTTTTTATCCCATTATGAATTTATGATATTACTAGACTCATGCTGAAGGTATAAAAATAGCAGAGAGAGTGAATATGATGACAATTATGTGGAATATCTGTAATCATGTTGCAAGCTAGATCAGCCCTATTTCTGTCTTTATTACAGGCCTGTATCCAACTTATAATTATTAAACATAATAACATATTACAAAAAGTATTGCTGTATTCTTCACCCTTTAAGACGCACTTATTTTTCCCCAAAACACACACATATTACCTGAGTCCGTTGCCTTCACTACTGCCTCCGCTGGCTGCCGCCTCAGCTGTTGTCCCAGTAGCCGCCGCTGCCGGCTGCCCGCTGTCCCAAGTTCCCTGAGAAAGTTCAGGCAACTGGTTGGGGCATGGCCTGTGACTCCTGCCAGTGTTCAGTGACAGAATGAATAACAGAACATGCCCACCCGGAAATTGGAACTGGCGTTCTTGGAGCCAGTGATGGCTACGGGGATGGGAAGGAGGCGTATGCGGTAATGTGTGTGTGTGTTTATGTCTGCGGGAGACGGCTGCTTGGGAGCTGGGGAATGTTTGTTTTTTTGGGGGGGCATGATGCACACTGTCTGTATTTGGGATGCTCGTACACTGCCTGTAATTGTGATGCCCGCACACTGCCTATAATTAGGATGCCCACACACTGCCTGCATTTGGGATGCCTGCACACTGCCTGCATTTGGGATGCTCACACACTGCCTGCATTTGGGATGCCCGCACACTGCCTGCATTTGGGATACCCACACACTGCCTGCATTTGCGATACCAGCACACTGCTTGTATTTGGGAGGCCCACACACTGCCTGTAATTGGCATTCCACACACACTGCCTGTAATTGAGATGCCTCACACTGCCTGTAATTGGCATGTCACGCACACTGCCTGCTACTGGCATGCCACATACACTGCCTGTTATTGGCATGTCACGCACACTGACTATAATTGGTATGCCACACACTGCCTGTAATTGGGATGCCCCTCGCTGCCTGTAATGTGGGATGCCCCTCACTTCCTTTAATGTGGGATAATGCTCACTACCTGTAATGTGGGGTGTGTAATGGTGTGATTGGGGGAATTCTATCTATAATAGGGTTTTTGGGAGGGGTATTTTCGCACAACATTTGGTTCAGAATTTTTTTTTTTCAAATTTTTCACAGTATATTATAAAAAATACATCCTTAATAAACATACAGTTGGTGTAGAAGAGAGCCAAGGCTTGCTGATAGCGTGCAAACTAGCCACACTACTGATTGAATGTCACCACAGATCACACTTACAGACTACTGACATCTGATGAGTCTAAAACGAATAGAAACATACCGTACTTTTGAACTTGTTTCTACTATAATATTATTAATGCAAGTGCCAGTATTGTGCTTCTGTAAGGTAACATTTAAATGGTCTTTTTCTTTCTCCTAAAGGTATGGAGATATATTTTTAAACGTTTCACAAATATCTATTGGCTCGAAATATAAGAAAGCAGTGTACCGGGCCTACACAGATCATACCTTTAAAACTCAAGTGAAAAGATCAAAAGGGGAACAGCATTTGGGAATTCTTGGTGAGTGACAGTTTTATGAATTACGTAGTGCCACATAGTGCCAGATGAGCGTCAGGTGAGTTTCAGGTCCCAGTGCAAAAGGTGTATTAATCAATTTAAAAAGGTAGAGCGGCTGTGATGGTGCCAGTGTCCCATCTATCAACAGCGTCGGAAATGGAATAAGTGCCGGCACTGAGTTCCCTACAGCACCAGATAAATCCAGGCATTCACCCTGCACTATGTAGCCTTATCTGATACATTTCTGGCCTGGGCTGGTTATAATTATTTTGACCACTTTTTTTTGGCTAGTACATGTGCCACGGGATCCCTGGGCTGTTTGGAATTATTTTTGGAAGTATTTTTTGTACTTTTGTGTTGCAAACTTTTTGGGTGATTTGGGCTGTGTAAATCACGTGTCCTGTCCTTCACATGTCCCCAATGCTTTTCCCGGTGTTTTTAATTTTTTTGTGGCCCCCCAAAAAATGAAAAATGGGGCTACTAATTGCGCAGGGCACATGGAATCCCCTATCTGACAGCACCCACTGTGTTTTTTTTAAACACTGCCTTGCTCCCCAATACTGACAAAATTAAATAAATACGGCTTTAAGACACATGATTTGGCAAAACCCAAGATGCTGAATAGAACTATATCATCAGAAATGAATTACGGATCATTTGGGCCAGAAAAACTCATATGTCAGGATATTGCTCCTTGACTGTACCTCAGTATTCAGTGCCACATTCCGAGCCAACTGACCGTCCCATTAGATACTCGATCAGGAATTCCTAAGAAAACAGGGCCCAAATGTGGTTGTGTTACCTCTATTGTTTCCTCTTATACCAATTGCAGTTAACTTAGTAACATTTGCTGAAGATGCATCCATCATTGGGCTCATCAGCTGTATCTGAGGTCATTGCTGTCTTTGCTGTAAGTAAATGTATCTGATCCTAAATCCTAAGTAAACAATAAAGATGGTTAATGACAGCAGGAGAACCCCACTGATGCATCTCCTCATATTGTACAGACTAAGGTTTGAAGGTTGAAAGAAACCAAAAATACAATTCTGTGAGTACACACCTGTAGAATTAATTTTGGTGGTGTCCTGCTCGGGTCGTTCCATTCTTGACAATTGGGTTATCCGCCACAAGGTGGCGCAGTTGACTGCAAGACGAAACTTGTGGCTCCTCCCGGCTCATATATAGGCATCTGTTTCCCTAATAATCCCCAGTGGTTGAAAAGCAGTAAAAACAGAAAAAAGCCAGGAGGTCAGAGACCATGTTAAATCACACAGCCCCAAAAAGAACTCTCTCAAAGGTAATCACCATAACAGGCAAAAGAGGATTACAGAACAAGGTTGGGATGAAGCGACCCGAGCAGGACACCACCAAAATCAATTCTACAGGTGAGTACTCACAGAATTGTATTTTTCCAGGTGTCCAGTTCGGGTCGCTCCATTCTTGACAATTGGGACATCCAAAAGCTGTGTCCAAGAATGGTGGGATCCCCAGTGAGCAACAGCACGCAGTTCATGACACTACCGCCTGAAGCACTTTCGGCCAAAAACAGCCTCAGCTGAGGCCCTAACATCAACCTTGTAAAACTTAGAAAAAGTATGAACTGAAGACCAAGTAGCGGCCTTAAAACATGTTCAACAGAAGCCTGGTGTTGAAAAGCCCAAGAGGCACCAATAGCTCTGGTAAAGTGAGCTGTGATCCTAAAAGGGGGTTCCTTCCCCTTGGCAGAAAATGCTTGCACCACCACCTGTCTGATCCACTTGCTGATAGTGGATTTGGCTGGAGGCAAGCCCTTCCTAGGCCCGTCAGGAAGGACAAAAAGAGAATCCGACTTCCTAGCAACCAGGTAGTACTTAAGGGCTCGGACCACATCCAGGGAATGGAGGGTCCTCTCCTTAGAATTAGAAGGCGCGGGACACAAGGAAGGCAAGACAAGACATGTCCTCATTGAGATGAAAGGCAGAAAAAACTTTGGGTAAAAAGTCAGGCTTAAGACGAAAACCCACCTTATCCTGATGCCGCTCAAGTAAGGAGGCTTCATACAAAGAGCAGCCAGCTCTGAAACGCGACGCACCGAAGTGACAGCCACCAAAAAGACCACCTTTAGAGTAAGAATGGATAAAGCAGCATCACACAAAGGCTCAAAGGGGGGGGGGACCCTGGAGAGCAGAAAGCACCAAGTTCAAATCCCACATCGGTAACATAGACTTACGCGGTGGACGTACATGAGTAACTCAGCTGGAGACCCGAATCCAAGCCATGTTGTAGCAACTCCAAAATCCTAGAAAAAAAGTATGTGCGACAGGGAAAACCCCTCGACTCACACCAGGCAATGTAAGCGTGCCAGACCCTGTAATAATTCATGGAGGAGGATTTCTTCCGAGCCTGAATCATGGTACGCACGACAGAGGCCGACAGCCCTTTTTCCATCAAGATGAAGGTTTCAGCAGCCAAGCTGTAAAAGCCAGCGTTAGTAAATTGGGGTGACGCAACGGCCCCTGAGAGAGAAGCCCTGGATCGTCGGGTATGACGTAGCGATCCACTGACATCTGAACTATGTCCACGAACCAAAACCGCCTCGGCCAACGAGGGGCCACCAGAATGGTTGGCACCCCCTCCTGGGCTATCTTGCGCAGCACACGACCCAGGAGAGGAAATGGAGGAAAGGCGTAAAGGAGTCGAAACTCCGTCCAAGGAATAGCCAGCGTGTCCCTGGCGAAGGAAGTTTGTGATTGTGTCGGGACGCAAACAGGTCCACGTCCGGCTGACCCCAGCGGCGACACACAGCGTGAAAGATCTTGTTGCTGAGAGACCATTCCCCCAGACGAGAGGTCCCCCTGCTCAGGGAGTCTGCCTCCTGGTTCTCCACCCCGGGGATGTAAACCGCCGAGATGCAGGGAACATTCTCCTCTGCCCAAGACGGGATCTGGGACACCTCCTTGAGGCTCGCTTGCTCCGAGTCCCACCCTGATGATTGATGTAGACGACCGCCGTCTGTCCTAGCCGACCTGGACTGCACAACCCCATAGATGAGGAGTCAACTGAGAAAGCATCTGCCAAAAACCTCCCCAACCGGTCAGACTGGCGTCCGTAGTGACAATCTCCCAACGCGGAGTCAGAAAGGACCTGCCCACTAGAAGATTCCTCAAGTCCAGCCACCACGCGAGAGACCTCCTGGCCAAGGAGACAGAACGAACTCCTGCTCCAGGGACTACCGAGTCCGATCCCAAGTGGTCAAGAGATTCAACTGAAGAGGTCTCATGTGGAATTGGGCGAAGGGCACAGCCTCGAGACAAGACACCATGAGGCCCACCATCTTCAGCCCCAGACAGATGGATGGACGTTGACAAGACAGCAAGGCCTGCGCCTGTGCCTGAAGGCCCTCCACCTTCAGCTGGGGGAGGAACACCTTGACCTGAAAGGTGTCCAGCGTCATGCCCAGGAAGGACCTCACCGATGAAGGAGTGAGCAAGGACTTGGGGTAATTGATCACCCAGCCGAAGTCCTCAAGAGTGGACAACACCGTTTGGGTGTCGCTCTTGGCCCGCTGAAGAGATTGAGCAACAATCAGCTAGTCATCCAGATAAGGAAGAACACGAATGCCCTGGCTCCTCAGAAGGGCCATAACACCCACCAGCATCTTGGTGAACACCCGGGGGGCTGAAGAAAATTCCAAACGGCAGTGCCACAAATAGTAGTGCTGATCCTCCAGTGCGAACCTCAGGAACTTCCGATGTCCCTGGAAAATAGGAATGTGCAGGTAAGCATCCCTGATGTCCACTGTGGTCAGAAGTCACCTGGTCGAAGTGAGCTCACCGCTGACTGTAAGGTCTCCATGCGGAAGTGTTTGAATCTGATAAATCTGTTGAGCCCCTTCAGGTCCAGGATAGGTCTCAGAGAACCATCCTTCTTGGGCACCGTGAATAGATTGGAATAGAACCCTCAACCCCGTTCCTGAAGGGGCACAGGACAAATCACCCCGGACAACAGAAGTCGTTGGACAGCCATTCTTAGGCCCTGCGCCATCAAAGGGTTCTGGGATATTCGCGACTGAAGAAATCTTGGGGGCAGCCAAGCTGCCAGCTCTATTTTGTAGCCGGAGGACACCACCTCCTGAATCCACCGATCCAAGACGTGCTGTCTCCAGACGTGAGCAAATAGCAGAAACCATCCCCCCACCCGGATGGCTTAGACTTGGACCCCGAGGAGGGACTGGGACGACCGCGGGACCTACCATGTCCCTAGGAGTCTCGGCGGCCACCAGAGAAGGAAGAGCCTCTGCCCCCTCGAAAAGGGCGAAAGGAAGAAGAGGTCCGAAAGGGCCGCACAGACTTCCGACACTGAGGGAGCCTCCCATCCTTCGCTAGGAGATCAAGACGCTCCCCGAACAGAGGAAGTCCCAGGAAGGGAATCCCAGTGAGGGATTTCTTGGCGGCAGCGTCGGCCGCCCACTGTCACAGCCAGATAGACCGACGAAGAGCCACCAGCAGGGCCGAAGCCCTGTCGCCAAGCTGGACAGCATCATCCATGGCCGAGATTACAAAGGCAATGAAATCTGCACAAGTCAAGAGTTCCTAATATTCCTCTGCTCACTTGCGAGATCTGGCGATATCCACAAGGCGTCTCACCTTCTTCTTGATGGCAATTGAGACAATGGCCGCGGCACAGACAGGACGAAGACCAGCACCCACAAAAGTGAAGGCGTGACATGCCAGTTGATCCATGCATCTAGCGGCCTGATCACACAAGGAAGTCGTAACAGGAGACGGCATGACCATGGTATTGGAGAGCCCCAGAACATGAACATCCACCTCAGGGGGACGAGACCATAGACAAATCAGCTCCTCCAAAAAGGGATACCATCTGTCCAGGCCTTTAGGCATCGAACGCAATTTATTGGGCCCACTCCTTAAAAACCAATTTAGAGAAGTGACCTTGCTGAGAGACGCTGTCTCTCAGGCCGAAAAAGATCCCCCTGCTTCCTCTTGGCCTCCATAGGGGGGACAAGGTGCATGGTATCAAACACTGCGGACAACAACTTTTCCGTGTCATCAGGGAGCCACATGTCCTCCAGAGGAAGACCCCGGGTCACTATCAAAGCCACCTGGGCGGTCCCCTGAGGAGTAAGTATCATGAAATAACTCCCCCTCCTCCATGGAGTCTTGGCCACCAAAGGCCCCATAATCATCATCATCGGCAAAAAGGGGGAAAACCGGCTCCAAATGTCGCTTCTTACCCGTGGCCTTGCCGGCGGCCGGGCGGGACAATTGTCGCTCAAGACTGGCCACATGTAACGCCAAGTCCGATTGAGACCCCTGCTGGCTTCCCCCTCACTGGGAGCTAAATGCAGGCGTGGGGGTGTCGGCGAGGCCGTAGGCAAGATACGACTGGGGAGAATAGCGCTCGCCCCATCCTGTTCTGAAATGCCGCTTTGGACGCAGGGGACCCAAGCAGCGCTGCGGCCGCTCGAAAGGGCATGAACCACAAATGAGACACAGCTTAGCCCACCCCGAGGGGCCCCCAAGCTCGCTATCCCCAGAAGCCTCCATTATGGTGATTAGTAGCCAAATCAAACGGGTTACAAGGCACTAACGGCCCAAACCCGGACAAGCTCCCAATAATAGCCCCTAAAAATCGAGAGGGGGGAGGGGGGGTGGATGGGACCGGAGTAATGACTAATATGGGACCCACCTGAAAGACACAAGGGGGAACACAATGCGCATACCACAGCGCATACACAATAATAGATATAAATATATAAAAATACATAAAAATTATAAGACCGGACTCATGGACCAAGAGGATAGATTCACCGCACAGACAACACCCAGGCAGACAGCGCAGCACGGATGGAGCCCAGGAAGGGAGACGCAAGGATCCGTGTGCCACATGCCGGAGGAGGGAGAATGGCGCCGATCACAGTGCCCAGGCAGCACCACGAGTGGCGGGACACATCATCGCGTGGCCCCGCCCCCCCGCAGCACGCGAACTCCGGGCGCCAGGGAAGGTGAAAATGGCGTTCGGAAAAGAAAGGGACAGGCAGGGAGGTTCCCCCCTCCCTCTACCCCCCGCCGCGAAGCGCAGACCTCGCCCGCAGCGAGCGGAGAAGACAACGCCGCCGGTCCGCCGCCCTCATGTAAGAGGGCGCCCCCCGACGCCTGAACGCCAAGGAGGCGAGAAGAGCAGGAGCGAGGAAGGTGAGTATACGAACACACAGTGAAGCACAAAGTAAAATCACCAGACACATAAAGAGTAAGCACATGCCAAAATAAAGCATGTGGGCTACATAAGGGCATAAGGGGTCCCTAGGTGGTTCCTCCCCCCCCCAATAGGCTTACCATAGCCTATGGCCGGCTACCCTTTAGGACAGGGTCTGCATCCCAGAGCCTAGCTCTGTGAACGCCTGACCCTCGGCGTTCCCCTACCGTCACCTGATCCGCAGCCAGGGCTTGGAGGCAGGATGGGTCCTGGAAGCAGGTGGGAATAGGGCTGCAGGGGCCAACAGGCTTGGGATGCCCCGCTCGCCTGCGATATCCATAAAGAGAGATAGCATTCCACCCTCGCAGTCCGACTGCAAGAGAACTCTGTGGATTATTAGGGAAACAGATGCCTTTATATGAGCTGGGAGGAGCCACAAGTTTCGTCTTGCAGTCAACTGTGCCACCTTGTGGCGGATAACCCAATTGTCAAGAATGGAGCGACCCGAGCAGGACACCAGGAAAGCATTAAGTTTCCATTATTGTGTGGCAAAATGATGTCCCCAAGATACTGAATTTATATGTTATTTTATTTTATTTTCTGTTTGTTTGAAACTCTGTGATATATAAGAAAACTCTAGCAACAGTATTTTTACCTTAGTAATGTACACAAACTAGTGTGTTTGGTGTACCTAGTAGAGACTTCCTGACTCTGGGTTGTTAACAAATTGATTGATTAAGGCAGAGATGGCACTCCACATTCCTGAACTCAGAGGTTTAAAGCAGACCAACAGTCAAATATGACTTAAACCAGACCAACACAACATGCTCAGATGCATCCCTCCCCAGGGCAATTTAGATTGCTGCAAATAAAAATTATTTTACCTTTTTCTAACTCCTGCTGTGGTAAATTTTAAAAACAAAATGGTGGCTCATGCATCAGCAAACCACCTGCAAACAGGAAGTGCTGCTGGGCTTCCCATTACTGTGCATTGTTAGTTATGCCAGCTGAATCTAGGCAGCAGCATGGCTGAGATGCTCCAAGATGGCCATTACCTGTATTTTCCAACTCTGCCAGGCTGTTGGTCCGTTTTAACTCATCCTGCTCTAATTGAGCCTGTTCAAAGGTGGGGGGATCACAATCTTGTGCTGCAGTAACTAAAGTGTTACTTGCAGCATTCTCACCCGGGGAGGTCACTGTTGTTGCTTGATTTAGCCAAAGCTGCTGATGAGCTCTGCTCACAATCTTACAATGTAACAGACTACACTTTACCATTACCAAGCCACAGAAATATAAAAAAAACTTGTAAACAGCATGTTGAAATAAATCAGTGGTATGCCCTAACACAAATGCTTATTTTACATTCCAAAAGATGGAAAAAATAAGTTAGAATACCAAAAAACTGACAAAAAGGAAGTTTACCTGTAAATTCCAGGAAATCAACTGAAATGGAGTTTGCACATTGAGACGGTCATAAAAAAAACACACACACACAGACTACACTTTCTATGCTAGCTTTAAAGATTCAGACAATAATTTACAGTGCAATTATAGAGTCTGTAATGTTCTGCTCATTTTTGGCTGGTATGGTGGGGCCACCATGAGAGACAATTTGCCCCAGTGCAGGACTGGAACGTCTGCAGAGAGAATTATGTTCAGTTATCAAACAATGTACAATCTCTTTTCAGGCAGACTACAAAATAGCATGGATAAAATTATCAATGATTGCTCTCATCCAGGGAACCCCTTTGAACTTTATTACTAGTGTCTTGTAGCGCCACTTGAGCATCTACCGAGAGATGCTATTAGCGCCTCTGTCGCAATAAACTGCCACAGGCAGACAGCGCTGCTATGTAGTGCTGTGCCTCGTTTTTATTTTTCCAGTGGAGCTAGCGATAGGTAGCAACGGTGGGGAGCATCAGAAATCAAGCAAATTTAACATGTAAAAGCTGTCGCTGTGTGAACATGACCCTCAGGCATACAGCGCCATGTTTAATTGAAAAAATGCCTTTAACTGGGGATGGCAGCACAGTGACCAGGACACATAAAATGACATTGGGAACATACAAATGACATGACACATGATTGGCAGACATCAAAACACAAGTTTGATAACTGGTAATATAATAAATGAAGAAAAAAAATTCTGAACTGGCCAGAGATCCTGTGTCACTTGATTGAGTACAAAGAAAACTCTAACAAGAAGTCACCAAAAATAACATAACTGGAATGGCTAATTTAAGTTTATGGGAGAACAACACTGAGTGCCTGATGTGATGTGGCGCTGTAGGGAACACCTTGCCGGCGCTAACAAAGCACCCGGCGCTCTTGATATATGGAACGCTACATGGTGCAGAGATAGGCGCTAAACATTATTTGCAGCATAAATATGACTTTCTGGTGGTGTACACTAAAAATACCTGCACTACATGGCGTTAGCGTTTCTTAAATAAGGCCCATAGGGTGTCATGGTCAAGGACAGCAAGGCATAAAAGCAGCTATATATCTGCTAAATAGGTGTGAGCAGCATTGGAGATTACACTCAACAACTATCACTAGTGAACTAGCTCGCTAGCACTTTTTATCTGGGACTTGTACTTACTTGGTGTAGCAATATAGCTAAAGGGATTGTTGAGAAGTGTAAAAACAAATCATTGTTTGTTAACATGCCATTCGGAGGATTAATTATGGTGTGCAAGGCCGTGGCTTTGGTGGTTGTGTAGGCCAGACAGTAGCGGGCAAGACGTCAAAAAATTGTCCCACTTGTAACGAGAGGTAGCAGCGGGATTGGCACCCTTAAATTTTAGCTGAAGAATACGCAATGGCTTTTTACAAGCACTGAAAAATGTGCCCATTTGGGGCATCACAGTGAACAGAGCACACACCAATCAGACTGCTATACATACATATATGTACACGGAACATAAATCTACTATGGTGACTATACAAGAATCAAGGTAATCATGGCTGTGCAGATATACAGATAAACTGGAAAACATGAAACACTCAGATAGCTGTGAAGACAGGAAATATATATACATAGGAATTTCAGGAAAGTCCAAAGGCAGATACTGAGCTGAACAGGAAAAGTAAACAAAAGGCAGGGATCCAGGTTTCAAGGTTCAGGGTTCCAAGGTTCAGGGTTCCAGGGTTCCAGGTTTCAAGATTCGAAGTCCAAGGTACAGAGGTCAGGGTCCAGGTCTAGATACAGGATTCCAGGTACAGAGTTCAGGGTACAGACAAAGAATACATCACATCAATGCTGATCCATTAACTGAATGGACAGATCAGCTTAAATAGCCCAGAAAGTCACTCAGGTGCTGGCTAATTGCCAACACCTTTGCAAGAGAGGGCCATGCGCTGGTGGAGCAGGATATAGCAGGGAGAAAGTCTAGAGAAAGGAGCCAGCCTACAGTACTGAACAGCTGTGGAGGAACTCCAGACCTGACAGTTGACCTGCGTGTGTGTTGGTCTAGCAGCAGAAGCACTGTTGGTGGTAGTATTAGCATGCTAATAAGTGGCATCAGGCAGCATCAGGGATTTTAAAATCATCACCTAACCACACCTGATTCATCTTTACAAAAGTTTTTTCATGCTTTTGGCAGACAACCTTGTCCACTTAGGGGTGACAACATCACCCGCCGCGGTGAAAACCCTTTCTGGCCCTACGCTTGAAGGTGATCATGACAGGAATTCCATAACAAACTGTGCTAGCTCTTGCCAATGGTCCCATGTGCTCACCCAAAAGTTCAAGGGTTCTGAGCCCAGTGTATCTCCTGGAGAAAGGGCACGGTCGAGGTTGGAGTGCACCTGGCTGTTCAGGTAGTGGTGGGGTTGCTAGTGATGAATATGTGTGTCAGCTGAGCTAATGGGATGTAAAAACTTGTACATCATATTCTCAAGAAAGAGTCCGTGCTGCTGCTGCCGCCTGTTGGAGAGGTAGCGCATTGACTCGGCAGGGAGTGGACATTCAGTCAGACATGCTTGCGACAGGTGTCTGCTGTTTGAAAGCCATGGCTAACTGGCTGCATGTCTTCTCTTGGTAATAATTTATTTTTGCCATCTCCGGAAGGTGTAAAGAATTCCCCTTTTTTGACTATATACCAAGGGTCTAAAAGTGTAGTGATCCAGTACTCTGGATCAGAACTGTATTAAACACTGAGGCACTGTGTACCCCAAGTTCCCAACACAGTGACAGCGGCCACCTAAACCATTGTTACCAGTATAAGGTACACTGTACTCAATCCCATACACAAGATAATGCAAAGAGAATCTGTGGCTGATTCCTGTACAGCAATGGTACATTTTATTTTCTTTTAATTGAGGAATATTTATATTTTCTAATTCATTAACAGTCTCCCATCCTGGAATTGTAGGTAGTTGCCTTGACGTACAGCCATCGATAAATACCTGCGAGAATTAATTGCTATTTAATTTTCACAGTCTGAATGTTGTGCATGGCCGAGCAGAGCGAAGTATGTGAGTGATGCCACGCATCAATCGTGCGTGCAGTTAGTTTTCCATTCAGCTTCTCCAGCAACACATTAAATTGGACCAACACTCTCCACGGTGAGGGTGTTGGTGGCCGCCAGCGCCACTGCTATAGGACAGGTTGGGGGGGGCATCCAGAATGCTGGAGCCCCCCTCCACACACAACCCCCCAGGACACCTGTTATCTTTACCTTATCCTCATTTCAGGGCCGGATTAATGGTTGGTGGAGGCCCCTGGCCACAAAATCTGGTGGAGGCCGCAGATACAGTATTTTTTTCCTTTAAAATAATAGTCCAGCCAAGTAGCTTATTGGTGGTTGTCTGGCACCCTCTCACTCACTGGAACATCAGATTGGGTCTCTTGTGGCACCCTTGTGCAGGTGCATGCTGCTCAAGAACACCTGCTTTGCCATTCTGAGTGGGCAGTAGTGTAATCACCCAGCAGAAAGCAGTTCCCTGCATTGAGTTGCCAGCAGCTGTGCTTGGTGGCTTATGTGCTGATTGACAGTTCTGCACCCACCCATCACTGTATCATTGCTGATGGTGGCTTTGCTGCTCCAGACTCTCCGTCCTGCCCTGTGGTGGCTTTGGTTGCAGGTTTGCAGAAGTCCACTGCTGCCTAGTGCTCATGTGGGCAATGACAGTGCCGCAATTGGCTGCATTCAGCGTATGGAACGTCACTGCCCATGTGAGCGCTGGGCAGCCAATCACAGCACCAGATTCCCGGCGGGGGAGTGAGGATAAGGAAAAGATTACAGGTAAGGTAAAGGTAAAGACTGGTCCACTTTAAAATTGGGACATAGACACATCATGATGATATGTGGGGCAAAACTGGTAAACAAAGCATAACATATACTTGTAACATAATTCTTATTAATTATTCATTTAATTATTCACCATCTTCTTCCCTAGTGCTTTACAATGTAGTAAATGCGGACAGGGTAAAACATATAGTACATAGACAATTGCAGACCTAATGCAACATATTACAAAGGGCTTTATTCATCAAGGGATAGCGCCAGGTAGTGCCTTGTAAGTGACAGGTAGTGGCAGGTGAACGCAGGCCGCGGCACGCAATACCACATTTATGAAAGCGAATTTGGTGAACGCCTCTTACAGCCACACGTAGCGACCGATTCATCATCACAGACGGCTCAGCGGATCCCGGTATTACCTGTCGCTACCTGTCGCTCTCCCATACATTTAAATGGACGTTACTTTTCTTCTCTTTAAACAGGGTTTTCTTTTAATTTTTGTTTTGTATCAAATAATTGTGTGACCTCTCCTGGCCTATTTAAATACATTTTTGATGCAGATTTGTCATTACAGGTCTGGCATTAAAGTGTTAATGTCACAATGTAATAACAATTTAATTCCATATGTTTTCGCTTTGTTACTACTACGTTACTACTGGATATGTGTTCAAAAACAGACTTTATTCACACAGCTTCTTGCGCTCTGGGCTACAGTGACACAATTTTGAGCACAGGCGCTGTGTGAGGCTGTTTTTTTGATGAATATGGTTTGAGTCACTCACACTGACCAGTCACTACCGTTCGCTCCCATATAGCTCTGTACTGGTGTTATAGCGACTCACACATCAAATTTATCAATGCCGGCCAGCGACTGAGGCGCTCTGTAATAGCGTCTCACGGGCGATCAGAGCGACCACTAGCGGTCACTCTTAGCGTCGCTGTACAGACGCTCATCTGCTATTACCTGGCACTAGTAATGAATCAGCCTGAATGAATCAGCAACCATATAATCAATCCCTGTTTTATCATAGTAAGACAAAGATTTATTGTTCGTTGCAGGTCCTTTAATATTAGCAAATGTTGGAGACAGAATTAAAATTGTATTCCAAAACAAAGCCAAGAGACCCTATTCAATATATGCACATGGCCTAAAACAAATAGACAATAAAGCAAATATAACAGAACCTGGTAAGTTCATTGTGTGTATATTCTTGATTTCACTAATAAAATGTACACTGTCCCTCTCCTGACACATTTGTTAAAAATGTCATGAAAAGGATGATGTTTCTGAAATGTGGCCTCCTCAGTCGACATGCGATCAGGGTCATCACAAGGGATGCCCCATACATCAAAAATGACTGGCACAGATTGTAGCAATGGATCAGGAACTATCCAGCTGGAGGCCCAGGACAGCAGGTCAACCCATAATGGTGAAGTTACCATTTTTACTTGCTGGACTGAGGAGTCAGATGAAGTATAACTTGATAGTGACAAGCACTTCATTTAACAAATGTAAATATTCATTTATAAATGTAATAATCAATGGTACTACACAGTGTAGTAATTATGAACAAGAGTAGTAAACGCAATGTAAATACAAGAGGCCATTTTAAATAGTACAGCATACAGCTGTGCACTCATCAACCAGGGCTTGACCGTAAATTTCTTTATGCGGTGTGTAAAAGTGACCCCTCCTCCTGCCATTCATCATATTTATATGGAATTTTATCACTGAGCCATTTTTTGTGATAGTGCTTCTTTAATCCAATCCTGCGTTCAACAATTTCCACACATTTAATCCAGTCCTGCATTCAACAATTTCCACACATTTAATCCAGTCCTGCATTCAACAATTTCCACACATTTAATCCAGTCCTGCATTCAACAATTTCCACACATTTAATCCAGTCCTGCATTCAACAATTCCCACACATTTAATCTAGTCCTGCATTCAACAATTTCCATACATTTAATCCAGTCCTGCATTCAACAATTTCCACACATTTAATCTAGTCCTGCATTCAACAATTTCCACACATTTAATCCAGTCCTGCATTCAACAATTTACACACATTTAATCCAGTCCTGCATTCAACAGTTTCCACACATTTAATCTAGTCCTGCATTTAACAATTTCCACACATTAAATCTAGTCCTGCATTTAACAATTTCCACACATTTAATCTAGTCCTGCATTTAACAATTGCAGGACACAGTTCTGCCCTTAAAGCGGACCAAAACCCATGAACTTGTGAAACACATTTGGCCAAAGCCCTTGCCTATATTTCCTTCTTAGGGCGTAGAACTAAAAAATACCGTTTTGTGAGTACTCACCTTTAAAACGGATATTATAAGTGTGACATACACTCCGCTTCAATTCTTCATGACATTTGGGTTATTCTCCAGTAGAGGGCAAACTTCTGCAGAGATTAATGCAAAAAAAGGAGCTCCTCCCAGTCCATAAATACCTGGGACCTCCCACCAATTCCCCAGTGTAAAATAGCAGTAAGGGGACGATCCAGAAACATGGGAAGCCGGTACTGATCTACCGCCAGTCTTACAACGTCTGCGTACCAAACCCTTCTTGGCCACCTTGGAGCCACCAGAATTGCTGGTGCCCCCTCCAGAGCCAGTTTGCAAACCACCTTGCCCAGCATGGAGAAGGGAGGAAACAGGTACAGAAACCACAGATCCTTCCAAGCAAGGGACAAGGCATCCACTGCCAGAGCTAGAGGATCCTGAGATAGAGACACAAAGGCCCGGAGTTTGTGATTGTGCCGTGAGGCAAAGCGATCCACCTCCACTTGCGACAAAGAAACCGAAAAACCCCGGGGTTGAGAGACCACTCTCCTTGGCGAGAGAACCCCTGCTCAGGGAGTCCGCCTCCGTGTTTTCCACTCCCGGAATGTAGATTGCCAAAATGCAAGGGACATTGCTCTCCGCCCAATGCAGGATCAGAGAGACTTCCCTGAGGGCACTCCTGCTGCGAGTCCCTCCTTGGTGATTGATGTAGGCTACCGCCGTCCGATTGTCTGAACGAAACTGAACCGGCAGACCCTGCAAGTGCAACGTCAGCCATGACAGGACAAGCCGGATGGCTCTGAGCTCTAAGACATTGATGGGGTTGTGAGCCTCCTGAGGACCCCACACCCTGCTGAACTGATGACTTTTCCAGAAACCTCCCCAGCCCGACAGGCTGGCATCCGTGGTAACCGTCTCCCAGTGCCCAGTCCCAGTCCCAGAAAGGATCTGCCCCTCAACAGGTTGCTCGACTCCAGCCACCACTGAAGGGACTGCCGAACCCTGGGAGACATCCTGAACGGTTGATCCAACAACAGCGGATACCTGTCCCAATGCGTCAATAGGTGAAGTTGAAGAGATCCCATGTGAAACTGCGCAAACGGGACCGCCTTGAAGGAGGCCACCATCAATCCCACCAGTTTCATCCCCTGTCGGATAGAAGGGCAAGGATTGACCAGAAGAAGGCGGATCAGATCCTGAATCCCCTGCCCCTTGGTCTGGGGTAGAAACACTCTGGCCTGAATGGTATCCAGATTCATGCCCAGGAATGAAATCACTCGTAATGGCGAGAGAGAGGACTTGGGGCGATTGATCACCCACCCGAACCTCTCCAGGGTCGACACCACCTGGTGGGTGTCCAGCTCCGCCTGACGGAGGGAAGAAGCTGAAATCAATAGGTCGTCCAGATACGGCACAATGCGAATTCCCTGAAACTGAATAGGGCCATTATGACCGCCAGAACCTGGGTGAAGACCCTCAGCGCTGAGGTCAACCCGAAGGGAAGGGCTACAAACTGAAAATGTAGATCGTCCACCTCGAACCTGAGGAATCACTGATGCGCTGGAAAAATTGGAACATGCAAATATGCATCCTTGATGTCTATGGATGTCATGAAATCCCCTTGACGAAGGGAATTGATGGCCGAGCGCAGAGTCTCCATGCGGAACTTCTTGGTTCTGATTAAACTGTTGAGGACCTTGAGGTCCAGAATGGGTCTTACAGAACCTTCTTTCTTGGGAACCGTGAAAAGATTGGAGTAGAAACCCCTGCCTCTCTCCGACGAAGGCACCGGGCATACAACTCCCATGTCCAGAAGATTTTTTACTGCTAACCGGAGCCCCTGAGCCGCCTGAGGGTCCAAGGGCACCCGAGACCTTAAAAATCTTGGAGGAGGCCAGTACTCGAACTCCAGTTTGTACCCGGAGGAGACCACTTCCAAGATCCAATTGTCTGTGACCTCCCGAGCCCAGACTTGGAAGAAGAGCTGCAGCCGTCCCCCCCACCCGAGCGGGTGAGGGCGCCCCTTCATTGCTTAGCTGGTTTACCCACAGGCTTGGGTTTGGAACCCCAGGCCGAAGCGGGACGGGCCCGACCTCTGCCCCTGTTCCAGGAAGAGCCTCTGACACCCGAGAAGACCAAACCTCTACCAGCTCTGGCGCCTCGAAAGGAAGGATTGAAAGAGCCTGCCCCCCGAAAGGGCAGGTATCTTACCTCCCTTTGCCACAGCATCCAACTTATCTCCAAACAGCTGCGTACACAAGAAGGGAAGAGCTGTGAGCGATTTCTTGGCCGCAAAGTCCGCCGTCCACTGACGGAGCCATACCGATCGGCGCATGGCCACCAATAAGGCTGTACTACTACACATAACAATAGTGTCTTCCATAGCGGCCAAGACAAAATTCATGAACAATTCAAACCTTTCAAGCGTAGTGAACTCCGCGCTGGCCGGATCAAGGTGAGCGTCATTTAACCAGTCCCTAATCAGAGACCTAGCACCCACCGACACAAGCGCAGATGCACAAACAGGCCGCAAGGTCGACCCAACACTGGCAAAGGCTTGGCATGCCATCTGATCAAGGCGCCTATCCTCACCATCCTTTAGGGAAGTGGCGTCTGGGGTGTGAAGCAAGGAGGAGTTGGTCAACCCCAAAACTGGTGCATCGACCTCGGGAAAGGATACTTCTTATCCCATCCCTGAGGAATGCCTGGAAGCCGGCTAGGTTTCTCCCACATCATCAAAATGCATCAAAATTACCCTGGGTAGGGAACTCCAAATGAGGCTTGTGGGCCCCAAAAATTCCCCCTTCTTGAGAGGGGGCGCCTCAGGCGGCGCAATATCCAAAACCTCCAAGAGATGTGACAAAACCGTGGCCGTGTCAACAGCATCCCCCAGCGCCTGCCCAACATCAACCTCGCCAAACCGTACATTGTCATCCTCTGACTCCTCATACAATTCCCCCTCCTCTAACGGGGAATAATCTGACATATCAAATGAATCATCATCAATATCCCAAGTCGCCTGGACCGACGACAAATGTCTCTTTTTAGCCTGGGCCTTCTTGTCCACCGCGCTAACCATAAATTTCTCGAGGCTGGCCAACCTAGCACAAACATCGGAATGCGACTCCCCGCTAACACCAATGTCTCTTGGAGTACGGATAAGGTGGGGAGGGGAAGGCGATGAAGCGGGGGGCGCCGACCCAGAAGGCTGGGCACCCGACTGCCGCGATATGGCCTTTTGTGCACATGGTATACAAATAAGCACATTCTCACCCGTAAGGGATGCCCCACAACCCACAAATGGCCGAGATTGTCCCAGAGGGAGCCCGAGCCCGTATATACCTGCAGAGCCTCAATATGGTGATTTTTGTGGTCAGTCGCAAGACCTTAGGGGATTTAAGCAAAAGCAACCCGGGATGCCCCTTAAAAGTCCCAGTGGGAGGATTTGAAGTGATCAATTTAAAGACTAGGGACCCCAGGACCAGGAGGAACCTCTTAACATGCACATGTATGATGCAATCTGTAACACACAACAAGACTATACAGCAGTGTATAAATATATACACAAACATCAGAAAAACAGACATGCCCAGCAAAATCACTCATACCCGCAACCAAGGGGGAGCCCCCCGCTAGAGAGGGGCCCCCGCTTAGCAAAGGAAGTGGCCACCAGGCCCTTACCGTCCCCAAGGATCAGCAAGCAGCAGCACAAGATGGCCCCCGAGAGCCTTGTGAGGAGAAGCAGGAAGAGAAGGAGGGCGGGCCAGCGCCGAAAGCGCGCTTTCCAGGGCACGCCCCCCCCTTCCCAGCAGCGTGGATCCAACCGGGGCAGGCCCCAAAATCGCGCCAAACGAGGGGGCGGGGCTACCGCGGTCACGCCGAGAGCCCGGCCCCGCCCCCTCCCTGAACACAGCCTGAGGGAGAGAAGCTCCCCAGGCTGAGAGAAAAAAACACCAGCAGGCTAGGCAAACGATGTAACAATGCACTGTAATCAAATCAGCAAGGGATTACTCCCAGATGAGTCACTGCCATCACACACACACTAACAGTGAAACACCCCACACACACACAGTCACTGAATATACTAAAAACCGAGTATGACGGCCAGCCAAGCCCCCCCTCCCCCCCCAAAGGAGGGAAGTAAGGGACCCGGAAGGGGGGTGGGGGACCCGGCCAGAATCCGGCCATAGGTATGAAGGGACAGGGCATCTCACACCAGGATCACCAAAACCTGGATAACTGCCTACCCCTTATAATGAGGTCTCATGGTGGAGCAATTCTCCCTCCGCACCCATAGGGTGCTACCTACCCTCACCAGGACCCACAGCCAAAGCTGGGAGGCTCAAATAGGGACAATTTAGAAAGAGTCCTGGCAGCAATAGGGGCCATAAATGGCCGAGCGCGGGCCCAGCTTACCTGCAAGTAAGAGAAGTCTTCATCTTCTGTCTTGTCGCCTTCCCTGCAGAGAAGGAACTGGGAATTGGTGGGAGGTCCCAGGTATTTATGGACTGGGAGGAGCTCCTTTTTTTGCATTCATCTCTGCAGAAGTTCGCCCTCTACTGGAGGATAACCCAAATGTCATGAAGAATTGAAGCGGAGTGTATATCACACTTGGAATATGTATATATATTTGCTTTTTGAATCGCCCTGGAACACTGTTTGTTTGTTTTTTTTAACCCAGTAACCACAGGCCCAAGGGCACATGCCTGCACTGCCCCAATGCCTGTACTACCCTTAATGTGTTGCATAATAAGTCCCGGCACTCTACTCTGAATGATCTATTGATACATTAATTATATACTATTATTTACTTATTTAGAGAGATTAGAATTAACCCTATAAAAATATCACCATGTTCACAGGTAATACACAAACATATGTCTGGGATGTTCCAGAACGGTCTGGTCCTAACAATAATGAAATAGATTGTTTGACCTGGGCTTACTACTCTAATGTTGACCATGTAAAGGTAGGTTTACTTGTGTTTTTGAATGAATTTGATGCAAAATCTACCAAAAGATTACCAGTATGATTTGTAGAAATGGGAAGAAATAAGGTGATACCTTTTGTAGGTTAGCTGAGCATATTTTAAGGTGAGCTTTCAAGAATACCTTGTTCTCTTTGTAGAAGGAACCACAAAATTTCAGCTTTATACACATAAAACCAGCACAAAATATGTTAAAAAGGAGATAAGAGGAGCATTAACAGAAAGTTATTTGCAATTGTCCAGGATATAAATTTCATATTAGTCAGGTATAAAGAGTCCACGCAGGAGGGCCAATTTATCACTAGTGCCTCATAGCGTCACTTGAGCGTCTGTGGAGAGGCGCCTCAGCCACAACATGGCACTGTTAGGGTTCTGCGTTGCAGGGTACCTGTGGCACTGTGTCTTGTTTGTTTAAAACCATGATATTCAGGCATACAGCGCCAGGTGCAATACAAAAAAGCCTTTTACTGGAGATGGCTGCACAGTGACCAACAAACACATGGAATGACATTGGGGATGGGGACATACAAATGACATGTGATTGGCAGGTATGAAAACGCAAGTTAGCAGCAGGTAACCTAAGTAAAAATGAATGAAAAAAACATGCAGAACAGGCCAGGCCAGAGATCCCGTGTCACTTGATGACATTAAAAAACGCTAACCAGATGTCACCAAAAAAGTGGTACTGGAATGGCTAATTGAAGTCAATGGGAAAATGACCCTGGGCATCTGATGTGATGTTCCGCTGTAGGGAACACAGTGTTGGCGCTAACAAAGCACCCAGTGCTATTGATACATGGAACGCTACATTGCGCTAGGAGAGGCGCTAAACTTTTTTTGCATCATAAATATGACTTGCTGATGGCGCTCACAAAAAGAACCTGTCGCTACGTGTCACAACAAGCTGGGTAAGCTTAGAAAGTACTTTCAGGGAATATATGGTTTGTGGGGGGTATTCCAAATTTAAAGGGTTGTTTTGGTTGAAAAAGCGCAAGGTGTGAACTTTGTCTGCAGAGCTGAAATTTTCAAGTAGAATTACCCTTACGCACATGCTTTACATTGGAGTGTTTGGCAACTCTTTCCTTGACAGTACCTATGCATGTTGAGTATTGATTTTCTTGATTTTCAGACTTCTTGTTTGCATATAGTTTTTTTTTAGGAAATTGTGACTTTGATTCTGCTTTTTTATTCTTTTTTAGGGAAACTCTGTGCAACCAAAGAATTCATTGAGGGATTACTTCAGAAAACTGTGGCCACATCAACAAGCCTGGTACACCTAGAAAGCTTGAGGTGAGTACTTCCAGATAATATATAGTTTGTCATGAGTATTTCAAATATATAGGGTTGTTTCTCTTGAAAAGCTGCAAAGTATGCATAGCATAGTTGTATTGTATCTGAAAATCTCCTAAAGCTCTGTTTGGGGGAGACTCCTGGGAAAGAAAGGGTGTCTAACAATACGTATGTGGTACCGTTGTAACCGGGAGAAATTGGGATTTCACACACAATAAGATTTTATTGAAAAACGTTTTTATTATAAAAAAATAGATTGTTTAATTTATTTTGTACATATTTCACCCAAAATATATTGAGAATACACTTAAAAATGACAAACAAGACATTTCATGTTAAAGCCCAGACATGTGTAGCTCAAAATAGTAAAATGGTCTGGCAACAGAGGGTGAAAAAAAACTCTAAGTAGGCTGGCACTTAAAGGGTTAAAGTGCAGCCCTCACTCGCTGTCAGCATCGCCGCTGCAATTTTTTTTAACAGTCCCGGTCCGATTCTACCTCTTGAGGCTCCTTGACAGACGGGCCACCTGTGAAGAGACTCCCCAGAGGCAGAATTGCCCCCCAAAGTTCAGTTAGTGGGGGTTCGATATTTTGAACACAAAGGATCACATATGTTCTTATTTTCATTTTCTTTATTTCTTTGTGAGCGTTTTTTCCCTCCTCCTCATGTTTGTATGGTATATATCACGATTTCATAAGATTGTTGGGGTCCAGTTGTCGGGCAGCCTTGCTGCTGCCAGGTTTGGGTTTTCTTTGAGGAGTGGGGTTGCAGGATTCTCCGGGATGTTTTTTTCATACAGATGTTCAAGACATCCTAGCGCTGCCATCTGGAGTCCACCCTGGTGTGTTCCCACCTGCGTCATTGAGATTGCTTACCTGCACGTCCAGTGCTGATGCTGCCTGTCTGATCGTGGAGTCTCTGCATCTCTAGGCCTCCCCAGCATCACTTCTGGGTCTGGGGAATGAGGACAGGATCATGGTAGTGGTAAGTATCAACAGCTTGCCAAAGGGGCACTCCCCGAAATGTGCCTTCGCTGGGTGAGGGGACAGGAATCACCCATCGCCTTAATGGAACATGATTTTAATGTTCGGGATTAAAAGCTAAATTTTACCTCTTTCTTTTTTGGATCACTTGTTGGAATTCCTTGTGTTGGACCTTGCTCCTTTGTGACTGGAAGGAATAGGGGAAGGAGACCTTATTAGAACACTTAGATCAAAGCACACACTAACAGTAGCACTTGAAGTATCAGCAGTGGGCTCAGTCCTAGCAAAAAAATGTGTCTAATCCAACATTTTACATAAAACAGAGAATAAGGTATGGGAGGACGAACTCCACAACAACTTGATATATGCAACAAAAATGGGCTGAAGTCCCATAGTCAGTAGTCATGGAAATGAGAATTTTTCTCAGACAAGGAGAAAAGAGAACTATATTGAATCCTACAAATAGAGCATTAAAAGTGGGCTACCCAAGCAGTGTCCATTAAGAAACTCATCCTGGTGTCCTGTACACAGTACGTATTCCAAACCGTGTACAGTAAATAGTTAAATAGAAACAGTGAAGGAGCTCAATAAAAGGGCGAAATGTCCACGTCCTCATTGAGCCCCAATGGACTTTTTGTCTGCAATTTAAATTTACAAAATAGTTCATGCTGTAAGAGTTTCCTTTCGGGATCACCCCCTTCGCCCCTCGTGGGGACATTCTCACCACCTCAATTACAACAAATTTTAGTTGGGAGATGTGGTGACCCTCCTCCCTATAGTGTCTTGCCACAGACGATTCTAGCCTCCCATTCCTAATGTCTCATCTGTGTTCGCTAATTCTGTGCTGAACTTCCCTTGAGGTTTTGCCCACATAGCCTTTGCCACATGGGCATTTCAGAAGCTAAATGACGTTCTTACTTGTGCAATTGGCAAAGCTACGTAGGTGGTACCGTTGGTCTGTTAGTGGATATGTAAAAGTCGTGGTTTTGTAGGTGAAGCTGCACTGTGCACCATGGCCACAGGGGTACATGTCTATAGGGGCTTGTAAAACTGTGAGCCAATTGGTTACAGTAGATTCTTGTGAGTGTCATAGTTGGCCCTCACCAAGCTTGCCCTCTTATGAGCAATTATTGGTGGATCCTTGAAAATTTCAGACAACTTGTCATCACTTCTGATGACTGTCCAATGTTTCCTAACCACCTTCTGGACCTGTGAGAATAAATGAGAAAAGGTATGTACCAAAGGGATTTGGCATCAGTGGGTTTCTTATAGAGGTCAGCCATCAAGTGGCCTGCCCTGAGTGTAATAAGCACATCTAGAAAATGGATCTTGTCAAGACTGCACTCAATAGAAAATGAATTGTTGGTAGACATTGATGAAGGTAGGTATGGAACAGTAACAGGGAATCCACATCCTCTTTTTAAAGTAGGAAAATATTATCTATGTAGAGCAGCCATGTCAAAATATTGAAGGTATATGCCTCCATCTGGTATACAAAGTTGAATTAAAAATCTGCCATGAATACATTGGCATAGCTGGTTGCCATATTTTATGTTAGATGTTTGAAGTTTGCCAATCACAGGTCACTTGGTCAAAAGAAGTTAGCCTATTCAAAAAGTATGTGGTATCTTGAAGGTAAAATGGTGTGGTGACAACCAGCGGTTGTAGTACTTGGTAATGAATATGGCTGGAACACGGACTCTGTGCCTGCTACTATAGGCGGCCAGGGGGATGGTCAAGTCTTTTGTGAATTTTGGGTAGACAATAAAATAAGGGTATCAAAGGAAAATGAGTGGTGATGAGTCACATGCTTGTTTAGT
The DNA here is from genome assembly GCA_027917425.1 of Gastrophryne carolinensis. Classification (NCBI taxonomy): domain Eukaryota; kingdom Metazoa; phylum Chordata; class Amphibia; order Anura; family Microhylidae; genus Gastrophryne; species Gastrophryne carolinensis. Next base: position 140,423,842 of record CM051237.1, read on the forward strand.
TTAATCTAGAATGGCCTTGATCTCCAAAGTGGTGTCCCTTGGGGTTGGTATTTATACAGTGGAGTCACCCAGCTGTAACATGATGTTGAGTTCATAATCCTTTGAGTTCATGATCACGATTGCTCTCCCTTTGTCAGCTGGTTTGATAACTATGTGTGGGTTATTCTGCAGTGAATCAAGGGCCCTCTTCTCTTTCAATGACAAGTTTTGATTCTTACTGTGATTTGGAGGAAGGAGTTTTGAGACATCTTTTTCTACAAGACTAATAAAGGTTTCAAGGGCATGTGGGGGGTGGTGGGCACCATTTGCTTTTAGGCTTACACATGCCAAGATCTATCCCTGGAAGTTGCAGATTAGCTTGTAAGCTAGAGGGGGGATGATATGCGAAAAAATTCTCGATGTGCGAAAAAACATCTGGAGTTGGATTTCTGTATCAAACAGGTCCCCCTTAGTAGTAGGAACAAAAGTTAAACCCTTAGTTAGTACCTGTATTTCCTCCGATGTATGTGGTTTGCTATATTGATCACTGTGGGGCAGAGGTTTTGCTTCAAAAAAATGCAAAAAAATGTGTCTAACCCAATACATAACATATATTGGGTAGCATTTAATTAAATATAGTGCACATTACTCACCAAAAGGTATTGTACAGCTAATAGAGCATAAATAATACACAAGATGTATATGCTAAAGAAGTGGGTAGCATTTAATTAAATATAGTGCACATTACACACCAAAAGGTATTGTACAGCTAATAGAGCATAAATAATACACAAGATGTAAAATAAATTTGCAATTTGTGAAGTGACCACCAGATGGTGCGATGGTGCGATATCTGTCAGACTTGTGCTTAAGTCAAAATGTGTATAAGCAACAAGTAATAAATATCAGTAAATGTCAGAGTATTGTACATTTTACAAGCATATATTTAGTGAAATGACTCATTCATTTGTCATGTCACATGTCATTGTAGTTTGGATTGTATTATAAACTGCCATTGTGTTAATTGATTACGTCACAGACAATGGCATTGTTCGGATTGAGTGTATTACAGACGTCTCTATTGTATTGCTGATTGCGTCACCGGCAGAGTTGAGGGATTGTGTGCCCTGCTGCTATTGGTCGGTGTGTGTGTCATGCAATAGGAGACTTGTGTATATAAGGCCTAGAGTGGCACTAATAAAGACTTCACCTTCACCCTCAATACTGAAGTTCTGTCTCTTATTGGGGGAAACGCTATATTACAATTCACTAGCCCTTGTAAGGGCTGTTCCTGTTTCCTCACGGACGACTCTGGAATTCCAGCAGCACCTCTCACCATTGGGAAAAGGACGTCTCGGGCGGTGAAGCCCTCCGGCGATAAGGGTTATCGCTACAATTGGTGGCAGCGGTGGGATGGTCCTTTCTACCCAGAGAGAGTGCTACCCTGATGGAGAGTCAGTAGGACAAGTTGAAAAGGCTGACCCTGAAGGATCTACTCGAGAGCCGGGGAAGGTCAGCTAGCAACCGCCCACGTCGGGAACTGATAGCCGAGCTGATCGAAATGGATCGTGCAGCAGTGAGGACCGAAACCAATATAGAGATCGATGAAGACGCTGCTCTCGTTCAAGCGGTTCGGAACAGATTGTCGGTCTATGGCCCGAATCCATCACAGGAACTGATCGACCGAGTCTTTGCCGCAGCGGAGGCAGAGGCCAGTAAGCGAAGGGAAGATCGGCGACTTTCAACCCAGCAGCCTCTCAGCCTCAGTTACACTGGGGGGAGAAAAATTCCATTTGCAGCATTTAAGTCCTTCCAGGAAAGTGACGACGAGATTGACGGATTTTTGGCCGATTTTGAACGCCAGTGCGCTTTACACCGGGTACCCAAGGAGGAATGGGTCACCATATTATCAGGGAAACTATCTGGGAAAGCTTCCGATGCTTTCCGGGCCATCCCTGATGCGGACTTACCACACTACCATCTGGTAAAGGAGGCTTTGTTAGCCCGGTACGCTGTCACCCCGGAAGCCTACAGGCGACGATTTCGGGAATCCCAAAAGAAGGGAGGGGATTCTTACACGGAGTGGGCATGTCGCCTCCATCGTACAGCACCACACTGGGTCACTGGATGCAAAGCCACGACCGCTGAGGATGTACTACAGTTGTTTTTACTAGAACATTTTCTCAATACCCTGCAACCAGAGCTAAGAGAGTGGGTTAGTGACCGGAGGCCTCTAACGCTACCTGAGGCTGCTCGTCTAGCCGACGAGTACACCGATGCTCGCCAGACAGAACAGTCCGCTCCAAAACCACCACCTCCCATCAAATTTCAAGCACCCTGTGAGTACAACTGTGTGTGTACAAGATCAGCACCCTGTGAGTACAACTGCATGTGTGTGTGTGTGGGTATCATCTTCACCCTCAATACTGAGTTCTGTCTCTTATTGGGGGGAAACGACAAGACCAGCACCCTGTGAGTACAACTGTATGTGTGTACAAGACCAGCACCCTGTGAGTACATGTGTGTGTACAAGACCAGCACCCTGTGAGTACAACTGTATGTGTGTACAAGACCAGCACCCTGTGAGTACATATGTGTGTACAAGACCAGCACCCTGTGAGTACAACTGTGTGTGTACAAGACCAGCACCCTGTGAGTACAACTGTGTGTGTGTGTGTGTGTGTGTGTGTGTGTGTGTGTGTGTGTGTGTGTATACAGGCCCTGTAGACAAACCAGTAATGCAGATGGATTATACTGGCAAACAGAACTCTGCCCATAACAAGAGTCCGGACAGCCCCACGTTAACCCGAACAGGGTCAATCCGGGTCTGCCGGGTGTTCCACAGCCTTCATATCTAAACTTGGTTTCAGATAGGGGGGCTGAAGTTGGGCTTGAAAAAGCTGATAATATTTTGGGAAAGCACCACGTAGGTGTAAAAGTCTGTTCCAGCCACCTACTACAGATTCTGAACACAATAGATGACTAACAGTTTGTAGGTCCAATATTTTATGTCAAACCTAGCGCAGATTGGACAGTTACAAAAAGTTTATAGCAGCTATGATTTTATTTGATCAGTAAAACACGCTGAAATCCATGAAGACAGATACTGGCCATATATGGTGCCATAGGTAGCCAAAGGCTTAAACTTTGACCCTATGTTGGCTTTAGAAACCATCACTGCACTGCAAGTATATAAAAGCTTGTCAGCACAAGGCAATAACAATGAGAAAAATGTTAAGCAACTGTATTTTTTTCCAGGATATTTACAGTGGATTGATTGGGCCTATCGTGATCTGTAAGAAAATACACCCATTAAATCAACACATCGTACCAGTTATAAGATTTGCTCTGCTTTTCATGGTGTTTAATGAGAATGAGTCCTGGTACCTGGATGAAAATATCCAAACATATTCCCCAAACCCAAATGATATAGACACCGAGAATGAGGACTTTATTGAAAGCAACAAGATGCACAGTATGTATTCTGATAAAAGGAAATTCAGGCATTTTAGTACACTATGCATGTGTCAAAACCAGTGTTGACTGAGGGTTCTAAAATAAAACAAAACCCATGCCAGACGGCCCTGAAATCAAAAAGTTTCCAGGGCTGGCTACTGGCCTTCTCCCAGGGCATTCCAGATCAGGATGCCCTGCTGTGTGAAACCCTGAAGGGGCACTGCTAGATTTACCTGCTTCCTGGCTCCCTCACCGATGTAAACATCAGGTGGCTGCATCTTCAGTAAGCGTGCTCTCGCCCCAGCCATTCAGATAGACTGGGGGCTGGAGTGTGTGCACTGCAGGGGATGCAACCACTCGTGCTCCCATTGCCAAGACTCTGTATGTGAACAGAGCTGTTTGCTGATCATTATATATGCTCTGATAGGCTCTGATTGGATGAGAGCCCATGCATGTGCCATAGGACTGGGAAGAGGTGAGTTCATCTGGGGGGTTTCACACAGTGGGGCATTGTTATTTGGGATGCACAACACAAAGTATTGCCAGCCAGAAGCGTTTCCTCATTAAAATCCAGAGACCTTTATTCCAATTCAACAGTAAAAAGCATGGTGCAGACATAAATCCCCCAGTAAAATACACGTATGTCTACGCGTTTCGAACCCCGCGGGTTCTTACTCATGACAATATCTCAAATGCATTTACAATCATTATATAGTAGCCGGAGAGCAGAGACCACACCCCGAGTGGGCAATCTCTTTAACATATTTAATTACAACCAGTGTGCAGCTCCATTAGTGCAAAACGATTTAAATTCAAAAGATTCCATGCATACCCCTTCTCCCCAATGTTGAAATGTATTGTGCCTGATGTTGGAGTGGAGCACTCCTGCCGAGCCGATTGGATTGTGACTCCCTAATCAAGGTAGAGCTGACTTTCTTCATGCTATGATCCATTATTTGGGATGCCCCCGGGGCCAGGAACAAAACCCGGTATAGTCAAAATCCGCTTTACGTATAAATAACTGGGACGGACTCATAATTTTAATGTGTATCCGCAAACCGCTGCATGCTTATCAATGTCTTACTCACTTTACCTAGCTGCCGGCTCCCGGAATTCTTGCTAGACACACCTGCATCTTGCTGCACCCAGGAGGTGTATGTATCCCACAATCCTCCCGGTTGCAGCCTCAAGGTTACACTGGTTGTATCGATCCATTCGTGAATTGATGATGCAGCAGGGAGGTAGCGCAAGGCCAGCAGCTGTAGATCTACAGGTCTACAAAAAAACACCTACCTCAGGCGCAATTAAGGGCCGATGATCGGGTACCGCCATCTTTCCTCCAGCCTCTTGCCGACATAAAGCATGTTCCCAAGTGAATGAGCGAGTGGGCAGGATTGCGCATAGTGCAGTAAACATGCTCTATGGTGGTCTGAGCGGCTGGAGAAATGGCTGGAGGAAAGATGGCGGTGTTCAATGCTGGCAATGATAACTGTTTCTTTTGTAACACATAGTTCACAAACAAAAAACAATAGCAGATAAGAAAACCTTATCTTTTGGAGTTCATAAACAAAAGAAAAGAAAAAATAGCAGATAGGTTTCAGGCTGACTTGGACACTTTGAATGCCCGGGCATTCACTTGGCAAATGAAATTCACTGTGGATAAATGTAAAGTCATGCACTTGGGTATCTAATAATCTGTAGGCCACATATGTCCTCGGGGGAGAAAAGCTGGGCGAGCCACTTGTGGAGAAGGATCTGGGGGCACTGGTAAACCATAGGCTAAATAACAGCATGCAATGTACAGCAGCTGTTTTCAAGGCATGGAATCATGGGACAGGGGTGTAATATTTCCTCTTCACAAGTTACTGGTGCGCCCTCATCTGGAATACTGTATGCCATCCAGTTCCACTATCATGACAAAATGGTTCAATGGTAGGGGTCCAGGTGGATATGCTGAGTGGTGGGAGGCTACTTATACACCCCACATCAGGAAGAAGTACAGCCAGACCTGTTACTTTCCTTTGACTCGCGGGTGACAGGTTTTGGGCATGTTATTCTGCCTTTTTGCAGGGATCTGTTCCGCTCCGGTGGCCTGTCCCCTGAGCTAGCCAGCGTTGTAAATATGGCTTGTTGCTATTGTGATTCTTCTAATGTGTGGGGGTGCTTCTGTCCATCATGCAATTATTTGGGGGGATATTTCGAGTGGTTAGTGCTGCTGATTCCCACGGGTGGCCTCGAGTGGAGCAGATCACTCTTGAGCTCTAAGACCTGGAGACCTGTAGTTCCTAGAATTTATTCCTGACAGAAGGAAATGACCACAGGTTATTTTGTTTTTTCTTAGTTTTTTTGGTTGGCTGGGTGGGTGGCCCCTCCTCTCTCCTCTCAAATGGATTTTTGGAATTCCACAATTTTGTAATACTACTCCTTTTGAATCTTCATAGAACTAGTTTTTTTAGATCTTAGGAGGGAAATGTGGGGGGGGGGGCAACAGGAAAGGGCGATTATGGAGTACAAATGTGATATGAGACTTACAAATGGCATTCACAATGGCTTGTGGTCCTTCACAATAGTTTCTTTCATACTTACATACTTCACCCCCCAGGATATCCTTGTAAAAATACACTCAACTATATTATTTTAAAAAATAAATATTCTCAATCCAACTTCTTGAGCAGATCGCAATGGATGCTTTTACCCACCAGCTCAAATAGCATATAGTGAAGCACCACTAGCCAGGTTGAGTGGTTACTCTAATTCAGTGTTCCCCAACCCACTCCTCGAGAACCACTACCACTTCATGTTTTGCTGATCTCCACACAGATGCACAGGTGGAATAAGAGTGCTTGGACAGAGCTATAGGGCCAGCTATGTGGACATACACAAAACAAGAGCTGTTGGAGACTTTCGAGGAGAGGCATAGGAAGTTGTTGTCTCTTTAAAAATATTTATATCAATTTTGGTAACCTCAGGACTTAATGGTCCCCAGTATTCCCTGTTTGTGGCATGCTTAGTAGGGTGGAGCTGGAGTAGAGTTTAAGTGTTTGAGGTGCTTTGAGGACAGGAACATGGCTTAACTGGAAACAACATTCTACTGGACAGACTGCAGAAACTGGGCTGAACAAAGGAACACGGCCAGATGCAGTAACAAGAACTTGAAACGTTAAAAACGGCTGGATGTAGCAGCAGGGCTTAATGCAGCAATATGACTGGGATACAGAGAATCACAGGGCAGCTGGATGCAGGAATAGGGCTTTACATAGGAAAACATAAAAAAAAATGGACCAAATGGAAAAGAACCCTTTGACAAAGAAAACTTTGCTTTAAACTCATGGCATCCAAGTCCTTTTAATGTGCGGCAATGCAAAGCATAGAAAGGTCAATAAGTCTAGTAAAACAAGCATTTCTACCTAGTGTCAGATGCAACAGCTATGTACTGTGTATTAGAACATCTGCTGGGCCAGAGGTCAACATACAAGCATCCTTATGCAGCAATAAGCCTTATTTGTTTGTTTGAAACCTTTTTAAATGTTATAGTTCTCATTTTGGAAATGCATGTTAATCTTGACAGATTTCCTATAATTATTACTAATACATATTTTTTATTCAGGTATCAACGGAAAAATGTATGCCAACTTAAATGGTCTGACCATGCATGTTGGTGATCATATAGTCTGGCATATCATTGGTATGGGGAATGAAGTGGATATACACACAATACATTTCCATGGACACAGCTTAAAATATACGGTAACATTTTATGGACAAATCTCTTCTTTGGTTTAGGTTATCTTTTGATTTCAGCAGGAGACACTGACTATCCAAGATCTTCCTGTGCCCATAACTTATTAGGCCATATGTCCTAGACCATGATGGAAAATGTTGTCAGTACTTACAAAAAATAAGAGTCTTTTCTTTACGTTTATTTTTAGTTATGTCAACATAAAAAAAAAAGTTAATAGAAGTTAAAAAATGTTTTAAAATCCTTGGGTAGGTAACAAAGATTATTTTAAACAGTCCTTAAAGGATCGAAAAATGGTCCAGTGATAAAAATGAATATAGATATGCTGGATGGCGGGAGGATGGGTCATCCAGCATCAAGAAATATCCAGCCAGCCTTGTTTTTATTTTTATTTTAATGGAAGGAAGAGACAGACTTTGTCACCCCTGATAGACTAAACCTGCCACCCCTGGATTTTATTCCTACCAGGAGAAGCAAACCACAAGCTTGGTGGGAGTTGTACTTATTTTGGGTGTATAACTGACCCCTCCTCTTATTAGCTGATGTGTTTACATGGATTTTTAGTTTTACACAATTTTGTGATAGTAATTGAAGCAGAAATGGCCGCGTTATTGGGGTTTACAGGTTCAGCCAATGACATTCTCTTTTTCATCCCGTCCCCCCAATCAGCTCAGCAGAGCGGGACAGGATTGCTGGTCCCTCCCTCCTTCCATCCCTCCTCTGCCTCCTTCTACAGATTCATCACATTGCTGTCAGCGCTGATTATTATGCAGCATCACAGGTCCAAGGGCCATGCCCACTTTTTTCAGAGGAGAAATCATAGGCTGAACCCGTAAACCTTGATATTTTGGCCATTTCTATTTTCAATTTCAAAATGGAAAGCAGTTTAGTGCCAAATGTAAGCCCGACGCGATGGTGCAAAAATTACCTTTGTCTGCAGTAGCACTTTAAAGGTTGACTATCTTTAAAATATACCTCAGTAACTAAATAAAATGACACTTGACCATGTAAATCTTTGGCCGAGGTACAGGAGCCTTCTCCGAAAAGTCTTCTTTGTTATTTTCAGTTTTTCTTTATCTTTTATCTAATTTTTTATTCCTCCATCTTCTTTCCATCTCAAATAACGCTGGGTGTTGCAGCACTATAGCTGAGAAGCATGGCCTATCTTCTCATGCAAGGTGGATGATTTTTTTTTGTTGTAGCGTCAGTTAGTGAAGGGAGTTTGTTATCAAATTAGTTTTTTATATTTCATATATTATATCATCTTCCATGGGACTGTACAGTAATACAATTTCAGTGTTGTCTATTTAAAGTGGACCAAACCCCAGGATTTTCATTATCGTGGGTTTTGGTCTTTTCCATGGGGCATCCTAATTTAGGGTTCGAAATCCCTGGATAACCCAGAAACTTACATTCCCCATGTTTCCATGGCGCACACAATGCTAGCATGCTCGGCTGCTTCCCTTCAGTGGTCAGCTGTCTGCGCTCACCTTACTGATTGCAGGCCCCTATTCAGTGAATCACTGAGCCTCACACAGCGTCACTTTCATTTTCAAATATATAAATAGGGTATATACTTTTTCCAGGGCCGTTTTATGAGGGGGACGCAAGGGGCATGAACCCCGGGTCCTCCACCACTTGCCCTGCAAAGAGGCCTCCACCAACCTTTGTGTTATGGTCTGCTCCAGGAGGCTTTTCAGCCTTTGGTCTGACGGGCTGCGGGGCGAGCAAACCTGTAGTCGCCACAGGGCAGGATGGAGAGTCTAGAGCAGCAAACCCGCTGTCACCAACGCTACAGTGATGGGTACACACAGAGCTGTCAATTGGCGGACACTCACTGCACATAAGCCACCAAGCACAGCCCCTGGCAGCTCAATGCAGGGAACTATTTTCTGCTGGACCAGCTGGGCGACTACACTACCCCCCACCCAGAATGGCAAAGCAGGCGTTCCCAAGCATCACACACCCGCACAATGCTGGCACAAGGAACTTGATCTGATGTTCCAGTAAGTAGGTGGGTGCCAGACAAGCACCAATCAGTTACTTGGCTGGACTATTATTTTAAAGGAAATAATACTGTATCTGGGGCCTCCACTATATTTTGTGCCCAGGGGCCTCCACCACACTTAATCCATCCCGGACTTATTCTGTAATATTGCTATTTTGTTTGTATACCTGGTTTGCTCTATGGTGTGGCTATTAAATTATGTATTTATTTTTTTTATTTACGATTATGAGCTGACACAAATTATGAGCTATCACAAAGAGTGCTTCAATTTACCCAATAACCCATTATTCACTTTCTGATTTTTAGAGAGGCAGTATTTACCAAAGTGATGTATTTGAGCTTTTTCCTGGAACATTTCAAACGGTTTCAATGATAGCAAGAAGCCAAGGAGACTGGCTTTTGCACTGTCATGTGGATGATCATATGCATGCAGGAATGGTGTCCATCTTTACAGTACTGCCATGTAAGTGGAAATATAGGCAACATAGCCAATCAGAAAAAAAAATGTCTCTATGCTTCCCCTTTCAGGATTTATTACTTTACATTTACAATCGACCTATATACCCATGCAACAAATAAGGAGAGTCTAACTTATGCCCTGTATAAATGAATATTTAAAAAAAAACACGAGTTTATTCTCCAGAAAAGCTGTGCTGATTGCACTGAGCTCCTTTAAAACAAAGGAGGATTTGGGCCAGTATGCCCAGAATAACATAAAGCTACATTAAGGATATTTGATTAGACCCTTTTGTCGATGAAATTTATATTTTTTATTTTTGTTGATATAATGTGCAAAAATGTAAAAAATACACTCACACAATTTATCCTACAATTTGATAATAAACAATAGGATGAAATGTTCTGAAAAAAATGGAGAAAGGCTGAGCACACAAAGTAAAAGCTTAAAGCGGAACAAAACCCAAGATAGCTAGCCCTGGAATCTAAAAGATTTCAGGAGCAGTCGATGGCCTTCCCCTGGGGTATCCCAAACCCTGCTGTGGTGTGAACCCCCCCCTGGTCCAAGCAAATATCACCTCCTTCCTGGCTCCTTCGCCTATGTAAATATCAGCAAACGCATATGGCTTGGCCTGTGTGCGTACTCCTGTCCCCAGCCAGCCGGAAAAGTGCTGGGGGACAGGAGGGCATCCCAGGCTGGGCATGCAGTCACTTTTGCTCCTTATTGCTATAAACAGAGCTGTTTGTTGAGTTAAATATGCATGGCTCTGGCTCTGGACATGCGCCATAGGACCAGGGAGGGATGAGTTTTTATGAGCATTTCACACAACAGGGCATCCCAAATCGGCGTTATCTGAGGGCAAGAGACTAAACTCGGGACAAAGCCCAAGAAGGTTAGAGCAAAGGGCCCGTCCTTGCCAGATGTACAGGAGAGGAGGGGGGAAGACCAGCCCATAGAAATGAATGGGAGAATCTCCACACAAGCACACGGGTGACATAATTAGAGCTGCAGCTCTCCCCAGCAATACACAGGTGAGGTCATTAGTGCTCAGCCGGAGCTCTAGAGCCACGAATGTGCGGATCCAAAGAATCTGAATCAGAATCAGTTTATTGATACCCAAGTAAAAACCAAATAAATTAGAAAGGAAACCAATGCACACCTAAAACCGCCTAGTAGTGCTCTATTGGAAGAGAAACCCCTAATATGGTGCTTCTAATATACAGTGCATCTCTAAGCACACTACACATATAGGCAAAGATAAATAAATAAATAGCGTACACACAGCATCAATATTAGAAAAGCTAAATATATATTGAATAACTGGGTACAAATACAAAACAATTACAATACAGTAGCCAACAGAGCCAGAAAGTACACAGGAATACAATCTATTGGACGTACCTTTCAGGAGCTACACTGCTCCTTTCATCAGCGAACAGCGTGCACACTAGAGCAGTGTAGCTCCTGAAACATACGATAGGTGGGTAGCTTAACCCTTTAACTGCCAAGCATATAACACCTACGTGCTGGCTTGTCCAGGACCTGGCAAGTGCGTAGGTGTTACATGCTTGACTCCCCCTGCTAGTTAAAAAAAAAATGTAAGAAAATACTCACCTGACCCCTCTATCGATCAGGCTGGGTCTCCTCTTTAACTTGGTGCCATCCAATCCCCCCTGGGGGCTCGAATGGCTTCAGGAGAGCCCCTGGAAAAGCACCCCCCTCCCCGCTTCGGCCACGGCCGCTGCTAAGTATGAAAAAGATGACATTTACTCACCTACGGCGCCGATCGCTCCCACTGGGTCTCCTCTTTACCGGGGGAGGCTCCGATCCGATCGAGAGATCGCCCTCTCACTCACTTCCTGGGGTCGGCTGCTAGCCTTGCCCTTTGTGGTCGGGGCTGCGGTTAGCAGGTGACTTGCCATTAACTCCCATGCCCCCCCCCCCGTGGGAGGGGAGACCTATGTTGTTTTTGTTTTAAATTAACCCATTATGTTCTGTCACCCAGTATTTATAAAATGCTTCCAGCAGCAGCAGGAGAGCAAATGCCAGAGTGACTGGTGAGGGAAGGAGAGGAATGGAATGTAAGTATTAAAAAAAGAGAGAATAAAATATTTTTTTCTCGGTGTGTGTGTGTTGTGTGTTTTTTACATTTAACCCATTGTGAACTGGTAAGGGGTCCATGAGGCCCCTATACCTGTTCACAAGGCTTAGGGGCAGGCAAGTCACCTGCGGATATCAAATGCGCTGTGCTGCTGCTCGAGCTTCTGAAACACCTTAGGAAACTGAGCCAGCTGATCAGATGCATCACACTGCTTCTTGAGCTTCTGAAATGCCTCAGGAAACTCAGGCCAGGCAGCAAGCTCATCAGATGAGTCATGCTGCTGCTAGGAATGCTGAAACACCTCAGGAAACTCAGACACCTCGGAAAATCAATAAAATGCAGCATGTTGCTGCTTGAGTTGCTGAAAAGTTTCTCAGGCCCGCCAGAAAATAAATAAAATACAGCATGCTGCTGCTCGAGCGTCTGAAATGCCTCAGGAAACTCAGGGCCGTTTAAAAATAAATAAAATACAGCATGCTTCTGGTGAAGCTACTTAATCTCCTCAGCAAACAGCTGACAGCCACAAAACGAATTGATAGAGCACATCATGTTGCTCAGCGTGATAATGAGTGGGCTTTCATGCATGATGCTGCTTTTGCTTATGATCCAACCATAGCCAACATAAATTGATTGTGATGGGCAAAATTGAGGTTTTATGCGCTTCCTGTGGTCCTTAAAGTTAACCAAGGAGCCATTAGGTATGTGCTGCTTTGGAGGCAAGGAACAGATACCAGATTTGCCAACCAAGTACTAATAACTGCTTTCACAATGGCTTGGTGCAACTAAAATGAGAGAAAGTGGTTTGATGCCCACATTTAAGGTACAAGGTCAGCTATCCCATCTTATTGGCTCTCTTTTGCCTGTACGAATCAAGAACATGCTTTCCTACTTCATGGGTGATGATCAGGTAGAAGCAAATGCCCGCCACAGTAAATTTCAAACTACCAAGCAGGAAACAATACTTAAATTACATGATATGCTGCATCAGCATAATCCCTATATCAATCTGTTTAAGGCACCAATTGAAAAAATGCCTTCAAATAATCATAAGGGTGTTATCAGGGCAGGATAAAGCACCTCCAGGCAACACCCTTTCAATGCTCCAACCATTAATGAAGTTGCCATTGTAATGGTTGGTGAGAACTTTGATAAAAGAGGTATCATCTTACAAAAGCGCAATGATCAAAGGATATCTGAATTTCATAGGTCATATGATGCCCTTCAGTATCCACTGATATTCTGGGATGGACATGATGGATATCACTTCAGAATCCCTTAGGTCGAAACTCATCCACATGCTAGACCAAAAACTTGGTAAAAAAAAAAAAAGGTTTCAGCACTGGACTTTTTTGATTATATGCTCAATGTTCTGACATCGCAAATTCTTTGTTGGCATAAGGGGATTTCACAAGTTTATTGTGGATATGTATACCAAAATTGAAACTGAGCGCCTCTGTTACATTGGAGCCCACCAAAAAGAGCTCCATGTGGAGAATCATATTCACCTACGAGATGCTGTTCATAACAATAGGTCAGCTGAGACTTTAGGAAGGCAAATTATTTTGCCCTCAAGCTTTGTGGAAAGTCCATGTCACGTGCAAGAGTGAAAGTATGGACAGCCAGACCTGTTTATTACTTTCACTTGCAATCCAAATTGGAAAGACATTACAGATTTGCTCTATCAAAATCAGTCTTCAAAATATAGGCAAGACTTTATTGCTCGAGTCTTTTGCTAATGTGATTGACAAAGGGGACATGTTTCATGCCCCCCAGTGCTGGATGTATTCTATTGAGTGGCAGAAGAGAGGTCTGCCACATGCTCATATATTGGTTAGGCCAAATGAGATTGACTCATATCTGCAGAAATACTGAAATAATCTGTGAATCCTGAACTGTTTGTAACAGTTTCCAACCCAAACTGGATGGATGGCGATGGGTATTTGTTATACAGAGATAGAAGGCCAGGAGAAGGTGGCTTCTCATTTACATAAAAAGTCAACATGAAGCAGGTTGTTGATGGCAGACACAGTTTCAAACCTAATGACTTGAACTTGGAGTGACTTACAGTCCACTACTCTGCAAAATGTTTGACGCCCACATAAATGTTGAGTTTTGTAGTTCCATTAAAAACTATCTAATACATTTGCAAACACATAAACAAAGGTTCAGATAAGGCTGCCATTGGCATTGCAGCTGAAAATTACTTGCAGGATGCAGGATGAGGTCTGGCAATACCAAACTGGTTGTTAAATAAACTCTAATGAGGCAGTTTGGGGAATTATCAGCTTTTCAATGCATGAGAGATATCCAACTGTCCAGCACCTCAGTATCTATCTTGAAAATGGTAAGAGGATGTACATTACAGCTGATAATCTAGCTGAAAGGGCAAAATACACCTAGGACCACTCTTACAGCAATATTTCAACTGTGACAACAGGATAGTTTTGCAAGGACACGCTAGATATCTATTGTGCTAATGCTCTTGGATGAGTATATCATCTGCATCCAAACAACTGCAAGTGATTTTACCTGTGGATGTTACTGCATGTTGTCAAAGGTCCTACCTCATTTAAATTTCTCAGGACAGTCAATGGCACTGTGCTTCATACCACAAGACTTGCCAACTGCTTAGCCTTCTTGAAGATAATCAGCATTTGCATGTCTGTCTTAGTGAAGCAGCAACAAGCCACTCTGCACCCAAAATATGGAAACTGCTTGTAATAGTTCTTACCTGCTGTTCCCCAGCCATTCCAAGTCTTTGGGGTACACATTGGCATGATTGGCATGAAAGCACATTAAAAAAATGGGGAGAAGCAACAGGGTCAGCGTTCCTGGAAATTGAAAGGAAGTCATTTTTACAAGTGTTGAAAAATGTACCCATTATGGGCATCACGGGTGGTAGACCTACGGTTGTAGGCCTGGCAGTATTGGGCACGTCCTCCAAAAACTGTAACGGGGGGTAGCAGTATTAAAAAGCAGAATAAAAAACTAAAAAACACATTTTCCTAAAATATCAATATGCAAAAAACAACTAAATCTGAAAGAGCAAGGTCCCCCAACATGCATAGGTATGTTTAACCCTTTTTAACTGCCAGCCTACATTTATTTTAGTAAAGAAAACCATATTGTCCGTGAAAGCCCCATTTCTCCTGATTACAAAGGTACCACGTATGTATCAGTAGCCGCTGATACACTTTAAAACATTTACAAATAAAATACAACTTCTATCCACATTATAAACGGTTAAGTAAAAACAATTGGCGTGGGAGCCCCATTTTTTGGGGAATTTTAGGGGTTAAAAAACCTTAAAAATAGCCCAAAAATGGTGTGGTATTCCCGCTACCCAGCCTAACCAGTCCGTGGACCAGCTATGAGGGCTTGTAGAATGGGGAGAAGGGGTCAACCTCAGTGGCCCCAGTCCTGCAGGCTACAAGCCTGTAAAGTGTGGATAGTAGTTTTATTTGTATTTTTTGTATTTTATTTGTAAATGTTATAAAGTGCTGTTTTCAGTTTGGGGGGTCTCCTGGGCAGAAACAAGGGGCAACTAATACATGCGGTACCATTGTAATCAGAGGAAATTGGGCTTTCACATGCAATATGGTTTTCTTTATTAGAAATAAATGTTTTATTTAAAAAAATGAGACAATTTTAAAAAAAAAATATTATTTATTTATTTTTTTATTTTTTTACTCAAAAATATTTTTAAAAAACGGTGGAAAAATGACATACATTTCATGTTAAAGCCTAAACTCTGCCACAAAAAGAAAATATGTAATTTTCCTGGAAATTTAAGCAAAAATCCTCTGTCAACGGTGGGTGACAAAATCTCAAGTAGGCTGGCAGTTAAAAGGGTTAAGTACCTATGTATGTACCTGTATAGGTACCTATGCATGTTGGGTATTCTGCTCGGGAGAACTTGCGCTTTCAGATTTAACTTGTTTTTTCTTGTTGCATATTGATATTTTAGGAAAATGTACTTTTTATTCTGCTTTTTTATTCATTTTTCTAGGTAAACCCTGTGCAACCAAAGAATTCTTCAAGGGGTCACTTCCAGAAAGATGAAGCCACTACAATAAGCTGGGTACACCTAGAAAGCTTAATATAGGGTTTGTGGGGGGTATTCTAAATGTAAAGGGTTGTTTTGGTTGAAAAAACACAAGGTGTGCCTGTACCCCTGGAAGAGCCCCGAGCCCATACCAAAGGGCATAAGGGCTTGTAACTCGCCAATAGTGCAGCCTCTGAGCCCTGGGTTAGAAGCCCTAATGATTTGTGCCCGGTGTCTGGTAGACTTTGGAGGGGAGGGGGCATTTTTTTGTAAAAAAACAGAATAAGCGGCCAAGAAAACTTTCCCCGCTTAAGCAGCATTCATTAAAACAAGAAAAAGTGCCACAAAAAATTAAAAAAATAAACCCGCAGGTAGCTACCTGCAGTGGAAATGAATTAAATTAAACAGGTGGAAAAATGTATTTATGTATTTGATTAATGTTTTTGTTTTCTGTGGTTATTCAGAGTACTTTCCCTACCCCATTTTGTGCAGGGCAATCTCATTGGTGTTACCCACCGATTTGCCCTGTAACACCCGTAAAAAACAATATTGCAATATTTTGTTTTACTTTCCCTACCCCATTTTGTGCAGGACAATCACCTTAGTACCCCCCTCCCCCATTTACAGCCCTCTAACCCTTGTTTCCCCCATTTTACAGCCATTTTTGGACCCCCTCAAGTTCGCATGCTCATTGACTTCAATGGGGTTCGGGTCACGGGTTTGGAACTTTTGTGGCAAGTTAGGCCAAACTTGTCGAACCAGAACTTCAGCGGGTTCACCCATGCATATAAGTCTGCTGCTTGGTTTGCTGTACTTTTGAAGCACTTAGAATCTACAGTTAGCTTCTAAGTGCATCAAGCCTGCATCTCCCACTCTGCCCTTTCCATTTTGTCTACCTGTGTATAAAGCAAGGACAAAAATCCAACTCAAAGAAGCCACATCCTTGCTTACCTAGATAGGACATTTCATTAACAATTTTTTTTTTTAATGGAGTGTAACTGTATCGTCCCATACCTTATTTCCTGGGTTGGCATATATGGCTGGTTCCTCTACTAAAGTAGTCAGGGCCCCTCTTTTGCCCAGCTTGGTATATTGCATATCTCCTTTTTTTTGCTTTCATGTTTTGTGCACCTTTTCCCTTAAACAGTCTGCAAAACATTGCTCAGAATCTAGTTTAATCCCAGCCACGGGCCCCCAATGTTTTGTTTTGGTACAACGCATGGCAGACTTAAACAATATAATATGCTCAAAATTCAGAGTTCACAGTAAATTCAAGTAATAATGCACTACAACGGGTTTATTCAGCAGACACCAAGCAGGACAAAGAAAACCATCCTGACCAGTTTTAGAGAACACTGGTAAGGAATATATAAGGTAAAGGATACAATAAAACCGAATAGGGTTACAAACAACAGAACTATACACACATAAACTATGTTTAGCAGTTTAAAAATAAAAAAGAAATACAAGAAAAACTTACTTTAGCCCTTCTCAGATGCTTGGTGGTCTCATGGCAAAGGTCATCTCCAAAAGGTGTTTCTTGTCTTCTGGAGCAGAATGACCTCAACAAACATTGTGAAACCTTTTTTGTTCAAAATACGACAACACCTATTGACCAAGCATAGGTCCCCAAAATCATCCGGTGGTTGATTGCCATGTATTCAATGTGTTCCACTAGTCTAAGATCAACCCATTGACACAAAGCAAATAAAACAAGCACATGGCTTGCCGCTACCTTTGGACAATGCACACCACACAATAAATCTGTTCAATTTCTGTATTGTAGATTAATCAAATTAAACACAAAATAAATGATCAGCATACAGGTTATTTTAGATATATATACATTTTCAAAACAAAAAATGGGGCAAGTGCCCACTTGCCCCAAAACGTTCCTATAGAGCGGATCACAAAAAGGGTAATGACATTGTACTTTGGAGCACTATTGGTTTATGTCTGATTGTCATACACATTGCTATAAAGAAAAATACTGCCATATGACCTAGGGCATTAGCCCTTCCTTTCCTTTTCTTTTAGTTTTTGTATACTTATACTATGCATTATTACACATCATAATGGATTGCTGTACAATCATGCTGATGCATCAGTGATGCTATAGGCATACATTGAATTGTATTGGTAGATGCAATTTCTTCGCCACCAGAGGGCAGCATTGATCATCCTTTCTGCTTTATGCCCAATAAATGCACTGCATTGAGTGGAATTGACATTTTTGTTACATGTTGGACACAGTATATACTATATATTAATACATTGGGGCCACTATCCGATATTTCACTCAATAGCAAGATACCTTATTGTGATACAGATTTACTTGTCATTTTTCCCACAACTGGACTGAATAGGCACTATACTGTACAGGGATTAATTTGCCTTTTTCACATATCTCTGAGCACATGACGGTACCCTAACTTTTTCAGTGTCACATGTTGCGAGCTTACACTGATTTCTCCAGTCAGTATATGATACCTATTTTGGCCCTATGGGATGCATCTGTGAAACTCTGGATTTTTTGTTTTGAAAATGTATATATATCTAAAATAACCCGTATGCTGATCATTTATTTTGTGTTTACTTTGATTAATCAACAATACAGAAATTGAACAGATTTATTGTGTGGTGTGCATAACTCTATACTAGTAAATTTGTACATAGCATGGCCTGGTGAGGTTAACCAGCCTAAGTAACTTGCACCCAATTTTACAATTTTAATCATCTTACATATATGACTTTAAAGGTGTGCTGGGTCCATTTAAATGTAACCTCTTTATACAATCATTTAAACAATTGTAAAAATATTTTTTAATCACAGATCAAACAATAAAAAACATAAAAAATGTTCATAGCACTACAAAGTTCAAACATGAAATCCAAGGTTAAGGGAAAAGCATTTATTGGCTAACTCAATAAGATTGAAAATGCAAGCTTTCGAATCAATTCAAGCTTCTTCTTCAGGCATAATATAATTATTATTATGCCCAAGAAGAAGCTTGAATCACTTTGAAAGCTTGCATTTTCAATCTTATTGAGTTAGCCAATAAATGGTATTAACTTAACCTTGGATTTCCTGCTTACATCGTTGGCTAACACGGTACAACAATTTACCAACACAAAGATCAAACATGAGCAAACCTACTTTAGATTATGCTCATAATGCGGGCTTGGTTACTCCGCAGTAACCTGCATTCGGGTCCAGTTGAAATCCTATCTTTGAGAAAATGAAATGGAAATGAAAATGAAAAAATGGCATGCAGCAGTGCAGTCAAGTGCGTAACAACAGGGGGTACAGAAATTACAACCTCAACCAGAACCCATTAATTCTGGAGGCCCTATCATTGCTCTCAACCTATGATATCCAATTTATGCTCATATGGCACCATGTACGAAAAGGAAACAGCACTTGTCTCTACTATTTTCAGTCATCTGTAGTCTAAGTATCCAATTTAGTTAAAAACAGGAAAATGGTTATAGTATAAGCCATGAAGGGGGGCCTCAATCAATGTCTGCAGCAAGGCTCTGTCAAATTTAATTTCGGCTCTGAGTGGGGTTGAGTAGTCTTCCCATTATGCTCTGGAAAACACCCCTTCTTCCTTTTCTGAAAGTACAGGCTGCTTTTCTTTCACAAAAGATATAATAACTGAGGGGTTTTAACCCTTTTAACTGCCAGCCTAACTAGAGCGTTTGTCACCTTCTGTTGACAAACCATTTGTCACCTTTTTGCACTATATAGGTTTAACTGTGATTTTTAAAGGAAAGTCCAGGGATTTCCAAAGAAGATTATGTATTATTTTTTCAGAAAAGTTTTGGCTTTAAACAGAAGTGATCAGCCGAGCCAGATGCGGGGCCAGACAATTGGAGCCCTCAGCCGATGCATCCGGTTCTCCTGATCATTCCCATATTCTGACTCTGCTGCTGGTAAAGGCCTTTTAAAGGGTAGATAATGTCATAGTTTGACTGGCCCTTTAAAAGGCCTCTCCCTGCGGCAGCCAGCACAATGGCAGAAGCTGGCGCAGCAGAGCAGGGGACAGGCATACCCTGTCCAGCTGAAGAACCCGGGGGGGTCGGATGCCCCCCGGTTGGAAGAGGAGACCCCAGCACTGGATCCCGGACCGAGGTGAGTATTTTTTGCTGTCTTTTTGCTGCAAATGCGGGAAATGACAGGCACATGAAATTTATGTGGCTGCAAATTAATGGAGAGGCAACCACTGGAATTTCACGTGCTTGGCACTTAAAGAGTTAATTGACCAACAGCGTATAGACACTTGTTTTAAAGCCCCTATCCAGACACACACTAACTTCCTCCCACTGTATCCCCCATGGAAAAGCCACATAAAAGTATCTCAAAATCTCTGATTATATATAAATACCTTCTTGAAATCGAAACAAAGCTAATTTCTTCCACTCTAGGTCCTAGCTGATCTGTTATGGGGCATGTCTCTGTGTACCCCCAGTTTCCTAAAAGATACTCACAATGCCACTGTAAAGGGTCTGGCTCTATATCCAGTGGCAGTGGCAGAAATACCAGCCAAAGGGGGAGAAGCAGCGACAGAAGGACTGGTTTTGTTAGCAGCAGTCGTGGCAACAGGGTCGAGCTCCCTTTATCATTCATTGGTCATGTGCTGACCAACCAGCCAGCGGTCTTTGACTGGTTCCTCAGACACCACGAATTTCATGGCAAGGACAGCCATATTCCTCTGGGCCCACTCCTATCCTATATTTGCCTCTCAGCAATGAAGGTGGTTGGGAGGCTAGCAGTAATCTTGGGGGGACCGCTAGACCCCAAAGCACTCATGAGAGCTAGGGAGGGGCACATTCAGGTGGAATCAAGGGAACACTGCACCAGGTAGTGGAGGGAGAGAGCAGTGGCAGTGAAACCTACATAGATGATGATATCATTGACCGCACGTGGCAGCCGGCTCATATAGAGTGGTGGCAGCTGTTGGAGATCTCATACAAATCTTGGAAGGGGAACACCATCTGCTAATCAGCAGACTAGCTTGCAGAAATGCACTGGCAGGGAACAGACACCCCCAAAGCAGCAGACAAGCAAATGAAAAACATTGTTACTTCAAAGTGTGGCAGTTCTTCCAAGAGCCGCCTGACAGTTCTGAGACGTGTAGACTCTGTCACCAACCTTTAAGCGTGGATAGGGTCTTAATGTGGGCAATAATTTCATGTGTATACATCTGGAATGCCACCACAATGTTTCTTGGGTGAATCATAGCCAGAATGTTTTTTGGCAGCCGGTTCCACCAACTGCTGCATCTCCCAGCAGCATCAAACTATCCACGCCAGTCAGGGCTCCTCAGCCTCTGCAGCAAGTAGCAGCCTGTCTGTCTCACCCACTTCTGTCTCCTCTATTGTTCCTATCCCTCCTCTATTAAGACAGTAATCACTCCCAGAGGTGATTGCAAGAATACAGCAGTATGCCGGCAGTCATCCAGTGATGCAGAAGCTCAATGTGTACCTGACCAAGTTGCTAGTCCTACGGTCCCTGCTTTTCCAGGTAGTGGACTCTGCACCTTTTAGAGACCTGATGGCTTGTGTCCACCCAAAATGGAGAGTCCCTATCAGGCATTATTTCTCTAAATAGGCAGTAGTATCCCTGCACAGCTACGCATAGAGGAAGGCGAGCCAGTCATCAGATCTTTTGGTCTCAAATCGTTTGCACTTCAGGGCCTATGTATGGAGCTCTAGGTAAGGTCAAAGAAAGTAAATGTCCATCACAGCCCACTGGATTAACATATATCAGGGGCAGGCACTGCAGCAACTTGGCCAGATCATGGCAGTGGTGCCTTCTCCTCTTAGCACATTTTATCTTCCACCTCCTTCACTTCTTGTACCTTGTCCTCACCTTCCCATCTGTCCAGAATTTACCATGTTCCTTGTTCATACTACCAATCACAGGCCCGTCCTTTTCACATGATCCTGCACCTGGTGAGCCTGGGGCAAACGCCAGGAAGTGCTCGACTGCATAAGCCAGGAAATCCCCTACTGGCTGACCCCTCAAAAACGGGACCATTGTTACTGACAATGGGATGAATTTTGTGTCGGCACTGCAGTGGGGAGGGCTGCTGCGGTTACCCTCCTCCATTGTCTATAAAAGGACTTGGGGGCTCAGAGATACTGCTGCTGACGCTGCTGAGGTTACCCTCCTCCACTGGGTGTCATCAGCCCTATTGGCTCAGAAAATAATTTGTGTAAAAGAGCTGACTGACTGTATTACACTGGAGTGTTATTTACACTAAAAGAACACTTACAAACAGCTACACACACAAACATTACACCCAAAATGAGATACACAGTGTTCTCTATAATATGTTGTAAAAGTACTGACTGTATTAGACTGTAGCGTTATTTATATTGAAAGAGCAGTCATAAACAGCTAATGGCACCCCCAAAAATGAAACCAGGTGTACACAGGGTGTTCTCTATAACATTGTGTGCAAGAACTGACTTTATTAGACTGGAGTGTTATTCATACCCGAAGAGCAGTAAAAAAAAACAGTCAATGACATGCCCAAAATAAAACTAGGTGTACACACAGTGTTTTCTATAAGCATGTATAACAGAACTGACTTATTAGACTCTAGTATTATTCACACCCAAAGAACAGTTAGATACTGCTAATGACATCCCAGAAAAAAACTAGGGGTACACAGGGGTGTGAGTGTGCTCTACATCCTTGTGTAAAATAATAAATGTGTTAGAATGTAGTGTTATTCAGAGCAAAAGAGCATTTAAAATCAGCTAATGACAACCCCAAAAATAAACAGGGATACACAGACTGCTCTCTCTTAAAAATAAGCAAGCAGCTGCATCTCCCCAAGTCCCCCCCCCCTTCCTAGCTGTCTTTCTGACAGGCAGGATGTACTGGAGCGATGAACTCACAACTAATTTCCTACACTACACTACCTCTATAATACAGAGGGGTGGCTAGCAGCAGGGCCAGGGGCCGGCCGGGCAGTCTCTGAGTCCTGGGTTATCGGCCCCTATGCCTAGTGCTTGGGCTAGTTGGCTCATGGGTGGGAAACACACTATTTTTTTAATGTCATTAAGATAGTAAAAAAATATCGGCTATGGTTTTCATTGATAAATCCGTGCCGGCTATAGCAGCTTGGCTTTTATCAATGAAACAACTCGTTGACAGTGATTTAATAAACTGTCGTGCAAAAAATCTCATATGGAAGTGAGAATTCTCCCACAGCTTTATCGCATGCTTCACGTCTGGCATGTGTCCCTGAAACATGCGAGAGGGAGAGAGAGAGTGCAAGTTTGATTCAGTTGGGAAATGAGGAATTCTCGACCAGTGATGAATTGACCCTATAGTATAGTCATTACTTACCTGCCACGTAGATGATTCATCCTAGAGTGTTGCTGAATAAAGCTGTAGTTGTTGAGATGTATCCCTTTGTTTTTTTAAAGGTTGGACATTTATGTTAAGATATTTGTAATGCTAAATAGAATACCTGCTATCCTGCTTTAGTAATATATATATATATATATATATATATATATATATATATATATATATATAAGATACTGTATATTGTAGTATTACTCTGTATTTTCCCTTTGCAGGAAAAAAACGTGATTTAAATGAATACTTAATACAGGGAGAAATATAAGGAAAATCCGTCATATCTGCTTCTGTATCCACCACTTATTACTATGTAATCTCAAGCTGTAGAATGTAAAAAAGTAAAAATAAAAAATTGTTTCTAAGCCCTAATGATGGTCTCAAGCTTTCTGTTATATAACCTCCATAGTTGTGCAGTAGATTTTGTGTGTTCTGTTGTAATGTCTTCAGTCCAAAGAAAAAAACTTACTTTGTTAATGCGACATGTGCTCAATGTTACATCAATGTAGTTTGTAAAAAACGTGATTTAAATGAGTACTTAATATAGGGAGGAATAAAAGGAAAATCCGTCATATCTGCTTCTGTATCCACCACTTATTACTATGTAATCTTAAGCAGTAGAATGTAAAAAAGTCAAAATAAAATATTGTTTCTAAGCCCTAATGATGGTCTCAAGCTTTCTGTTATATAACCTCCATAGTTGTGCAGTAGATTTTGTGTGTTCTGTAGTAACGTCTTCAGTTCAAAGAAAAAAACTTACTTTGTTAATGCAACATGTGCTCAATGTTACATCAATGTAGTTTGAATGTTGATTGATGCAGAAGTGCAGTCAATGTGTGGCTGCCATGTTAGAAAGGACTTTTTCGGTACAGTATGCTGATTTACATGTTGATGCATTAATTTCACTGGTAATGTATTCCCATCATATATTTTGGCTGTTGCAGTCATTAAAAAGCCAAATAATAGTGCTACCCACTACTAGTAGATTTTGCCTGAACACAAAAAAGGTCGTTACAAAGTAACCATGTCTGATGCAGTGACTTTTATGTTGACCTTGTGTGGGGAGGGGATTCATTTATCAAAGTGTAAATAACTTTAACTCACCATGAAACCTGTTAAAGGGATAGGAAGTGTAATATAGGTATATTTAGAGGGTCAATTACTAAGCGATTGCAGGCCATACACTGTGCTTTCGCTAGTTTGCCACAATTACTATTCTAAAAATGGCCTATTCATCAGGCGAAGGCTGTGTTTGCAGATCTACATCTCAGCATTTTGGGCAAATGCTGGAGAGTGGCTTTTCATTGCATCACTAATACACGAGGTCAGATAAATAACTAGTTTTGGAGGAAAAACTAGTAAATAGTGTCATTGAATTCATAAAACATTTGCACAGCTAAACATGGCATTGAATGGAATTTCAATTTTAATTTAAAGATTTTTTTTTCTTCACAAAATGTGCTGTGGTGCTGAATCTGCCCTAATGGCAGTAGGTTGAAGTGCTCCCCATTGCTGAGGTGTGTGCACTGTGACTGAACACATCATCGTTGGGGGTGGAGCTGTTTTGCCAGGGAGCAATATGGCCGACTGCATCCAGGTCATGTTGTTGTGAATATTGGCAAAGGCTTTAGTAGAAAAAAAAAAAGAAACACAAGCTGTTTTGGGGCACTGGGCTGGGGATGGAAGGTGATGACATAAACTTCCTTTCTGAGTATAGGTGCACTTTAATATGCCTAGTTCACCAGACATCTATCAAGAATTGTGATCTAAATTTTTTGTTCATAATTTTGATCACCCCAAGCAAGATAACTCTGCCCCGGGGGTTCCAGAGGTGTCAAAAACAGCATCTTTGATAAGGTTAAATTAACCCCCCAGTAGCTGGAATTTTTAATAGAATTTAATTTGGACTTGTAATCTTTAATAGCACTTGTTTTAATCACTGGTGTGTCAGTACTCTTCAACAGCACTTGCTCTAACCACTGGTGTGTCACTAGTCTTCAATAGCACTTGCGCCAACCACTGGTGTGTCAGTACTCTTCAATAGCACTTGCGCCAACCACTGGTGTGTCAGTACTCTTCAATAGCACTTGCTCCAACCACTGAATTGTGAGTACTCTTTAATTGCATTTGCTCCAACTACTGGTGTGTCAGTACTCTTTAATAGCACTTTCTCCAACCACTGGCGTGTCAGTACCCTTTAATAGCACTTGCTCCAACCACTGGTTTGTCCATTAATATTTACTTATTTATATATGTTTATGTATCTATTTATTTATTGGTGTTATTTATTTACTCAGTTGTGCATATGTTGATTGATGAATTTATATATGTATGTATTTATTTCTTTAATTTTTAAGTTTTCTGTAATTATTTTGAGTACTTTCCCAGTACTCTTTAATAGAACTTGCTCCAACCACTGGTTTGTCAGTTAATATTTCTTTATTTATGTTTATGTAAATATTCATTTATTGATGTTAATTATCTATTTATTTGTTTATGTATATATTTATTTCTGAGTCTTCTGTTTTAATTTTGAGTACTTTCCCTAGGTCATTTTGTGCAGGGCAATCACCCAGTCCCCCCCCCCATTTGGTCCCCAACACACTTAAAAAACTAATATTTTTTTCATTCATGTATGTATATATTTCTTTCATTGTTTTAGTTTTCTGTTATTATTTTAAGTACTTTCCCTAGCCCATTTTGTGCAGGGGTATCGCCACCCCCCCCCCCAAAAAAAAAAAGAATAGTTGTTTTTTTCATTTATGTCTTTATTTCGGGTCCTCATTGACTTCAATGGGGCTCGGTTTCGGGTGTAGTCCGGGGACCCGAACCAGGCATAAGTGGCAAGTTCAGCCAAACTTGTCGAACTGTCAGTAGGTTTATCCCTTCCCTAGTGATGAGAACAACTGGTGATGATAGTCCTAAAGCATAACTGAGTATGGCTTATGTATTCATGGTTAGAAGTGACTTGTGATACTTCATAGTGCCAGCTACTGGTGAACTGTATTCCATCTAATAGGAATAACAAAGTGATCCTGGTTTGCGTGAAGTGCTTAAAAATATGACTACTCACCTTTTCTTCCCCGCAGCTGACCCCCCCCTAGTTAAAGCAAACACCACACATGTTGACACACAGGGTCCGGACGCATTCAGACAGGCTCGGGGGAGCCAATTAGCGAGTTAACAGGTATGGTCCCACTTTAAGTTAAATATGGATTCTAATATCAAGGCCCTGGCATACCCTCTCTATTGTAGTGAATGGAGCTGGCATAGCTAGTGGTCGCCAATGTACAAAATCTGCACATCATATGATGATTCGGATCTCAGGTTCTATTAAGTTTTATTCAACTGAGCTAGGATGGGTCAGCAGATAAAAGAAAAGGTGAGTATCCATTTTTGTGCCTGGACAGGAAGTTTAAATAGGTTATTTATACACAATGTGTTAAATATTCTATTTATTAGGTTTTACTATTCTGATGAAAAGTGGAAGTCCAGTCTTCTAAGGGGCACAGCAATTCAGCTTAAAGCGGACCAAAACCCACATTTTGAACTAGCATCCTTTGAATTGCTTCCCCCATGAGGATTACCTTTTGTCAATTTTCACTGCTCCAGCTTCACTAATCCCAGATAAAGGCGCCTGTTTTAGCTGTAAAGCTCCGCCTCCTCCATCTATTGCCACTGTTGTGTATGGCAATGATGTCATTGCTACACCTATGCAATGACTGATCACCTGCCATCTTACAGAGAGGAACTGCAAAAAAAATAAAGTGTTCTAGGACGATTTGAAAAGCAGAAATATCCATTTCTAGTTCTACACTCTAAGAAGGGAGTATTGGCAGGGGTTTGGGCCAAATGTATTTTACAAGTTCAGTGGGTTTTGGTCCCCTTAAAGCTTTATTTGGGTGGATTGCAGGGGGCGCCATTCTGAATCTTTGCCCTGGGTGCAGAAAAGTCTAGCTATACAGATCCTTTAGACACACTCAGGAGGCTGGGGATGCTCGTCACGTTATTAGGAGGCTGGGTTTAGGGCGAGACAGTGAATGGACGTATTCCCCTACCTGAAGGATAATGGCTAAGAATCTCTACTTGTGATCTTTCTCTATCCATGATATACTTATATTGAACTGTAAATTTTACTTATAGCATCAGTAAATAAATAATAGCTTCCAGTAACATTTAAGATCTTTCTGGGGAAACTTTTGGAAACTATTGTATTAGTGACAGAAAATTACTGTGTTAGTGAATTAAATGCGTTTTATGTATCTTACTGTGTGTGTTGGCTAATTTCTCGCACAATAGATTGTATGTGCAAGGCATTTGCTTCTTAGGACACTTCAATGGATGTGTGAGGAGACCTCAGCGATCATTGGTTTGCATCAAGTCGATGGTCATTGAGCTTATATGATCAGTGATATTTGAGATATTTATAATAATAATCTCTGATAAAAAAAAAAACATATTTATCTGCTGAAAAAAACATTTATTACTGTAGAACTATACTTTCCCTAAGGTATTGGAAAAGTTTGTATATCACCCAGAGAACGTTTCCACCTCAAGATCGGGTGCAATGGATTTTACTTTATGGAATTTATGTGTTGAAGTAAGCAGGAAATCCAAGGTTACGGTACTACCATTTATAATGTAAATAAGCAGTTCTCCAGGTTTTCCTTACATTTATGTTATTACAATGATTGTAGCCAAAAGATCTTAAAAGTAGTAAGTTATCCCAAAGCTACTGTGCTTTTCGGTATAGTTACCAATGTGGTCATTAGAGATACACAAACATATAGTTGCAGCATGAGATGTGAGGGATTTTCTCCGAACCAGGAGCTATAGCATTTGTCACCTAGAGAGCTCTTGGCCCATGAAGAGGGATAGAAGGTCCAGTCAGGGCTACTTCAGATAAGAATTACCTCCATCCCAATGCCAGAAGCTACCTAGACAAGCTGTTCCAATAAATCCTTTCTGTTGTCAAAAATACCCAATACCACGTTACTGACAACAAAGAGAACCCCCCCCCCCCCAGGGTCTCCTTCCCCCCCTTTGACAGTTGCATTAAAAAAACTGTGTTATATAACAAATTCCTCCTAAAATTCACCAGGGGTAGATAAACCAGTTAGGGCATAATCATATTTTGCAATATAATGAAGAAAGCATTCATTATAGTAGAATAGAACAATATAAAGTCTATTTTACAGTATGTACTGCATGAACCAACATAGAAGTGTATTCAAGCCAACAGTAACACAAGTAGCTTTTTCTTTTTTCCCTAATTATCTTTGTTTATTGTCCATAAAGAGTAAGTCTTTTGTATGAGGTGCCTATTGATTATTTGCTACCATTTCTGCTACATTGCAACACATTAATAACTATTCAAAGTAAGCTGGAATAACATTTATATATTATATTATCTGTTTAAAATTGTTTAAACATGAAATACTACACTTTGGCTTAAAACTGAAAGGGGTCCATATATTTCCTTAAAAGAAAATACAACCCATAATGTATTCTAAACTATAGTGCGGTGTTCCCCAATCCTCTCCTCAACAGCCACTAAGTTTTATAGATGTTCATATATACGAAAGCTGAATTTATAGCTCACTCTGAGCTCTCTACTTCACTTGTGTGTCTGTATGGAGTTCTGTAAAACCTGACCTGTTGGTGGCTCTCGATGAGAGGGCTGGAGGACATAATTCAGAGTAAATAAGTAAATAGTATACGTACAAAAGTATAGGTGGGACACCTTTATGGTGGGATTGTGCAGGTATATATTTATGTAAGTATGGAGAACTTACTTGAAAACCAGAACATATCTGGTTTTACAACAATTTGGGGTTGGATACTTCTTTACTTTTTTACCATCGTTTGGTAAATATTTGCACCCTGTCCAGAAAACATTTCCACTTCAAAACCTAATCAGATGCAAGGATGTTTATTTTTTAGGACATTGTGCAAGGGAGAGGTGGGCTTCATCCCAGCTATTCTGGTTTCTGTAAATGAGTCAGGTTCCCTGTTAGTGGCCCGAGCAAGAAATCAGGAAGGGAGGAGGGGAGCATGCTTGGAGGGAGGTGGGGAGCATTCATAAGTGAGAAGAGTGCAGACCTCACTTGCTGACCCTCCAGCTCCCACGCGACTGCCCGACCAGATGCATCAATGGAAGGAGAACCTCTCAGCGTCTGGCAAATTGTTGCTACATTAATGCTAATAAGAATAACTGTAAATAATTATAATAGCCAGGGAAAGAGAGGGGATAAAAAAAATGACATCAACAAAGAGAACATGGCAATAAGACACAGTAACTGATCACACCATACTCAATCGGTCCTTCAACTAGATCAAAATTAAATACAACCATAGCCACCCAGGTACTTTACATAAGCAAGGAACCCAGAACCAGAAATGGGGACAACCACTCCAAAATCAAAGCCAAGTCAGTCAATGGTGGGAGTTGGATCAATCACCCCAAACACATAGAATCACACAGACAAAGAATATCCATGGCATCTGCACTGATGGAAGAAGAGACACATTAATATATCAAGAGGGGAACACATTAGATAACAACCAAGAGACCCTGACAAAAGAAAATATACCAGTGCAGCTATCTGCTCAAAAACAACACTATAAGGCTGATTCAGAGCCTCCTCATAGAAGCTTGATTTGTTGCGAAAGCAAACTTGCAGGCTGTGAATTCCCGAATGCTTATGTGATTCCCAACCATCTGTTAGCTGCTTTTGCTCATGCATACTCAAAAGAAAGTGCTTGGCAAACACTTTCATTTTGTCCGAGCATTTACGTTGTTGGCCTGCAAAAGTGCCACGTTCAGCGTAAATGTACCTTTTTCCAGACATTTGTTGCAGTGTAGCCCATCCTCGCTGCAGAGTGGCATCTTCATGCAGCCATACGCTGTAATTATGCCGTCCAGTCCTGTCCTCCTTTCTCCTTGTGTGCTCCCCCCATGTCCCTCACCTTCCTTCTCCTTTTTCCTTTTCCTCCTTTGGGGCATCCCATGTTGTGTGTGCTCCCCCCATGTCATTCACTTTCTTCCTCCTTGTTTCTCTTCCTTCTTTTGGGCATTCCATGTTGTATGTGCTTCCCCCATGTTACTCACCTTCTTCCTCATTGTTCATTTTCTTCCTTTGGTGCATCCCATGTTGCGTGTGCTCATCTTCTTCCTCCTTGTTGTTCCTTGTGTGTTGTTCTTTTCCTGCTTCCCTCAAGCTGTTTACATTCCTGCCCCCTCCCTCACACTTTCCCTTCACACTCATGCAGACTGCATGTTTTTTTGCCCAAACACCACGCACACCGTTAACGTTAGAAATGGACCCGACTTCATAGAAACCTGACTTCACCACATTTCAGGCTGCCAGGCTGTCAGGCAAACAGAAGTACCTTGCTTGCAGGGCAGCCTTGCCATTAAGAAATTTAGTCAGGGCATGGCTCAGCGAGGGCTGGGACATGTCAATAGCAAGTGCAACCAGCCTCTGGAAGAAGCCCTTCGCCAAAAATTGCAGACAGCCAACCAATTTGGTCATGCCATTTGGTCATGCTTACTTATGATGGGGGCCAACCATGGCCAAATTTCTGAATAAAGTTTCTTGAGAGAAATGAGGTTCAGTCAGGACATCTTGAAGAGATGTTGATCGGGCACACGATCTACATTGAGCCGACGCCGAGTGACCGTCAGCATTGGTAGGTACATGGTCAAGAGACCGCAATGTTGCACACGCTCATACTCCAGATACTCGAGATACTGCCAGATACTCGAGAAGATACAACCTTTCATAGCAGAAGAGAGGCTTTGAATTAGCCTTTATGACTATGCAAACCGCAAACATGGAAAAAGACAAAGGACCATAATCCGTAAGGGATAGCCTACATACAGGAGAGTTATTTAAGAGAGAGATGGAAAGCATCTTTAATAGAATGGCAAGTACCTTAAAAGAAACATTATGCGCGACCATAGAAGAAGCAATATATGACAAACTATCTATTAGTCTGGCAGACCATACAAGATGCAGTACACACATCAATATCACCTGAGTTAAGAGATCTCAGGGAAATATGGAGATATGAAATTATAGCAGGAAAAGGAAAATGAGTGGGAAAACAAAAAAGTAGAGGGAATGAGGATCACCTCACCAGGTTACCATATGCTGGGCAAAAGTTCTATCCCTATCCCCCACCTGTCATATACTGGATAAAAGCCCCCTTCTCCCCCCCATACTTCATACTTTCCATCATATGCTAGATAAAAGCCCTCTTCACCCCCACCTTATCCACTTCTCAGCCTATTATACTATGAGGCCGATTCATTAATAGCGCCAGGTAGCGACAGTAGCAGTATTGTCACAGCGCACGCTAGTATTCGCTGTGCTTGGCCGTTGTTCGGCTGTTGACAGCGACTCATTCGGTGTGCGGTAATGTTGAATACGGGGTTAGGAGTCGCTGTTTGACAGGTTCCGCGCTGTATGGGAGCGCATGACAGCGAATGGACATAGCGAACGGCTCCCAGCATATTCAACAAATCACGCTCAAAAAATTATCGCGCTGTGAAATGCTTGTTTAAACCCAGAGTGCTGGCGGCGATGGGTTAAAAGTAGTTTTTTAACCCCCAAACAACCATATTTTTGGATAAAAAAAAACATGTTTTTCAAAACATTTTGTAATATGAATACATTAATATCAGACCTGTAATATCAATTCTGCACAATTATTTTTTTTTTTTTTACCTTTAAAAAAATATCTAACATTGCAGAAGTGGTCACAGAATTTTTGACATTTAAAAAAAAAAAAAAAAAAAATTAAATTATGAATATTTAAAGATTGCTCCATTGAAATGCATTGGAGAGCGCCAGGTAGCGAGAGGTCATACCTGTCGCTGTTCAAGGTCGCTCGCTGGCGCTGTGGGGTGAGGCTGGAATAATGATGATGAATGATTCGCTATCTGGCGCTCTGTCAGTCGCTAAGCAGGATCGGCTTGATAAATCTGTGATTGCGGAGGGGAGCTGGCGTTCTCGTGGCGGTGAGCGTCATTACCGTTCGCTCACCATTCGCTACCTGGCGCTATCCCTTGTAAAATAAAGGCCTTAATATGCTCCAAAGACCTATTAATAGACTCGTGTATTCCTTTTCATATTACTATGCATGCTATCCATCTCACTTCTTCCACCATGTTAAACATACTATCATCACACATTACTGAAATATATCCAATCGGACTGGGCAGTCATGGAAGGGGGCATCAACCTGGACCTCTAATAAAAGACAGAGATTCAAATAAAAAGGCCCAGAAATACAATAGGTTAGTAACGAGGGGCATAGGCACAAGTGGGGGGGGGGGGGGGGGCAATGTTCCCTCTAAGCCGGAGCAGCTTCTGTGTGGAGTAGCGAGGGAGCTGGGCAATGTCCCATGAAAGGTGGGCAATTCTAAACCTAAGATAAAAACACTGGTATATCTACTAATAAACCAAAATCACGTATTAAACAAAAAGATATGACAAAATAGTTAATTTACATACTAGAGTTGTACTTGGAAATTTTGTACAATAAGCCACGCCCCCTGGTCAATGCCATGCCACACCTCACCAAATTTCCCACCCATCGACACCATTTCACACTCAACCTTCTTCAATGATATTGAGTGTGCTAGCAGCGGCATTCAGTTCAAAAGAAATGCATTGGTATGCACGGCATACGGCACTGATTGGATGAGAGCCCACACATGGGAACAGCTGGTTGTGTGGGAAATCTGGGGGGTCTCACACAACGGGGCAGCGGGGACAAGAACCTATCACCAGGATATAGTAAAAATTCCTGGTGATACCACTCCTGCAGCCTTAAAGTATTACTTGCAGAGAAAAAAAACACAGAATAAACCTGACCCAAATAAATCACAGAATATGCTGTATCCAGAGACAATAAAATGGAACACCTTCAACAATTCACTAATCAAACTACCTTCATTTTACCTTTTTTGTCGAGTCAAGAGTCAAAACCTTCGAAGTCTGGCTGTTCGGCAGTTTTAAGCTCCTGATGCGAGAACAGAGCCCAAAATTATTAGGCATAGTACGTTCGGATCTACCCGAACCCCACAATTACTTATCAGAACCCCAAACAAGACAGTGCTATTCAGCAATTCAGCTTCTCACATTGATTAGCCAGTGGGGATTCCTCTTCTTTAACCCCCACACATACAGCTAACCTCCCACCTACACACAACACACTATTACCCCCCCAAACACTTTACTATCTACACACAACACTATTAACCCCGCACGTTGTTACAGCAAATCAAAAGTCTAAAGGACTCCAGGCACAGCCAATTCCTCTTCCAATTTGGGATGCCCCACTGTGTGAAACCCAGTGAGAACATACCTTTCCATCAATCCCACAGTGCACATGCAGCTAGAGATGTTATCTCCCTGGCAGCGAGCACTGCATTCATACAGAATAGATTGTCAGGTGACGCTGTCTGCTTGCTGAAAGCCTGCACATACACCATGGGAGCAATATTTTCACTGGGGTTTCTCACACATAGCGGCATCCCCAATTAGGTTTACTAGCTTTAAAGCCACATAAAATGTTTTCCCCTGCCCCCTCCCCACCCGAGTGCCTTAGGTAATTCAGCCAGCTTGGAGGTGACCTGACTTAAAAAAAAAAAAAAAAAATTAAATTGCTGATTTGCTGATCTCATGAATGCTGGCTGACCTGACCCAGTCCACTTGCTGCATCCCCTGCTTCCCTGTAGAATTTGGAGCGCTCCCACCCCTAACCTATCAGAATGGCGAGCTACAGGGAGGCCAGGACTGTTGGTGATGACAGCATTGTGGGAGGTAAAGGTGACTTTACCAGCAACCCATGGGTTTCACACAGCAGGGCATCCCAATTTTGAGTGCCCCAGAGGCAGGCTAGTGGCCAGCACTCAAGTGTTTCAGAAACCCAGGGTTTCCCCTATCCTGTCTTTTGGCCCTAGCCCTGAGGGCATACAGATTTGGGATGCTCCCTGGGTAAAAAGTTTGCTCTAAAAACTCACCTTTCCCCAGTCCCACGGTACATGCACGAGCTCTCATCCAATCAGCACATATTCATGCACGGCATAAAGTGCTGTTTGTATGAGAGCTCTGGCAAAGGGGAGTGGGAGCAGGCACATCCTGGTTACCCTGTGAATGGTGGAGCGCTCCTGCCCCTAGCCTCAGCTACAGAGCAGCTGGGGATACAGCTGTGGGAGGCTCACACAACCACCAGCCCTGGACTTTGAAAGACTCTAGAGAGGCCCAATTAAATGACCTTTGGGCATCCCGAGTTGCAGTGTTAAGCCCCCCCCCCCCCCCCGTCAGAGCAGTATTTAAGGTTCTTGCTGCCCTAGGCACTATTGAAGTTAGCCCCCCCTCAAAGCAGAATCTGCCCCGCAGTGGACTATACTCAACTAATTGAGGGTGGGTCTGCAGGGGGCATGACAATGGAAGCTACAGCACAAACGGAGGCAGCCAGCGCCACTTCCAGTAAGAAGCCCTGGATGCTGTGGCTTCTGGTCCCTGCACCAACCCAATCCCTCACCTCCTAATTGATGCTGCTTGTGCCTCATTTGATATGAAGCCCTGATTGCTGTAGTTGTAGTAGTACCTATGAGTCTGCTTTAAAGTTGAATAAAACTGGCCTTCCCCCAGGGCCTCCCGAGTTGTGGTGCCCACTGTGTAAAACTCATAAAGACCAGAAGACTCACCTTTCCTCATTTCTCATTTCTATGGTGCAGGAGGAGCCGTGTGTCATATGTAATTCAGCTCTGACCATTTACAATCCCCGGCAGCCTCGGGTTGTGCATTCCCCCCCCCCCCCCCCCAGGCCGGGACAGGAGCACGCGTGCCGCTGGGGATGCAGCCGCTTGCACCCCGTCCCAATTGCAGTTATTAGAGCTGTTTGCTAAATTACATATGCACAGCAAACTGCTATGATTGGCTGTGCACCCAGCATGCACCAGAGGAAGGAAAATAGAGAGAGGAGGAGAGAATGAGGAATAGAGAAAGAAGGAGTGAATATGGAAAAAGAGAGAAAGATGGAGGGAATGTGCGAAAGAGAGAAAGATGGAGGGAATGTGCGAAAGAGAGAAAGATGGAGGGAATGTGTGAAAGAGAGAAAGATGGAGGGAATGTGGGAAAGAGAGAAAGATGGAGGGAATGTGGGAAAGAGAGAAAGATAGAGGGAATGTGTGAAAGAGAGAAAGATGGAGGGAATGTGTGAAAGAGAGAAAGATGGAGGGAATGTGTGAAAGAGAGAAAGATGGAGGAAATGTGTGAAAGAGAGAAAGATGGAGGGAATGTGTGGAATAGAGAAAGGAGGGAATGTAGAAAAAGAGAGAAAGGAGTGAATGTGGAGAAGAGAGAAAGGAGGGAATGTGGAAAAGATAGAAAGGAGGGAATGTGGAAAAGAGAGAAAGGAGGGAATGTGCAGAAGAGAGAAAGGAGGGAAGGTGGAGAAGAGAGAAAGGAGGGAAGGCGGAGAAGAGAGAAATAAGGGAATGTGGAAAAGAGAGAAAGCATTGTAAGAAAGAAAGAAAGTATTGTAGAATAGAGAGAAAGGAGGGGATGTGAAAAGAAAAGGGATAGAATGTGGAAAGAGAGAAAAAAATGGAATGTGGAAAAGAGACAAAGAATGGAAAGTGGAAAAGAAAGGGATGAGAAAGGGAATGCGGAAAACAAAAAAAGAAGGAGCAGACACAGAAAAGAGAAAAAGAAAGGGAAGACCGAATAAGGGAATGTGGAAAAGTGACAGAGTAGGAAATAAGGGAAAAATGTGATAAGTGGGGGCTGGAACTTAGGATAGATAAGACCTGTCCCCTCCAGCATTACATACACACATTTAGCTGAGGCAGGCTGCAACATGGCTGGCCAGATTCAGTACCTGCTGTTGCTGGACTTGCTGGTATTGGTACCTGACACAGCCGACATGCTGCACGATGAGCTGGGCAGGGGAGGGGGCTACAAGGAAGCTGCCATCCAGCCAGACTCCATGCACTGGCCACCACGAGGTCTCATGTGGGTGTGAGGTGAGCCTCTCCACCGCTGCCCTCATCCCTGCTCAGTGCAACTCGATACATTTGACAGTCAAGCTCCTGGCTGTCTGTGTGGATGGCTGCGCTGAGGCTGTTCATTGAATAAAGTTGTAGCGGCGTGTTGCTCCTCGTTAGAGGAGGCAGTAGACCAGCAGGGGAAATGGGGGCGGGGACTACACGCTGCTCCCCTCAGCCAATGCTGCGGCGGCAGCGACAGATGGGGGAGGGATGTAGGGCCCCACTGAGCCACCAATGTAAAAAAAAAAATGACAGCTGCGCGACGTGCGCGGATGCCGTGCAGAGCTGCGCGC
This sequence comes from Gastrophryne carolinensis, assembly GCA_027917425.1. NCBI lineage: Eukaryota > Metazoa > Chordata > Amphibia > Anura > Microhylidae > Gastrophryne > Gastrophryne carolinensis. Next base: position 140,460,370 of record CM051237.1, read on the forward strand.
CCGGGGAGCTGGCGGTGCGCGCCCGCGCTCCTGCGCACCATACAGGGGACACTGGGGGGGGGGGGGGGTAGGCTATACAAGGGAAGGGAATGTACACAAAGGTAAGGGGGGTATGGGGAAAACACCTTAAATTCATATAGGGCATCATACAGCTCAAGAGCGTTAAACGTAGGAATTTATGGAGATTAAGATTTGTGTATACAATAATAGAGGAGTAAATAGAGGGGGTAAATGAAGGACAATGATTCAAGAAATACAGCTACACCATATAGATGTGGTATTCCTCCAGGAGACACAATTTAAGAAAAACTGGGAACCTAAGGGAGCCTTTAAGGAATTTGGTACAATTTACCTTTCCGGTGATACTAAAATGGTGAGAGGAGTGGGCATTCTTATTAACCATAAAAGGTGGTTCAACTTAATAGAAGAATACAAGGACGAGCAAAGCAGACTCATCATTTTGACAGGAAAATCGGAGGGAAACATTTACACTTTGAGGAGGGGACTTTAATCTAAGGAACCAAGCATGGATACCACAGACCTGCTTCGTACATGCTAGCTAGGTGCAGAAAAAACATGGAGTTCCAGTCTCTCACTCACCGCTAGATATATGACGATTCCTGCACATTAAAGAGAAAGACTATACATGCCAGGATAATGCGCACAAAACTCGTGCATTAATTATTTCTTTTTAAAGCAGAATGATCTAGAAAAAGTTCTAAACTGTACCATCAACAGTAGAACAGTTTCAGATCACACACCGGTAATATTAACATGAAGGTGGGAGTGTGAGACAAAAGAGAAATCTGATTGGTCCCTCATCAGATTTAGGAAGAACTAAGAAAAGCACTTTAATGCACTAGAGACAATCTATAAAAGAACTCCATCTGACATCAGATGTCAGAAATCAAGGAGCATATAGATAAAATTATGAAAAAAACGTGGATCACGTAAACAAGTAAACACGTCAAACAGTCCCAACACATAAGGCTGGAAACAAAGATGACAACAGAGTGAAATTTTAAACATTTTATACTGGAAATTTTTAGACAAGATGGCACATTAACATACTCATTTATGAGTATTATTAAAAATGAATTTAGCAAATTCTATGGGGCAATTTATAATTCAGTTTAAAATGTACAGGAAGGGTGCAAATACTAAATCCATCTACCCAAAACAACAAGTGAACAGAATAAAGAACTAGATAAACCATGTATAGGTGAGTTAAACAAAGTGATAAAATAAATGAAAACAGGAAAAAGCACAGGGCTAACTAATGATTTCCATACGGCCATGGGGACTTGTATCCCCTTGGTCCACAATCTGCCAAATGCCAGCCCCTATGTCCTTCAGAAACCAGGCACCGCTGAATGAATACCTGGTCCATGCTAATAGATAGGGATGAGCGAATCGATCCGGACGAACCCAGATTCGTTCCGAATTTCATTAAAAAGTCGATTCTGAACGAATCCAAATTTCCCCGCGATTCGATCGATCGAAGTTTTCCTTTAAACTCCATTTATTTCAATTACAGGCATTCTAAGATGGTGGAAGCACAATGTCCAGACATGTCCCCTGGGGCAAGGTATCATGGGTAAGTCACACGCAGCCTATCAGCAGCCAGGAAGCCCGGTGACGTCACCGTGCTATATAAAGTGGCGGCCATCTTCCTTTTGCGCATTTGAAAATTGCATTCGTGAGAGAAAGGTGGCTGCTGCAGCTAGGGAGAGAGAGTTAGACAGGCAGGAGACAGGCAGGAGACAGGCAGAAAGACTCAGCAAGTCAGGGAGAGGCAGGGAGAGCCAGGGAAAGGTAGGAAAAAATCGGAGGCAGTGACAGGGAAAGTTTATTTTTTTTTCTTTTCATCCAGCCTGAGCTTTAGGTGTGCATTGAATTCTGTCTGCTGAAATTACACTGGGGACTGGGGTATCCCAAAATCTCAACTACCCACCCCGCCAGTTATACTAAGCAGGCCTGTGTCAGCCTGAGTTTTACTAATTGCTTTATGTGTGCATTGAATTCTGTCTGCTGAAATTAAACCCACCTCTGCAAGGGGGTATCCCAAAATCTCAACTACCCACCCCGCCAGTTATACTAACCAGGCCTGTGTCAGCCTGAGTTTTACTAATTGCTTTAGGTGTGCATTGCATTCTGTCTGTTCAAATTACACTGGGGACTGGGGTATCCCAAAATTTCAACTACCCACCCCGCAAGTTATACTAAGCAGGCCTGTGTCAGCCTGTTTTTTGCTAATTGCTTTAGGTGTGCATTGAATTCTGTCTGCTGAATTTACACCCACCGCTGCCTGGGGTATCCCAAAATCTCAGCTACCCACCCCGCCAGTTATACTAAGCAGGCCTGTGTCAGCCTGAGTTTTACTAATTGCTTTAGTTGTGCATTGCATTCTGTCTGTTCAAATTACACTGGGGACTGGGGTATCCCAAAATCTCAACTACCCATCCCGCCAGTTATACTAAGCAGGCCTGTGTCAGCCTGAGTTTTACTAATTGCTTTAGGTGTGCATTGAATTCTGTCTGTCCAAATCACACTGGGGACTGGGGTATCCCAAAATCTCAACTACCCACCCCGCAAGTTATACTAAGCAGGCCTGTGTCAGCCTGAGTTTTACTAATTGCTTTAGGTGTGCATTGAATTCTGTCTGTTCAAATTACACTGGGGACTGGGGTATCCCAAAATCTCAACTACCCATCCCGCCAGTTATACTAAGCAGGCCTGTGTCAGCCTGAGTTTTACTAATTGCTTTAGGTGTGCATTGAATTCTGTCTGTCCAAATTACACTGGGGACTGGGGTATCCCAAAATCTCAACTACCCACCCCGCAAGTTATACTAAGCAGGCCTGTGTCAGCCTGAGTTTTACTAATTGCTTTAGGTGTGCATTGAATTCTGTCTGTTCAAATTACACTGGGGTATCCCAAAATCTCAACTACCCACCCCACAAGTTATACTAAGCAGGCCTGTTTCAGCCTGTTTTTTTGCTAATTGCTTTAGGTGTGCATTGAATTCTGTCTGTTCAAATTACACTGGGGACTGGGGTATCCCAAAATCTCAACTACCCACCCCGCAAGTTATACTAAGCAGGCCTGTGTCAGCCTGAGTTTTACTAATTGCTTTAGGTGTGCATTGAATTCTGTCTGTCCAAATTACACTGGGGACTGGGGTATCCCAAAATCTCAACTACCCACCCCGCAAGTTATACTAAGCAGGCCTGTGTCAGCCTGAGTTTTACTAATTGCTTTAGGTGTGCATTGAATTCTGTCTGTTCAAATTACACTGGGGTACCCCAAAATCTCAACTACCCACCCCGCAAGTTATACTAAGCAGGCCTGTGTCAGCCTGTTTTTTGCTAATTGCTTTAGGTGTGCATTGAATGCTGTCTGCTGAAATTAAACCCACTGCTGCCTGGGGTATCCCATAATCTCAGCTACCCACCCCGCCAGTTATACTAAGCAGGCCTGTGTCAGCCTCAGTTTTACTAATTGCTTTAGGTGTGCATTGAATTCTGTCTGTTCAAATTACACTGGGGACTGGGGTATCCCAAAATCTCAACTACCCACCCCGCAAGTTATACTAAGCAGGCCTGTTTCAGCCTGAGTTTTGCTAATTGCTTTAGGTGTGCATTGAATTCTGTCTGTTCAAATTACACTGGGGACTGGGGTATCCCTAAATCTCAACTACCCCCCTCGCAAGTTATACTAAGCAGGCCTGTTTCAGCCTGAGTTTTGCTAATTGCTTTAGGTGTGCATTGAATTCTGTCTGTTCAAATTACACTGGGGACTGGGGTATCCCAAACTCTCAACTACCCACCCCGCAAGTTATACTAAGCAGGCCTGTTTCAGCCTGTTTTTTTGCTAATTGCTTTAGGTGTGCATTGAATTCTGTCTGTTCAAATTACACTGGGGACTGGGGTATCCCAAAATCTCAACTACCCACCCCGCAAGTTGAATTCTGTCTGCTGAAATTACACCCACCGCTGCCTGGGGTATCCCAAAATCTCAGCTACCCACCCCGCAAGTTATACTAAGCAGGCCTGTGTCAGCCTGAGTTTTACTAATTGCTTTAGGTGTGCATTGAATTCTGTCTGTTCAAATTACACTGGGGACTGGGGTATCCCAAAATCTCAACTACCCACCCCGCAAGTTATACTAAGCAGGCCTGTTCAGCCTGAGTTTAACTAATTGCTTTAGGTGTGCATTGAATTCTGTCTGTCCAAATTACACTGGGGACTGGGGTATCCCAAAATCTCAACTACCCACCCCACAAGTTAAACTAAGCAGGCCTGTTTGAGCCTGTTTTTTGCTAATTGCTTTAGGTGTGCATTGAATTCTGTCTGTTCAAATTACACTGGGGACTGGGGTATCCCAAAATCTCAGCTACCCACCCCGCAAGTTATACTAAGCAGGCCTGTGTCAGCCTGAGTTTTACTAATTGCTTTAGGTGTGCATTGAATTCTGTCTGCTGAAATTACACCCACCGCTGCCTGGGGTATCCCAAAATCTCAGCTACCCACCCCGCCAGTTATACTAAACAGCTACTGCTATCCATTATCTCCTTTGGGAGAACTGGAGTGGTTTCACAGAGTGTTTTCACACAGCGGGGCATTCCAAATCGAACTGCCCACAGAGAACGGAACAAAATCCAGGATAGTCAAAATCCCAGATGTAAGCTAAAAATTGGCCAGCCAAGAAGGAAGGAGTGAAGAAAGTGGAGAAACTTAAAGACATGAAGCTTATAAAACCTAGGAGTTATAATGTGAGAACCAAGAAGCTACTTTTGCATCCCTGGATTTAAGGAATTATGTAAGGCGACTCAGTATGGGGGCTGCCGTTTCCAGCAGCTGCACCACTGCAGTGGAAAACTTGCATTTTTGGCATACTCATCTTTTATAAAAACAGGCAACTGCCTTGATGAAGAGGTAGCAGCGCTCCAGCAAGATAATGAAGTGCCCATTCTAATCCAAAATACAAAGTTGAGAATTTAAATTTTTAGGCATAGTAAAATAGGTTATGTCCTATAGCAGTGGTCCCCAACCTTGTCCTCAAGGCCCACCAACATGTCATGTTTTTTGGATCTCCAAATAGCCAGCTCCATTGCTCTGCAGCTGCACTAATTACTCCACCTGTGCATCTTTGTGGAGATCTGCAAAACCTGGCCTGTTGGTGGGCTTTGAGGACAGGGTTGGGGACCACTGTCCTATAGCTTCAAAATGGGCTGTCCTGTGTGATCCTGTGTGTTTATGATGGGTGAAGATGCTTCATAACTTTCTGGAGTGCTGGTGTATCTCACCAAATTACATTACTGCTGATTCTACAACTACAATAAAACTTTTCTTGCAGGTATCAATGGACTAATGTACAGCAACCTCGAAGGACTGACAATGGATGTTGGAGAGGAGGTAGACTGGCACATCACTGACTTTGGGAGTGCTTTGGACATACATACAGCTCACATGCATGCACATACCTGGACATATACGGTAAACTCTTTTTCTGGGTGGTAGTTATAAGGTTAGTCCAGCAAAATGGTTTACAGTTACATTTACCTGCCCATCTGCAGGCCTGATCCCACATCCTGAAATGAAATGAAAACAAGCCAATTTCAGCTCTATAGCAGTAAGCATACCCCAGCGTACATTTTAGTGTCCAGTCTTGTGGTTCATTCCCTGTTGCCAAATATTGTAACTGGAAGCAGGGGCACGCCCCAAGGTCAGCGTGGGAATGGGCAGTCAGCAGTGGAACTAAGAGAGCTGAAATGGGACTGCTTCAGTCTGCACAACTAGGATTTTTGTTCGCTAAAACTGAGAGCACACTCCACCACTGATAGCATCATGGGTGCTTATGTGGTGCACCCTCTGCTGCCAAATCCAAATGATGTGACTGGAAGCAGGTATGCACACTGTAGTCAGTGGGGGAGAGAAATGCCAACACTGAGGCTGTCACAGGACTGCTTCAGTCTGCAGTATTCTGTGGGAATCAAACTACAGTTTTCTGCCTGGACAAACCCTCTAAATAATTAACTATATCTCAGAATGACGATACAATGTGCTCTGACCCTGTATTCTGATCTTTTTGCTTTTTGAAGCTCAGTATTTTGTGCTTCCTAAATAATGATCATTTTATATGTTTGTTGTGCATTAGGCAGTCACGTTTCCGTATACTACACATTGTGGGACAATATACTCTTATATAGACTTAGAGCATAACAGGCAGATTAAAGTGTTCTCTAGAGCAGTGGTTCTCAACCTTTTTATGCCAAGTATCCCCTAGTGACACAAAGTTACTATCAAGTGCCCCCAAGGACGAGATCAGTTAGAAATATTAACAAAATAAGTAGGTCACAGGCATCAAAGCACCTTCAAAGGAAGAAGAAATAATATTTTGCTGTTGAAATATTATACCAGGTCCGTCAGGCACCCGGTGTAGGTGCACCCCTGAACTTCTCTAGGTCCCCCTGGGGTACATGTATTAAAGGTTGAGAAACAGAGCTCCAGAGCAGTGTTCTCCAACCATCTCTTCTAGACCCATCAACAGGTCATTCTGTGTGGATCTCCCCAAAACAGCTCTATAGCTCTGCCTTAGCAAGATAATACTTCACCTTTGCATCTGTGTGGAGATCCACAAAACATTGCCTGTTGGAGGGCCTGGAGAAGGAGGGTTGGGGGAAAGCTGACTTGGGTGGCAGAGGCTCCCAACAAGAACCCGAACCTGATCGGATGCCATCTAAACTCCATATTCCTCAATGCTTGATTTACTCAATTTACCAGAACAAGATCCATTTTTCACAAAATGGGTGTTGTACCTAGCATAGCATCCCGAATGCCAGTGCCACCCCTGCACAATAACCCTGTTAAACCTGAGAACTCTTTCTCCTTGTTCCCCTGGCAAAATTAAGTTGCATGATTGGTCACGTAGTTGCTTGCGGCCGGAAACTTGAGGGATGCTTGATTTAACTGGGAGACCGGGGAGAAAGGTATGATTTCTCCAGTTTAATGGGGTTAATGTCTGGAGGGGGGGGGGCAGGGGAACCACTTTTGTAACAATGTGGTGTTGGTTCAGTTTAATAACTACAAAATTGCTCCAAAAAGTGATAAAACATATTTATGCACATTTATGTGCATTTCAAGACAATACCTTGTTGTTTAATGAGTTTGTAACTCTGCTTTCGGTGACCAGTGACCCCTGTGTGCCACCCAGAATAAAAGGTTGGAAACTCCTTTTTTTATTTCATCCCATCCCAGCTTTTCCGATTCAGCAGTGGGAGAGGGAAGGTAAAGGAAGATGGGTTGAGATAATGAGTAGAGAGTAGACGGAAGGGCCACAGAGGTACTGTAATGCGAGGTTAAGAAAGTAAGTAAGGAGCAGACAAAGTGCCATTAGTAACAATGAGAGGGATTGCAGTTATATTTATAACTAGATATATTGGTTTTGTGTAGCAGAGCTGCAAAGGGTTAATGTCTCTGCTGTGCTCAATCTGTTGCCAGTTTTTGCTAAACAATACAATTAAAAAAAGGCAAATACTGGGAAAAGTTATGGACACATACCCACCCGGCCCGGGGATAAGTGACCTGCCCAGGGCCCTTGAATTCGTTGTGCTTGATTATGTGGTATTACACCATCCGTGGCGCATTTGGAAGTTGGTTGCTCCGTTTAATGAAAATCGGTTTGTTAAACTGTATCTTCAAGCTTTTACTGTAACATACGTGACAAGTAAAATGATAAAATAAATAAAAGAAATGACTATATCGTTATATAATTAAAATGTCCAGCGGAGCGACCTTTTCAGGATACTTGTGCATAGTGCTGCTAGGAGGTAGTGTGGTTGTTAATGACTTTCCAGTCTGCTATACAGTCTGTGCTGTGGTTATTTGAGAAGTCCGTGGAAAAGTCAAGATCCTCTGTTGCGTCCTCGCTATGATTTTTAGCAAGGAAGCGTGGTTAAATAATAGTAAGGCTCCTTTCCTGCTATGTAGTCTCTGCTGCGGGTTTCAATTTATTTTATTTATTTTATTTTATCATTTTACTTGTCACGTATGTTACAATAAAAGCTTGAAGATACAGTTTAGCAAAGGGATTTTCATTAACGGAGCAACCAACTTCCAAATGCACCACGGATGGTGTAATACCACATAATCAAGCACCACGAATTCAAGGGCCCTGGGCAGGTCACGTACCCCCGGGCCGGGTGGGTAAGTGTCCATAACTTTTCCCAGTATTTGCCTTTTTTAATTGTATTGTTTAGCAAAAAGTGGCAACAGATTTTAACTAACATTAAATCTGCAGCCCGAAATAAATGACAATTTAGAAGAAGGAAACCCACTCATTTCAGTTGAGTTTAGCTTTTTTCCCACTTAAAACAGCGCACCTGCAGTTGATGAGATTGAGCACAGCAGAGACATTAATCCTTTGCAGCTCTCACCCCAACTGCTACACAAAACCAATATATCCTGTTACTGTCAGCCCAGCCACCTGACCAGGTTGCAGCTTTATTTTCATACACAGCGCCACTCTCACACACAACAAAAGTATTCCTATATTTATAACTAGTATGTTAAATGGACATTCCAGGAAAAGGGTTAACTTGTCATCTATGTTTGTGTCAGGGGCTGTGTTTGTAATCAGTCATTGTCTTTTTTAAAAGCTGAGAAGGTCTGACAGCACTGCTCAGTCATTCATCAAAATGCAAGGCATTTCAGTAAGGTATGTCCAACGTCCCCTGCACATCAGGAGCTGGGAGGAAGATATTGCTGAAAAAAAGGAATCTTTAAACAATGATTGATCACAAACATGAGATAACATGTTAGCACGCTTTGTTAACCCTTTAGCTGGTAGTATGGTAGTGTGACCCAACTAATATGTTAACTGCCAATATATATGGACAATATCCATCTGCCAAGGCGCATAACATTATTTTGTTTCTCAGTGGCTGCTAATTACTAAATATAGGACATGGAAGATTCGTACTCTCATAATCCAATGCTATGCTTTTTTTATTTAGAGACAAAATTCTCACCATGCAGATGTACTTCAGTTTTTCCCTGGAACTTGTGAAACTGGTTCAATGACTGCAAAAAGTCCTGGAATATGGTTGTACCACTGTCATGTGGACGACCATATGGAAGCAGGAATGATAACAACATACACTGTACAAGAAAAGTAAGTTCATATACCGCATGCAATCAGAGAGAACATACAAATTCTCCAACATAACAAATGTTTGTGCAAAATTTACAGTAAGAAAGTAAACAAAATCTATTTGCATTTAGTATATAATTCTATGGCCTCAATTCAATAAAGGTAGAAAAAAATTCTCATGGTAGTAAAAGATTCAATTCATGAGAAAAAAGCCTGAGAATGTCGCTGTCACTGAATCACCAGATAAAAAGACAATGAAAGTCAATGGCACTTTTAACTCCTAAGAAAAGTAGAGAACTGTTTACCCCTTTCTACACTGTAGTAAAAGCTGCCATTGACTTTCATTGTCTTTTTATCCAGTGATTCAGTAACATTCTCAGGCTTTTCATGAATTGAATTTTTTACTACCATGAAATTTTTTTTCTACCTATCTATCAAAAATGACCCAAGATGACTTATACAGACATTAGTACATGCAGCACTAAGTAGACTCCTTATAGCCTGGTCTAACTTTTTGGAAAAATGTTGGGACAGTTCTGCAAATATAATGGGGCGTCATTAAAAAAAAAATAAAAGCAGAAATAAATATTAACTATAATAATATACAAAAATATATTACTTAAATGCTAAACCACTATTTTATGGAAACCAAATCCTTCACTAAGTACTGTATACATCATATAAGGATGCACAATGACCAAGAAAATTGTCCTCTAAAAATAAAAGTCCTTATTATGTCAGCGCTTCCACTTTCAACCGATTTAATAACTCAATCTAATTAAAAATTTTATAAAACTGTGCCAGTGTCATCCTTTCAGTGTGCTCCCTTCACCATTCGCCAAGCTTAATGGAATTATTTGGTTCTAATCCCTCCTCTTTCTAGCTTCTTGCTTCCCTTCGTGCATTGTTTAGGATAGGCAGTTATTAACAGCCTCATTCTAGGTGGAGGGAGACTTAGGACCTGATTTATCAAGCACTTCTGACAGATAATGCCACATCGGTGCAAATTAGAGTAGTGCAAAAAAGGGAAATTTGTGTACTCACCGGAAAATGTTCTCTCTCGTCCTTTTCCATTCCAGGCCACCACACCTGTCCTACTGTTGTGTTACAACTGTGTCCGTGGCGGTTGATGCCTTTTACATGGTTTTAGTTTTGTTGCACTGTTTTCTAGTTGCGCATATTATGTGCAAGTTAGCATTCCCCCCCCCTGGGGCTGTGGCTGAACTTCTTTTAATTTACAGAAGAGATCCTGTCTAAGCCTGCCCTATATAGGCTGGGAGGAGCTATTTTTTTTCTATCTTGCAGTCCCCGTCTACTGCTGAAATTAACCCACGCCCTGCTACTGGTGGTGGCCTGGAATGGAAGAGGACGAGAAGGGTAAATACACAAATTTCCCTTTTCTCATCGCTTTCATTTTAGGGAACCACCAGTAGCAACGCGCGGGACGTCCCAATGAAGTACCCTCAATAAGGGTGGGACCGTGCAAGGACAGCTAACAGCCGACTGCATCAACCTAACCAAGAACAACGGCACTGAACCCTCAAGCTTAGACCCCCGGAGAGGGGTTCACCACCATTTGCAACACCTTATGCCTCAAGGTAGCATCTGCTGATGCCATGACATCAAGTCTGTAAAACTTGGTGAATGTGTGGAGACACAACCAGGTCGCCGCCTTGCAGACCTGTTTGACCAAAGCCTTTTGTTGAAAAGTCCAAGACGTGGCAATCGCCCTGGTGGAGTGAGTGGTGACCTGGAATGGCACCTCCTTCCCCTTGCAGGCACAGGCTTGTATAACCATCTGCCTGAACCATCTGCTAAGAGTGGACCTGGCAGCCACCAGGCCCCTCCTTGGTCCTTCTGGGAAGACATTAATTTTACTTACCTCGAGTAGCGGCCAAGTAAAAAGCCCTGACCGAATAGAGGGAATGCAGGAGTCGCTCCTTATGGCAAGTAGGGCGTGGGCTCAAGGAGGGTAGCACTATCTCCTGATTAAGATGGAAGGGAGAGACCACCTTGGGCAAAAAATTCTGCTTCACACGAAACACCGCTTTGTCTTCATGCAGCACCAAAAAGGGTGATCTGATCGTGCTGCCAGCTCTGAAACCCGCCAGATGGAGGTGGTCACCACAAGAAAAGTCACTTTCAATGTGAGCGTTTTCAGGGAAGCCTCCACTACAGGTTCAAAGGGGGGCCCCTGAAGTGCTGACCATATTGAGATGTGGCACTATCGAGCGCTGTGGAGGCCAAACATGCGCAGCGCCCTGCATGAAAGTGCGGATTAACCTATGTTCCATGATCATCCATTGGAAAAAATGGACAAGACTTGGCCCTTAAGGGTTCTGGGCTGTAGGCCAGAATGCAGGCCTTGCTGGAGGAACTCTAAAACTTTGGGTACCAAGAACCTCTTACAGGAGTGGCCCTTAGATCGAACCAAGACACGAATGTGAACGAGAATGTGAACTGTCGAGATGCGCCTCAAGATGCGTCTCACTTCCTGCAACACCTACCAGCTCCTGGTACCACAGAATCGTCCTCAGTTCCAACACATTGATAGGAAGACTGCATTTCCACTAGTCCCAGAGACCCTGGATTGTCCAGAATATCACCCTAACCCGTCAGAATGGTGTCTGTGGTCAGGATGACCCACCGGACTGACAAGAAAGACCAACCCACTGCCAGCAACTGCTGGTCCAGCAACCAATTCAGGGATCGCCAGGCATTGTCGGTCAATGTGAAGCGATTTTATTTCAATAGGAGCAGCATTTGTAGAGGACTTGAGTGAAACTGGGCATACGGAATGGTAGAAACCAAGCGATGCATGCCCTGCTTGATCGTGGAATGTTTGTCTGTCAGCAGCGACCTCGCCGCCTCCTGAAGAGCCGTGCACCTCTGCACCAGAAGAAGGACCCACGCCGTTGAGTATCCAATATATATCCAAAATAGGTCGCCACCATGGAGGGAACCACCTGGGGTAGTTGATCACCCACCCCAAAATTCCAGCGTGGACAGAACCGTCCGAACATGCCGCAGTGCCTTTGCCAGAGATGGGGCTCGGACGAGCAAGTCATCCAGCAATGGGGTGAAGTGCACACCCTGCCTCCGCAGAAGTGCCATCACCACTGCTGAGACTTTTGTGAACACTCGCGGTGCGGTGGACAGTCCGAACGGCAGTGCCACAACTTGTAAATGTTGGACACCTGCCGCAAAGCGTAGGTATTGTTGATGACCAGGGAAGATCGTGACATGCCGATATACACATCCTTTATGTCCACATTGGGCAGAAATTCCCCCTTGTTGCAGCAACGTCCCGACCGACCTTAGACATTCCATGCAGAACTTCCGCACATGAACCACAGATTCCAGAGATCTGTCTGTCCCTCTTGGGGATGGCAAATAGTATCGAGTAGAAGCCACACGTACTACTACTCCCTGGTCCAGCAAGAGAGCAGTCACGAGCCACCGCCCTTTCTGAGACGCAGGAAGGCTTGGACGCCACAAACCTGTGTGGAGGCCTGGTCTCGAACTCCCCGGACCTAGGCGTCAGATATCTGTTCCCTCCACACTGGCCTGTAGTGCAAAAGCCGTCCCCCCACCCGATTGTGTGAAGGACCTTGGGGTCTAGGTTTTCCTGTTGCTTTCACTTACCCGAAAAATCTGAAGTCTGTAGAACCTCTGAGAGGGCCGAATGTTCGGCGACCTGAGAAACAAGGTCCTCCATTCCAGTTTCTGTGAAAGTCTAGTCGACTCATGGTCTTCTGGACCAGGTCATCCAGAGTCTCACCGAAAAGATGACCCTGCAAAATGGAGGGCTGTGTCTTCTTAGAAGTACTGTCAGCTGTCCACTTTTTCCGCCAGATCGTGAGTCGCAAGGTGACTAGCAAGGCCAGCCCCCTAGCCACCAGACACACCAAGTTGTCCATAGCTGGCAGCATGTATCTGAACACCTCCATAGCGAAGGAGTTCAAACGAAGTGCAGAGGAACGCAAACCTCCATGGCGCAAACACCTCCTCTGCTGCTTCATCTAGACCTTGCCAGCCATAGCCTCCATGGATGTGGCGCAAGCTGGGCACATGGCCGACCACAGCATGGAGAACGTATGTCTGGCCAGCTGGTCCAGTCGCTTCGCCAGGTTTGAAGGCTGCATTATCTCAAGTCGGGATAATGGCATGCAGAGCCAGACTCTACACCGGATCGTCTACCTCAGGTAGCGAAGACCAAACCCTGACCACCTCATCACAAGGAGTACTTGGTGTCCAGGACCTTAGGAAGAGATGGAAACTTATCTGGTATCTCCCACTCTGTCAAAATTGGTAAACCTGGGAAAAACCTGCCTAACGCTTTTAGGGTTCACGCTTCTTCATCTGCCGCTTTTGCCGAGTAGTAAAGAGGTGCAGAGCATCCAATATTGCCGCAAAAACCTCCTCAATCTGATCTGTTGGGTGATCTAGAGGGTTCCCGGGTGCATGTGCGGCTTCCGGTTCCTCTGCGCTACCGCCTCCCCCTCCGACCGGCCGGAACTAGATCCTGAACCTCCTTGACGTAGGAGCTAGAATCCTCAGAGGATTCTGTCTGAATCTGCACATGTGGGTGGGCAGAGACAGACTTGGGATGCCCCTGCTGACAAATGGCAACTGACCTTGCTCTCCAACCGCGCCACCTGTCTGCCGTGGCTGAAGGAGAACCCCATCTGTGGACGGATCCTGGGACGCAAATGGACCTGGCAGCTCCAGGTGCTGCAAACTTGTGATTTGGGTCGCGAGAAAGCTATGTCAGGTTTGTCTAATGTCCCTAATGTAATTCCCATTTTTATAAAAAAAAAAAAACCCAAAAATAAAACATTGGGAATCCCAACAGGTGCGGTGTGCCTGAATTCCCAATTTTGAGTGCCTCTTGGAGCACCTGATATTTCTAGAGTAAATTTTGTCAGCTTGCGGCGCTCTCGGCTGGCACTAGGTGTCTCTAGCTCATAGGCTTATATAATCCATGTGCTGTGAGTGCTGCCTGGTCGGGAACGCTACAGCTGACAGCACTGCTGGCCAGAAGCCGACGCTGTGGTGAGTGTGCTGCTGAGCGTCTCAGATGAGGCGCTCAAGTGGTGCCTGCACCAATAATAATAAACAAGCCTCAAAATCTCTGATTTCTGCATGTTGTTGTTTGATCTCTTGCAGAGTCTGGGCTTCCTGTTTAATTAAAAGTAATTTAATTAAAAGCCCCCACTCCACCCTTTCTCGAGTTAGTCAATAGGCAAGCCACATGGCCAGTGGCCACGCCCCCTCTCAACGAGGCCACCTCCCACTCCAAATGCTGGCAGAAGTAATCAACAGAATGACACCAGAGAGCCCGTCCACCTAGCTTAGGCCCGACCCAGCAGCATTGGGGAAGGCAGACCACACCTCTAGCAGGGTGTCATGGGGGTAGATGAACCAGGGCTCAGTGGGACAGACACAGCAGGGCCACCATAAAAGGCCCAGAGATCAGGTACCCTGCTGCAGCAGGGTCATGATCCTCGGGGCTCAGACCCAGTTGGATAATCTGGACCTATGCACAGTCCCCTCACTCTGCACGATCCCACACTATTGACTTCGGGCATCTAACGGGTCCCCAGGAACGCTGCAGCTGGTGAGGCGCTGGGAGACAAACTAAGACGAAGCCCCTGCTCCTGGTCAGCACAGTAACTAAAAAAAAATCCAGATGTCTTCACAGTGCCTTGCGACTACAAGAAGAGGACTGAAGAGATCCTGCCACAGCCTGGCCTATATAGGCTGGGAGGAGCTAGTTTTTTTCTATCTTGCAGTGCCCACCTACGGCTGAGATTAACCCATGTGTTGCTACTGGTGGTGCCCCAGGAATGGCCTAAGTTATCATTATTTTTTTTACACCACATGGTGATGCACTGCAAGAAACACCTTTACTAAAACATTGGCGGCGCAGCAACATGCTAATAAAATTATAAATTATATTTTGTACTGATGTGGCATTTTGCGGCAGAAGTGCTTAATAAATTAGGCCTTTGGTGTGAAGAACTGCAATCTTCCCCTATACAGCTTCTCATTGTTCAATTCTTTGTGTGTGGATGTCCAGACTTTTAATTGTTAACTATACATTAAAATGTAAGTGGGAGGGCCATCTTACCTTGGCCTTAATTGCAATAGAGTGGATGTGCAGAGAGTTGTAATTCTGCCCTGGAGAAGGTGTAGAATAGAGACCGCGTCTGCACAGCAGGGGTGTTTGATCTCACAGATCAGGTAAGTTTTACAACACCGGAGCTGGATGGAAGAGTTGTGGAGAACAAATGGTGAGTACAGATGTTCTTGTTTTGCTGCATAGTCCATATGAATGTAACACCATTATTACGCACCCGCGCTATCCAGATTGCTGCCAAAAACATTTGTCTAACCTAAAATGTCTAAAAGTCAACGTCAACGCTGATAATGGCGGATCCTGAAAAGCTCCGTGGCTGCAAAAACTGAAACCTCCTATGCCGGCAAAGCAGAAGCAATGCTACGCTCCCTCTGCCTCTGTAAGCACTGGCCGATTAAACGGGCGTGCGCCAGTTCCGCCTCCCTACAGGGCATGCACAGGCCATCGCTTACAGAGGCCGAGGGAGCATGCTGCTCGCTTGGAAGGGTAGCAATAGAAGCGCATCCGCTTTTACGGTCCCAGGAGTCGCCATTAGCAGCTTTGACATGGATTTTTCCTACTTAGCCAGTGATTCCACAGCACATGTGCAGGCTCGCCTGCAATCAGCATGCTATGCTGTGCATATTAATGAGCGACATGGAAAGCTAAATGGAGGGGTGAGAGGCAGGCATCCCCATAGCCACTTCGTTACTACTGTGTGTACCCGTGCCTGCCACATATATAGGCCTGGTGCAAGGGTCAGGATGCCGCCACAGCCTGTGCATGCAACATAGGATTTCTGGTTAGGTAAGTATACATGGTGATCCTAGGGGTTTTACACATAAGGGCGTCAAATCGGTATGCTCCAAAGAGAGGGAGACCTATAGACTCGAGGCCAGTGGTTGCTTCTCTGACATTTTCTTATTGCCATGGAATCGTGAATCACAATAGATTATTTTAATAATCAATAGAAATGGGCTCCAAGATCGAAGTGAAAGCCCGAATATGTGAAAATAAGGGAGTGTTAATTGCAAACAAAAAACACCTATGTGGGCAGAGCTGAGACGATTCATAGCTGATCTTACATATGGCTGTGACAGCAGGACCAAAATGTAGGGACTGCACAAAATATTGGGTTCCTGAGACAGCACCACCCCTCTGGGCCCAGTGATGTCCGTAGGTTTCCGTTAAATGATAAATTAACTTCTATTTTCATGACCACCACCAAAGACCACAAGCAAGTCATAACGGGTTATTTCTGTTGACTGAGTACACTATAGCATAATTTTTGGGACAGTGTTATTCTGTGACAATAAAATGTTCCAGGAGGGTGGAATGATGGTTCATGGCAAGAGAATCTTTAAATATCTAAAGTTTGTTACTAGTCCTAAAGCTCACCTGGTTTTGAAAACATTATAGATAAGTTTAATTAAGTTAATTAAGTTCGCTAATTTGATGTAAAGTATCTTGCTTTTAGACACTTGGCATGTAAATATTTAAACCCAAATGTTTCTTTATCTGCAGAAAAAGTTCCTACGTAACTTGATTTTGGCAATGGCACGCACTCAAATGAGGATACATTTTAATATTTTGAGATTTAAACATATATATGACAATGACAAATCTAATTGCACAAAGTAAGATTGTTACCTAATAGTAATAATAATAATAGTAATAATTCACTATAAATTTGCTTATCGCTTCCTAATAAAGATTTATGCCTGATTTAGCCTAAGTTTGCTTTATTTATATTAATATTTTGAGATTTAAACATATATAGGACAATGGCAAATCTAATTGCACAAAGTAAGATTGTTACCTAATTGTAATAATAATAATAGTAATAATTCACTATAAATTTGTTTATCGCTTCCTACTAAAGATTTATGCCTGATTTAGCCTCAGTTTGCTTAATTATACTTAACATATGTTGAATGACCAACATCATTCTTAGTCTTCACACACATTACAGTAGACATACCCCAGACACTATGGACAGCACAGGGGAGGAGGCAAAGTTCATCACCTATATTTATTTGAGAAATGGCTCCTATGTATGCCCAAAGGAACCGTATGTACATGAACCCTTCTAATTGTAAAGCGCTGCAGAAAATGTTGCCGCAATATAAACTATGGTATACTGTTTTTCGCCCAATAAGACGCACCTAGGATTTGGAGGAGGAAAATAAGAACAAAGTATTCTAAACCAAGTGTTGTGCTAAACCACCCTATTACAGGCAATGTTTCATCCCCTCATCCCATTCCCCATGGGCAGTGTGGCATTCCCTGTCCCATTCCTTATGGGCAGTGTGGCATTCTCCCATCTCATTCCCATAGGCAGTGTGGCATTCCCTCTCTCATTCCCATAGGCAGTGTGGCATCCCCCCTCCCATAGGCAATGTGGCATCCCCCCCATCTCATTCCTCATATAGGCAATGTGGCATACCCCCATCCCCTTAATCAGTGTAGCAATGTGGCATCCCCCCAACCCCCTAGTAAAAAAAAAAGTATACTTACATGAATGCTGTCCCTGCTCTGGCTTCCAGCGCCGCTGCTGCCTCTTGGGTGCTTGTGTCAGCACACGCTGACCAAGAGGCAGTGGCATAGCCAGAAGCCAGAGCGGGGATGCTGTCTGCCCCCGTGCCACCACTGCCTCTCAGGCAGGTGTGTGCTGGCACAAACACTCGGTGCACACCGGTGCCGAAAGCCAGAGTGGGAACAGCGGGCACGAGATAGCTTTTTCAATCTTTTTATTAGAATTTTTTTTTTTTTTAACTTGTTACAAGATATCAAATGACAATGGCACACAGTTATTGTACAACAGATAGATATTCAAGTCCTGAACAGGTACATAGTAAAGCAGGACAGAAAATCAATTAGTATGTCCAAAATGATATATGCGTCTGCACAACTTAGCCGTTTATTTATTGCCAGCGTGTCGGCCCGGAGGCCTAGCTTGATTAGCGGTCGCTGCGCCGGATCCTAACCCCCCGCCTGAAGCCCAGGGGGCGCAGGGGTCCAAAACCAAACATTGCTGAGCGCTAAGTCAGGTGGGGAGAAGGATGAGGGATAGGGGGGGTACAGGGGGGGGGAGGACAACTGAGGTAGGGTGGCCTAAGACAATAAGGGAAGAGAAAGGTAAAGGAGATAAGGAAAAGAAAGAGGAAAGAGAAAGAAGAGAAGAGAGAGGAGCCAGGTTGTTGCTCATTGTAGCAAAGTGTTACACGCTTCCGGGTAGGCATAGTCCACCCAAGGCTTCCATACTTTGATAAATTTAGCGTGCGAATCCCTCAGGATGCTAGTCAATTTCTCATTAATCAAGATGCCATTGAGCCTGTCCTTTACTGCCTGGAAAGGGATTCCCGGCTTCTTCCAAGAACTAGCAATCGTTAGCTTAGCTGCTAGCATAAGTTGGGTAAGCAGGGCATGCTGGGCTCTATTGACACCTTCCGGTTTCACCTGCAATAGTGCCACCCAGGGGTCCTGGCGTATGTGGGTTTGTAGAAGAGTACTCAGGAGACCAAAAACTCGTGACCAGAATCTCTTAACCTTCGGGCATTCCCACCATATATGCAGGACAGAACCTTCCACCGGACAACCTCTAAAACAGTGAGCGGGATAGCCCGGAACCGCCTTAGCTATGCGCGCGGGCACCAGGTACCACCCGGTGAGCATCTTGTATGCTGCCTCTAAGGTCGTGACATTGATAGAGCACCTATTTATTCCAGTCCATATCTCCTCCCAGTCCCTCCTATCTCTGACCAGACCCAGATCAGATTCCCATCTGGCCATGTACCCATGTTTTGAGTTGGTGGGTAGCGCTACAAGGCTCGAATAAATGGTGGACACCAGGCCCGTTGTGGAGGTCCCTCGCGTGCACAATTTCTCGAAAGGGGTCATGTCCGAGGTCTCCGTCTTATGTTTTAGCAGGGTTGCAATCCAATGACGGAGTTGCATGTACCGAAATTGCTCCGACGGCGGAGCGTTCTCCCTTTCCTGCAGTGCAGGCCAGGAGATTATCTCGTCTCTGAGCAGGAGGTGGTAAAGTTTGTTGATCCCTGCACGCTCCCACCAACCAAACACTCTGGGATCTAACCCCGGAGGAAACATCGGGTTCTTAGTTATTCGCATTAATGGGAGGTGAGGGGAAATTAAATTCCCGGAATATTTCGTCCCATCCCAGATTCGAAGAGAATGGTTCAGAATGGGGCACAGGATTTGCGATCTGTGTTGCGGCGGCAGCCACATCAAACTGTCGACCGGTGCTGGGTCGCACGATGAGGCCACTAGTGCTACCCAAAGAGGCGTCTCCGTTTGGACATGTAGCTGCTGAAGCTGCCCTATCTGGGCTGCTTGGTAATATTTGCAAATACACGGGACCCCCAGGCCTCCCTCTTTCCTATGCCTAATCATGGTAGCTCTAGCAACTCTCGGCCTAGTCCTCCCCCAAACAAATTTCATTACGCTATTTTGCATGCTTTTAAGCTGAAATTGTGGTATATACACCGGGAGAGTTCTAAAGTGATATAGGAGCTTCGGAAGCAAGGTCATTTTTATGGCGTTGACCCTCCCGATCCAGGAGATTTCATGACCCCGCCAAGTATCTAGCATCGTCTTCAATCTACTAAAAAGGGGGGGATAATTTGCCTGGTACAGAGACCGATAGTGTGGCGTAATCTTGACGCCTAGGTAAGACAAGGCTCCCGAGGCCCAACGGAATGGGAAGTTGGACTGGAGAGCATTTAAAGCCGGGGCGGGGATATTTAAGTTGAGCCCCACCGATTTCTCCTTATTGACCCTGAGACCCGAAATCCTTGAGAAGGTTTCCAGAAGCTGGAGCAGGTTAGGTAACGAAGTGTGGGGCTGCGAAAGGGTCAACAAGATGTCATCGGCAAACAAACACACTTTATGGTGATAGCCCGCCATTTCAATGCCTTTTATATTCGGGTTTGCCCGAATAGCAAGGGCTAAGGGCTCCAACGCTAGCACAAATAGCACCGGGGAGAGCGGGCATCCCTGCCGGGTGCCTCTACCTATTGAGATTGGCTCAGAAAGGTAACCATTGTATTGCACTCTAGCTGAGGGGGAGGAATAAATAGAGTGGATCCAAGCCAGAAAATTGTCGCCGAAGCCCCATTTCTGGAGAGCACAGTGCATGTAATCCCACGAGAGGGAGTCAAAAGCTTTTTGCATGTCCAAAGACAACAAAAGGCTGTGGATATCTCTTTGTTGAGCCAGCTCAATCAGGTGGACTAGCCTACGAATATTGTCTGGTGCCTGTCTACATGGGACAAAACCCACCTGATCCTTCCCAATCAAGGTGCCTAGGAACCCATTAATTCTGGTAAACAGGACCTTCCCCAAGATTTTCACGTCCACATTAAGTAAAGAAATAGGCCTGTAATTTTGTGCGTCTGAGTGGTCTTTATCAGGTTTCGGGATCATACTGATGTAGGCCTCCAATGATGACTGATGTAAAGAACCCTGGTCTGTAAGGGAATTGAACATGGCCGTCAGGTGTGGAGCCAGTTCTGTGGCATATTTTTTGAAGTATAGGGCTGAGAATCCGTCTGGTCCAGGCACTTTGGATGTCTTAAGACTCTTAATGGCCCCAAGCACCTCCAAGACTGTAATGTCTGCATCAAGACACGCCTTATGGGCGTCCTGCAGCTTGGGGAGCGAGACGGAGTTTAGAAATCTCGCTGCTTCCTCCTGGGGGAACACACGGGGAGGTGTATAAAGTTTACCTAGCAGGTTTCTGAATATTTGTATGATCTTGAGAGGGTTAGCTGTAAGGTTCCCCTCAGGGGTCCTAAGCGAGATCAAAGACTGCCGCGGCCATGAGCATCGCAGTTTATTAGCCAGGGGGGTGTCAGGCTTATTGGCTCTCGCATAGTACCTCTGTTTGCCCCACCTAAGTCTTTTCTCTGCCATCTCGTCCAATGCCATATTAAGCTGGATGCTGAGCGCATCCACCTTCTTCTTGAGCTCTCTTGTCAGTCTTGCGACCCAATCCCTTCGCAGTTGTTCTAGCTGTGCAGTGAGTCGGGCCACATTGTCGTTTCTGCGTTTTTTGATGGCCGAGGCCATTGCAATAAGATTGCCCCTCATCACTGCCTTGTGAGCTTCCCGTAAGTATGCTTTTTTTTATTACATTCGCCCAATTAGACACACTGACATCACTTTTGGGGAAAAAATGGTGTGCCTCATAGGGCAAAAAACCACCGTTAGACTTATTAAGTTAACAGTTATTATTAACGGTTAAAGTTATTAAGAGTTGTTCCACCTGCCTCCATTCTCTGGATCTTTCCAAATAAATAATTAAAGCTCTACTATTGAACATCTAATAATCCTCTTCCTTGGCAGCTCCTACTGGTATTGTCAGAAGAGCTATCTCCTGCGTCCTATTAGCTGTAATCACAATCTTTGGCAAAACCAAAGTATTAGGTCTCAATAAAAATGTATCCAGGAGTATCGAACAATAAGGCTTTTTTGAGGGCCTGCAGTTCACTGACTCTTCTTGCAGAAGTAATGGCCAACAAAACTTAGGAGACCGCCACTTCTCCAGGGCCTCATCCGATGGCTCAAAGGGAGGCTCTATCAGTCCCTTCAATATAATCGATAAGTCCCATGTAGGAAAACCCTTAAAAGGAGCTGGCCTTTGCCTACTAACTGACTTGAAAACATGATTGATAAGTTCATTCTGTCTTAGATTCTGTTCAAGAAAAACTGAGAGGGCGGAAGTCTGAGTCTTTAGTGTACTTCCTGTTAGCCCCTTCTCAGATCTTTCCTGCAGGAACTCGAAAACTGTACCTATCTTTCTTTTCTTCAACTTGTTAACTTCACAATAAGAATAAAAATACAATTCTGTGATTACTCACCTGTAGAATTGGTATTATACGTATACAGCACATCCTGTTCCAGAGATACTTCCTACACATGGATAATACATCCACAAGATGGCGCTGGACTGCAGAGACAGCAAAAAAGTGGCTCCTTCCAGCCCCATATATGCCAGGGACCTCCCACAAATTCCCCAGTATTGAAAAGCAGTTAGCAAGAAGTCGGGAGAAATATAACCATAATCAAAATTTTGAACATAATAATCACCATACAGAGGTACTAAGAATAATGATAAGGGCGGGGTGGAACAGGACGTGCTGTATACGTATAATACCAATTCTACAGGTGAGTAATCACAGAATTGTATTATTCTAAATATACAGCACGTCCTGTTCCAGAGATACTCCTTACACATGGGACATCCAATAGCAGTGTCCGTAAGGTAGGGTGGGATCCCCAAAAAGTAACAGCGGGCAGTTTAAACCACTGCCGCCTGCAGAACTTTGCGGCCAAAAGCAGCGTCAGCTGAGGCCCTAACATCAACCTTGTAAAACGTAGAAAAAGTATGAACAGAAGACCAAGTAGCGGCCTTGCAAACTTGTTCAACAGAAGCCTGGTGCTGAAAAGCCCAAGAGGCATCAATAGCACGAGTGGAATGAGCAGTAAGGCGGAAGGGAGAATTCTTCCCCTTAGCAGAATAGGCCTGAATCACAGCCTGACGAATCCACTTGCTGATAGTGGATTTAGCTGGAGCCAGACCCTTCTTAGGACCAGACGGGAGCACGAAAAGAGCATCAGTCTTCCTGAAGGATTCAGTATCCACCAAATAGAACTTCAGAGTCCTGGTCACATCCAAAGAGTGTAAAACCCTCTCCTTAGGGTTACTAGGATTAGGGCACAGAGAAGGCAACACAATGTCCTGATTGAGATGAAAGGCAGACACAACTTTAGGCAGAAAATCTGGTTTAAAGCAAAACACCACCTTGTCCTGGTGTCTCTCAAAGTAAGGGGGTTTGATGGAAAGTGCCGCCAACTCAGAAACGCGCCTGACAGAAGTAATAGCCACCAAAAAGACTACCTTAAGCGTAAGAATGGACAAAGCAGCCTCGTGCAAAGGCTCAAAAGGAGACCCCTGCAAGGCAGATAAGATCAAGTTCAAGTCCCAGACTGGTATCATAGGCTTACGTGGAGGACGCACATGAGTAGCCCCCTGGAAGAAGGTCTTGACCAGATGATGTTGAGCAAAGAATCTTTGGAAGAAAATAGCTAAGGCAAAAACATGACCTTTCAGAGTACTGAGTTGAAGAACCAGATGAAAACCATGTTGCAGAAATTCCAGAATCCTAGGAATAGAAAATACACGACAGGGAAGCAATTTAGACTCACACCAGTCAATGTAAGTATGCCAAACCCTATAGTAGATGGAAGAAAAGGCCTTTTTCCTAGCCCTGATCATGGTGTTAACAACCGAGGCAGGCAGCCCCTTTTCCATTAAGATGGAGGTTTCAGCAGCCAAGCCGTCAAAGCCAGCGTTTGTAAATTGGGGTGGCGTAGCTGCCCCTGAGTGAGCAGATCTGGAACCCTGGGCAGGGCGTACTGATCTACTGCCAGCTGCACGATGTCTGCGAACCACACTCTTCTTGGCCAACAGGGGGCCACCAGGATGGTTGGCACCCCTTCCTGAGCTATCTTGCGCAGCACCCTGCCCAGCAGAGGAAGCGGGTGAAACACATACAGGAGCTGAAAGCTCTTCCAAGACATTGCTAAGGCATCCATGGCTAAGGCCAGAGGGTCCTGGGACAGAGAGACAAAGACTGGAAGCTTGTGATTGTGACGGGACGCCAACAGATCCACATCTGGCTGACCCCAATGGTGACACAGGGAGCAAAACACCCTGTTGCTGAGGGACCATTCTCCCAGGCGAGAAGTCCCCCTGCTCAGAGAGTCTGCCTCCAGATTCTCCACCCCCGGAATGTACACAGCTGAGATGCAGGGAACATTGTCCTCCGCCCAGGACAGAATCAGAGACACTTCCTTGAGGGCCCTCTTGCTCCGGGTCCCTCCCTGATGATTGATGTAGGCAATCGCCATCTGGTTGTCCGAGCAGATCCGAACAACCCGACCCCGAAGGTGTGGGGTTCAGTGGGCGAGGACCAACCTGATCGGCCTCAACTCCAAAATTTTGATAGGTGTGTGGGCCTCCTGAGGGCCCCACTGACCCTGGAATTTCAGAGATTTCCAAAAGCCCCCCCAACCTGTCAGACTGGCATCTGTGGTGACCGTCTTCCAGCAAGGGGCCAGAAAGGATCTGCCCCCCAGCAGGTACCTTGAGTCCAGCCACCACGAAAGAGACCGCCTGGCCAGAGGGGACAGAGCAATCACCTGATCCAGAGACACAGGGTCCCGATCCCAAACTGACAAGAGGTGAAGCTGAAGAGGTCTCATGTGAAACTGAGCAAACTGAAGCAGGACACCATCAGGCCCACCAGCTGCATTCCCTGCCTGATGGACGGATGAGGGCAAGACAGAAGGAGCTGTGCTTGTGCTTGAGAACTCTTCACCTTCTGCTGAGGAGGAAAGATCTTGACCTGAGATGTATCCAGAGTCATGCCCAGAAAGGACTTCACCATGGAAGGAGACAGGGAAGACTTGGGGTGGTTGATCACCCAGCTGAATGACTCCAGAGTGGACACCACCCGCTGGGTATCCAGTTCTGCCTGTTGGAAGGACTGAGAAGTGATGAGAATGTCATCCAAATAGGGAAGAATGCGAATGCCTTGAAATCTTAGCACTCCTGCCAGCACCTGGGTGAAAACCCTGGGAGCCGAGGTGAGACCGAAGGGCAAGGCCACAAATTAGTAGTGCTGATCCTCCAGAGCGAACCTGAGGAATCTATGATGACCTGTAAAGATTGGAATATGAAGGTAAGCATCCTTGATGTCTACAGAGGTCATGAAGTCCCCCGGGCGTAGGGGATTTACAGCTGAGCGCAGAGTCTCCATGCGAAAGTGTCTGAATCTGAATTTGTTGAGGAGCTTTAAATCCAGAATGGGTCTGATAGACCCATCTTTTTTGGGAACAGTGAACAGATTGGAATAATAGCCCTTGCCCCTTTCCCTTAAGGGCACCAGGCAGATGACCCCCAGCTCCAGGTTTTGGACAGCAAGACACAGGGGGTTTTGAGCTATCCGGGATTTGATGAATCTTAGGGGCGGCCAGGCTGCAAACTCTATCTTGTAACCGGAGGACACTACCTCCTGAATCCACCGGTCTGAGACATGACGCCTCCAGACGTGAGCAAAGAGTTGAAGCCGTCCCCCCACCCAGATGGGTGAGGGTGCCCCTTCATGCCTGAGGGGGCTTGGGGGAGGACTTAGGCTTGGCACCCCAGGAGGGGCCAGGGCGGCCACGTCCTCTGCCCCAAAAATCTCAGCGGGCCCCTTCCCATTCTGGACCCACGGTAGGAGGGAAGAAAGGAACCTGAACCCCAAAAGGGCCGGGACTGCATTTTACGCTGGGGTAACTTGCCTCCTTTAGCAAACAAGTCCAGACGTTCACCAAAAAGGCGCAGCCCTTTAAAGGGAAAACCAGTGAGAGCCTTCTTAGCAGCGTTGTCAGCTGCCCACTGGCGCAGCCAGACCGAGCGGCGTATAGCCACCACCAGAGCAGAAGCCCTGCCACACATTCTAATTGTATCATCCAAGGCAGAGAGAACATATGCAACAAATTCTTCACAACGCAGAAGAGCTCTATACTCTTCACTACCCGCATCATCAGGGGCCCCATCTAAGAGACTCTTAAGCAGACTTTTAATAGCAACAGCTGTAATGGCAGAGGCACGGACCGGATGCAGCGCGGTCCCCACACAAGCAAAGGCATGGCAAGCCAACTGATCAATGCGCCGGTCCTCACCATCCCTCAGGGTAGTAGAGTCAGGGGAATGCATGACAGATGTGTTGGACAACCCCAGAATTGGTGCATCCACTTCAGGAGGACATGATCAATGCTTAACCACTTCAGCGGGAAAGGGATACCTCTTATCCCAACTCTTTGGTACCCCGGGAAGCCTGCTAGGCCATTCCCACTCTTTGAGCACCAGATTATTAAATTGAGTTTGTTCAGGAAACTCAAAGCGTGGTTTAACTGTATGAAACAGCTCCCCCTGCTGCTGAGGAGCCACGGCAGGAGGAGAGATACAGAGCACTTCAAAGATATGAGCCAAAAGCCTGCCAGTATCATCTGGAGCCCATGGGTCAGACCCAGACTCGGCATAACCCTTAGGCTGCTCATCAGATGATTCTAAATCAGAAAATAATTCCCCCTCTTCCAAGGGAGTATAACCAGTAATGTCAAAAATTCCTCAGCCTCCATAGGAAAGAGAGTAACACTGGGTGACAAATGCCGCTTCTTAGCAGAAGCCTTACGCGGGGCAGAGCCAGCAATCTGCCTTTCAATGCTGGCCACCAGAGCAGCCAAATCAGGTTGAGACTCCCCACTGGTATGCACCTCACTAGGAGTCAGATGTAAGCGTGGGGGGGGGGGTAGGTGAAGCCAGAGGGGGCGCACCACCGGGCCCAGTAATGCAACGCAAGCACCTGCTGGGCGCAGGGTACACAAACCCGCACATCATCACTTATAGGGGACACCCCACACGCAACACACAGCCGGGCTTGTCCCGAAGGAACCCCGAGCACATTATCCTGAGAAGCCTCCATATGGTGATTATCACGGCACAACAGGCCAATTAGTTAACACTAAATAGAGGGAATAGGACCGGGAGAAACCACAAAAAAGGTTGGCCCGCCTGCAAGACATAAGCAAAAAGATCCCGTAAGCTAAATGCAGTACAATGAAATACAAAAACAAACCAGCCCGCAGGGGCACTTACGGACCGCGATAGTGAGACACCAGCCACGCAGCACAGAGAAGCAAAATGGCGCCCGCATATACCTCGAGGGACGGCCCGCAGAGACAGTGATGCAGAAAGCGTCATCCACAAAGCCCGCCCCCCTGAAGAGCGCGAAACGTGCCCACGTGACAAGGCCAACCAATGATGGCGCAGCAGCGCCTGAGGCGATGTTGCTGCCGACCACAGAGCGTAGTACAAGCGCGCGGCAGCGGCAGCAACAGCAACAAGAAAACCAGTGCAATCTACTAAGGAGAGCGAAGGGGAAGCAGCGGCCAGCCAAAAAGGAGCCGAGGGGACAGGGGGCACACGGACGTGGGAGGGGCATCCCATAAGGCTCACCATGGGCCTATACCGCCTACCCTTTGGTGGGGGATTGCAGTTGGAGCAGTGCTCCTTAGCATCTGACAGCGGTGCCGCCTACCATCACCCGACCAGTGCAGCCTAAGCTGGGAGGCAATAAAATGGAATGGGTGGGAATAGTCCTACAGGGCCGCAGGCTAATAAGCCCCGCTCACCTGCGAGTAGAGAGAGCCATCTTCTTGTCATCGCAGCCAGACTGCAGAGAAGATCTGGGGAATTTGTGGGAGGTCCCTGATATATATGGGGCCGGGAGGAGCCACTTTTTTGCTGTCTCTACAGTCCAGCGCCATCTTGTGGATGTATTACCCATGTGTAAGGAGTATCTCTGAAACAGGACGTGCTGTATACTTAGAATAAAATGGCCATATCTTTCTAGTGGTTATTTTATCTGTTGTCTAGTAGATTTTCAATCACTATGTCCGAACAGCCCTTAACATTTAAGATACACCTTTCAACATCCACGTCGTCAGCTGAAGTCTTGATGGATTCGGATGTAGAATGTCGCACTGATGAATAATGTTCCGAAGATCTGGAAGCCGTCAAGGACCTTTCTTCACCATTCTTCTTAACCCCACGGACCATACTTTCTCGGGTCAGAAAGGAGCAATCAGGATGATCTGAGCCTCTTCCTGTGCTATCTTGTGGATAACTTGTGGCAGAATTCTGAAAGGAGGAAAAGCATAAGCTAGGTGAAACCTCCAAGGCTGAGCTAGAGCATCCACTGCTAGCACACCCTCTCCCCTTGCAAGCGAGAAAACCTTTTTGCATTTTGAATTGCTGGCCCTGGCAAACAGACCCACCTGCGGAAGCCCCCAAACATGATCTGATGAAACACTCCCTGGTTCAGATACCTCTCTGATTGCTGAACATTTACTCTGCTTAGACAATCCGCTAAAGTGTTGAGGGTTTCCTTCAGATGGATTGCCGCCAGAGACCGAACCTGTGTTTGAATGGGTAGAAGGATTTCGTTTGACAGATTCATCAGCACAAGGGACCTTGTCCCTCCCTGAAGGTTTAGATAGGCTACTGTTGAGGGATTGTCTGACCTTACTAGTACCTCTCTGTCTGCAATGACCTGCTGAAAATGACTCAAAGCCAGTTTGACCGCCAGGAGCTCTCTGTAGTTTGAGGACCTGGCCACCAAGGACCTTGTCCATTTTCCTTGTAACTGTAGATTGTTTACATGGACTCCCCAACCCCAGATGCTTACGTCTTTTGGTCTGTGTCCACTCCTTTCCCTTTTTTAGTACTAGTGGATTTGTCCAACATCTTAAATCCTCTAGGACAAATGGACTTAAATGGACCAGTTGATCTAGTGACCCCTGAGGTCTGTCCCATCGATCTAGAAGAAAAACTTTGCAACACTCTTGTGTGAAGTTGAGCCCATGGCACTGTCACAATTGATGACGTCATTAGACTCAGCACCTGCATGATCTGCCTTATGGACACCTGAGTCACTATCATTAACTTTTGAACTTCCGCTCTGATCTTTTCTTCCTGTTCTTGAAATTCTTTGCTGTGTGCTGTCTATCATGAATCCCAGAAACTTGCATTGCTGACTGGGTGTTAGGGTGGATTTCTCTAGATTTATTTCCCACCCCAGATTCTTCAGTAGGACCAGGGTCTTTCTGAGATCTACCAGGAGCAACTGTTCTGACTTGTTTAGCAGAAGAAGATCGTCCAGATAAGAGATCACTGTGAATCGCTGCGAGGACAGGCCGAAGGACAGTGCTCTGTACTGGTAGTGCAGGATCTCCTGGCCCCACTGAGCTGCGAATCTAGGGTACTTACGGTGGGCGGTCAAAATGGGAACATGAAGGTAAGCGTCCTGAACTTCCACCATCCACACATTCTCTGTTAGAATGTTCCTGACGGAAAAAATAGACTCCATTCTGAACCTCTTGTAATGAATGAATTTGTTTAATCTTTTCGGATTCAAAATCATTCAAAATTTTCCTGAACACTTGAGAATAGAACCCCACCCCCTGAAGGGTTGGTGGGACCTCTTCTATCACCCTCTTCTGCAGAAGCTCCAGGATGACTGAGGGGAAAGCTGATCTCTTTTTGGAGTCCCTTGGGAGTTTGGTCACTAAAAATACCATTTTGTGAATACTCACCTGTAAAATGGGTATTATAAGTATGTCACACACCCCGCTTCAAAACTATTATTACACTTGGGTTATACTGACCTGTAGAGGGCAAACTTGCAGAGTCAGGAAAAAAGAGAGCCCCTCCCGGTCTATAAATACCTGGGACCTCCCACCATATCCCAGCTTTCAAACAGCAGTAAGGCAAAGGGACCAGGAAGATCCAACAGTAAACCTTCAAATCAAAAAGCTTCACCATATAAAAGATCCAGGATACCAAAAAGGGCGGGTGAAGCGAGGTGTGTGACATACTTATAATACCCATTTTACAGGTGAGTATTCACAAAATGGTATTATTCTAAGTATGTCACACACACCCCGCTTCAAAACTATTATTACACTTGGGACATCCAAAAGCAGTGTCCACAAAGGGCGGGTATCCAACAAGGCAAAAATGCATAACTCAAACCACTGCAGCTTGCAGAACCTTGCGGCCAAACACAGCATCCGCTGAGGCCCGCACATCAACCTTATAAAACTTGGAAAAGGTGTGAATAGAAGACCAAGTAGCAGCCTTACAAACTTGTTCAACAGAAGCCTGGTGCTGAAAAGCCCAAGACGCTCCAATAGCACGGGTAGAATGAGCAGTAACACGAAAAGGGGGAACCTTCCCCTTGGCAGAATAGGCCCCAACAATAGCCTGGCGAATCCATTTACTAATGGAAGACTTAGCAGGAGCCAAACCTTTCCTAGGCCCACAAGGAACCACGAACAAAGCATCAGTCTTACGAAAAGGAGAAGTAGTAAGCAAATAGTACTTCACACAGCGCACCGCATCCAAAGAATGCAAAACCCTCTCCTTGTCATTCCTAGACTTAGGACACAAGGAAGGAAGAACAATGTCTTGGTTAAGGTGAAAGGAAGAAACCACCTTAGGAAGAAAATCAGGTTTGAATCGAAAAACCACCTTGTCCTGATGCCTCTCAAAGTTAGGAGCCTGAATTGACAAGGCTGCCAACTCCGAGACACGCCGAACAGAGGTGATGGCAACCAAAAAGACAACCTTCTGAGTTAACGTAGAAAGAGCAATATCCTGCAAAGGCTCAAAGGGAGGCCCCTGAAGAGCAGAAAAACCCAAATTCAAATCCCACACTGAGAACATAGGTTTCCTAGGAGGTTGCACATGCGAAACCCCCTGGAAGAAGGTCTTAACCAAAGGATGAAGCGCAAAAGACCTTTGAAAAAAGACAGACATGCAGAGACCTGCCCTTTCAAGGTACTCAGCTGGAAACCCAAGTCCAGCCCATGTTGCAGAAAATCCAAAATCCTAGAAATAGAGAACACCCTGCAGGGCAAGGCCCTGACCTCACACCAATCAATATAAGACCTCCAAGTCCTATAGTAGATGGTAGAAGAGGATCTCTTCCTAGCACTAATAAGTCTGAATTACAGAATCAGAGAGGCCTTCCTCCTTTAAGATGGAGGTTTCAGCAGCCAAGCCGTCAAAGCCAGCGTTGGTAAATTGGGATAAAGTAGTTAAGCCTGAGTGAGCAGGTCCGGCCGAAGGGGCAGAACGAAGTGATCCACTGCCAGCCGGACGATGTCCGCGAACCACACCCGCCTTGGCCACCTTGGAGCCACCAGAATGGCGGGAACCCCTTCTAGGGCTAGCTTTCGCAACACCTTGCCCACCATGGGAATTGGAGGAAACAGATAGAGAAACCCCAGGTCCCTCCAGCTCAGGGACATGGCATCAACTGCCAGAGCCAGAGGATACTGAGAGAGAGACACAAAAGCCGGAAGTTTGTGATTGTGACGAGAGGCAAACAGGTCCACCTCCGGTGTCCCCCCACCGGAGGCAAAGAGACCGAAAAACCTTGGGATTGAGAGACCATTCCTCCCGGCGAGAAGAACACCTGCTCAGAGAGTCCGCCTCCGTGTTCTCCACGCCCGGGATGTACACCACCGAGATGCAAGGGACATGGCTCTCCGCCCAGGCCAGAATCAGAGACACCTCCCTGAGGGCACTCCAGCTGCGAGTCCCTCCCTGGTGATTGATGTAGGCAACCACTGTACGATTGTCCGACCGAACTTGAACCGGCAAGCCCTGTAACTGCTGTGTCAAGCGAGACAGAACCAACCTGATGGCTCTCAACTCCAGAACATTGATAGGCAAGTGGGCCTCCTGAGGCCCCCACAGCCCCTGAAACTGAAGATCCTTCCAGAAGCCTCCCCACCCCGACAGACTGGCATCCGTGGTGACTGTCTCCCAAAGAGGCGTCAGAAAAGACCGGCCCCTCAAGAGATTGGCCGGAACCAGCCCCCACTGAAGAGACTGCCGAACCCGGGAGGACATCTGGAAAGACAGATCCAACGACCTTGGACACCTGTCCCAAGCCGCCAACAGATGAAGCTGAAGCGTCCTTGTGTCAAACTGAGCAAAGGGAACCGCCTCGAAGGAGGCCACCATCAATCCCACCAGTCTCATTCCCTGCCGGATAGACGGCCAAGGGTTGGACAGAAGAAGCTGAGTCAATTCCTGAATCAAAAGAACCTTGGAGTGAGGAAGAAACACTCGGTGATGGAAGGAAGCCAGAGACATTCCCAGGAAGGACACCACCCTGGAAGGAGAGAGGGAGGACTTGGGATAATTGAGCACCCAGCCGAAACTCTCCAGAGTGGACACCACGGTCCTGGTGTCTGTCTCCGAGTGACTGAACGAAGAAGCCATGATGCAAAGGTCGTCCAAATAAGGCACAACGCGAATACCCTGGGCTCTGAGGAGGGCCATCACCCCTGCCCGCACCTTGGTGAACACCCTTGGAGCCAAGGTAAGGCCGAACAGAAGAGCCACAAATTGAAAATGCCGACCACGAACCTGAGGAATCTCTGGTGTGCCGGGAAAATAGGTACATGAAGATAAGTGTCCTTGATGTCTATGGACGTCATGAAGTCCCCTTGATGAAGAGAATTGATGGCTGAGCGCACAGTTTCCATGCGGAACTTCCGGGGGCGGATAAACCTGTTGAGGAACTTCAGATCCAGAATGGGACGAACGGATCCATCGTTTTTGGGCACCGTGAACAGATTGGAATAAAAGCCCAGGCCCACGTCCGGGGGAGACACCGGACAAATAACCGCCATGTCCTGAAGATTCCTTACAGCCGCCCGGAGCCCCTGTGCGGCCAGAGGATCCGAAGGCACACGAGACCTGAAAAACCTGGGAGGAGGTCGGGACTCGA
The DNA here is from genome assembly GCA_027917425.1 of Gastrophryne carolinensis. Taxonomy (NCBI): domain Eukaryota; kingdom Metazoa; phylum Chordata; class Amphibia; order Anura; family Microhylidae; genus Gastrophryne; species Gastrophryne carolinensis. The sequence continues at coordinate 140,493,085 of CM051237.1, forward strand.
ACTCCAGCTTGTAACCGGACGACACCACCTCCAGGATCCACCTGTCCGAGACCGCCTGGTTCCAGATCTGGGAGAAGTGTCGCAACCGTCCCCCCACCCACAAGGGTGAGGGCACCCCCTCATTGCTGACCGGGCTTAGCAGCGGGTTTGGGCTTAGAGCCCCAGGAGTAACCAGGATGGGCACGACCTCTGCCCCTAGTCCAGGCAGCCCCTCTGGAGGAGGAGAAGGCCGAACCCCTGCCAGCTCTGGCTCCCCGAAAGGATGGATTAAAGGCAGCCGTCCCCCGAAAGGAGCGGCGCTGTTTCTTTCGCTGAGGTAACTTACCTCCTTTTGCAACAGAATCCAATTTATCTCCAAAGGCGCAGACCCACAAAAGGGAGAGCCGTAAGAGACTTCTTTGAAACAAAATCAGCAGCCCATTGACGCAACCAAACCGACCGTCGGATAGCCACCAACAAGGCCGTAGTCCTACTACACATCACCATGGTGTCATCCAGAGTGGCAAGCACAAAAGACAAAATGACTCACAACGTTTGAGACCAATGAACTCCTCACAAGCCGGAAGAAGACAACAAATCCCTGACAATTGACCTGGAAGCCAACAACAGTGCCGAAGCACAAACGGGCCGCAAAGCCGACCCAACACTGGCAAAACCATGGCAAGCCAACTGGTCAATACGTCTATCCTCACCATCCTTGATGGTGGAATGCAAAACAGCAGTGCTAGACAACCCCAAAACCGGGGCATCAACTTCGGGAGGGGAAGACCATCGCTTAACCAGGTCCGCCGGGAAAGGATATTTCTTATCCCAACCCGGAGGAACACCAGGCAGGCGAGTAGGCTTTTCCCATTCCTTAAGAATGACATCGTCAAAATGCCTTTGATGGGGAAACTCCAAGCGCGGCTTGGAGTATTCAAACAACTCCCCTTTTGGCGGAGGAGCCACCTCAGGAGGAGCGATAGCCAAAACTTCAAACATCTGAGCCAGGATCGAAGGGGTGTCAAGGGCATCCCCCTGCGCCTGCTCACCAACCGCACTAAAGAATTGCTGGTCGTTAGCCTCGTCCAATTCCTCAAAGAGCTCCCCCTCCTCTGGCGGGGAGCAATCGGACCAGTCTAACGAGTCAAACTCTTCAACATCACAGGCCGGCGCGGCAGGGGAAAGATGCTTCCGCTTAGCCGGGGCCTTCTGGGCAACCACAGTAGAAAACATTTTCTCAAGATTGGCCAATCTAGCACACACCTCAGATTGCGACTCCCCACCTATGACAATGTCACATGGGGTACGGAACAGGCGGGGAGGGGTAGGTGATGTCACGGGCGGCGAAGAGCCGGAGGACTGCCGCGTAATATTCCACTGTGCACATGGAATGCAGAGTATGACATCATCCCCTGGAAGGGAAGCCCCACACCCCAAACATTGCCTGGATTGCCCCGAGGGGCCATTCCCGATATCGTTGGAAGCCTCCATATGGTGAAATTGTGGCTGTCGCAATGACCCAGGGATTTACGCAATAAGCAACCTGGGATGCCCCTTTAATGTCCCACGTGGGAGAATTTATAGGGAAACCTAAAACTACCCAGGTATCTAAGACCGGGAGACCCCTTTAACTTGCAACCCGGGATCTGGAAAAAAGAGAGAGACAGTCACTCCAGAGTAAGGTTTCCCACACAGCAAAAGCATGCATAGACAAATAATATATACATATATACACAGAAATATGCACAAAAAGGTAGCAGCGCTAACCAAACTTAACAAGAAGGGACAGGAATTAACCTGCACCTCAGCGAGCCAAAACTGCAACACCCGGCAGATCAGCCGGCCCAAGACACAAGGAAGGCAAGGTACTCACAAGATGGCGGAACACACGATCCGCAGCAGCAGCAGGAGGAAGGAGGAGCGGGGCATGCCAGGACCAAAAAACGCACAAAGCGCCCCGGCCCCGCCCCCTACCAGCCACACAGCACAGCGCGGGCCGCGCGATGCGTAGCCTCGCCCCTCCAGCCTAGCCAAGCAACGCTGAGCCGCCAACCAGCAAGGAGGAGGTGGGCCGTCGGATGCGCGAAGCGTCCGGCCCGGCCCTCCCCCCTGAGAAGAGCAAGGAGCTCCTCCACAGCGCCAAATCGGGAGCGGGCGGGCCGCCGGCTCGCGCGCCGAACCCGGCCCTGCCCCTCCCGCAGCACAACGAAGGTGGAGAAGCTCCCCATCTCCAAGGCTGCGCCGCGTGTCCGACAGTGAGAAAGCACACACACACAACCTATGTCAAAGCATAAGCACACATACACACACACACACGAGGGAAAGCCCCCCCCCTAGCGTAGGGAGAAAAAGGGGACCGAGCGGGGGAGAAGTGCCAACACCCATGGGGTGGGAACAGGGACGGGGCATCCCAAATCCGGGATCACCAGACCGGATAACTACTTGCCCCCTAGTATGGGGCCTTGCGGTGGAGCTAGGCTCCTAGGCACCATAAGGTGCCGTCTACCATCGCCCGGCCCCGCAGCCTAGGCTGGGAGGCTTCTCTAAGGGGAACTAAAAAAAGTGCCGGGCAGAAATAGAACCGAGAGGGGGGCCGGGAGTTACCCCGGCTACCTGCAATCAGACTTCATTCTTCTGACTTGTCGCCGATCTGCAGAGAAGAAACACTGGGATATGGTGGGAGGTCCCAGGTATTTATAGACCAGGAGGGGCTCTCTTTTTTCCTGACTTCTCTGCAAGTTCGCCCTCTACAGGTCAGTATAACCCAAGTGTAATAATAGTTTTGAAGCGGGGTGTGTGACATACTTAGAATAATGAGGAGTGGGGAGGGAGGAAAATTCGAAGCAATACCCCTCTTGCGGTGACTGTAGCACAAAGTGACTTTGAGTTACTTTTCTCCAAGCGGCTATAAACCTGGAGCGTCTGCCCCCAACTGGCAGCTCCTTGTCAGGACTGAGGCTTAGGCCCCTCTGTAGGCCTAAACTGCACATTAAACCTCCATTGGGCCGGGATCCCTCCTTGCCTGGGATCCCGGCTTTCTAAGCTCAGGCTGTCTGGGTTGAGTAACACACACCCTACCTCTTTATTTTACTGCCTTTATTTCTTAACCGAGCACCGAATCCCTCGCCTTTTAACGGGAAACCTCATACCGGTTTCAGTAGACCTGGATAGAATAGTATCTAATTCTTCTCCAAAGAGAAAATTACCACGAAAGGGATCCCACACAACTTGGTCTTAGAAACTTTATCACCTGACCAGGCTTTTAATCACACAGTTGTCCTAATACAGGAAACTAAAGCCGAAATCTTTGCTGCTGCCCTGATGTTCTCCGTACAAGCATGAGTAAGGAGGGTGACTGCACTGTAAAAGGTTGGAAGAACCTTCAGAAGGCTTTCCCCAGGAGTATTACTTGCCATACACACTTTTAAATTATTAAAGTGGACCAACACCCAGGATTTTGACTATCCTGGGTTTTGGTCCACTTCGGAGGGGCACCCCGATTGGGGGTGCCCCGCTGTGTGAAACCCCCCAGAAAGCCCCAAAACTCACCTCACCACGCTCCCACGTGACCGCGTCGTCCAATCCCCGCCGACGTCCAAGCGGGTGACAGCGACGTCCAAGACAGCGCGTCCGCCACCGCCTCCCGCACGGCACTCTTACAGGGCGCGCGCCCGCTCCGGGCATTCACAAACGGCCGTCGCAGGCGCGCGCACGTCTAGAGGGGCACGCGGGAGGCAGCCGCCGCCGATAAGGTAAGGTTTTTGGGGGGTTTCACCCCGCGGGACATCCCCATCTCGGATGTCCCGCGGTGAGGGAGGTGATCGGCCCGGGAATCTTATAGATTCCTGGGCCGATCACCCCTGGGTATTGGTCCACTTTAAGCCAGACCATCATGCTTCTTAGGATACCATAAGATGCCAAGGGGGGCCTATAAGAAAAAGAGGCCGCATCGCAGGCTCTCTTGGCCAAGTCTTAATGGAGCCACAGCACCCAACCCTGTTAGCTTGCAGACAAACCTATAATTGGTCTCTAAATCTGGTTAAAAACAGAGGTCCGCACACATCTACCTCTTTGAGGTGCAGTCCTAATTCTAATCTCTGAGAGCCCCCTTTACGAAGCCCCCATACAATGCAATAGATAAATTGGGAGCAGGCTTACCCGAGGTTGCCCTATAACCTCAAGTGCAGCCCATGGGGTGGAAGGGTTGAAGACCTCGCAATACAGCCTAGACTCCACACCCCATGTGTTTGCCCAAATTCAAAAGAAATAAGGAGGGGTGGCAGCTGCTCAGACCAATTTTTAACTAACCTGGGAGGTGAAGGTGAGCAGGGCAAGCTTTTTAAAGCCCTCGGCATAAACATTTTTTTCTCTGGCTTTTCCCATTCATTAATCAAAGCCTTCAAGGTGGGGAGTGGACAGGAAAAACCTTGGACTTTTTTTCAAACAACATCTTGTATAATTAGTCCTGATAGGGGCATTTCTTCCTCCTGAATTCCCCAGGTTGCATAAAGGTCTCCTAACAGTTTTTCGATTTCCGCTGACATCTTCCTCACTAGAGGAAGTCTGAGAGGGAGGTTCCTCTTCACCAGATTCTGGCTCCACATTAGCCAGCAGCAAAACAAAAAAAAACATCAGGAGCGTTAGCCATACGGGATGCTCCAACGCCTTCTCCCAGACCCTGTGCAACTAGGTTAACTGAGGGTGCAGTAGCAATGGATGGCTTGGGATGCCCCTTGTCCTGCTGAGCCTCTTGTATTGAAGCAACCTGCTGCTTTATTACTAGGATCTCCTTTATTAGGGCAGCTGTATCAGTGTCTCTCTTTGCTTCCCTGCATTCCTGGAACAGAAGACTCCACCAAGTATCCAAGTAAGAACACATTGACAACCATTACAACGTTTAGACTTTTTGACCGCCTTCTTATGTTTCGGGGTTTCGGGATCCTTATCTTTTCAGCATTGCAGGCTAAATAAGACATACGAAATGTAAACTTAATCTTACTGTCCTGCACCATCCTCATTGTCCCAAATACACAAGGCAAGAGTCCTATCAGTTTTTGGAAGATGTCCACCTGTGGTGCTGTCACTTTAAAGTGGACCAACACCCAGGATTTTGACTATCCTGGGTTTTGGTCCACTTCGGTGGGGCACCCCGATCGCGTCCCTCTTACAGGGAGCGCACCCTGCTAGAGGGACGCACGGGAGGCGGCGGCGGACGCGCATGCGCCGCTGGAACGTGGAAAAGGTAGGATTGTGGGCTTCCTGGGGGGTTTCACCACGCGGGACATCCCGATTTCGGATGCCCCGCGGGGAGGGATCTGATCGGCCCGGGAATCTTATAGATTCCCGGGCCGATCCCCCCTGGGTGTTGGTCCACTTTAAAATCAACGCTCTCTGCAGCTGCTTGAGCCCGCTCCTGCTGTCAGTGGCACTCCCACAGCTGCTTTGCCTGATCCCCACTTGACATTTTCCGCTGTCTGCCGGTTCCACTGGCCTGTCTCCTGCTGACCTGCTCACTGGTCGAGGGAGAAATGCCACCTCTATCTTCTGGTTGCTGCACGTGGCTCTTTCCAGAACCGGAAGTGATGGCACGGGAACCAGAAGTGACATGCCGGGTCCTGTCTTTAGGCTCCGCCCCCAAATTCAAACATTTGGAGGGAAATCAACCACAAAAAGGAAAAAGGTGACCATGACTTCACCAACCTGAATCCAGCGTGAGGTCCAATTTAGAAGGCTGGCATACCCATAGCAAGAGAAACTGCCCGGGATTTTAAGGTGACGTCACACCATTTGTGGAGAGGTCAAACTTTGTGGGAGTAATGAAACCCTAGCTGCCCCAAGTCAGCGTGCATGTGACTACACCCCGTATGTAACAAAATAAAGGGTACAGCAAGCTGCCCAGAAGCTCTGGGTTGCTTAATATAAAAAATTGGCCGTAGACTAACTGTCTTCAGAACACTCTGTCCAGTGGTTCCCCCAGAGAGGAAACACAAAGAACTGAGGTAGAGAGGAAGGGGTGGGACTTTTAATCTCTGTTCATGTTTGTGTTTCCTCCCAGGGGGTGGAGCATAATATCGTGTGTTCAAGCTGAAGGGTGACTGGTATGTAGTTGATGAATAGATAATAAATAAATGCCTCAATCAAATTAATAACATCCCAAGCGATTGGACATACCACAAAGGATGCAAACAGCCAATTTCAAAATAAGACATTTTATGTGTTTTAGTGGTATGGAAGAGTTGAGCGAACCAAAAGGGAATATTTTGTGCTGGCGAAATCTCTTAACTGAAACTTAAATGTGAGCGGGCTTTACTTTCATGAGATTTAACACCTAAAAGTGCACCCAGAGTTGAACATGAGTTGAAGCATGTCCCCCACAGTTACCTGTTGGATTACTGATTTTAACTGAAGAAAATAAAAGCTGAAGATTTTACAACATTTGCTGGCTGGCTCAATAATTCTTACCATGTCCCCCACAGTTGCCCAACGTATGCCTACTGTAAGTCTGATTTTTTGTCTACCAAAATTTACTAGCATTATCGCTAGCCCGACACGCCTTGCTCTGTTGAAGTTGATAGGCACCCACACAATGTGGAAGGATGTGGCTGCTGCTCTGTAAGGCAGCCACCGGGCGCACCAGAGAGAAGCGCTGGATGTAGAGACCAGGGGCTTGATTCAACATAGAAAAAAAATTTGTTTTGGTTGGAAAATTGGATTGCATGCAAAAAACTAGGACTATCACGAAAAAAAAATGGACCAATGATAAAAATTCATATACATATGCTGGATGGCAGGAGGAGGGGTCACTTATACACCCAGCGAGATGAAATAATACCATTTTGTGAAATACTCACCTGTAAAATGGGTATTATAAGTATGTCACACACCCCGCTTCAAGATATCCATAACATGTGGGTAATACCGACCTGAAGGGGCGTTCCTGCAGAGATGATAGCAAAAAAGAAAGCCCCTCCCTGATCCATAAATACCTGGGACCTCCCACTCATCACCCAGTATATAGAAGCAGTAAGGTAAGGGACCAGGAAGAGGCAAATATAAGTCATAACAACGCAAAGTTCACAAAATAAAGGATCCAGAATACAAGAAGGGCGGGTGAAGCGGGGTGTGTGACATACTTATAATACCCATTTTACAGGTGAGTATTTCACAAAATGGTATTATTCTAAGTATGTCACACACCCCGCTTCAAGATACCCATAACATGTGGGACATCCAATAGCAGTGTCCATAAACAGGGCGGGGATCCAAAACAAGGCAACAATGCACAACTTAAACCACAACAGCTTGCAGAACTTTGCGGCCAAAAACAGTATCCGCTGAGGCCCGAACATCAACCTTGTAAAACTTGGAAAAAGTGTGAACAGAGGACCAAGTAGCGGCCTTACAAACTTGCTCAACAGAGGCCTGGTGCTGGAAAGCCCAGGACGCTCCAACCGCACAAGTAGAATGAGCAGTAACACGAAAAGGGGGACTCCTCCCCTTGGCAGAATAGGCCCCAATGATGGCCTGACGAATCCATTTACTAATGGAAGATTTGGCAGGAGCCAAACCTTTCCTAGGCCCAAAGGGCACCACAAAAAAGCACCAGTCTTACGAAAGGAAGACGTAACCACCAGATAATATTTCACAACACGAACCACATCCAAGGAATGCAGCGCCCTTACCTTGTCGTTGCTGGGATTAGGACATAGAGAAGGCAGAACAATGTCCTGATTCAGATGAAAAGCAGAGACCACCTTAGGAAGAAAATCCGGCTTGAAAGGAAAGACAACCTTATCCTGATGCCTTTCGAAGTACGGAGCTTTAATGGATAAAGCTGCCAACTCAGAAACACGCCGAACTGAAGTGATAGCCACCAAAAAGGCCACCTTTTGAGTAAGTGAAGACAAAGCAACCTCATTCAAGGGCTCAAACGGAGGACCCTGAAGAGCAGAAAGAACCAGGTTCAAATCCCAAACTGGAACAAAAGGCTTCCTAGGAGGCCGAACATGCGTAACTCCTTGGAAAAAGGTCTTGACTAAGGGATGAAGTGCAAAGGACCTTTGAAAGAACACCGCCAGGGCAGAAACCTGCCCCTTCAAGGTACTAAGTTGATGCCCCAGATCCAGACCATGTTGAAGAAACTCCAGGATTCTGGAAATGGAGAACTCCTGACAAGAGAAAGACCTACTTTCACACCAGTCAATATAGGACCTCCAAGTCCTATAGTAAATAGTAGAAGAAGAGCGCTTCCTGGCGCTAATAAGAGTCTGAACCACCGCGTCAGAAAGACCTTCTTCCTTCAAGATGGCGGTTTCAGCAGCCACGCCGTCAAAGCCAGCGAAGGTAAATTGGGATAGCGCAGCAGACCCTGGGTGAGCAGGTCCGGCAGTAGAGGCAGAACGAACTGATCCTCTGCCAGTCTTACCAGGTCTGCGAACCAGACCTGCCTTGGCCACCTTGGTGCCACCAGAATCGCCGGCGCGCCCTCCACAGTCAGCTTGCGCACCACTCTGGCTACCATTGGAAACGGAGGGAACAGGTAAAGAAACCCCAGATCCCTCCAGTTCAGAGACATGGCATCCCCTGCCAGAGCCAGAGGATCCTGCGAGAGAGACACAAAGACTGGAAGCTTGTGATTGTGACGAGAGGCAAAGAGGTCCACCGCTGGGAACCCCCACCTGAGACAGATCGAGCGAAACACCTTGGGACTGAGAGACCACTCCCCCTGACGAGAGGAGGCCCTGCTCAGCGAGTCCGCCTCCGTGTTCTCCACTCCCGGGATGTAGACTGCTGAGATACACGGGACGTGGCTCTCCGCCCAGTCCAGAATCAAAGACACTTCCCTGAGGGCACTCCTGCTGCGAGTCCCCCCCTGGTGATTGATGTAAGCAACCGCCGTCCGGTTGTCCGACCGAACCTGAAATTGACCGACCCCAGCCACCATTACAGGGATCGACGAACTCGGGGAGTCATCAGGAAGGACTGATCCAACGATAGAGGGGACTTGTCCCAAACCTTCAACAGATGAAGCTGAAGCGTCCTTGTATGAAACTGCGCAAAGGGAACTGCCTCGAATGAGGCCACCATTAACCCCACCAGCCTCATCCCTAGCCGGATGGCCGGACGAGGGACCGACAAGAGAAGCCGAACTAAATCCTGAATCAAAAGAATCTTGGCCTGGGGCAGAAACACCCTGGCCTGCGAAGTGTCCAGAGACATTCCCAGAAAAGTCACTACTCTGGACGGAGAAAGGGAAGACTTGGGGTGGTTGACCACCCAACCGAACCTCTCCAGTATGGACACCACCACTCTGGTGTCCAACTCCGCTTGGTTGAAAGAGGAGGCCATGATCAGAAGATCGTCCAAATAGGGCACAATGCGGATACCCTGAACCCTCAGCAGAGCCATCACTCCCGCTAGCACCTTGGTGAACACCCGAGGAGCCGAGGTGAGACCGAAGGGGAGTGCCACAAACTGAAAATGGCGATCCTCCACCACGAACCTGAGAAACCTCTGGTGTGCTGGAAAAATTGGAACGTGCAAATAAGCATCCTTGATGTCTATGGACGTCAGAAAGTCTCCCTGACGAAGAGAGTGAATGGCCGAACGCAGCGTTTCCATGCGGAATTTCCGTGGCCGGATGAACCTGTTGAGAAACTTCAGATCCAAGATGGGTCGGACCGATCCGTCCTTCTTGGGTACCGTGAACAGATTGGAATAAAAACCCCTGCCCTGATCCGAAGGGGGCACTGGGCAAATGACAGCCATGTCCAGAAGGTTCTGCACTGCCAACAGGAGCCCCTGCGCCGCTAGAGGTTCCGAAGGCATCCGAGATCTGAAAAATCTGGAAGGGGGGCGGAGCTCGAACTCCAGCTTGTAACCGGAAGACACCACTTCCCGGATCCATCGGTCCGAGACCTCTTGATCCCAGACCTGGGAGAAGAGTCGCAGCCGTCCCCCCACCCGCAAGGGTGAGGGTGCCCCCTCATTGCTGAGCCGGCTTGGCAGCCGGCTTGGGCTTAGAGCCCCAACTGAATCCTGGACGGGCACGTCCTCTGCCCCTGCTCCCAGAATCTCCTCTGGAAGAGGGGAATGCAAATCCCCTGCCAGATCTGGCCCCACGAAAGGAGGGGGTAAAGGAAGGCGCCCCCCGAAAGGGACGGCGTTGTTTCTTGCGTTGAGGTAACCTACCACCCTTGGTAACAGGTCAAATGTCTCTCCAAAAAGCCGTAATCCAACAAAGGGTAGAGCCGTTAGTGACTTCTTGGACATAAAATCTGCCGCCCACTGGCGCAGCCACACCGAGCGCCGAATAGTGACCAGCAGCGCCGACGTTCTACCACACATCATCAAAGTGTCATCCAAGGCTGTCAACACAAAAGATAAAAACAACTCACACCGTTTAAGGCTAAGGAACTCAGCACTACCAGGACGCAGCCCGGTCAACAGGTCCCTAACCACGGACCTGGCAGCCAACACCATTAGTGCCGATGCGCAAACGGGCCGCATGGCTGACCCAACGCTAGCAAAACCATGACAAGCCATCTGGTCAATACGTTTATCCTCTCCATCCTTGAGAATGGAACAATCAGGTCTATTTAAAACCGAGGAATTGGACAACCCCAAAACCGGCGCATCCACCTAGGGGGGAGATGCCCAGCGCTTAACCGCCTCGGAAGGGAAGGGATATTTCCTATCCCATCCCTGAGGGATGCCAGGGAGCTGAGCCGGCCTGTCCCATTCCTTGGCAATAATTTTGTCAAAATGCCTTTGTGTAGGGAATTCCAAGCGCGGCCTGGATTCCTCAAACAATTCACCCTTCTGCTGTGACACCTCCTCAGGAGGGGAAATATTCAGTACCTCTAACATCAGAGCCAGAGCGTGGGGAGTATCAGAGGATCTCCCCAAGTCACCCAGCTCGGCTTCAGCGCCAAAGGACTGCTCATCGTCCGAAAAATCAGAATCCTCATAAACTTCCCCTTCCTCTAGCTGGGAATAATCAGACCAATCCAGATTATTAACATCCACCTGGTCCTCCACCAGCGGAGCCGGCGACAAATGCTTTCTCTTAGTCGGAGCCTTACGGGCGACCGAGCTGGAGATAATTTTTTCAAGGTTAGCCAATCTGGCGCACATCTCAGATTGCAGCTCCCTGCCCATGACGACGTCACACGGGGTGCGTGTCAAGGGGGGAGGGGGAGAAGAAGCGACCGGCGGTGCTGACCCAGACGCCTGTGGTTCGGACTGCCGCGTGATGGTCTGCTGTGCACATGGTATACACAGAAGTACATCGTCCCCAGAAATGGATACCCCACACAACATACACTTTCGGGGATGCCCCGAAGGGGCCCCGAGCCCAGTATCCGGGGATGCCTCCATAAGGTGAACTTTTTATATGAATAGTCGCTATGACCCAGGGAATTACGCCGCTAGACAACCCGGGATGCCCCTTTAATGTCCCGAGTGGGAGGATTTATAACAATAATGAACCCAGTGATAAGGATCGGGAGGGACCCCCTAAATGCTACTGGCGAACCTCCTGAACCACCATCTGAAAGACAGAACAGAAGGGCTAATAAGGCTAATGAAGACATAGAAAATCTAACATATTACACATGTGAAAAGGGGAATGGCCGGAGGCCACTTACATAACCGACAGAAAGAAATGGCGACCGTGAGGACTGAGCCAGAATCCACCAGAGCTGCAGCCAGAAAGGGAGAAGGGGGCGTGGCCAGCGTGGGACGCGCGCGACGCCGGGCAACGCCCCCCTTCTCCTCTCCACACAGTCAGAGCTCCGCAGCGGCGCCAGCGAAGGATGGGGGCGGGCAGCGGTGACGCCGCCACACCGGCCCCGCCCCCCCCAGTCAGCGTGAGGAGAATCTCCTCAGGAGAAAATGGCGCCCAGAGCCGGCCGGCGCCGCAGAATAAAGAGCGGTCGCCGGCCCGGCTAGTATAAAACACATGCACATAACACACACACATATTACACATGTGAAAACGGGAGGGACGAGCCCCGGCCCCGCTCCGACGGTCCGGTCCCGCCCCCCCCCCCTAGAAGCACAGAATCATGGCATGAGGTAAATACCTCCGCCATTAATAAAGTGAACACCAGCAGAGGGAAGATGGGGGGAAGAAGACAGGTCAGCACCACACAGGCCCTGTAAAAAACGGCTGCGGCGGTGAATACATTTAAAGAGACACTACACTCACACACACACACACTCAAAAGTATGCTGTCCTGTGAAAAGAATTAATTAAGAAGGGACCCACACTCCCCAACCCCACCTATGGAAGGGGATCCTGGGAGGGCCATTGGATGTTAAGTAAGGGACAGGGCATCCCGAACCGGGGTCACCAACCCGGAGTAACCGCCTACCCTCTCATATAGGGTCTCACGGTGGAGCATAGCTCCTGAGCACCTAAGGTGCCGATATACCCTCGCCTGGACCCTCAGCCGAGGCTGGGAGGCATATAGAGTTCTGGGGAAAACAGGTCCAAACGGAAATAAATGAATAGCGGGCCGGGAGTCATCCCGGCTACCTGAAATCCCCCTGTGCAAGGAGGAGCCATCATCTTCTGACTTGCTCGCCGTCTGCAGAGATGGAAAACTGGGTGATGAGTGGGAGGTCCCAGGTATTTATGGATCAGGAAGGGGCTTTCTTTTTTGCTATCATCTCTGCAGGAACGCCCCTTCAGGTCGGTATTACCCACATGTTATGGATATCTTGAAGCGGGGTGTGTGACATACTTAGAATATTCAGTCAGGCATTTTTTTTTGTCTTTTTAATAAAAGAAAGTGGAAACCTGGGTACAGGTCATATCACCCCCGATACATTCAAACCTGGCTACCCTTGGATTTTATTCCTGCCAGGAGAAGAAAACCACAAGCTTGGTAGGGGTTTTATTCAGTTTGGGTGTATAAGTGACATGTTTATATGGATTTTTAATATTCCACAATTTTGCGATACACCTCCCTTAAGTAAGTTTGAGTGATTCAACAAAGCTAACTAATTAAATTCGTCTAGTCGAAAAATCGGGTGAAAGATTTACGTTTCCATACGAAAATGGCAAGCGAAAATTTCTGGAAAATCTGCTTGAATTTTCCAGCTGAAAATTGTAAATCTTTGAAAGCATCTCTGGTGCTAGGAAGCCTTCACTCCAAATGGTGCATTTGTTTTCTACATTTCATGCAGCTTCAGAATGATCAGGTGATGTCCCCATGTAATACATCCCTGTGAATTTGTGACAATTGTTTTTGTTATGAATTATCACATTCATCCATGTAATGCTAGATATGCATTTAGTAATAGATCAAGGCAACTGGACTTGCTGTTTTATTTTGCTTGACGTGTTTTGTTATTCATCCCACTATTAGTAAAGGCAGCTGGATGACTTGTGAAATGTGTTGAAGGAAAAAAAAAATGTTATTGCACTTGCCTAGATTAAATTCTACAGATATGCATGAGTTAACTGCATTTATTTCTTCTGTAACTGCTTCAAATAAAATGAAAAAAAAAAAAAAAATCATGGCCCATCCTCCAGATTACCAGACTGGTGTACCAGGCATAATAAGACCAGGGTCAAAAAGCCAGTCTGCCCCTGGCAACTTTGGCCAAAGTTTAGCACTTTTCCTTGAGTGTCAGCTTTAATATTTTATTAAAACAGTAATTAAAAAAATATAACATTAACTACTAAAAAGGTGTATTGAACAATTGATCAAGGCAATTGAACTTGCTGTATTCTTTTGCTCCACATGTTATGTTATTTATCCCACTGGATTTATGTGTAAATTCAACATTGCCTATTGGTAAAAGTGGCTGGATGACTTAATATCACAGTAAAAAAAACAAAAGCAATTTTAATCCTACTGTAGTTACCGTATTTTTCGCCCTATAAGACGCACTTATTTTTCCCCAAAAGTGGGGGAAAAATGTCAGTGCGCCTTATCGGGCGAATGTAAAAAAAAAAAAAATTAAAAAAAAAAAAAACTCACCCGTCCCCGGCGCTCCCGCGTTGTCTGGCACAGTGCGAGAGGCCAGAGGAGCGGCGGGGGCTCTGTCCCGGCCCCGCCGCTGCGATCGCTGTCTTTTCAGGCAGCGATGACAGCGGCGGGGCCAGAGACAGAGCCCCTGCCGCTCCTCCATCTGCTGCCGGGCTCAGAACACACGCGAGCACGTAGGTCCCGGCAGTGGGTGGGCGTGGCCTGCACCGGCGCAGGCCACGCCCACCCGCTGCCCGGACCTTCGTGATCGCATGTCTGGGAGCAGATGGAGGAGCGGCGGGGGCTCTGTCTCTGGCCCCGCCGCTGTCATCGCTGCCTGAAAAGACAGCGATCGCAGCGGCGGGGCCGGGACAGAGCCAGCTCGTGAATGGGGTGGGCGTGGCCTGCGTCGACGCTGCGGCGCAGGCCACGCCCACCCCATTCACGGAGCCGGCCGCTCAGCTCAGCGGTGTCAGCGGACAGGTGAGTTTAAGTTTTTTTTTTTTTTTACTTTGGCGCCTGTCTATACTAACGGGGGGAGGGGGGTGGGAATGTGGGGAGAGGGGCCACACTGCCTATGGGAATGGGGGGATGGGAATGCCACACAGCCTTTGGGAATGGGGGGAGGGGGATGCCACACAGCCTATGGGAATGGGGGGAGGGGGATGCCACACAGCCTATGGGAATGGGGGGAGGGGTGTGCCACACAGCCTATGGGAATGGGGGGAGGGGTGTGCCACAAAGCCTTTGGGAATGGGGGGAGGGGTGTGCCACACAGCCTATGGGAATGGGGGGAGGGGTGTGCCACAAAGCCTTTGGGAATGGGGGGAGGGGTGTGCCACACAGCCTTTGGGAATGGGGGGAGGGGTGTGCCACACAGCCTATGGGAATGGGGGGAGGGGTGTGCCACAAAGCCTTTGGGAATGGGGGGAGGGGTGTGCCACACAGCCTTTGGGAATGGGGGGATGGGGATGCCACAAAGCCTTTGGGAACGGGGGGAGGGGGATGCTACACAGCCTTTGGGAATGGGGGGATGGGGATGCCACACAGCCTATGGGAATGGGGGGATGGGGATGCCACACAGCCTTTGGGAATGGGGGGATGGGGATGCCACACAGCCTATGGGAATGGGGGGATGGGGATGCCCCACAGCCTTTGGGAATGGGGGGAGGGGTATGCCACACAGCCTATGGGAATGGGGGGAGGGGGATGTCACACAGCCTATGGGAATGGGGGATGCCACACAACCTATGGGAATGGGGGGAGGGGGATGCCACACAGCCTATGGGAATGGGGGGAGGGGGATGCCACACAGCCCATGCTAATGGGGAGAGGGGGATGCCACGCAGCCCATGCTAATGGGGAAAGGGGGATGCCACGCAGCCCATGCTAATGGGGGGAGGGGGATGCCACACTGCCTATGGGAATGGGGAGAGAGGGATGCCACACAGCCTATACTAATGGGGGGAGGGGGAAACCCACACAGCCAATGGGTATATGGGGAATGGGAGGGGGGGATGCCACACTGGATATACGGGGAATGGGATGGGGGCATGCTACACTGTCTATGGAATGGGGGCATCCCACACTGCCTATGGGAATTGGATAGGGGAATGCCACACTGTCTGTGATGGTGTGTTTTTGGTTAAAATTTTTTTTTTCTTATTTTCTTCCCCCAAATCCTAGGTGCGTCTTATGGGCCGGTGCGTCTTATAGGGCGAAAAATACGGTAACTTTTTATTTATTTTTACTGTTTCAATTAAAATGAAAACAGGTCATGGCCCCTTGCTCCAAATTACCAGGCTGGTCCTGGCAACTCACTAGCCTTTGGCCCAGGTTTAGTGCTTCGCCTCGGGTGTAGGCAGTAAATAATTTGTTCAAAACAGTAGTAAGAGTCAAAACATTGCTGAATCACAATAACATTTCAGTCGCATTTTTTTAAATTTAGACAAATTTATTCAGTTTATGAGAGAAGACAAGTGAAAAAAAAATAGTGTAGAAAATGATGAATGAATGAATCATGTTTTTTTTTGTTGAAACACAAGAATTTGAAAAAGCTAAAAAATTTAGTATTTTTTTCCTCATAAAACAGACTCATTTCTTGTTACAAACTTTGTTGAATCGAGCCCCACTTGAGAGAATTTTTAATCCCCCTGAGTGGCCTCAGTGCTGGAGAAGGGGGCCCATCAACAACAGAATTTAGGGAGACTTTAATATCTTTTACTAGCCTCAGGACCATGTGAATTAAACCAGGCAGTTTTGGTTGTTGTTTAGTTTATTGCACACAATTACAGAGTTTAGACTGCATAGCTGCAATGTTGGGCTTTGGAAAGACTCCGTAGCAAACATTTTAGAGTACTAGTTTTCTTTTATTTTGGTTTAGAAGGTAAGGCAAGAAAAACTCTGCATTACCATCATCGGGCAAAACGTTGAGCAAGCCTTGAAGATCTAGTTCCGTAGAAATCAATTCCAAGGTGTCTAAGTAAAAAGAAATAACAGAGACAGATTAATTAGATTAAGCTAGAGGCAACCAATTCGAAGGTTTAACACAATATAGTACACAATAAAGCAAGCAATGGAATAGACTATTAAAATTACAACAATAACAACATTATAAAATAACCAACTTCCTATATGTTAGATGGGGCATGTTTATGCACTCCCTGATATTATGAACTGGTGGGAGGCACTGAAATTTCTGCTCTTTTTATTAAACGTCTTAGGGGCTAAGCTGTGCGTTAAAGATAGCATCTTACAATGGCGTGGGAAAGCTACTTACCATGAAATATCTTTCATTTTAGCGACACAGGCAATGGCAAGGTTAAATGGATTGTCCAGGTTAAACCAAAAAAGTCTACTCTCACTTTTTTGTCTTTTGCATCTGCATACTTACCGAGAGTGGGGAGCCAGCGATTCCATATAGAAGTGTTGCTTCCGGGGGAGTGGCTTGGGCATGAAGGAGTGAGGAAGCACCTCTGAGAGCTCTACTGCAGCCCCTGATCCTATAGTTGATCTGAGCGACATAACCCCCCCAAAACCTGCAAAATGGGGAGCGGAAAGAAGAGGAGAGCCGGGGGACCCACCAAGAAGCCCCCTAAGAAAGTTATTGATTCCTTTTTTAAGCCCCGAGACCCGGCGGGGCCGAGGGCCCCGACTAGCAAGTTGGCGCCTGTCAGATCCCGTGAAGGAGAGGAGCGGCGAGACGGACAGGTGGCTGGAGAGGAGGTTGCGGAACCACAGGGAGCGGGAGATGCGCCTCTTACCTTGCCCCCGCAGCCAGGACCGGTGGCTGCGATCGAGGGGGACGTCGCAGCTGCGTTCCGCCAGTGTGGAGGGCGGCTGTCATCTGGACGCGAGCCCACCGCTGAGGCGGGGAAGAGCCACCGAGAGACGCGGCGTGAGGAGCCGAGCCGGCCCGACTCTGCCTTGACCCCGCCTGAAGAATCAGCTGGTGCGAGTGGCGGGGGCCGGGTGAACAGCTTTCCCTTGAGGGGGAGCGATCCGAGGTGCCTCACACGGCGGGGCACTCAGAGCCCTCGCACGTGCCTTCGCCGCCCAGGAGGGAGACTCCCTGCAGCTCCAAGGGCAGCCTGGGTGAAAAGCAGCTTGCAGGGGAGAGGGGAGTAAATAAATACACCATCCCAGGATCCCTGCCAACACACAGTCCCTTGCCCTCTGGGATGGCTTCCCAGACCCAATCACAAATAATGAGCCCCACCTGGGGAGACAGTTCTGACTATAATAAAAGAGTTGTGTGGGCAGAGGTGCATCAGGATCCTGTGGGAACTACTCTTCTGTGCACGCCTGCTCAAACGCCCTCCGGGGCCTCACACTTTGAGTGGTCGCCTGGCTCCAGCCTAAACTCACCAGGCGTTTTGTCCCCAGTCCCGGGGTCCGCGGGTGGCGCCGAGAGCCTGAGTCCTGCCGGTTCTGCCCAGGCTGATGGGGGTCCCTCCTGCTCCCCGTTCGGGATGCCCTTGTCCCAGGCTCCAGTCAGCCAGCTGTTCCCGCAGCCAGCTATTGACCCCAGTCTCCAAGCTATTTTGCAGTGCCTCCCGACCAAAGCCAAGCTTAAGGCGGACCTGGAGGCTGTCGCGACTAGAATCGAACGGGCTCTACGCAGAGAAATAGAGGACCTACAACAAAAATCCTCTGCCTTAGACACTAAAGTTGCGTTGATCGAAGACTCCCGCACAGACCACGAAACGCGCCTGGTGGCCCTGGAAAGAGCTCAAGAGCTTCACCATTTACAACTGATCGACCTCCGGCTTCAAACAGACGACCAGGAGAATAGAAACAGGCGTAACAACCTGAAGATTCGGGACATCCCCGAATCGGTCAGATCGGAGGCGCTACGCCCATTGGCAACAGAAATGTTTAACTTCATGCTGGGGAGACCACCAGACGCTGAACTGCTCATTGATAGAATCCATAGAGTGGCTGGTCGCCCGGCCGGGGACCCCCAGAGACGTTTTGTGTAGAATTAATATTTTTACCATTAAGGAGAACATCCTATGCCTGGCTTGGGAAAGAGGACGTTTCGAATGGAAGGGCTCACAAATCACGATTCTGCCGAATGTGTCACGCCACACCCTGCAGATGAGGCGCATGCTCCGTCCTCTCCTCGACAAGATAAGGGAGGTCGGGGCCTCCTATAAGTGGGGCCACCCTTTCAATCTGATAGTGCGCAAGGACAACTCCACGTTCGCCCTCAGAAGCAAGGCAGATCTGCCGGGGTTGTTTATCTTCCTGGGCTCGGATCCTTTCCCAGTTCCGGATTGGCTGGCGGTTGACCCCCAGCCCCCTCTCCCGCAGCGGGCCCCCTGGAGACCTCGGTTGGGGCGGAGAGGGATCATGGATCGCTAGCCCCCCTCTTGCCTTTGTCTTGCTCCCCCCTCCGGTGACTACCGCTGTGTTTCCCCGTAGCCCCCCCGCCCCCGTGCTCCTGCGAACATCCACCGAGGAAGGACATGCTTCAGTTTGACTATGGGCACAGTATTGATCAAAGTGTCTTGGTTCTCGGGCTGGGGCGGGGGGTTTGGGACATAAATGCGGGCCCCCTCCCCTGGTCTGTGTGAATCTCTGCGGGTGGTGGCACGCCCGGCCGTGCCGTCCGGGGGGGGGGGGGGGGGTCGGGTGGTCTGTCCTGTTTTGTTGTCACGGTGGGGAGGGCGCCTCCCGGAGTTTGGGGAGTAATAATTGCTGATGTGGCCCATTTATGGCGATAGCCCTGAGGTTGTTTGCAGATACAACTCCCGCTTGTTTAAGATATGTTCGAGTGTATGAAGAGGGCTCCCAGGGGAGTTGCAGTTGATGCTTGTTGGGGGAGGGTGGCTATCTTCTTCTGCTCCTGGGCGGGGTGGGAGTGAAGCCTAGTCATATACCAGGAACAGATAGGGGCTAGCTCCTGAGTTGCGAGGCCGCTTTCCCCAATAACAGTCCCACGCTGTCCTGCTGGACCTTGACCAGCAGGCGGCGTGTGGTGTTTGGGGACTCCGGCCTCAGTATTCTTGTTTGCCCTCCTCTGTAAAGGAAGGGCTCATTAGGTTTCTTGCTCTAATCTTCACAAATTCTCTCTGTTTCTGTGACCCCCTTGGGGTACTAATTTTTTCCCTACTCCTATCCCTCTGTCTCACCCCTTTTCCCGTTTCTCCTTGGAGTCTCGGTCCTTGGTTCAGATCCTGCGGCCCTCTGCGATCCTTTGACTGCTACACCTTGCCCCAAGCCATAATCCCAGACAACCGGCTAATATGGCAACTCTCAAGTTTTGTACCCTTAACAATCAATCTTTATTGAGACCGGTCAAGTCAGAAGGGCATACAGAGTTCGTCATTTACATAATCTCCTGCTTTAGGTTCAAACAGATAGAGTTACAACACATTGACATAAAAGGCAATACAATACACCTATTGTTCACATAATCCACGCCATTCGAAAGCTTGCATATCAATTTCTCGACCTAGCTCGTTTGTCTTAAACCTTCTGCCCACATGTCTGCACCCCTTCCTCTCCGACCGTCCGCTTTTTTTTTTTGGGACATAACATTAGGAAAAACTGTGGGGGGGTGAGGGAAAAATCGAGAGGGAGAGAGTGATGGGGATAGAGATAGGGATAGGCCCCTCCGCGTCATCCCGCCACCTCAGGGTGTTCCAATCACCTCCCTACCCTCAGCCGATTCCACAGACATATTCCATGGAGTCCAGCGGAGCCTATGTCCCTCCTCCGTCTGTTTGAGGGTGGCTGATCCTCCATACGCCTAATATCCTCTACTTTCCTCGCCCACATGCCTATTGAGGGTGGCGCTTGATTCCTCCAGCACGCCGGAATACAGGCACGAGCGGCATTTATCAAGTGAATGGTCAAGGACTTCCTGTATTTCCCTACTGAGAGGGGTGTGCAGTGTAGCAACAGGACCTCTGGGGAGAAAGGGACGGCTTCCCCCGTTATCTTGTGGATCCGTCCCACAACCCCCTTCCAGAAGCCATCAAGCTTCTCGCACTTCCAGAAAATGTGCAACAGCGAGCTTGTAACTTTCTCGCATCTCCAGCAGAGGGGGGATACCGTCGGGTAGAACCGGTGTAGTGCCTGGGGCGTTCTGTACCACTGGCTGAGAATCTTGTAGCCTGCCTCCTGGTATGAATTACTTATTGATGCCCGTTGGGATAGCTCCAGAATCTTCTTGATTTGAGATGGGGAGAATGACATTCCCAGGTCTCTTTCCCAAGACTCGACAAAGTTCGGGACAAAGATCTCCCCCGGGTCGGTCAAAAGCTTATATATTAGGGACAGATAGCCCCTCATCGGTTCCGTGTCTACACAGAATCTTTCAAAGGGTGTCAGTTCTCTGCAGTACTCTCCTGGGGGGTCCAGTTTCTGCAGGAATCGGGATACTTGCATTGCTCTCCAGAAAGAGAGTCCGGGTTGGTCTCCTAATAACCTGAGCTCCTGTAGGGATTTCCAAGACGAGCCATTTAGGAAATCACGAGCTCTGCCTCTCCCAACCCCCCAAGTTTTGTACCTTTAATGCTAAGGGGTTAAATATTCCTGAAAAGAGGGCACAAATACTGTACGGATTTCACAAAGAAAGGGTAGAAGTCATGTTGCAAGAGACACATTTTTGTCGGGGGAAAATTCCAGAAATCCTAAACAGGTACTATGACAGATGGTTTCACAGCCCCAATCCAGAAAACAAGTCTAAAGGAGTGTCCATTGCACTTCATAAATCCGCCCCCCTAGAGCCTTTAGACTCGAAAGTAGACTCGAACGGTAGGTATTTATTTCTTAAGTTCTCATTACATGAGGCCAGGTATACTCTTGCCAACTTGTATTTACCCAACCAGGACCAGGTGGTAGGCTGGGGATCTTACAAGTGCTGGAAGAGTTTGCGGAGGCGACTATAGTGTTGGGGGGAGATTTCAACCTGGTATTAGACCCGAGGTTGGATTCCTCCCAAGGTAAGTCAGCGATATCCCACTCTGGGTTGGGCAGGCTCCGTGGGGCCCTCCGTGCCCTCCAGGTTGTAGATACCTGGAGAATTCAGCAGGGGGGGGGCAAGGGACTACACATTCTTCTCCCATCCTCACAATACCTATAGCAGACTGGATTACATCTTCCTCAGTCACCATGCACTTGTGCATGACCCTGATGCCTCCATTGGGCAGATACTCTGGTCGGATCATGCCCCTGTCTTCTTGAGCCTCTCGATCCCGGAAGTGGTCCCTAGGTGCTACAATTGTCGACTTAGCGACAACTTGTTGAAGGACGCCTTGTGTCTAGCGGAAATAAAGACCACTATAGCTAACTTCCACTCTGACCATGCTGGTGACCCGACCCCGTTGCCATTGCAGTGGGAAGCACTTAAATGTGTACTGTGGGGGGTCTTCATTAAGCACGGGTCCAGGCTCAAGAGGGATCGGGATTGTTCTGGAGCGTATCAAGGAACTAGAGGAGGTGCACAAAACTTCCCCCGCCCAAACAGTTTTGAGAGAGCTTCTGGATGCTTGAAGGGCCTGTATGACCAGTGTTTCCTTAAATACAGGGATAGATGTAAGGCCCGTAGCTATGAACATTCAGATAAATGTAGCAGGATGCTGGCCCGGTCTCTTCACCCAAGGCAGGGCTGTGCGTTCATTCCCACCATTAGGGGGGCTGGGGGGTCAGAGGTTCATAAAACACCCCAGATAGCGAGCGAGTTCCGGGCCTTCTATTCCAAACTCTACAACATCGAAAGCACCCCTGCCCAAGTACCACGACAAGCTGAGAGCGACCCACTGGTAGACTACATAAGGGAAACAGCCCTCCCGACGTTACCTTCAGAGGACAGTGATTCACTGGAAGATGCCTTCAAGATACAGGAGGTAGTTCAGGCCAAATCCTGCTGTATTTCTCTAATCCTGGTATGCATCTCATCATCTGACTTCATCTGCAACTTTTAACCCTTTGCTGCCCATACAAATCCTGCTGTATTTCTCTAATCCTGGTATGCATCTCATCATCTGACTTCATCTGCAACTTTTAACCCTTTGCTGCCCATACAAATCCTGCTGCCATTCTCTCATCAGATTCACTATTTTAAACGTGATTTTTCCCTTGTCATCTTAATTGTGCATATGCCTTATTTAAGAGTTAATGCCCCATCTGGTTCCCCTGCCTATATCTATATTTGTGATACTATCATCTGTTACTATCTCCTATACTTAAACTGACCAATATTGCCCCTTGTGTGTTCACTGAACCCTAGCATCTAGCAACATTCCATTTGATGTTTTATTACCTTATGTGCCCTCCCTGACCAAACTTTTAGGACTGACCTAGCCCCACCCTTTAGGCCCAAGTGTTGTGCATGAGCTAATCACAGGCACTTAGAAACTGCTCATATTGAGTGAATAGTGGCTGCAAGTCACTATGGCTGCAATTCAGACTCCTTTCCATGTCTGACTCCTAAGTCTGCAGCAAATTTAACCCGAATTCAACCTGGAGGAAACCTGCACCGGATTCTGCTTGTCTGAATAGCCCAGCATCAACGAAAATGATCACCTTCTACCTCATCACACTGCTTCCTCTTACCTTCAGAATCCTAGGCTCACAGTATCCCCCTGCTCCTGGTAAGTCCCTATATATCTATCCCTCTCTGCTCTTCTCCCCCTACCTCTGTGCTCACAAATTCCTTTCCTTGGCAAAATCACACACCACCTCTATATCCAAGCACAAGACACATTACTCCACCCTCAAAAGCCACAACCATCTCTTCTCTCTCCTTTTACTCTTACTTACCGCCGGCGACATCAGTCCTAATCCAGGCCCACTCTCTCCACCCCCCTCCTCCATAACTATTCACTTTTCATCAAAGGCAAAAGTCTACAACCGTGTTAAACCTGGATACACACGCAACCTATCTAATCTGATACAGCTTAGTCACTCTCCATCCCTTCCCGCCACTGTCAACTGCGCACTGTGGAATGCACGCTCAGTGCGCAATAAACTCACCTATATTCACAACCTGTTTCTCTCTAACTCTTTTACCTTCATGGGGTTCACAGAAACATGGCTTACCCCATCAGATACAGCTTCAGCTGCTGCCCTCTCACATGGGGGACTACATCTCAGACCCCCAGATCCAACAACAAACAGGGTGGGGGTGTCAGCATCCTTCTATCCAAACTCTGCTCCTTTAACCCACTCCCTGCCTTGCCATCTCTTTCCTTTTCATCTTTTGAAGTTCACTGTGTCCGCTTATATTCTCCCTGTAACCTGAAAATCGCAGTCATCTACCGCCCTCCTGGAACTACTACTCTTTTCTTCGACCACTTTTCTACCTGGCTCCTTCAGTTTCTGTCCACAGACATCCCTGCAATCATCATGGGTGACTTCAACATATCTGTGGACACTAGCAACCCTGTTGCCACCAGACTACTGTCACTAACCTCATCTTTCGGCCTCAAGCAATGGTCTACTGCACCCACCCACAAAGATGGCCACAAAATTGACCTCCTCTTCTCTCACCTCTGCTCTCTATCAAACCTCTCATCCTCTTTCCTCCCCCTCTCTGACCATAATCTGCTGACTATGACCCTCTCTCCAATGCCTGCAAACCCCCTTCCACACAAACCCACAACTCAATGCAGAAACTTAAGAAACCTAGACCTTCAGTTCTTTTCTGCCTCACTTCAACCTCTTCAGACCTTGACCTCATTCACGGACATAGACGCTGCATCATCACACTACCATAATACTCTCTCCTCAGCTCTGGACTTTGTCGCCCCCCTCACCTATAGCCGTCCCCGCACCAAAACCCCCAACCCTGGCTAAATGCAAACACAGCCAGATTGAAACAGCTGTCTCGAGCTGCTGAATGGCGATGGAGGAAAACCAAAGCCAATCATGACTTTCTATTCTATAAACAAGCCCTTCAGGAACTCAGGACGGCCCTTTCATCTGCTAAGCAAGCTTATTTCTCCTCACTGATTTCTGCACAAGCCCGGAATCCAAAACAACTCTTCAATACTTTCAGTTCCTTACTCCCCCCTCCACCTCCTCCTCCAACCTCCCAAATAACAGCAGAAGAATTTTCTACATTCTTCAAAGGAAAAATTGACAACATTCGACTTGGCTTTGCCCCTCAGAATCCCTCACCACTTCAAACTATACCCCCGCCTCACTCTCTTACTTTCTTCACTCCAATAACTGAGCTTGGACTAACACGTCTATTTCTGTCAACAATTACACAATAACAGCAACTCCCCAAGCTCGGTGCCTGGGAGTCATTCTGGACTCTGCCCTCTCTTTCAAACCACATATTCACTCCCTGGCCACCTCCTGTCGCCTCCAACTTAAAAACATCTCCCGCATCCGTCCTTTCCTCTCACCTGACACCACTAAAATGCTAGTGCATGCCCTGGTCATATCCTGTCTGGATTACTGCAACATCCTTCTTTGTGGCCTACCAACTAACAGACTGGCACACCTCCAATCTATCCTGAACTCTGCTGCTCGCCTCACCCATCTCTCCTCTCGCTCCTCCAGTTCTGCGCCTCTCTGCCAGTCCCTACACTGGCTGCCAGTCCCACAGCGAATACTGTTCAAAACTCTAACTCTCGCATACAAGGCTCTCTCCAACCAGGCCCCTCCCTACATCTCATCTCTAATCCAACAGTATCAACCTAGACGCAGCCTCCGCTCTTCTGCCGACCTTCTCCTGTCCTCCACCCTGGTCACCTCCTCTCACGCCTGCCTCCAGGACTTCTCACGTGCAACTTCAATCTTCTGGAATGCCCTCCTGCACCCAATCCGCCACTCCACAATCCTCAAAACCTTCAAAGGCGCCCTTAAAACGCACTTATTCAGACAAGCATATAATCTGGCCTAACCAATCTTCTAAAGAGCACATGCCACAAAGCTCAATACTGACTGTTTGTGATCCTTCCCCCTCTTCCTTTAGACTGTAAGCTCGCAAGGGCAGGGCTCTCTCCCCTATTGTATCTTGTACTCAGAATATCCATTGTCAACTCTGTAAAACTGCATTTGAAATAGTATATGTATCGTATGTTTCTACCCTGTCTGTAATTACTATGTACAGCGCTACGGAAGATGATGGCGCTATATAAATAAACAATAATAATAATAATAATAGGGCATTCCCCTGCAGGTAAGAGTCCAGGCCCGGATGGATTTACTCCCCGGTTTTATAAAGTGATGGGATCTGTGATTGCCCCCTTCCTTGTCAGGGTGTTTACCTCGATATTGAGCCGCTGGCCCTTCCTGAGACAGGCCCTAGAGGCGCACATTGCGGTCATCCCAAAGCCTGGCAGGGATAGCACCTTGCCGGGAAGTTACAGGCCGATCTCGTTGATCAATGTGGATGTGAAAATATTTGCTAAAATCATCGCTCTTAGAATTCAGCTGCTGCTTCCCTCGTTGGTTGGCCTCGATCAAGTGGGGTTTGTTTCGGGAAGGGAAGCAAGAGATAATACCATTAAGACTATATCCCTGATGCACCATGCGCAGTCGCGGGCCATCCCGGCCTGCGTGCTGGCGGTGGATGCGGAAAAAGCCTTCGACAGGGTGCATTGGGGGTTCCTGGGGGCTGCACTGGCTCAGGTGGGAATGGGTCCGGTCATGTTAGCTAGAATCATGGCCCTATACCATGACCCCACAGCAAAGGTGAAGGTCAATGGCTTCCTGTCGGGCCCCTTCAGTATCCGGAATGGTACTCGCCAGGGGTGCCCCCTATCCCCACTGCTTTATGTGTTGGTGATGGAACACTTGGCCAATGCTCTGAGGGCTAACCCTTCCATCAGGGGGATCTCTTGTGGGGGAAAGGAACACAAGCTCTCTCTTTTCGCTGATGATTTGCTTATGTATATAACCTCACCGCATATATCTCTGCCCTCTATTCAAGCGGTTTGGCGAACTTAGTAACTTTAAAGTGAACCTATCTAAAACAGAGATCCTAAATGTCTCACTGGATAAGGGGACTCAGCAACTCCTACAAGCGAACTTTCCCTTCAGGTGGCAGGGGGAGGCCATAAAATATTTAGGGGTCCAGCTTCCCTCAGACTTGGGGAAACTTTACAAACTTAACTACGCCCCTCTCCTCAACTCTACGGTCACCAACCTAAACCTTTACCATAAAAAACAATACTCATGGCTAGGGCGCATAAATATTTTGAAAATGGACATCTTGCCCCAATTTCTCTACCTGTTTCAGGCAATCCCACTGGCTCCAGAGTGTGGCTTCTTTAAGCTGCTCCAGGATGCCTTCTTTAAATTTATTTGGGGCAATAAGAGGCCCAGAGTGCGAAGGGCAACGCTCTGCAGGCCCAAAAATGGGGGGGGGGGGGGGGGTGTCTTGGAGTCCCAGAACTCAAGCTCTATCATGCCGCATCAGTGTTGGTACGTCTCTCTGACTGGTTTCACCAAAAAGAAAAAAAATGTTGAGTTAGTATTGAGAGGGATACCTCCCCTCTCAGTCTGGCGGGCCTGCCCTGGGTGGATCCCCCATGTCGGCCCAGGAAGCAGGAACTGCCCTATCTGGTGGGCCCGTTATTGACAATTTGGGATAGGTTTTTGAGGCGGGGGGAGCTATCACTCAGACCTGGACCCTTCACCCCATTATTCGACAACCCGGCCTTTCCACCGGGGTTGAACTCTAAGACATTCCTCCTTTGGGAAGCGACTCAGGACACTAGACTGGGAGACATAGTGTAGGGTACAGGTCCGCCTTCCCTTTCTGACTTGCGGAACCAGGGAGGGGATAGGAGTGTCTCCTGCATGCCCAGCTGGTTGCTTTTATCAGGTCCCATACCCCGGCCTCGAACCTCTCTCGCTCTCTCATGCCCTTGGAGAGGCTTCTGAAGGAACCAACACCCCCTAAACATGTGATCTCTACCCTATACCAGATCCTCCAGGGAGAAGGGGAGGGTCAGGAACCCCAGTTCTGTAGGAAATGGGAGGAGGATTTGGGGCAAACATTTGAATCTGAGGACTGGGAGAAGTCCTTTGCCCTTACCCACAAACTGTCTATGGCGTGTAGGGCTCAGGAACGAAATTATAAAATCCTGGCAAGATGGTATAGATGCCCGTCAGACTTGGTAAAATTTGGGGGTGCGGAGTCTGGGGACTGCTGGCGGTGCGGGAGGGCCCCGGGGACCAGGATCCACATATGGTGGGAATGCCCAGTAGTGAAGACCTTCTGGGAGGGGGTGCTTGGAATCTATAAGCACTGGACGCTTGAAAATGTCCCGAACACACCGCAGGTGACTCTCCTTTCAATGATCCCAGGGTCGGTGTAGGGGAAGAAGGGGCCGTTGAGGCACTTGCTTACAGCCGCTAGATCGGTGATCCCCAGGGGCATTGGCGTACTAATGTTGCTCCCTCCCTGGTGGAGTGGTATGGGGAGGTGGAGAATATCAAAAGGATGGAGGAGTTGGTGTTAGAAAAGATTGATGAAGGAACCCAGAGGTTCCTTAAGACATGGACTCTTTGGGAGGTGTCACGGGTCACGCGGAAGTAGCGATGAGTGGGGCGGGGGCCTGACCCACGGTCGACGGGGTGCAGGCCGGGGGGGGGGGGGGTTGGGGGGGCGGGGTCCGGGCGTGGATGCTGGAACTTCAAGGTTCTCTATTCTGCCTGTTCAGTCTTCTTGTTGTTTCTTTTTTTTTCCTTCTCCTTCTATCTCTTTCTGCACTTTCTCCATCCCTTCTGATCGCTGGGAGGAGTGGATACGGCAGCTTACGTGTCTCTATTTACTGTTCTGTATAAAATGTTAAAATTCAATAAAGACATACTGAAAAGAAAGAAGTGTTGCTTCCATGTACGGTGGTGTTTGTTAGGCCTTTTTTCCACCCCACACGCATGCTCTATTCATTCATGCATTTTTAATCGCTTTTACATTGTGGTCTACTGGCTTAGATCTCAGTTATGCTGCTGCTTGGATTCAACTGACAATGCACAGTAACAGGAAGCCCAGCAGCACTTGCAAATGCACGAGCCTCCATTTTGTTTCTAAATTTCACTACAGCAGGAGGTTGAACATGGTAAATTAATTTTTATGTGGAGCAAGCTAAATTGACCCGGGGAGGGATTCATATGTTTTTTCCCTTTTTCACCAGTACGCTTTCAATCTTTTAGGGATTTAATAAAATATTAAATGTTATATGATATAAATTTCCAAGGTTTCTTTTTATTTATTTGTGTAATGGAGGGGTTGTGCCAAAGTTCCCGCCTCAACATGCCTCCTCCATTGCAATGAAGTAGGCGTGTTGGAGGGGAATGAAGCCACCTAGATAGACAACAATGAAATTGCATATTCTCCCGCATCTCTACAAAAAGCTTGTCCTAACAAGAGAGTGTCCCCCACCTACAAAAACAAACAGCCACTGTAAAAAAAGTGAAAACTAAATGCAGATGCTCCCACAAAACAGCTGGTATCACCTCATATGACATGCATTGAATTAATTTTCCTTGCTGCATCAGAAAATTAGCCATGCCCCACCTACCTTTCAAGCAGGAAATAAATATTTCATTAGTGTTTTGGTTTTCTCTAATTCGGGTACACAAGTCAGGTAGTAACTTGTTCCACCACAGAGCCTAAGACAAAAAAGACAAATATGAGCAACTAATCGCACAGTAAGTGACATATGTTAGTTGTAGGTACATAATGTATCGCTAAAATCTACCCTGTTAAGCTACCTGCACAAATACTCATATCTCTACAGTGAAATATGGGGGGTGGGGGGTGGGAATAGATATTCCAGACAGATATACAGCCACACAATGTACAGACCCCACAGCATGTGAGGGACGGGAGAGCCCATGATAGGAGCATACTATGCAGCGGCACACATCGCCCCTTTGCCGTTCTTTGGACCTAGGCTTCTGTCTGCCCAAAGACAATAGGGTTGATTCAGAGCCCCTTTCTCATCATTTTTAGTTCAATATCTTTTTATTAAGTTTACATCATATAAAGGAAACAGTACAGAACATTAATACAAAGGGACAGAAAATCAAGGACATGTTGCCTGCTACGTCCACACGTGCATACAGATCAATGACATATCATAAGCAGTGGGCATGTCCCTCCCCCCCCCCCCCAGTAAAACCCCACCCAACGGTCATAAATATGATCTGATCAAGCTTTAATATGATATTTCGGTCCTTCCCTAGGAAAGGTGGGGATTCAGAGGGCAGAGGGAGGGAGCTGGAGGACCCAGAAGACGCAGAACAGCAAAGACATGCAAGGAAGGAAGGAAATAAAGGAGGGGGGGGAAGGGGGGAAGAGGGAAGATTGAGGAATAGGATTGCGAGAGCAGTGGAAGGATTAGGGATGAGCAGTTCCCAAGGCAGGGGCATGAGTAGGGGCACATACCGAAGTATATGCAGGAACAGAAGTACCTCCGTGGGCAGGGGCGTGCCGACGCATGACCCCCTTATGATATCTCCCACGCTAGATGAGTGTCCCTATAGTCCAGCCAACCGGCCCACGTCATCCTATAGCTCTCCCAGGAGCCTTCAGAGTCTGAAATCAACTCCTCCATACGACGAATGGCTTCCACCTCATGTACCCATTCAACAAGAGATGGGGCAGCTGTGGATTTCCATCGTCTCGGGATGACTGCTCTCACTGCTGTCAGGAAATGCAGTACCCCCTTTTTGCCACGGGAGAGAAAGCCGGGAAGCAAGGGCAACAGGGCCACCTGCGGGGAGTTCTGAACTGACTCGATTGAGATGTTGCTGTAAATAGCCAAAACCCTCTCCCAGAGGGCCTTAATTGACAGACAGCCCCACCAAATATGGACCATGTTACCCTGCCCTTCTAGGCACCTATCAGAGCATGAAGGGTCAAATTTGCTGGACACCTGTACCACCGGGAAAGGACCTAAATGTTCAGTTCCTGAGCTATGCTTATATATTTTTGCAAGCTCCTCTTCAGAAATCCCCAACTCCTCCTCCCATTTATGCATGAATCCCGGCGGGGAACCATGCATAGCAGCCAGCAAGGTTCGATACAGAACAGCGATTGCGTGATCCCCAGGGGGTGCTTGTGTGAGGACATGTTCCAATTGCGTCAGAGGCTGTCTACCCCGCTCCATCAGATCGTGAGTTGTCACAAAAGCAGTCAATTGCCTTTGAAGAAACCATGAGACATACTGTCCTGGAGCCCTTTCCCTTAACTCATCCAGTGTGGGAAGTCCGTCTCGTACCAAAATATGTTCCATAGTTACATTAGACGAGGCCTCCCATACTAAGAAGCTCCTAACCCGTACGCCAGGCATAAAAGAGTAGTTGTCGAAGAGTGGAGTCAGGGGCCCTGGTCTACTAATTATGGAGCTCCATCTAGTCATTTTATCCCAGACCAGCAGGAACCAGTCCTGCCAGAAATGGAAGAGATTCCCTTGTCTGCCTGGGAAGCACGCCCCCCCAGGGTAGCGAGATCCGAGTCACAGGAGAAATAGCCTTTTCCATCTTTACCCATTGCTTCCCTCCCTCCCTTAGGGGTCAATCCAGTATACGGAGCGCCATAACCGCTGCACGATATGTCTTAAGGTCCGGAAGGCTGGCTCCGCCATCGGATTTGAGCCTTGTCAATGTGCTAAATCTAATACGGGGCTTCCCTGTCCCCTACACAAATCTTAAAAAAGCCATCTTCAGTTTCCTGAAGAAACTACTAGGCAAGTGAATGGGTACCGTTTGGAAGGTATACAAAAATTTGGGAAGGATGTCCATCTTCAGCACATTGATCCTCCCAAACCAAGTGAAGAGTCGCTTGTCATACGGGGCCAGGTCATTCACTGTCCTTAAAAGTAAAGGGGAGTCATTTAATTCATATAGCCGCTAAAGGTCCAAGGGGATCTGAACCCCAAGATATTTTATTGAGTGGGGTTGCCACTTAAAAGCAAAATTCAATTTAAGCTGCTCTACAGTCTGTCCAGGGAGGGATATGTTAAGGGCCTCTGATTTAGCATAGTTGATTTTAAAGTTGCTGACCTGTCCAAAGGTCTGAAACTCTTTAAGAGCCGCTGGAAACGAGGTTAATGGAGAGGTTAAGTGCAGAAGTAAGTCATCAGCATACAAAGATGCCGTCACCCTCAGAATACAAAGACAAGATCCTGGACAGGAGTATCGGGCCAACACCAATCTGCCCTATCAAATGCCTTCTCCGCATCACACGATAGAAGGCATCCCTGAGTCCCCTCAGCCTTGGAATACGCTATGAGGTCAAAGAGTTTATTGGCGTTGTCCCGAGCCTCCTGCCCAGGCACGAATCCAACCTGGTCCAAGTTTATCAGACCCGGGAGAATTGGCCCAAGCCTGGAGGACAAAATCTTGGCATATAACTTGATATCAACGTTTATCAGGGAGATTGGCCTATAGCTGCTGCACACCGATGGGTCCTTCCCAGACTTGGGAAGGACCGATATAATTGCCTCCAACGACTGTTTAGGGAAGCCGCACTCAGGCCCGACGGAGTTAAAGACCCTAGTCAGAAATGGCACTAGCTCAGCTCCGAGCTGCTTGTAAAACTTAGGGGTAAAGCCATCAGCCCCAGGGCTTTTATCCTGCGGTGTCTCCTTGATTGCCTTGGCCACTTCCTGCGAGGAGAAAGGCACCTCCAGGGCCGCCGCCTTCTCCTCCGACATCACTGGGAGGGGCGTGTCATTTACATAGGTCACAACGGCTTCCGGTGGCTCTATCTTATTTTTATGGAGGTTTTGCTACCAAACAACAAAAAATCATGCAAAACTGAAAACTTTTTTCTCGCAGAAAAAAGGCTTTGCTGAATCAGACGAGGGGAAAAAATGAACGAGAATGGAAATATTCACGCAAACAAAAGGTGAGAAAGGGGTTCTGAATCAACCCTAATATTGCCTCCCATGAGGCACACTTTGGAGATCTGGGATCTGCATAAATTCAAGGGAGGTTTAGCATCACCACATCTGCCCATGTCCTAATTCACAGGTAACCCTGCATTCATCTCAGGCTACAAAAACCCTGAAGTACTAAACTGATGGGTTAATAAAAACTTGTATACAGCAGGCAACCTGACAGAAGCAAGGAGGGTGGTATACTTCCAGAAATGAGGAGCCCACAATACAGAATTCTTTAAATACATTTAAATTAAACCATTCACAGAGCATCTCCTCAAACAGAAGAAAGCTCCCAACAAACTATACACTGAATTTGAACAGCGTTGTGGAAAGGACCCACTTTCCCCGGGCTTATAAAGCTGATATACAATTCTATAATTGCTACAAACATTATGGCCAATCTTCAATACATTAATAAATGGGAAGAGGAACTAAAAGAATCATTGCAGGTTAAGAAGTGGGATCAGATAAACTCTGTGGCTAAAAGCTTTATCAGCGTAATTACTTTGGAGAACTCCTACAAAGATTTGTACCATTGGTACCTTGCGCCGACAAGAGTAGCAAAATTCAACCAAAATATCCTATATACATGCTATAGGCGTTGTGATTCTTCTACACTGCCCAGTAACACAGCAATTCTGGGAACAGGTATACAATATAGCAGAAAAAATATTGAAATACCAAATGGCAAAAGCCCTCATCTATAGGAACATAAATAAAAAGGCAACACACCACAGTAAATTTATGCTACAGGTGTACGTTGCTGCTAAGATGTTTTGCTGATGGACAAAACATACCCAAATACCAAATATTTTACTAATATATGTCCAAGGCAGGGCTACTAATATAAATGCAGGTTTGTTATATTGTTTTAAAGAGATCAGAGCTAACCAATAAAAAATATTCTTTTATTGTAATAAGATCTAAAAATAATATATAAGGTGGGAAAACAACACTATGTCCCTGACACAGGTAGATCCTTCATTCACACTAATAGAACATCACCTTTCCTATGGGAACTTGAATGGGAATGGTACCTCCTTCTGACACACAAGGCAGGTTCTTGGCACCTGAATGGCAGCCTCCTTGTGGCACACACACACACACCTCCAGCTACCATTATTTATGGTAACAAGAGGACAGTGATGGGTAATTCACGCAGCCCAAAAGTTCTTCGTCAGCTATTTTCTCATCTTACATCAGGAGTAAACATCATAAGTAAGACCAAACATGAGTAATAATTAAACCGGACCTTCACCATGATTTATTGAAAAGCCCAAACCCTTAAAAAACGGTTCCCCAGGATCTAAAATTAATAAATTTTATGTTTTTAGTCACTTACTTATTATTCTTTCCCCCACTAGGCTGCAACTCTGTTCAGGACTTAAGGATACAGGCGCCGCCATCCTGACTCAGAAGCATCACACTTACTGAGGAGAGGAGAGTGGGATAAAACATAGGGGTGGGGTTACTTCCTGTTTGCAGGCTGCCTGATGTTCTGTGAGCCGCCATCTTGGATGTTTAACCCTTTCGCTGCCAGCCTACCTGGAGTTTTTGTCACCCTTTGTGCCAGACTATTTTGCACTATTATGCGTTCCCCATGTTCATATGTGATTTTTGAAGGGATTTCCCAGGAAAATTATATATTGTTTTTTTCAGCAGAGTCCAGGCTTTAACATGAAACAATACCACATATTTATCGGTTCCTGCCCAGGAAACCCCCCGAACTGAAACAAGTACTTTATACTTTTACAAATAAAATACAACTACCATCCACACTACAAAGGGTTAAATCGAGAAAAAAAAATGACAGAGTCCCCCCTCCCCCCCCCCAAAAAAAAATTGACATGGGGTCCCCCTTACCCAGAGTAACCAGCCCGGGACCAGCTATGCAGGGCTTGTAAAAAAAGGGCACAGGGGCCAGCTTTTGTGGCCCCTGGCCCTGTAGGCTACAAGCCCGCATAGCCCGTGGCCACGGGCTCTTCTGCCCCCCCCCCCCTGGGCTTTGGGGAGGCAGGTAATGGGGGTGCCGGGGGTTAATGACAAGTCACCCGTTGGTTGCAGGTGACTTGCCATCCCCCCAGCCTTGTGAACTGGTATAGGGGTCATGGACCCCTTACCAGTTCACAAGGGGTTAAATGTAAAAAAAAAAAAAAACAGACACACACAAAGAGAAAAAAATATTAATTTTTTTTTTTTTTATACTTACCTCCCATCCATCCTGGAGCACTGTGTCCCTGGCTTCTGGGGGCCCCATTTTTTTGGGGATTTTTAAGGGTTAAAACCCCTTAAAAATAAAAAAATAAATGACATGGGGTCCCCCTTACCCGAAGTAACCAGCCCGGGATCAGATATGCAGGGCTTGTAGGAACAGGGAGCAGGGACCAGCTTTTGTGGCCCCTGGCCCTGCAGGCTACAAGCTCACGGGCCCGGGCTCTTCTGCCCCCCCCCTGGCCTTTGGGGAGGCAGGTAATGGGGGTGCCGGGGGTTAATGGCAAGTCACCCGCTAGCGCAGGTGACTTGCCATCCCCCCAGCCTTGTGAACAGGTATAGGGGTCACATGGACCCCTTACCAGTTCACAAGGGGTTAACAGTAAAAAAAACACACACACACACAGATTAAAAAATTACTTTATTACAAAATAAAAACTTTTTTTTTAATTTACTCACCTCTGATCCTCAGCTCCTGTGTCCCTCGCAGCTCTGATGACAGTTATTGTCATCGCTGGGCAGTGGAGGAGGGAGGCAGGCGATCAGATCATCACCTGCCTTCCTCCTCCTGTGGCCAGCGATGACAAGTGTGAGAAATGACAGCCCGGAGCCAGGACAACACCCGGGAGGCCCCCCTGGTTTTTTTACATGTATTTCGGCAGCTGCTGAAGGGGGAGGGGCCTTTCCGGGGGGGCTGGGTGGGGGATCGAAGCCCCCCCGGATGAAGAGGAGACCCGACCGGATCGAACGAGGTCAGGTGAGTGTTTTTTTTTTATTTTACTTTTACTGTAGCAGGGGGGAAAGTCAAGCACGTAGATTCTACGTGCTTGGCACTGAAAGGGTTAAAGGCTCATAACATGCAGTAGATGCAGGTAGGATGATTTTTAATGTGAGCAATCTGTATGTGCAGGGTGTGAGAAACATATAAGATAGACTCTTATTCAGAGTGAAGGACTGCTTTAAGTCGTTAAAGAGAATGCTCTCTAAATTGCATCAGAGATTTTACAGAGATTTAGGGACAGCATATAATTAGCAGTTAAGCCTAATTTAAACATACATACAATGGTTAGACCTTCAGTGTCAAGGTTAACACATAACACAAGACACAGACAGCAAAGTTAAGCCTAATTCAACACGGTGTTACAATATCTTGCACAATATTTCAATGACAAGTCTCTGTTTCCAAGTCACAAAGTTAAGTTAGCAAAAGACAGAACACACTTGTTATAAGGAAGTCAGCCAATTAACGCTTATACCATGCAATGTTTTCAATAAAATATATACATTTATATCTCAAAATTCTGTTGTATAACATAAGCAATCACCAATGCCTGGGTCAAACCCGCCCTACATATTCAAGAATTTAAGTGGAGACTGAATAGGGTTCTGGTGAACGAATGGCTGTCAGTTAAAGTTCAGGATAAACAGGATAGGAATGTGGGACCCATGGATAGATCATGAAAAAATTGCTAGCAAACCATTAGAGGTGGGGAGGATGTGGGGACAGAATAGAAAATACACAACTTGTATCCGTGTCCTTATGTGTATCTCAATGTGTACTCCTCTTAATCCTTCTACTCACTCTTTTACTATCGCCTTCTTTTGTTTGTCTTGTCTAATAACCACATGTGGCCGGCGTAAAGTGGTCAGCTATTATCTTTGTGGTTCTTCAGTGTGGTAGTTCATCTGTCCTGCAGTTGCGCTCCATCACCACAAGATGGCACTGTTGGATGGCTAATGGATTGTGACACTGCAGGTCTACCACTGCAGGTTTTTGTTGGCTAAAACCTAACCACATAGGAGTACAGCTGAGCTGCCATTGGCTAAGGTAAGTAAGGCTAGAGAAAGTTCTAGAAGCCAGTCTAAGGGAATCTATAATACTATTTTGTGAATACTCACCTGTAAAATGGGTATTATAAGTATGTCACACACCCCGCATCAAGATATTCATTACATGTGGGTTATACTGACCTGTAGATGGCGATATTGCAGAGATGTAAAGGAAAAAAGAGAGCCCCTCCTGGTCCATAAATACCTGGGACCTCCCACTCATTACCCAGTATAAAGATAGCAGTAAGGTAAGGGACCAGGAAGAGCCAAATATAAGTCATAACGCAAAGTTCACCCTATAAAGGATCCAGAATACAAAAAAGGGCATGGTGAAGCGTGGTGTGTGACATACTTATAATATCCATTTTACAGGTGGAGTATTCACAAAATGGTATTATTCTAAGTATGTCACACCCCCCGCTTCAAGACATTCATTACATGTGGGACATCCAATAGCAGTGTCCATAAAGGGCGGGGATCCAAACAAGGCAATAAAGCGCAACTGTGCGGCCAAAAACAGCATCCGCTGAGGCCCGCACATCAACCTTATAAAACTTGGAAAAAGTGTGAACAGAAGACCAAGTAGTGGCCTTACAAACTTTCTCAACAGAGGCCTGGTGCTGAAAAGCCCAGGACGCCCCAACAGCACGAGTAGAATGAGCAGTAACAAGAAAAGGGGGAACCTTCCCCTTGGCAGAATAGGCCCCAACAACGGCCTGACGAATCCATTTACTAATGGAAGACATGGCGGGCGCCAAACCTTTCCTGGGCCCGGAGGGCACCACAAGAAAAACCATCCGTCTTACGAAAGAAAGACGTAACAACCAAATAGTACTTCACACAGCGAACCACATCCAAGGAATGTAAGACCCTTTCCTTGTCATTGCTGGGCTTAGAACACAAGGAGGGCAGAACAATGACCTGATTAAAATGAAAGGCAGAAACCACCTTAGGAAGGAAATCCGGCTTGAAACGGAAAACCACCTTGTCCTGATGCCTCTCAAAGTACGGAGCCTGAATGGACAAAGCCGCCAACTCAGAGACGCGCCGAACAGAAGTGATAGCTACCAAAAATGCCACCTTCTGCGTAAGCGAAGACAAAGCAATATCATGCAAAGGCTCAAAAGGAGGACCCTGAAGAGCAGAAAGAACCAAATTCAAATCCCAAACTGGGAGCAAAGGCTTCCTAGGAGGCCGCACATGCGTAACCCCCTGGAAAAAAGTCTTAACCAAAGGATGAAGAGCAAAAGACCTTTGAAAGAAAACCGCCAGGGCAGTACTGAGCTGGAGCCCCATGTCCAGACCATGTTGAAGAAACTCCAGAATTCTGGGAATAGAAAACACCCTACAAGGCAAAGCCCTGACCTCACACCAATCAATATAAGACCTCCAAGTCCTATAGTAGATGGTAGAGGAAGACCGCTTCCTAGAGCTAACAAGAGTCCGAATCACAGCATCGGAAAGACCTTCCTCCTTCAAGATGGAGGTTTCAGCAGCCACGCCGTCAAAGCCAGCGTTGGTAAATTGGTGTAAAGTAGTTGACCCTGGGTGAGCAGATTCGGCAGCAGGGGCAGAGCGAACTGATCCTCTGCCAACCTTACCACGTCTGCGAACCAAACCTGTCTTGGCCACCTTGGAGCGCACCACTCTGCCCACCATGGGAAACGGAGGGAACAGGTACAGAAACCCCAGATCCCTCCAGTTCAGAGACATGGCATCCACTGCCAGAGCCAGTGGATCCCGCGGGAGAGACACAAATGCCGGAAGCTTGTGATTGTGACGAGAGGCAAAGAGGTCCACCTCCGGAGACCCCCACCTGAGGCAAATCGAGCGAAACACCTTGGGGCTGAGAGACCACTCCCCCGGCGAGATGAGAACCTGCTCAGAGAGTGCGCCTCCGTGTTCTCCACTCCCGGAATGTAAACCGAAAATGCACGGAACATGGCTCTCCGCCCAGGCCAGAATCAAAGACACTTCCCTGAGGGCACTCCTGCTGCGAGTCCCTCCCTGGTGATTGATGTAGGCGACCGCCGTCCGATTGTCCGACCGAACCTGAGCCGGCAAGCCCTGCAACTGATGAGTCAAGCGAAACAGAACCAACCTGATGGCTCTCAATTCCAGAACACTGATGGGCTCGTGAGCCTCCTGAGGCCCCCACAGACCCTGAAACTGATGATCCTTCCAGAAACCCCCCCCCATCCTGACAGGCTGGCATCCGTGGTGACCGAAAAGATCTGCCCCTCAACAGATTGATTGGATCCAGCCACCACTGAAGGGAATGCCGAACCCGGGGGGTCATCAGGAAGGACTGATCCAACGACAGTGGAGACCTGTCCCAGGCCGCCAACAGATGGAGCTGGAGCGTCCTTGTGTGAAACTGAGCAAAAGGAACTGCCTCGAAAGAAGCCACCATCAATCCCACCAGCCTCATCCCCAGCCTGATGGCCGGACGAGGGATGGACAGGAGAAGCTGAGCCAACTCCTGAATCAAGAGAACCTTGGACTGAGGAAGAAACACCCTGGCCTGAGAAGTATCCAGAGACATGCCCAGAAAAGACACTACCCTGGACGGAGAAAGGGAGGACTTGGGGTAGTTGATCACCCAACCGAATCTCTCCAGAGTGGATACCACAGTCCTGGTGTCTAACTCCGCTTGGCTGAAGGAAGACGCCATAATGAGAAGATCAAGACAAAGTTAAAAAAAAGGGTCTCCTGGTGATAATCTCCTACTGATTGTGCAACCACCAGCACTAACACCAAAGTGTGCTGGATTAATCCTATAGTTACCGATACAATGGGTAAATAAATCCTATACACAATGTAAATAAATTAATAAATGAATTAGTACATGATTAGAAATGCCAAGTGAGGGCGGTAGCAAATTAAGAGCTATGCAACGTGAATCTAATCAAAATTATAACTATATGACTGTGTAATAAGGAAAATGTCACCCCACGGTTGGGGCAAGATACATCTTATGGAGGACAAGTTCCTGTGACCTGTGGACTGGAATCTACAACTTACCTTCAATCCTTTGCTTCATTACAGTCATTAAATGTGAAGTGGGACTTTTGTGCATGAGTTACTACTGGACTGGCACTTTAAACCCTAGCATTGGACCAACGAGGACTACACAGCAGTCATCATAATCCTTTTGGCATGAGGACTTTAAATGGGAATGTGACCAAGCAGCGCTTCAAGAAGGGGCCCAAATAAAATAAAAGGGCCGCCTATTAGCTTTATATATTGGCATAGATAAGTGGACCTACATTGTTTGTTAAGAACGTTGGATTGATGTTTCATGTATGAATAAATGTACTGTTGAAACTGGGGTTTTGGCTCCCCATGAATTATGGTTTGGCTCCGCATTCGCTGTGAACTATTTGGTTTTGTTTGTTGGCTGTTTCTTGTGCTCGGCGCTGTTTTGGGCCCCTGACGCGCGCCCCGTTCCCAGTTGCCTTCCGCCCACTCAGGGCGCTCCCGCCCCCCCGCTTGCAGCTGATGACGGCAGCCGGGTCATCACGGGGGGCGTGACCGCGTGCGGGTGGGCGGACGGCGACTCCTCACCTGCCTGGTGATGGGAGCGTGTGACGCGGTGGCCGCCCGCACCGCCGAGTATAAGAGAGCCACATGCAGGTGATCCGGCACCCCTATCAGAAGCCGTGTAGCAACGGCGGAGCGCATGGGGCAGCTTCGGTCTCCTGGTGTTACATTACCAAGCTTGGGCGGTATTTACCTTTCATTGTTTTCTTGATTGATGTTCATATCCCTCTTCTGGGCACTTTGCAATCACTGAATCATTTGATATTTATGTGCTTGACTTAGTTTTGTTAATGTTTGGTACACAACTATTTCTTTACTATGTATCATTGCTTGAGCCATGCAGACATATATATGTGAAATTCCAGCACGTCTGTATTTTTGCTTATTTATCAGCAGCCTGTTTTTTATTTTCAGTCTTCTGGATTTGGCACATACTTGTATATATTCATTTATTCCTATATTAGGGTAGCGGCATCACGTATGGTTTTTTCTTTTTTGCACACATTTTTTGCATACTAGACACAGTCACTGTAATTACACCATGGTAGGTGATTATTTATTAGGTTTCACATACTTTTTCCCTTCATAGCACGGGTTTTCCTTATTACACAGTCATATAGTTATAATTTTGATTAGATTCATGTTGCATAGCTCTTTATTTGCTACCGCCCTCACTTGGCATTTCTAATCATGTACTAATTCATTTATTAATTTATTTACATTGTGTACACCAGGAGACCCTTTTTTTAACTTTGTCTTGTCCTTTTGTGTATTTTTAACCTTTATATGCCAGTAATAAATTATATTGTCTATTTCTTATATATATGCTGGTGTGCCTTTGTTTTTGAGTTCCACTTTTGCTTTTTTTCATGGTGTACAATTATGTGGTTGTGGAATTCAGGGAGCACCCAAGCAGCTTTGATTTATTCGTGCTAAGATCATAGTAGTGCCCCTTACCAGTTGTTCTGATTATAATGAGAAGATCGTCTAGATATGGCACGATGAGGATACCCTGGGCTCTGAGGAGAGCCATCACCCCAGCCAGCACCTTGGTGAAAACCCTTGGAGCCGAGGTAAGACCGAAAGGAAGGGCCACAAACTGAAAATGCCGATCCTCCACCACGAACCTGAGAAATCTCTGGTGCGCCGGAAAGATTGGAACATGCAGGTAAACCTCCTTGATGTCTATGGACGTTATGAAGTCCCCCTGACGAAGAGAGTAGATGGCTGAACGCAGCGTTTCCATGCGGAACTTCCGCGGACGGACGAACCTGTTGAGGATCTTCAGATCCAGGATGGGCCGAACAGAGCCGTCCTTCTTGGGCACCGTGAACAGATTGGAATAAAAGCCCCGGCACCGGGCAAATGACAGCCATATCCAGAAGATTTTTTACCGCCGCCCGGAGCCCCTGCGCGGCCAGAGGGTCCGAAGGCATCCGAGACCTGAAGAATCTCGGAGGGGGCCAGAACTCGAACTCCAGCTTGTAGCCGGAAGACACCACTTCCCGGATCCATCTGTCCGAGACCTCCTGGTCCCAGACCTGGGAGAAGTGTCACAGCCGTCCCCCCACCCGCAAGGGTGAGGGCGCCCCCTCATTGCTGAGCTGGCTTGGCAGCGGCTTTGGGCTTAGAGCCCCAATTGTGTCCTGGACGGGCACGTCCCGTCCCTATTCCAGGAATCACCTCTGGATGAGGAGAAAGCCAGTCCTCTGCCGGCTCTGGCCCCACGAAAGGAAGGAGCAAAGGAAACCACCCCCCGAAAGGAACGACGTTGCTTCCTGCGTTAAGGTAACTTACCGCCTTTGGCGACGGAATCCAATTTCTCTCCAAAGAGCCGCAACCCCACAAAGGGAAGAGTCGTAAGCGACT
The DNA here is from genome assembly GCA_027917425.1 of Gastrophryne carolinensis. Classification (NCBI taxonomy): domain Eukaryota; kingdom Metazoa; phylum Chordata; class Amphibia; order Anura; family Microhylidae; genus Gastrophryne; species Gastrophryne carolinensis. The sequence goes on from CM051237.1 coordinate 140,534,867, forward strand.
TCTTGGACACAAAATCAGCCGCCCACTGGCGCAAACAAACTGAACGTCGAATAGCCACAAGCAAGGCCGACGTTCTGCCACACATCACCAATGTGTCATTCAAGGCAGCTAGTACAAATGACAAAAACAATTCACACCGTTTAAGACCAATGAACTCGTCACTAGCCGGATCTAGCCCAGAAGCAGACAACAGGTCCCTGACAACTGACCTGGTAGCCACCACCAACAGCGCCGAAGCACAAACAGGCCACAAGGCCGACTCAACACTGGCAAAACCATGACAAGCCATCTGGTCAATGCGTTTATCCTCATCATCTTTAAGAGTGGAACAATCAGGAGAATTCAAAACAGCGGTGTTGGACAACCCCAAAACCGGGGCATCCACCTCAGGAGGAGACGACCAACGCTTTACCGCATCCAACGGAAAGGGATATTTTTTATCCCAACCCGGAGGAACACCTGGGAGCCGAGTAGGCCTCTCCCATTCCTTAGTAATAATGCCATAAAAATGCTTTTGATTAGGGAATTCCAAGCGCGGCCTAGATTCCTCGAAAAACTCCCCCTTTAGCGGAGGAGCCGCCTCAGGAAGAGAAATAGCTAGAACCTCAAACATCTGAGCCAGAACCGTAGGGGTATCCAAGGAAACCCCCAGCCCCCGCTCGGTATCAGCGCAAACATACTGATGATCGTCAGGATCATCCAACTCCCCTTCCTCTAGCGGGGAGTAATCGGACCAATCCAGAGAATCAAAATCATCAAGTCAACCGCCGGCGTGGCTGGCGACAAGTGCTTTCTCTTAGCCGGGGCCTTTCTGGCAACCGCGCTAGAAAATAATTTCTCAAGATTGGGCAATCTGGCACACACCTCAGATTGCGACTCCCCACCCATGACAACGACGGGCACGGATCAGTCGGGGAGGGGTAGGAGAAGAGACCGGCAGCGCTGAACCAGATGCCTGAAGTCCGGACTGCCGCGTAATAGTCTGCTGCGCACATGGTACACAAAGGAACAGATCATCCCCGGTAAGGGATAGCCCACACTCCATACACTTCCGGGATTGTCCCGAGGGGAGCCCAAGCCCAGTATCCGGGGACGCCTCCATACGGTGAACTTATAGGTAGTCGCAATTACGCATATAAGCAACCCGGGATGCCCCTTTAATGTCCCAAGTGGGAGGATTTACAATAAAGCCCAATTGAACCCAGGGACCCTAGGACCGGGAGTAAACCCCTTAAACACCAATGTAGGTCCGCCTGGAAGACATAAATAAAGACCCATTCAGCATAGCAGACATAAAGAAAAAATAAAATATAAATATATATGCATAAAACATAAGAAGTAAAGGAGGCCCACAGGGCCACTCACCGCGCTGTAATGGCGTCCTCACACCATGATGCGGAGAAGAGCAGGCAGAGAGGAGAAGGGGGCGTGGCCAGCGCGGTTCGCGCGTCGTGCCCTGCTCCGCCCCCCTTCCACCGCCAAGCATCGCATCTCCCAGCTGGAGACCAGGCTCCGCAGCGGTGCCTGCCACACGGGGGCGGGCCGCGGCGCCGCGCCGAACGCCCGGCCCCACCCCCAACTACACCGCACCAGAGGGGAGAAGCTCCCCCTCGCCATGCCGCACACAGAGGCCGGCGCCGGTCAGGTTATAGCGCATAGCTGTCTGGGACGAGGGGAACGCAACGCCCTCCATGGAACCAGCAGCTCTCCCGGCAGCCAGAGGATCCAGCGCCGCTCTGGGCGAGCTATCTGTGCGCGCGCACGTGGCCTGCTTACAATTAGAGTCAGAAAAGCATTCTGGAGCCCGGTTTAGAAAAGACACACACACACACACAAGACACACACACACACAAGTTCTAAGGCCTTAGAAGAAGAGGCCAAACCAAAAGTATGTTTAAAGTGCACACACCCAACACACACACACAAGACAAACGTTTTTTCAAAAACCTAACACGGGAGAAGCCCCCCCCCCCCCCCCCTCTAAGGAGAAGGGTATCCGCAGAGGGGAAAACCAGGGTGTAAGGCCAAGGGACAGGGCATCCCAAACCGGGGTCACCAACCCGGTTAACCGCCTACCCTCTAGTATAGGGTCTCACGGTGGAGCATTAGCTCGTAAGCACCTAGGGTGCCATCTACCCCCGCCCGAACCAGCAGCCTAGGCTGGGAGGCAGGGTAATCAAAAGGGATCCGGGCAGAAATAGATAAATAAAGGGCCGGGAGTCATCCCGGCTACCTGAAATCCCCCTGTGCAATGGGGGAGACCTCATCTTCTGACTTGCTCGCCTCTGCAGAGATGAAAGACTGGGGTGATGAGTGGGAGGTCCCAGGTATTTATGGACCGGGAGGGGCTCTCTTTTTTCCTTTACATCTCTGCAATATCGTCATCTACAGGTCAGTATAACCCACATGTAATGAATGTCTTGAAGCGGGGTGTGTGACATACTTAGAATATAAGGAGGCCATGGGTTAGAAAGTGACCACAATATATTGTAGTACCGGGAGTGAGGAAGGTACCAGCAGGGTCAACTGGTAGTGGTCCGCAGTAAGAAGTGTAAGAGAGCAGAGGAGCCACATTCATACCTAACAAGTGACTACAGGGAAGTTGAACCATTCCACCCAAGATGCTGATGGAGGAAGCTAAGGCCTCAGTATTCTGCTATGGGATCGGGATGAGTGCCCACCACCTGCTGAAGTTCATCTGGATGTAATGCTGTGATATGGGAACTGCCAATGGAACTGTTTTGGATAAAGACTGTATGACCTGCTGTAACCATTAAGTGTACCTGAAGTCCTGCTAATAAATTAAGTGCCCTTTCTTAAAGTTGGTCTCATTTGGAGTTATTGGATGGAAGCCCACATCGGGAGGTCCCCCAAGCCGTTAACAAAGAACCCACTCCCCATACGCCTGAGGAGCTAAACCCTTCAGGGACCCGTGTGCTACACACACCTCAATTAATACGAGCTGTTGTGTATTAAGAATTGTTGAATATAGTGCATTATAGCCAAGAGGCTAGTTGAATTCACTTGGTTCAGAGTGGCACCTGAGGAACACTGGGGAGATGGATCAAGTTGTGGCAAGAGCTTTCTCAGACACTAGAGACGGAATTTAGAACTAGTGGACTTTTATTACAGATAAGCTGTCTTGCCATGGAATTTAAAAATACAGGCAAATATATTGGTTTCTTGCTTCTGTAAATTTCTGTAATCTTTATTGTGTTAATGGTATGGTATAGTACACTGATTTATATGTAATTTATGACTATGACACTGAAATGTTCACTTTTCCAATGTACGTGTTTATAAAAACTTGAAGACGACCTTCACCCTGAGCATATTTTATATGTTTCCCACACCCTGTACATACAGATTGCTCACATTAAAATCATCCTACCTGCATCTACTGCATGTTATAAGCCTTTTTAAACATCCAAGATGGTGGCTCATGGAGCATCAGGCAGCCTGCAAACAGGAAGTGTCTTCTGATTGTGCTGCTCTGTATTCTGGGATAGCTGTCCTTTCCCTGACCCCAGCTTTTCTTTGTCTGAGCAAAGCACAGCTATATATAACCCTGCCCCCTGTACTCTATTCCCCTCTCCTCCCCTCAGTATGTGATGCTTCTGAGTCAAGATGGAGGTGCCCGTATCCTAGAGTCCTGAACAGAGTTGCAGCCCGGTGGGGGAAAGAATAATAAATGACTAAAAAATTTAAATATATTAATTTTAGATGCCGGGGAATACTTTTAAGGGTTTGGGCTTTTTATTAAATCATGGTGAAGGTCCGGTTTAATTAAATACACTGCACCTAAAATTATACACAAGAAGATGCAAGCCATAGATTTTATAGAAGTTATAGGGTCTTCCACACTCAAGCGAGCTCATCACTGCCAAAGCATTACTGTTCGCATCCTGGCTTTCTCTACCTTGCCTGGCGCTGTGAGTGCGCAGATCGAGGAGGACGCCAGAGGCCGGAACATATGCCATGAGATCGCTGCTCAAGGGGAGTATATGGCAATTTCCTGAGGTCTTACACCACATAACACCCAAAATCCAGGTTTAATTTAGGGAACACATAAAAATACTACCATACACAAAATATTACATTTGTTTGTATAATTTTAGACTTTACCTGGCTTCCATCCTTGATCTCATGCCTTGCATACAATAAAATGGCTTCTGGACACTTATCGAGAAGTCTGTCTATAGAGCTCTCATAGTTCAAGCAGCGAGTATCACATATTAGGTGGATACTCAGGAATAAATTATTTTCTTCTGGTATAAAATCCAGAAAAGGAATGAAAGATGTAATTTCCAGAGATGGTCCACATAGAAGAGACTGCATAGAAACAGATAAACAAGTGACATTTTCATATATATAATTTTTATTACAGCTTGCCCCTGCGAACAGAATTTGAGTAAGGCCAGCTGGAAGAGTTTTTGCAGCAAGGCCAAACTAATAAGGCAGGATTTGGATGGGGGTGTAGGAAGTAGCTGTCCCCAAAGCAGTGCAGTCCACCAGGAGTTCTCCTGGGTCTCCCTGTGCCCAGACTGTCCCTGGCTGTATTCTGCCAAGGTCCTCTACTAACCAAAGATAAACTTACAGATAGATTTATCAAAAGCAAAGACACCAAAATTTGGCAATTGCAAAGACCAAAGCCCCAATTTCATTTCACGAAAAAGACAAAATTGTTGCTTTGGGCAACTCCTACAATTTGTAGGCTAGCCTTCGTAAAGCTCTTAAAAATACAATTCTGTGAGTACTCACCTGTAGAATTGATTTTGGTGGTGTCCTGTTCGGGTCGCTCCATTCTTGACAAGTGGGTTATCCGCCACAAGGTGGCGCAGTGACTGCAAGATGAAACTTGTGGCTCCTCCAGGCCCATATAAAGGCATCTGTCTCCCTAAGTATCCCCAGTGGTTGAAAGGCAGTAAACACAGACATGCCGGGAGGCCAGAGATCATGTTACTTCACACAGCCCCAAAACAAATTCCCTCAAGAAAAAAGTAATACAACAGTAATCACCATAACAGGCAAAAGAGGATAACAGAACAAGGGTGGGATGGAGCGACCCGAACAGGACACCACCAAAATCAATTCTACAGGCGAGTACTCACAGAATTGTATTCTTCCTGGTGTCCTGTTCGGGTCGGTCCATTCTTGACAAGTGGGACATTCAAAAGCAGTGTCCATGAAGGGTGGGATCCCCAGTGAGCAACAGCTCAGTGAGTACGCTTGCACCACCGCCTGTCTGATCCACCCTCTGAGAGTGGATTTGGCTGGAGGCAAGCCCTTCCTTGGCCCGTCAGGAAGGACAAAAAGAGAATCCGACTTCCTGAAGGATTCCATAGCAACAAAGTAGTATTTAAGGACTCTGACCACATCCAAGGCATGGAGGGTCCTCTCCTTAGAATTAGAAGGGGTGGGACACAAGGAAGGCAAGACAATGTCCTCATTGAGATGAAAAGCAGAAACAACCTTGGGTAGAAAGTCCGGTTTAAGGCAAAAAAATACAATTCTGTGATCACTCACCTGTAGAATTGGTATTATGAGTATACAGTACGTCCTGCTCCAAATCTAATACTTACAGTTGGGATATACTCCACCAGATGGCGCTGGACTGCAGAGACATCGAAAATAGGCTCCTCCCGGCCCCTCAAATACCCAGGGACCTCCCACAAATCCCCAGCATTGAAAAGCAATTAAGGAGAAGCCGGGAGCATTAAACAATCCAAACTATCAACTATAACAATGATAAAAATCACCATACAGGGATCCAAGAAAATGCAAACCAAGGGTGGGTCGGAGCAGGACGTACTGTATACTCATAATACCAATTCTACAGGTGAGTAATCACAAAATTGTATTATTCTTAGTATACAGTACGTCCTGCTCCAAATCTAATACTTACAGTTGGGACATCCAATAGCAGTGTCCATAAAGTAGGGTGGGATCCCCAAGAAAAATCAGCAGCAGGCAGTTTAAACCACTGCCGCCTGCAGAACCTTTCGGCCAAAAACAGCGTCAGCTGAGGCCCTAACATCACCCTTGTAAAACTTTGAAAAGGTATGAACAGAAGACCAAGTAGCAGCCTTGCAAACTTGTTCAACAGAAGCCTGGTGCTGAAAAGCCCAAGAGGCACTAATAGCACGAGTGGCATGAGCCATAAGGCGGAAGGGAGGATTCTTCCCCTTAGCAGAGTAGGCCTGAATCACAGCCTGACGAATCCACTTGCTTATAGTAGACTTGGCAGGAGCCAAACACTTCCTAGGACCAGAAGGGACCACAAAAAGAGCATCAGTTTTCCTGAAAGGTGCAGTAGCCACCAGATAGTACTTCAGACACCTAACCACATCTAAAGAGTGCAAAACCCTCTCCTTAGCATTGCTAGGATTAGGGCACAAAGAAGGAAGAACAATATCCTGATTCAAATGAAAGGCAGACACTACCTTAGGCAGAAAATCAGGTTTGAAACGAAACACCACCTCGTCCTGGTGCCTCTCATAGTAGGGGGGCTGAATGGACAGCGCCGCCAACTCAACCACACGCCTGACAGAAGTGATAGCCACCAGAAACACAACCTTGAGCGTAAGAATGGCCAAGGCAGCATCCTGCACAGGTTCAAAAGGAGCACCCTGCAAGGCTGACAGAACCAAGTTCAAATCCTAAACAGGCACCATAGGTTTACGTGGGGGACGCACATGAGTGACCCCCTGGAAAAAAGTCCTGATCAGAGGGTGCTGAGCAAAGGACTTCTGGAAAAAAATTGCCAGGGCAGAATCCTGACCCTTCAGAGTACTGAGTTGGAGCCCCATCTCCAACCCATGCTGCAGGAACTCCAGAATCCTGGGAATAGAGAAGACACGACAGGGAAGAGACTTAGACTCACACTAGTCAATGTAGGCACGCCAAACCCTGTAATAAATGGAAGAGGAAGACTTCTTCCTAGCTTTAATCAAAGTATCCACAACTGAGGAAGACAGCCCCTTCTCCATCAAGATGGAGATTTCAGCAGCCAAGCCGTCAAAGCCAGAGTTTGTAAATTGGGATGGCGTAGTGAGCCTGAGTGATCAGATCTGGCACCAAGGGCAGAGCGTACTGATCTACTGCCAGCTGTACCACGTCTGCGAACCACACTCTTCTTGGCCACCTGGGGGCCACCAGAATTTCTGGCACCCCTTGCAGAGCAATCTTGCGCAGAACCCTGCCCAGCAGGGGAATTGGGGGGAAGACATGCAGGAACTGAAAGTCCTTCCATGACATTGCTAGATCCCTGGAGAGAGAGACAAAAGCTGGAAGCTTGTGATTGTGGCGGGACGCAAACAGATCCACATCTGGTTGGCCCCAACGGTGACACAGAGATTGAAACACCCAGCTGCATAGGGACCATTCTCCCTGGCGAGAGGTCCCCCTCCTCAGAGAGTCCGCCAGGTGATATTCCACCCCCGGGATGTACACATCTGAAATGCAGGGGACATTGGCCTCCGCCCAAGTCAGGATCAGAGACGCTTCCTGGAGGGCCCCCTTGCTCCAGGTCCCTCCCTGATGATTGATGTAGGCAACTGCCGTCTGGTTGTCCGAGCGCACCTGAACAGGCAGGCCCTGAGGATGAGTAGTCAAGCGAGCCAGAACTAACCTGATCGCTCGCAGCTCCAAGACATTGATAGGTGTGTGGGCCTCCTGAGGGTCCCACCTCCCCTGGAACCGCAGGGACTTCCAGAAACCCCCCCAACCTGACAGACTGGCATCCGTGGTGACCGTCTCCCAGGAAGGGGCAAGAAAGGATCTGCCCCCCAACAGGTTCCTTGAGTCCATCCACCACAAGAGGGACCTTCTGACCAGGGGGGAGAGCACACAGACCCTGTCCAGGGACGCTGGGTCCTTGTCCCATACAGACAATAGGTGAAGTTGCAGAGGCCTCAAGTGGAACTGAGCATATGGGACCGCTTCGAAGCACGCCACCATCAGGCCCACCAGCTGCATCCCCTGCCTGATGGAGGGATGGGGACAAGCTAGGAGGGACTGAGCCTGTGCAATCAGACTGTCCACCTTCTGCTGAGGAAGGAATATACTTGCCTGAACTGTATCCAGATTCATTCCTAGGAATGGAATTACCAAGGAAGGGGACAGTGAGGACTTGGGGTGGTTGATCACCCATCCAAATGACTCCAGAGTGGACACCACCAGCTGAGTATCCAACTCTGCCTGATGTAGAGACTGGGAAGTGATGAGGATGTCGTCCAGATAGGGAAGCATGCGGACGCCCTGACATCTGAGCAGAGACATCACGCCAGCCAGCACCTTGGTGAACACCCTGGGAGCTGAAGTGATCCCGAAGGGCAAGGCCACAAATTGGTAGTGTTGATCCATCAGAGCAAACCTGAGGAACCTTTGATGACCTGGGAACATTAGAATATGAAGGTAAGCATCTTTGATGTCCACAGAAGCCATGAAATCCCCTTGGCGCAGGGAACTGATGGCAGAGCGCAGAGTCTCCATGCGAAAGCGCCTGCCCCTGACAAACTTGTTGAGAATCTGGGCCTGACAGAACCATCCTTTTTGGGTACTGTGAATAGGTTGGAATAAAAGCCCTTGCCTTTTTCTCTTAAAGGGACCTGGCAGATGACCCCCAGCTCCAGGAGGCCTTGCACTAGCTCCTGAGCTGACACAGGGTCCTGAGGAATCCGGGATCTGATGAACCTTGGAGGGGGATCGGCAGCAAACTCCAACTTGTAACCGGAGGACACTACCTCCTGAATCCACCGGTCTGAGACATGAAGCCTCCAGACGTGAGCGAAGTGCTGCAGCCGTCCCCCCACCCGGATGGGTGAGGGCGCCCCATCATGCCTGAGGGGGCTTGGGAGAGGATTTAGCTTTGGGACCCCAGAAGGAGCCAGGATGTCCACGTCCTCTGCCTCTACCCCAGAAATCTCCCCGGGCCCCAGGGAAGGACACCCCCCTTCCCTGTCTTGCACCACGGTAAGGGGAGGAGAAGGAACCCTGACCCCGAAAGGGCCGAGGTTGCCGCCTGCGCTGGGGTAACCTGCCTCTCTTAGCAAAAAGGTCCAGGCGGTCTCCAAACAGACGCAGTCCTTTAAAGGGAAACCCAGTGAGGGCCTTCTTGGAAGCGTTGTCAGCAGCCCACTGGCGCAGCCAAACCGAGCGGCGTATAGCCACCACGAGGGCAGAAGTTCTGCACACATTCTGATGGTGTCATCCAATGCTGATAGGACAAAATTTACAAAAACATCACAACTGGAGAGTGCATTAAACACCTCACAAGGCAAATCATCAGGGGCACTATCAAGCATATTTCTGATAAGGGTTCTAGTGGCCACAGCAGTAATGGCAGAGGCACAGACCGGGCGCAGTGCCGACCCCGCACATGCAAAGGTGTGGGATGCCAGCTGATCAATACGCCGGTCTTTGGCATCCCGCAGGGTAGTAGAATCAGGGGAATGCATGACAGAGGTGTTAGATAGCCCTAGGATCGGGGCATCCACCTCGGGGGGGGGGGGGGGGGGGGGATGACCAACATTTAACCACCTCAGCAGGAAAGGGATACTTCCTATCCCAACTCTTTGGAACCCCGGGAAGTTTACTGGGGCGCTCCCATTCCTTGAGCACAAGGTTATGGAAATGTGCCTGCTCTGGAAATTCCAAACGTGATCTTGCTGTATGGAAAAGCTCCCCTCTTTGCCTGGGAGCCTCAACAGGGAGAGAGATAGACAGAACCTCAAAAATCTGGGTCAATAATCTGTCAGTGTCATCCGGGGCCCAGGGGTCAGAGCCAGAATCGTCATGACCCCCTCAGTCTCTCATCAGATGAGCCTGAATCAGAAAAGAGCTCCCCTTCATCAGACGGGGTATAGCCACACAGATTCATAAACTCCTCAGTTCCCATAGGGAAAACAGTAACATTAGGCGCCAAGTGCCGCTTCTTAGCAGGGGCCTTACGCACTAAAGATTTCGCAATAATCTGTTCAACAGTAGCCAGTCTAGAAGACACATCAGGCTGAGAATCTCCACTTGTATGCAACTCAGCAGGAGTGAGATTTAAGCTTGGTGGAGTAGGTGAAGTGAAACGAGGTGCAGCCACTGGCAGGCCAGATTGCAATGCAAGCACCTGCTCAGCACAGGGTACACAGACCCGCGCCTTGTCAGCGTCAGCATGAGGCTGCCCACACGCTACACACAGCCGGTCTTGTCCCAAAGGGACCCCGGTAACATTATCCTGGGATGCCTCCATATGGTGATTATAGCGGCGCTATACGCCGATAGGGAATGACGCTATATAGCAACCCTGGATGCCCCAATAACCCCCTAGGGACGTGGGAGTATAATTTGTACAAGGCCTACAAGTAATATACTAAAAACAGGGCCGGGATATAGGCCAACCAAGTAGAAAAGATGGCGTCGGTATACCTCGAGGGGCGGGCCAGTAATAGCGATGACGCGGAACGTGCCAAAGACGAGCCCCGCCCCCCGAAGAGCGCGAAGCCAAAAGGCCAAAAGCCAATGATGGCGCACCAGCAGCTGAGGTAATGCCGCCGCCAAGCCCGGAGCCAAGTCAGCGCGCGGCGGCGGTAAATTTAAAAGCAATACAGACAAATCAGCGCGGCGGCTGACACAAGAATAAAGAAATGTGAAAAGTGAAAGCACAGACTGCATAACATACATATCTATACACATACACCCCCCCCCCCTCTTTTCCCCCGAAGACTACAAGGAGGATGAGGGAGGACGGCGGCCACTTAAATAGGGCCCACCGATAGGCAGGGGCAATAGTGCGGGAGGGGCATCCCATAGAGGCTCACCATAAGCCTGAACTGCCTACCCTTTGGTGGGGGATTGCGGCGGAGCAGCGCTCCTAAGCACCAACGGCGGTGCTGCCTACCTTCACCCGACCAGCGCAGCCAAGGCTGGGAGGCATATTACTAGTGGAACGGGTGAGAATAGTCCTACAGGGCCGCGCGTTAATAACCCCGCTCACCTGCGAGTAGAGAGCCAATTTCTCGTCCTTCGCAGCCAGACGCAGAGAAATTCTGGGGATTTGTGGGAGGTCCCTGGGTATTTGAGGGGCCGGGAGGAGCCTATTTTCGATGTCTCTGCAGTCCAGCGCCATCTGGCGGAGTATATCCCAACTGTAAGTATTAGATTTGGAGCAGGACGTACTGTATACTAAGAATACCACCTTATCCTGATGTCGCTCAAAGTAAGGAGGCTTCATACAAAGCGCAGCCAGCTCCGAGACGCGATGCACCAAAGTGATAGCTACCAAAAAGACCACCTTCAGAGTCAGAATGGATAACGCAGCATCGCACAAGGGCTCAAAGGACCCTGGAGAGCAGAAAGCACCAAATTCAAATCCCACACCGATAGCATAGGCTTACGTGGTGGACGTACATGAGTGACTCTTTGGAAAAAAGTCTTGATAAGTCTATGATTGGCGAAAGATCTTTGGAAGAAAATAGCCAAGGTCGAAACCTGCCCCTTGAGGGTACTCAGCTGGAGACCCGAATCCAAACCATGTTGTATGAACTCCAAAATCCTAGAAAAAGAGAAAGTGCGACAAGGGAAACCCCTAGACTCACACCAGGCAATGTAAGCATGCCAGACCCTCTAATAAATCATGGAGGAGGATTTCTTCCGAGCCTGAACCATGGTACGCACGACCGAGGCAGACAGCCCTATCTCCATCAAGATGGAGGTTTCAGCAGCCAAGCCGTCAAAGCCAGCGTTTGTAAATTGGGGTGGCGTAACAGACCCTGAGTGAGAAGCCCTGGATCGTCGGGCATGACGTAGCGATCCACTGACATCTGGACTATGTCCGCGAACCAACACCGCCTCGGCCAAAGGGGGGCCACCAGGAGGGTCGGCACCCCTTCCTCGTCTATCTTGCGCAGCACACGACCCAGGAGAGGAAAAGGAGGAAAAGCGTAGAGGAGACGGAACTCCGTCCAAGGAATTGCCAGAGAGTCTGTGACGTAGGCCAGAGGATCTCTTGACAGAGAGACTAACCTTGGAAGCTTGTGATTGTGTCGGGACGCAAACAGGTCCACGTCCGGCTGACCGCAGCCGTGACACAGAACGTGAAATATCTTGATGCTGAGAGACCATTCCCCCAGACGAGAAGTCCCACTGCTCAGGAAATCGGCCTCCTGGTTCTCCACCCCGGGGATGTAGACCGCCGAGATGCAGGGAACATTCTCCTCAGCCCAAGACAGCATCTGGGTCACCTCCTTGAGGGCTCGCTTGCTCAGAGTTCCGCCCTGATGATTGATGTAGGTGACCGCCGTCTGCTTGTCCGGGCGGACATTAACCGCACGACCCCCAAAGATGATGAGTCAAATGAAACAGGACCAACCTGATCGCTCTCAGTTCCAGGAGATTGATAGGTACGTGAGCCTCCTGCGGGCACCACAGGCCCTGAAACCTCAGTGATTGCCAAAAACCTCTTCAGCCGGTCAGACTGGTGTCTGTGGTGACAATCTCCCAACGAGGGGTCAGGAAGTACCTGCCCACTAGAAGATTCCTGGAGTCCAACCACCACGAGAGAGACTGCCTGGCCAGAGGAGACAGGGAGAATTCCTGCTCCAGGGACTCCTGTGACCGGTCCCAAATGGTCAAGAGATTCAACTGAATAGGTCTCATGTGGAACTGGGCGTAGGGCACAGCCTCAAAACAAGATAACCTTGAGACAAACCCCCAGACGGATGGATGGATGCTGACAAGACAGTAAGGTCCGCGCCTGTGCCTGAAGGCCCTCCACTTTCAGCTGGGGGAGGAAAACCTTGACCTGAGAGGTGGCCAGCGTCATTCCCAGGAAGGACCTCACCAATGAAGGACTGATCGAAGACTCGGGGTAATTGATCACGCAGCCGAAGTCCTCGAGAGTGGACAACACCGCCTGGGTGTCGCTCTCGGCCTGCTGAAGAGACTGAGCAGCAATCAGCAAGTCGTCCAGATAGGGAAGAACACGGATGCCCTGGCTCCTCAGCAGGGCCATAACACCCGTCACCACCTTGGTGCACACCCGAGGGGCTGAAGAAACACCAAACGGCAGTGCCACAAACTGGTAGTGCTGATCCTCCAGTGCAAACCTCAGGAACTTTTGATGTGCCTTGAATATAGGGATGTGCAGATAAGCATCCCTGATGTCCACTGTGGTCATGAAGTCGCCTGGCCGAAGCGAGCTCACCGCTGACCGTAAGGTACCCATGCGAAAGTGTTTGAATCTGACAAATCTGTTGAGACACTATAGGTCCAGAATAGGTCTCAGGGTACCGTCCTTCTTGGGTACCGTGAACAGATTGGAATAGAACCCTCGACTCCGTTCCTAGTGGGGCACAGGACAAATCACCCCGGACAACAGAAGTCGTTGGACAGCCATTCTTAGACCCTGCGCCGTCAATGGGTTCTGGGAAATCCACGACCGAAGAAATCTTGGGGGCGGCCAAGCTGCCAGCTCTATTTTGTAGCCGGAGGACACCACCTCCTGAATCCACTGATCCGAGACGTGCTGTCTCCAGACGTGAGCAAATAGCAGAAGCCGTCCCCCCACCCGAAAGGGTGAGGACACCTCCTCATGCCTGAGGGCCTTGGACTTGGACCCCCAGGAGGGATTGGGACGACCGCGGGATCTACCTCGTCCCCAGGAATCTCTGCGGCCACCTGAAAAGGAAGAGCCTCTTCCCCCTCGAAAGGGGAGAAAAGAAGATGAGCCCCCAAAGGGCCGCACAGGCTTCCGACGCTGAGGGAGCCTCCCATCTTTCGCGGAGATCCAGACGCTCCCGAATAGCTGAAGTCCCAGGAAGGGAATACCAGTGAGAGCTTTCTTGGTGGCAGCGACCTCTGCCCACTGTCGCAGCCAGATAGAACGACGAAGAGCGACCAGCAGTGTAGAAGCCCTGCCGCCAAGCCGGACGGAATCATCCATGGCCAAAATCACAAAGGCAATGAAGTACGCGCAAGCTAAGAGTTCCTTATACTCCTCCGCTCGCTTGCGAGATCTGGCGATATCCACAAGGTGTCTCACCTTCTTTTTGATGGCTATGGAGACAATGGCCACGGGACAGACAGGACGAAGACCAGCGCCCCCAAAATTGGAAGCGTGACATGCCAGCTGATCCACGCGCCTGGCAGCATGATCGCGCAAGGAAGAAGTATCAGGAGACGGCATAACCGTGGTATTGGAGAGCCCCAAAACAGGAGCATCCACCTCAGGGGGACGGGACCAGAGGCGAATAAAGTCCTCTGAAAAGGGATACCGTCTGTCCAGGCCCTTAGGCACCGACAGCAATTTATTAGGCCTCTCCCATTCCTTAAAATCCATTTTAGAGAAGTGGCCTTGCTCAGGAAAAACAAGACGCTGTCTCTCAGGCCGAAACAGGTCCCCCTGCTTCTTTTTGGCCGCCTTCGGAGGTACAATGTGCAAGGTTTCAAATACCGCAGACAACAGCTTCTCCACGTCATCGGGAAGCCAACCGTCCTCATCCGAGGAGGACCCGGGATCACTGTCAAATCCCCCCGGTCGGTCCCCTGAGGAGTCAGAATCATTAAATAACTCACCCTCCTCCATGGAGTCTGACGCTCTAGACTGGCCACTCGGAGCGCCAAGTCCGTTTGAGACCCCCTGCTGGCTTCCCCCTCACTGGGAGCTAAATGCAGGTGCGGGGGTGTCGGCGAGGCCGTAGGTAAGATGGGGCTGGGGCCAGCAGCGCTCGCCCCATCCTGTTCCGAAATGACGCTTTGAGCGCAGGGAACACAAACAGCGCTGCGACCACTCAGAGGGCATGTACCACATAAGAGACAAAGCTTAACTAGTCCCAAGGGGGCCCCAAGCTCGCTATCCCCAGAAGCCTCCATTATGGTGATTATAGCGGAAAAACTCAAGTCACAAGGCACTAACGGCCCAAACCCGGACAATACCCAATTATGTCCCTCTAAACCCCTTAATAATGGGGCAGGTGTGGGGGGGAATGAATAAACTGGGCCCCGTCTGGAAGACACAAAAGAAGAAAAAGATGAGCATCCCACAGCGCATGCACCACAGCAGAAAATTAGACTGGTGACTCACGGACTGCAGCCAAGGTAGATAGGCCAGGAGCAGCACCGATCCATGATAGGAAGGAGCCCGCAGCACGAGGACTGCCCGGAGGATCCAGATGAAGAGGACACCGCAGCAGTGCGCCTGACACATGCGGCGTGGACAATGGCGCCAGACAGCGAGCTCCTCGAGGGGCGGGCCGCACGGCCCTGCCCCCCCCCCCTGCCCCGCAGCACAACAGGAGGGACATTGGCGCGGACTACGGGCGCCAAAGAGCCAAAATGGCACCCGGACCACAGGAGCAGCAGGCAGGGGAGGCATCGCCCTTCCCTGCCACAGAGGAAAGACACTCCGGCGTGCGCGGCTGATGCCCGTACTCCTCTGCCCCCAGAGCACAGTCCGATGGCCCCGGCCAGGGCCCTGACCCCCCCCCCCCCCCTCGCAGCCTGGACGGGAGGAGAGGAGAAGAGGAAGATGTGAGTAGGTTAAAGTCAAGTAAAAAATGTGCACCACATACACACCACAATAAAATATAGCTTGTGGGAGACATAAGATAAGGGGTCCCTAGGTGGTTTCCCCCCCCCCATATAGGCTCACCATTGCCTATGGCCGGCTACCCTTTGGGACAGGGTCTGCGGCCCAGAGGATAGCTCTGCCGAACGCCTGACCCCCGGCGTTCCCCTACCGTCACCTGATCCGTTGCCGAAGGCTGGGAGGCCACGGAAAAATAAAATTCTGTGAAATACTCACCTGTAGAATTGGTATTATTGGTATACAGTATGACCTGCTCCAGATATAATACTTACACTTGGGTTATCCTCCGCCAGATGGCGCTGCACTGCAGAGACATGCAAAAACAGGCTCCTCCCGGCCCTTCAAATACCCAGGGACCTCCCACAAATCCCCAGCATTGAAAAGCAGTGAACAAGAAGCCGGGAGAATTGAAACCACCCAGAACAACTGGTAATGATAACAATGATAACAATCACCATACAGGGGATCCATAATAATGCAAAAAACCAGGGTGAGGTGGAGCAGGACGTACTGTATACCAATAATACCAATTCTACAGGTGAGTATTTCACAGAATTGTATTATTCTTGGTATACAGTACTTCGTATACAGTACGTCCTGCTCCAGATATAATACTTACACTTGGGACATCCAATAGCAGTGTCCATAAAGTAGGGTGGGATCCCCAACAAAAAACGACAACAGCAGACAGTTAAAAACCACTGTCACCTGCATAACCAAACGGCCAAGATAGCATGAGCTGAGGCCCTAACATCAACCTTGTAAGAAACTTGCAAAAGGTATGAGCAGAAGGCCAATGGAAGTGGCCTAGCCAACCAGTTCAACAGAAGCCCGGTGCTGAAAAGCCCAAGGGCCAACAAGCACGAGTAGAAAAGAATCGAGGCGACAAGGAAGAATCTTCCCCTTGCTGGAATAGGCCTGAGTAACAGCCTGACAATCCAATAGCTACAGTAGACTTGGCAAAGCCAAACGGACCGAACCAAGGGCTAGGAGGAACATCCATTAAGGTAATAACCAGGACCAAGCCGCCCAACTCCCGAGAGCAGAAGGGATCGAGCACATTCAGGATGTAATGACCACAGGCCCCAAGGAACATCAGTTCCCCTAAGGACACAAAGACTACCAAGGAAAAAACTTCCAAACCTGATTAAGGAAGGCTGAACCCTTTCCTCAGCGTTGCTAGGAAAAAGGCACAGCAGGGATAGCAATATCTCGAATCAATGAACAAGAGATACCTCCAGATGCAGATAATCCCGGCTTCAGGCGGAACTCAACCTTATCCTAGTGTGTCTCAAGGAATGGGGGCTAGGTAAACAGAGCCGCCCGCTAACACACGCCTGGCCAAGGTAATAGCCACCAGAAGGACAACCTTGAGGGAAGGAACAGCCAGACAGCATCCTGAATAGGACCAAGGAACAATCTTGCAGGCAGACAGAATGAAAATCGAATTCAAACCAACGGGGACCATAGAATTACAAGGGGGACGCACATGAGTACCCCCTGAAGGAAGTCTAACCAAGGAAGACTGAACTGGAGGCTACTAAGGCAAGGTGGACAGGGCAGAACCTGACCCATCAGAGTACTGAGTTGGAGAACCAACTCCAATCATGCTGCAAAAAACACTAGAACCCTGGGAACCGAGAACGCCCAACAGGGAAGAGACCTAGACTCACCACCAATCAATATGGGTATGTAATACCCTACAACAGATGGAAGAAGAGGAAGAACTTGCTCATAGCCTTCCCAGAATCTCAAAACACCGAGACAGCTAAGCCTGTCTCCATCAAGATGGTTGTTTCAGCAGTCATGGCGACTAGGCCAGAAACTGTAGAATGGAGTGACTTAAGGGGAGCCCTGAGTGAGCCTAGCTAGCACTCCTGGCAAAAGGTACAGAACAACTGTCCTTGGTACCTTAACCACCCTCTACTAGGGCATCTGGGGGCCACCAGAATCACTGGTCCCCTTACCAGAGCAATCTTGCGCAGAACCCTGCCTACCAGGGGGAATGGAAGAAGACAGACAGAACCGAACGTCCCGTCATGACGCTACTAAGGCATCCGGACCACTGCCAGAGGATCCTGGGACAGGGAACAAAGGCCGAGAGCCTGTGATAGTGTTGGAACACAACAGATCCACAGCTGATTGGACCCTGTAGTGATACAGGGACTAGCACATCCTGTCGCAGAGGGGTAGCACCGGGGCGAATATCAATGATATGCAGGGAACGTCGTCTCTGTACAGATTAGGAACCTAGACGCTTCCTGAAGGGTCCACCAGCTCCAGGCCCCATCTAATGGTTACTGTAAGACACTGTCGTCAGGCAGACCGAGCGCCCCCAAACTGACAGGCCCAGAAGGGAAGTAGTCAAGTGAGGCAGAGCCCTTCCAAAAAGCTCACTGTTTCCAATCAATAGGCGTAAGGACCGACTAAGGGCCCACCACCTCCAGAATCGCAGGGAGTTTCAGAAGAAAACCTCCCCCTTCAACCTGATAGTTTGGGATCCATGGAGACCGTCTCCAGGAATGGGTAAGAAGGAACTGCCCACAGACAGGTTCCCTGAGATCATTCACTCCAAGAGAAAAACTTCTTACCAGGAGGGAAGGCCCACAGACCCGACTCCAGGGATGCCGGATCCCTGACCTGTATTAACAATAGAAGTCGCAGAAGGGCCTAAGGGGAACTGAACATAAGGGACCTCTCCCGAGCAAGACACCAACGGCCCACCAGCTGCATCTTTGCCTGGTGAAGGAATCGGGACAGCAATGAGGGACTGAGCCCATGTGACCAGATTGTCCACTTCATTGCGGAGAAGGGAAGATTCTCGTTAGAACCTGATCCAGATTCATTCCTGGTAACGGGATTACCAATTAAGGGGACAATGAGGACTTGGGGTGAAGGTCCCCCATCCAAATGACTCCCAATGGACGCCATCAGCCGGGCATCCATCCTGATGCAGACTAGGAAGTGAGAAAGGCATCCAGGTAGTCATCGCATGGACGCCCCTAGGTCTCATCGGAGACATCACCATCGTCCGCACCTGAGGGGTCACTCTGGGAGTTGAAGAGAGGCCAGATAACAAGGCCACAATTAGCAGTGTTGGACTACCAACATGAACCTGAAGGGCCTCAGGGACCTGAAGTCACAGGGATGTAACAAACATTTTAGAGTTCCCCAGACGGCAAGAAGCCCACTGGGCGCAAGGTGCTGATGGCCAACTCAGAGTTTCAAGCAAAAACTGCCTGTAATTAGAGAGTTGCTGCGAATCCAGGATGGGCCAGCCCGACCCATCCTTTTTAGGGAACCGTGGAAGGTTGGTATAGCGGCCCCTGCCTCTGCCAGTTACGGGCAATCTGCAAGCGACCCTCAGCCCACGTAGGCCGAGCATGGCCTGTGTCAGCAACTGAAGAACAGCAGGGACCAGGAGTACCTGGGACCTGATAAAACTGGGGAAGGCCGCGCAGCAAACTCTATCCTGTATCTGGAGGACACAACCTCCTGAATCCACCAGAAAGAGGCGAGATGCCTCCTGATAATAGCAAGGTGCTGCAGCCATCCCCTCACCCAGACGGGGGAGGGCGCCCCATCATGCTTGAGGGGGTTTGGTGGAAGCTTTGGGCTTAGCCCCACTGGAGGGGCCAGGGCGTAGTCTGTTGCTCGTGGGGCAGGAGCCAGCACGAAAAACCCGGAAGGACACACCTGGTTCCTGTGCAACACTAAGGTAGGGGGGAGGAGGGGTGCCTCTGCCCCGAGGGGGCCGAGACGGCCGTCTGCGTAGGGGTGATTTGCCCTTTTTACCGAACAGGTCCAGACGGGCCCCAAATAGTTGTCGCCCTCTAAAGGGAAGCCCAGTAAGAGTCTTTTTTGTAGCATCGTCAGCACCCCACTGTCGCAGCCAGACTAAGCGACGTATAGCTACCGCAAAGGCAGAAGTTCTTGCACACATTGTGATAGCGTCTTCCAGCGCTAATAGAATAAATTTTACAAATACATCACAATTGGAGAGTGCATTAAACACCTCCCTGGGGAGATTCTCGGGGTGATGATCAAGCAACTTTCTGATGAGGGTTCTAGCGGCCACTGCGGTAATAGCCAAGGCACAGACCGGGCGCAGCGCCGTCCCTGCACAAGAAAAGGCATGGGAGGCCAACAGCTCAATGCGCCGGTCCTCAGCATCCCGAAGGGTACAATAAGCAGGGGTTGTAATAAAGGGGGGATTAGGGACCCCTATGATCGGCGCATCCACCACAGGGGGTGATGACCAGCAATTAACCACCTCAGGGGGAAAAGGTTATTTCCTATCCCAGTCCCCTGGAACCCCTGGAAGTTTACTGGGGCATTCCCATTCCTTGAGCACAAGGGCATGTAAATGAGCCTGCTCTAGATATTCCAAGCGTGCGGTCGCAGTATGGAAATGCTCCCCTCTAGGCTTGGGGACCTGACTGGGGAGGGAGATAGAGAGTGCCTTAAAGCAACAAGTCGTCCGTGTCACACTGGCCCCAGTATTCAGGGCCAGAATCGTCATGACTCCTTGGGCTCTCATCAGATGAGCCTGAGTTAGAGAACACCTCCCCTTCATCAGTAGAGAAAACCCCACGGTTCTCATAGAGGATACAGAAACATGAGGCGACAGGTGCCGCTTCTTACCAGGGCCCATGCGCTCTGATAACCTAGCAATAATCTGTTCAGCCGTAGGCAGTCTGGAAGGCCCAGCAGGCTGCAATACCCCACTTGTAGGCGACTCAGCAGGAGAGAGATTTAAGCCTGGGGAGATAGGCGAATTGGAGCTAGGTGTAGCCACTGGCCGACTTGATTGCCGGGCCAGTGCTTGCTCAGCACAGGGTACACAGACCCATGCCCTGCCAGCATCAGCATGGGGTTGTTCACACGCTATACACAGCCGGTCTTGTCCCAGAGGGACCCCGGTCACATAATTCTGAGATGCCTCCATATGGTGATTATTCAAGGCACAATATGCCGGTAGGGATTTACACTATAACTAACTCTGGATGCCCCAAAGACCCGCTATAATTTTACACCGGGCCGGGAGAAGCCAATGGTGTTCACCAGTCTGAAAGACATAATGGGAATAAAGGGTGTCAGAACCATGCGCAGTAATCAAGGGTCATGAAAATCGCCCGCGAGGGCACTTACAGACCAAGGGAGGAGGCGGACCGCTACCACACGTGCGTGCGACCAGCATCAAAATGGCGCCAATGAACCTCGAAGGGCGGGCCTGAGCGGCTGTGACGTGGGGCGTGCCAACCAGGACCCCGCCCCCCCCGAAGAGCGCGAAGCTCTGAGATAGTTTCAACGTTGTCATAAAAGGCGAAGTGTATGACACACTTAGAAAAATGATTTGCCAATGAAGACGCTGCAGCGTTTGAGGCGACGCCGCCGCCGCTCGGCGCAGCACATCCAGTAAGGGAAAAAGTGTGCGTGGCGGCGACAGATACATAATAAAAATGCAACAGCGCGGCTCTGACACCAGTAATACAGGAATACCAGTCAAAGACAGTACTAAGGCCATAAGCGTGTAAACATACACTGAGACCACCACACACCCCCCCCCCTCTTTCCCCCCGGCTACGAGGGAGGATGGCGACCCTTTGTACAGGGTCCACCGCTACACGGGGTATGGGGCAGTAATGCGGGAGGGGCATCCACTAAAGGCTCACCATCAGCCTAAACCGCCTACCCTTTGGTGGGGGACTGCGGTGGAGCATGGCTCCATAAGCACGCATGGT